>OY735216.1:47109324-47531824 GCA_963457665.1 Thysanoteuthis rhombus | reverse complement strand
CCCTAATGTCACAATCTGTGTACTAATGGTTAACAAGATAGAGATGTTAATCATTACTACTGTAACGAATTTGATCCTCACTGGGGGCTTAACTACTGTTGACTAGAGTCAAACTAAACTAAACTTGGTTAATATCGAATATATTATGCTTCAGTATTTACAGTGTATATACAGCCTAGTTTGAGACGGGAACACGATAGTGGTTCACTCTGTGATTGAGCTCATTACAGTGTTAATAGTCACCATCATGAGCTTGTTAAACATTCCTGCTTGGATTGTGAAAGTATGTATTTCATTGAATTACGTTCATAAAATCCCCAGTGATTTCACGAAATAACTAGTTTCACGATCTCACTGTAACACGTACAAGCATACTCTGTCGTAGCAAAGAATTGCAAGCTTTTCTCGAAAGATACTGCAAGTGGGTTCGATCCACACCGAAGGCTAGGTACAGCCCTGGGCAAGTCGCACTTCTCATTAAAAAAAAAATACCATGGTAAGCAACTGAGTATCCTCCCAAGATGAATTCAGATATAATGTGTGTTCAAATGCAGAAGCAAGTGAATTTCTGTTTACTTAGTAAAGTTGTTAGTTCTCACAGCATTAAAGCTTTTGTATTAGGGTATTCGGATATGTACTCTTAAGGTATCCCACCTCTTATCGGGGTACCCTCCTAGTATCAAAAGTACTAAGGCTTTTGATATCAATTGAAGCTAATAACCAAATTATAAGAACATCTCAACTTGAGAGGAAGTGGTATTTGATCCATACTACCGGAGAACCATCGTGGAACAGTAGTATTGCTTTTAAGTTCCGGAAACCGTTCCATGGTAAGCAATTGACAATCCTCTTGAATTAAATTCACTTATAGTTCTTATGTAAATGCAGAAATAAGTAAGTGAATTTCGGTTTACGTAGTGAGATCGTTGATTCTTACAACAGTAAAGCTTTATAGAATATATATATATATATATATATATATATATATATATATATATATATATATATATATATATATATGTATGCATATGTATATATATATATATATATATATATATACATATATATATGTGTGTGTGTGTGTGTTTGTGTGTGTGTGCGCACTTGTGTAAAAAGAGTTGACATTATGGAAGAGGAAAAAGACTGGAGACTATTTACTACATCTTAATCTTTTTTAATTAATGAATGTTATAGCTTACGTTCGTTTCACCCGTCCGAGTTGCGTCAAAGTTTTGATTCAACATTTCTCTCAAACCAACTTTCGCTTACAAATACCTCTGTATCCCTTCTCATAAGCCCTGCCTTGTAAGGTTTTTAAGAGCTATGCGTGTCTATGCTTGTGTTGGACTACTAAATGACTAAGCACTATATATATATATATATATATATATATATATATATATATATATATATATATATATACATATATATATATATGGCTTGTTTCACTGAAACTGATACATAAGTTACGGTGAAATAAATGGGACAGCTATCTCACGACATTTTTCACGGGTCAATATATGCGTGTAGGTTGCAATCTACGTGTGGACGAACAAATTGGGTGTGGTTGTGTATATTCTTATGAATAATAATGGAAAACGGGTCAAAGAATTTACCGTGTGCAAGAGACACGAAGTATTCTATTGTAATTCACTTGCGACCTTCTCGACACTTCACATTTTTTTTGTGGAAGGGCCCTTCTATTCTTATATTCAGCTATTGTTTTCAAACAAAAATGAAATATCTATCAAATTATGATGTTTGATTTAACGTAAAATCCTTTATTGATCAATAAACCAATCCCTATTTTAAGATGAATCCCCAATCAAGTTTAGTCGAGACATCGAAAATAAATATTTCTACGACATATTTTGGGTGGAGCCTAAAATGTTGGTGCCCTGTAAAGTTGAATTGTATGCATAGCTCCAAATATGACCCTGCAAGAAGAACTCTGTTGAAATTTACGTGTGGTCTCTTGTTCACTTGAGCGATCAGTACCACTGATGGTCACTTCACTAGATACAAGAAGTTTCCTGACGACCCTCTGTTCGACGCACTTAGATGCGTTAGCTAACGGCCCAAGATTCGCCTTGTCGTCACAAAATATTAAATAATTTTTAGTCCAAGGGATTCTGACACTTCGGTGCTATGTTCCCATAGCACTTGAAAAGGAGAGTCAGACATTTCTGACACCTGTTGGGGTATTGGATAATTCTGGTCCTTATCCACGCATACGTGAGGGTCCCACTTTAAACTCGACGTTGCCAGAGTTGAAGCAGTCATTTGGACCTTTGCATTGCTAGTGGCTGTTTAGCTCAATTGTAAGAGCAACGCTACGTCGAAGTGGCTACCCTATCGGTCCTATTCCTGCAGCAACCACACACACACACACACACACACACACACACGCACACACTAGACACACACACACCTATATATATGCGTGTGTTTATTGGGACCCGTCCGAGTTGGGACCTGAAACTGGTCCGAAATTCAGTTAATAGTAATTTACATAAAAATCATCAAACGAAGAAGTTTCAAGAGGACTGCCAAATTTACCGGAAAGCACTTGAAAATGATAGATTTGTAAGAAATGAACTAGAATTTAATGATGAAATTGAAAGCAAACAAAAAAGTACCAACACTAACAAAAAATATAGAAAGAGAAATAAGCAGGGCATAATCAACGTAGGTAGAACAACAATTCACAGCAAGTACACTATCTTTTCAACTCAAACACATTGAAATTAGGATACAGTTGCAGGACAATATTAAAAGAATCATCTAAAATCATACGGATAAAATATTGAATCAATTAGGTAAAATAGATGAAAAACAACGAACAGAAATAAGATCAAATACGTAACTGTGGAGAATCTGAAAATGCGACTCACAAACAAATGCTTTACACCAGAAATTGTATATAGAGCACAAACATACACACATGCAGATAAAAAGTGATTCTGAATTCTACATAAGAATTCTACATAAGATTCTGAATTCTGCATAAGAATTAGATTTCAAGAGTAGACTAGCTAACCACAATTCCACTTTTACACTTGACAATCAAAAAAACGTTGCACACCTCTCTGTTCATTTTTGGACACTTAGAAAAAAAGGAAAAATCCGATGGTCGGCAGGAAAATTAATTTAAAAAAAAGAATGACGTTTGTAGAACTCAAGCTATAACTTGTGCCTAGAAGAAAAATTATACATATCAACATTTCGGGACAGGGATAAACCACTTAATTCAAAGTCAAAAACAGACATCAAATGTCGACATAAAATAAAATACTCTTTTAAGATATTCGAAGATTAAAATACTGACATGTTATAACCCGCCCAAAAAACTTTCTACAGCACTTGAACAACCGTAAAAAAGAAAAAAATATGATTTGGAGAAAAGTAATTATGAGCTGATAAGAGGAATTGGGCGTAAAATAACTTAATCAAATAATGATTTTTAAAAAAACAAAACTAAAGACCTTTAGAGGAGATAGGAATAAAATACATGAAATGAATTTAGAGAAGATAGAAATGAAATACATTAAATGAAACAACTTGAATAAATAATATTTTTTAATTAAACAAATAAAAAGCGTGAAAATTATCGTGAAAACCCAAAAGCACTTACTTGTAATGTAATCTGAGTACACATACCTTAGATATAGTGGTAGTCACTATCATATTTTCTACAAAGTAAATAATAACAATTTACACCAACTGTCACTTTTCAAATCAAAGTGAAAGTAATTTCCCCACAGCATATGAATTATAAGCAGGCTTAAGTACACTGGCTATCTGATGAGCTAACAAAGCGAAACGATGGTTTAACCATTATAGACCAAATTGCCGCATTCAACATACACATATATATATATATATATATATATATATATATATATATATATATATATATATATGTGTGTGTGTGTGTGTGTGTGTATTTAAGAAATGGGCGTATTTGAATCAACCATAAATTGCATTATATTATATAGAAACGATCTACCGTAGTCACACGGTTAATAAATCATCCAATTTAGACAACGTATATAGAATAACCCATTAGAGAAAACGGTGCTGCCGCAGGAATCAAACCTGCCACCGATAGGATAGCCGCTTCAACGTAGCGATGCACTTACCATTGTACAATACAGCCCGCCGGTAATGCTAAGGCCTAATGACTGCCTTCAACCAGCACAATGGTCAGCACAATGGTAAGTATATGAAAAAGAAACGGAAAAATCTTTCTCGATCAAAAAAAAAAAATCTGGAACCGTTCAAAATGTAGCCAGTTTTTTGTTAGCATGTTTTGTTTTTTTGTTCTTTTTTGTTGTTTATTCACACCATTGTCCACCTTTCCACAAAATTTCATTGAAATTCATTGTGTACTTCTGGAGATATCGTGTGTAAGAAGCTGGAAAGACAGACGGACATGACTGAATATATATATGCCTCTCCAGCTTTCTTGACATTAGCAAAGAATTAAAAATAATCCGCTTACTAAAATCAAAATCTTCAGGTAAACCATTTTCAAATGTGGTTATAGACGGTTATTGGAACAATCCCTCATTATAATGGCACAAGCGAACAAGAAACGTGAAGATTTGTTCCTTTAAAGTGCTATGATGACTTGCCCAAAATGAGCCAGCGTAGTTTCGTTGTTCAATTGAAATGTTTATCATCATTATTTAGTGTAGGATTTTTGAGAATAGATCGGATATTGGAGAAGCAGTGCTTAGCAGTGGTGTGCAAGTTAGGGAACCTGTAGTGATCCTGTGAGCGAAGCAAGCCTCTACAGCTTGGTGGTTCGGGTTTCGCTCTTGATTATTCAATATAAGTAGCTACGACGCATTATTTCGGTTAATTTGAGCGTACAAATAGATAAACATAACGTGGATTTTAGTAGTATATAGATAGTGAGCGAACGCCTTCTCCCGAACAGAATTAGGAAACGCTGCTCGCACGCATTCCTGCAGTACCGCACCACTGACACTTGCTAATGTGAATGTAGATCGCAAGAGAGCGCAATCTGATAAAGAGAGACAAGTTGGGTCAGCATTTAGAATATCGTTAGGCAAATGTCAGTGAAAAGAGAACTTCGATTAATGGGTCACTGATCAGGGGCGTACGCTGCCATTTTTCCTTGGAGGCGGGGCAAATCATCCTGATGTGAATTTACCCTTGTATACAGATTTACAGCCTTTGGGGATCCACCGTCTAGAGGTCACTAGAGGTCAGAACCACCCAGCCTATGTTCATCCCGAGATCAAGCCACACTTCTACTCAAATTTGCAGCTTTAAGTTAGGGCCATCTCTGTTAGATTCGAGATTGCGAAAATTGACCTGATCAAATTGATCTGACCTCAAATTGACCTTTAAAGGTCACCACAGGTCACTGTCACCAATCCTTAGTTCATCCTAGTGTCAAGTTACCATTATACACATATTTTCAGCTTGTAGGATGCAACCGTTCAGGGGTCTTTAAAAACATGAAAACAAACATTCTTCGTCTTAATAGTATTATATATATATATATATATATATATATATATATAAAAATATATCATCACAATACACACATGTTTACTTTTATCTGTATATGAAACCAAGTATATGCTTACTCATCAGACCGAATCTGGAGTCTCAACAGCTATGGTCATAATGCTGCATGGTAATACAATGTTATTTATTCAGTTGCTGGGTGTTTCTTTCGACTTATTCCATCCAGTCTCTGTATGTTAGAGTTCAAGTGTTTGTCTTTCTAGACACGAGGAACCCTTGAAATAACTTTCATATCTCAAGGAACCCCTGCATAAAACTCGAATGGCTTCTTGTGTCAAATTCGTTCATGACAGGGACCGCTATTCTACATATAAAAAAAAACAAATGGAAGGAAATTCGCGAGACCCCTAAAACCTCTTGGGAAACTCTCTCTCTCTCTCTCTCTCTCTCTCTCTCTCTCTATATATATATATATATATATATATATATATATATATACTAGAGTGGCATTGATACATAGAGAGAGAGTATCAATGCCACTCTAGTATATATATATATATATATATATATATATATATATATATATATATATATATATATATATACTAGAGTGGCATTGATACATAGATATAGATAGATAGATAGATAGATAGATAGATAGATAGATAGATAGATAGATAGATAGGTAAAGATTTGTAGGCAAACTGCGATGCTGCCAGACAGAGATAGATACAAAACAAATGAAAATGAAAGATAGATAGATAGATAGATAGATAGATAGATTGGTGTCCGGTTGGATGGGTCCAGTTAGTCACTAAATAGAAAGGGGGTGATCAATGAATAATAATCATAATATGTTGCTTCTCTCACTTTTAGTTGCGAAGTGATCACTCAAGGAGTCCAAATTTTCAACAACAACAAGAAAAAAAAACAAGTGTGAGCGTTATCGGACCCATTTAGCATAAACTTACATTGTTCTAAAAACAGATTTAGGGAAAAATTGAGAAAAAAAAAAAACACTCAAAAAGGTTTTTTCCTGTACAAAATGAAAATGAATATTTTGATTCCCGAGCTCCATTAGTGCGGCCTAAACCCACGATATATACAGCCAGACTAACTGAAAAACTGAAGAAAACTATGTTGACAATTTTGGTGACAGGTTTCTGATAGATAGGTAGATAGAATGATAGATAGATAATATTTGTGTTACAGTAAGATAATGAAACTAGTGATTCCGTGAAAGCCCTAGTGATTTTGAGAAATCCCTGAACGTTTCAGTAATATCATGAAATCCCTAGGTTCACAATCAGGTCAACAAGCTTGAGACGTTGACCGTTTGTTGTAATGAGATCGATTTCACTGGGTATCCCACAACCTATGGCCCCGTGACAAACTATGCTAAGCCTACTAAAGTATATCCTGCTTCTGTCCTTACAGTGTATATACAACTTGGTTTGACACGAGTACTGTGGCACCCTGTGCGGATCGAATTCATTAGAGCAAGTAATGGGTAGTATCACAAGCTTGTTAACTATTACCGCACTTATTGTGAAACTAGGGGTTTTTTTGAAATTACTGAAATGTTCGGGGATTTCATGAAACAACTACTTTCACAATTTTATTGTAACGTACGCATAGGTATTTTAACGTCACTTGGAAACAAATTCCAACAAATCGGTATTGAAAAAATTGTATTGAATAAACGGCAACAGGGAGTCCAGATCACGTGTCGTTATGTCAGCCCAAAGGGGTGTATAAATTGAAAGGGTGTGAGAAAAATACAGAAGTAAATTTTTCTAGTGGCAAGCCATGATTTTTGGGTGACTAGAATCGGATGTCAGGAGTGTGTCGTCCAGCCGATTGGGTGGGTGTTCGCACCCGACAAAAATCGTTCAAAAGACAGAAAAGATAGGAATTGCGAAGAAGAAAGAAATGGAAAAGAATGAAATAATAAAAGGAAGAAAGAGAGAAAGAAAGAAAGGGCAATAGGACCAGGGGAAAAAAAAGAATGATGGAGGTATGGGTGTAAGCGGAGGATCTCCTGCTGCTGGTGTTAGTGTCGGCCCAAACACGTGGGCACAAGTTAGAGTCAACGTTCCCACGGTATGAGTTATAGGCAGATGCTGAAGAGTTGCTGACGAAAACAAGGGTGGTCGTTAAATAAAAGAGAGGTCGAGGGACAGAGAGAGGGGATAACAAACACAGAGAGGGGAATGAAAGAGAGAGGTATAGATATATGGACAAAGAAGTGAAGAGGTTTTCCTAGAAAAAAGAAAGAGAGAAGGGAAGGAAGGGGAAATAGGTTCGTGGACTTGACTGACTGGTTTTTTTTTGGTTCTTTTTTTCAGGCACAGGAGGTGGAGGTGATATGTTGGCCTAAGCGGCAGACGACACTCGTACTAGGAGTGGGCAGGAAAACCGAGAGGCCAGCGTGCCGACGCAGGAAACAATATCTCACACATTCCTCGAGGGTGACACAAGCACGTGCCATACACTTAGACACACTCTTTTCAACGCATAGGCATACGCACATGCTGGGAGAGCATATAGACGCATTTTATTACACGTACACACTCCATACTGTTAGACACACTCTTTTCAAGCAGTAGCCATACAGACGTGCTGGGAGACTGTATACACGCATTTCATTACACGTACACACTTCATACAAGTAGACGTAGTCTTTTCAATGCAAATACATACAGACATGCTGGGGGGGGGGGACATATACACTCATTTTATTATACGTACACACTTCATACTCCAAATCACACTCTATCCAACGCAAAGACACACACACATACACACACATCTTGGGGAAGATACATAAAGGAGCATTTTATTACACGTACACACTCCACACGCATTTTTACACATACATTCCCAAGTGCAGGAATAACGTAAGCACACACTCAAGTAAGCACAAATACACACTCTTCAATTTTGACATACATAACTAAACACACATACCGATGTGAAAGCATATACACAATGAGCTTTACTAGAAATCTCGCGGTTGCTTCGTATGACGAATGATTCAGTCTAGCACACGGGTAAAAAGCTCTCCGTGGCTCAGAACTGAATCGCAGGGGGTGGGGTAGCAAACGAGGTATTTGCCCCTTGCCCTTGAATCAGGCCCTCTCACCTAGGGTGGGGGTTGAAAGCTGGAACGTAATAGTTGAATAACGGTGCAGTACAATTGTTTTATGTAAGTTACTCTTACTTGATGTACCCGTATAAAAAGATAACATTATCATTTGCTTCCAACGGGGTAGTTGTCGAAGTATAAGATTGGTACTATCATAATTTCTGTTCTTCACCAAGAACTTAAATGCAGCACATTTAAGGTTGGAATATAAGTTATTAATCGAAATAAGAATCTTGTACACCAGAAACAAGTCCGTTGAATCCGGAGGGATAGAGTTCTGGAGTCTTGGAACCAATGAATCCTTTCGAAGGCGTTTTGAGCCTCTGCCTGATTGTTGAAGACCTTCCCTTCCGGGAAATGGTCGAAATGAAAAAAAATTTTTTTTTTAAAGAGGTAGTTGGTCCGAGAGAGGTCTGTTGGGTAAGCTGGGTGAGGTAGAGTTTCGTAGCCTAGTTTGTTCAAGGTCTGCAGGGTCATTTGTACGATGTGTCGAACTTCTTTTTTTTCTTCAAATTTGGTGCAAATATTGAGCAACTGTTGAATATTGTAGGAAATGTGTTCAAAAATGGGAGCGTGAGTTCGATTCTAACCGAAAATTCATCCTTTACTTACGAACGCGCTGTTATCCGTTGCCATAAAAACGATGGCCAAAATTGGAGGTTGTATTGAAGAAAGGAAAAAAACAACTGAAATTGAGATAAGGGAAAAAATTAGTCCAAATCTAAAGAACCTTACTGTTAAATAGTCAACGTGTAGTTCTTCTGCAACCTCTCGAGTTGTTTTGCGTTGGTCCTCAATTTGATGTCGTCAATCACAGGCGGACGTCCACGTCTTCAAGGCTTTTATCTAAATTTCGTAATTTTTGGAGCCGATGTTGTGCGATACGTTCGTTGACGCCCCTCTAGCCAAATACTTGGTTGATATTGCGAGCAGTTTCCGCTGATTTACGCCCCATTCCGAACCTATACAACAAAATTGATCGAGTGTGTTTTTTTCCATCTTTGGTTTGACTGCCTTAAACAAGGCAGAATAGATAATGATAAGAAAACGTTCAGCTTAAATAAATGGAACGAAATTCACGTTTCAAAAATAGTAAATTCCATGAACTTGATTACAAAACAGTTTATAAGCCCCAAAGTTCGAAAAAAAAAAAAAAAAACGCAATTATTTTTGCACCAATCAAATACATTCCGAATATATAATTTCGACCCCCTAGAAAAGTGGTGGCGGACGCTCATCATCTTGTTAAGACTTAACAACTTAACAACCATACAACAGGGCTGATTAGTCACAGAATACTAACCATTACGTGACCAACGTCTTTCAGCAGCATGCTGTTTTGGGGGTGATCAATTAAAAGAATGGAAAAGGGGTGATCAATGAATAAGTCACTTTTCTCGCCTTTCATAGGGAGCTGATCACTAAAAAATAGTCCAAATTTTATAGAAAAAACATTTTCCGAGACATGATATGAAGAAAGTGTTCAAATTTTCAGCCTTCCATCTCAATTGGTACGTCACACACACGCACACACACACACACACACACACACATATATATATATATATATATATATATATATATATATATAGCCCACGAGCCAGACATAATCTCTTAAAACTGAAGAAACCTATGTTTATATGTTGACAGTTTTGTTTGACGGCTTCTAATTCTATCATTTCTAAATTATACGATAATATTAATTACTTGTTATGCCGTAGATTCCATAGTAAGTAATGCTCAACACATAATGAAGTAATTTCGTTGCTGTTACTAAATTTCACACAATAGAGAAATTACAAACATTTTAGTGAGTTCCCCAAAGTTCATATAGCAGTATTTTTTTACACAGAGTTTGCCACATGACAAATGATTAAATTCATTTTTTTACATATACATGGAAACATCAAATTTTTGAAGCTGCCGAGGTGTGGCGGGGGGCAAAAGAGTTTATGAACCACTGGCTTAGTACAGCCTTTTTTTTTCTACATATGGTGTAGAGATTAATTCCGCGTTCCACATTCAAATTCAGGGATGAGAAATTTCAGCATTCTGCAGAGGTTTTTTCGGAGAACGACTTTTTAGTTTTGTAATGGAAGTAGGGCACTGCCCGTTCCAAGGGTGTATGTCTGGAAAGGGCCGGTCTTTCTTGTGTGTGGAGCAGAATTGCCATGTAAAACGACTTTCCGTCCGTCATACGAAACTATGGTTTTAAAGAATTTCGGTTATCATTCTTCAGTGTTGCCAATTTAGATTTTTTTTTATATCCAAATCTAGATATTTTTAAAGAGCAAAGTCAAGGAAGATTATTTATAGAATCTATGAAGAAAGAAAGATGTACAATCTGGAATTTTAATTTATTTTGATTAGATATCTCGACAGCTGCTGATCCAAAATACTTCAAACTCGACACGGCTCTGGTTTGTGAGCTGACTAATCTCTCTGAGAAATGTCAACTTCGTACAATGCTGAGTTGTCGAGTAATCCTAATGGAGGGCGGATCTCGAAGCTTTATGAATAGTAGTTAATCTGCTGAATTTTTACTTACAGTATGCAACAACAATTCTCAGTAAATGTTGGAAGGGGACATTCGATGTGCCAGACAGCCGTCCGTACTCTCAAATCTAGTTACGTCACCACCTTTGATGATTCTCCCTTCACATCCGTTAGCAGATTCGTAAGCGTGGCAGATTTCACCAATTCTCTCTTAATCAGTGCTTCCCAACCTTTTCATTACAAGTGACCACGTTTATTTGAATCAGGGGTTTTCAAACCTTCTCTTCCTGCGTACTCCTTTGTCCTGTCCAACAGTGTTGGCGTACCCCCAGTGAAGTATATAGTGTAAAATGTATAGATAACATGGAAGAGACTATAGACATTTAGTTCTTGTTAGTAATTTGCATTTTATTCCATCTTGTGTTTTCACTGATATGGACGAACTTGGCTCATTCCAGCAAGCAACTCTAATCGAGGCCAAGTTTCCGGAAGACATACATAGATATCATTCCCAATTGACAGCCTTGCACGAAACTTGTTTTATATTTTAAAAAAATAGAAGGACATAGCAGGAGTAGACAAGGAAGTCGAATGAGTGTAAATATATGTGCGAACCAGAGATTTAAATTTTTCAGAATTATCCTTTTGGTTTACGGAGTGTTGCTAACTGTATGTTACAAGACAAGAAAACTTGCATTCAGTCAGTTGTGATTACTTCAAAATTCCGATGTTTTTATTGATCTCACGTAACCTCGTGATTTCTCTTGCAGAACCCTGGTAGTACGAATGCCCCAGTTTGAGAAACCCTGATTTAAATGGACTACAGGCTTTTGAAAGGTCTACCTATCCAACAAACTTGTGGACCCCCAGGCTCTTGAAATGTCTGCTCACGGACCATTTGTGGACCATCAGGGATTTGAAGCCCTCAGGTTGAGAACAACTGCCCTAAATATTGGAGGGAGGGAGGGCCTCAAGGAGTAAAGGCCCACTATGTCCCAAAGTCTCCAGTTACGCCGCTATAATCATCATTATCTTCTTGTTCCTCCTCCTCTTCATCATCATCATCATCATAATCATCATCACCATCATCCTTTTAAAGTCTATTATTGAATATAGACCTTTCCCAAGATTTTATTTTCTGAACTTGTCTAAATCATTGCGCTAATTTTTTTTTTTTCGGCCACAACTTTACATATGATCTCGGGTGATACATGTTTGAGACGTGATGCCTTGCAGTCGTTAACCATACCCATTTGAGCTTTCGAATGACGTTTAGAATACCTCTGACTTCTGTTTGCTTTATACATATATATATATATATATATATATATATATATATATATATATATATATATATATATATATGCTATCTTGTAATCTGTCCATGTGATGTTAAGCTTGATCTTCTCCTGTACGTGCTGTGTGATTCTTAGTTTGAGAGCCAATCTCTTGGTTAAGTTCCATGTTTCACCTTCGTAAATAACTATCGGCAGGAGACACTGGTTATGGACCTGGTAGTCACTTAAAGAGCGATGGAACGAAGAGTTCTCGATATATCGCTGCGTGGGCTTTTACCGAATAAACGCATAAAAATGCGACCAAATTCAAAGATGTCGTTCTCGAAAGGCGACTACCAAAGCAAAGATAGACCGGCCACGTAATAAGAATGTCAAATACCATGTGAACAGCTCAAATAGCATTATTTATGCTATGGTTGGACTATCTTCCTCGTCTATGTGTTCATTTCTTCACGGCGTTTCGACCCCTGTATCCGATGACCTTCATCGGGTGTGGCTGGTTCTGGAATGTATAATCAATTCTTAGAGGGCAAACTCGATTGGACTAGACACATCACATCTTTTTTTTTTTTTTTTTTCGTATCCAGGTTGTGTTTTGGTGTCAACTTCTGAGTTGATTCCCTTGCATCTTGCAGTTTGGTATCCCAGAGTAAATAAATAAAGGAAAGGGAGACCCTTAAGGAGGTGGAATCAACCGGTGTCAAGAAGCAACGTGAGGAATAGGTCAAATGTAGCCAGAAACAGAATTAAATGACACAAGATCATTAGTGTGCAAACTGGGGGACTGATCGGATGCAGTATGAAGGATCAATAAAATTAGTCAATGGTCTCCAACAGGGGGATTCCTTCGAGGGGGGGATTTAGGTAGTCTATGGGAAATGAGGCTGTTTGGTAACAATGGAAGTTATGTTTAATGTTTTTTGACGTAAGTGTAGAAGGGACGTGTTCCTCACTAATAGACTTGCAAATCGGAGAACAAGTAGCAAAAAAAAAAAATCAAGAACCGAAATCATATTGATATGTCTATCAATTTCACGCCAGAATTCTTTTTGGTAATAGATTTCAAATGATGTGTTTCTAATTATTTTCACTTGATTTCTTAGAGTAACAAATACACAGTAGCAGCTGTATTATTTCAAAATTGAACTAATTCTTCTTATAAAACTGCGTAATAATACGCAAAATGAATTAATTATTTGAAATTGTTCTTGGTTGCAACTTACGTGAATGGAAGGGTGAAAACTGGTAATCTGATTGACAAAAGTGGGGAATGACCTTGAAAAGGTTGGGAACCACTCAATCAGACAATCATGGCGGAGTTTCATTATTTATTTTATTTCTGTTTGCTTTAGCGTGACAGAAACAACAAACAAAGTAACAACGGCCTTTATATAATTTTTTCACATTATTCCCATGATTTGAACCATTTAATGTAATAGACATATAATAAATATTTATCAGATAACAGATTTCCAAGAAATCACTTTAACATCCACCAAGGGTAGGCATTGAACATCCTCCCTCTAAGTTTTGCCAACTGAACATTCCCTTAGCAATCCAAGAGGGAAGATATCTAATTGCAAACCATCATAATTTAGGGAACGTTACGGAAACTCGGAAAGACAGGAATTGATTCATTTTTTCAATAAATTTAAAGATTAGCTATCACAGTCAATAATTGAACAACTGTAGCGCGAAATTTAAAGTCATGTGAAAAAATTCAGTCGAAGAATAAGTATTTTCTGAATATATTCTATTCATGACATCACTGTCGTTTTCCACATGAAACATATGTAATAAAGTTAAAAACATGTAGATGTAATTAATAAACCCGCCAGAATAAGGTCCATAAAAAGTAAGAGAAGCCTTTTTTTCCCAAATCAAAAATATACATTTTTAGATGGGGTCTAGTTGAGGATTAAAGTCAATTTTCAAGTCAATAAACCAAACGTTTTGACCAGGAGCACTTTAACACTCAAACACGTAGTCTTTGTCCGCATCCAATCTGATTGGTTCACAAAACTCTCTGATGGTTTTGAGTTGAAGTCCGAACTCGAAGCTTTGAATGTTTTTGGTGGATCTCTCTAATCTAGACTTTTGGTTTAGTACGAGGTGGGAGTTAAAATGACCCTTTTTTGAAAAGGGTTATTTTAATATCCCACGCCAAACATAAAGCCTAGGTGGGATCTTCAGGTGATCACACACAAGTTCTCTCTTTCAGGGAACAATGGAAATATCATCTTGAATTTATGTTTAGGCGGAACATCTTCAATTAATATACCCTTGTTTTAAAAAATGATTATTTTTTTGATCAATTATAGAAAATGACGCACGCTCAAAACGGCGGGTTAAACTATTGGTGAATTTCTTACCTGAAGACTTAGTACTTTGTATTTACTTGTAAAATATTACCAATAATTCGTAAAGACGATAGTGCATGCCATCAGCCGAAAAAGATGGATTAAAAGTACGTATAGTCACTTGTGCCGTCGGAAATAACGGCTTTCCATATAACATTTTTACTCGTCAACTGTACGATTTAAGGATAGTTATGAAAATTGAATTCAAAACGATGATACTATATTTATAAAAGTATTATAGTGTTTTCTATTTAATCACTGTCCCACCATAGCAATATGTGACACAAGGTCGGGCTTAACGTGGGAAGAAATAGTAGTCAACCGCCCAAAAAATGTTGCTTACAAAAAATATAGACAGATTCACGTTGATTCAGATTGACATTGTTCCAGCGGTTCACAATATTTATAGTAAAAATACGAAGCCCATAGTCAGAAGGAAAAAAATAGCAATGACATTGGTGAGTAGCATGTGTGCGCACTCAATTTAAAAATCTATACTGGAATGTACACATATTTTATGATCGTAAAAAGTGACGGCTTTATGATGCGATGTGCGTCTCTAATCATTTTGATATGGTTCGGGAATAGAATTGAGAGAGAGGGAATTAGTTTTGTTTTCCGCAAAATTTTTCTATAGAACGAAATAAAGTAGATGTAAATAGTATGTGATGCAATGGCTTTTTAAAAAATATCTTTTGATTGCTATTGCTATTAACGACGATATTCTGATGCTTTGATCGATGTTATCAACGACATCATGAATAAAGAACAACGTCTCATTCCTCAAGTGTAAACATCCTGAAGATTTCCATGAAACTGGACGCACCTTTAGAGCGGACATGTCCTAGTCTAACTATAATTTGATAAATCTCCGTGTGTGTGTGTGTGTGTGTGTGTGTGTGTGTGTGTGTGCAGCGAAATAACTCGACAACTGTCCAGTGTACGAAGTTGACATCCACCAGATATGTCGACCTATGCACCGGACATTGCTGTGTCAAGTTTGAAGTCGTTCGCTTTTACGGTTCTCGATATGAGTGGGAGGGTGCTCAATTTACATTTGAAAAAATTTATATTGAAATGAACATATTCTGTGACTTCTAAAAGTGACATGGTTATGACGTAATCTGTGCCTCTAATTATTTCGATGTTATGCATTTTTGGAATATAAGAGAGAAAAAGAAAACACTTTTTCTTTTTACGAGAGAATAAGTGAAAGAGAATGCTTATCTTTTTACGGGTGAAAGAAAGAGAACGTTTATCTTTTTACGAGAGAATGAAACTAAGATAATGTTTATCTTTTCACGAGAGAGTGAAAAAATGAGAAAGGATTATTATCTTTTTACGAGGGAGTGAGAGAAAGAGAGTATTTGGGAATGTTTCTTTTCACGACAGAGAGGGGGAATAGAGAGATTATGTTTCTTTCATGATAGAGAGGGAGATAGAGACCGTCATTTCTCGGCTGTCGGCAAACAGGGACGAGCCTCCCGGCGAAACTCGATCTAGTAATACTCTTCCTTCCGGGTGGAGAACGAACAGTCTGCAAAACACGGAGAGGTTCAAAACTAAACTCATGCATGAAGGGAACCTCAGCCCCCGAAAAAGTGTTTAATGCGATTGAAACTGCTTCAAATTTGGCAATGTACCCCAGGAGAACCTTTAAATCAATATACCAAATCTGCTTCACTTATATTGATAAACTCTAGCATTTATATTAATGTATAAACACCGAGATCGAAATCGACGACGCAGAACTGAAAAAAGAAGACCGCTATATCTATCTAGGACAACGAATCTCTATGAAACCATCGAAAGAAGAAGAAATCAAGCAAAGAATCACCCTAGGATGACAAGCCTTTGGCAGAGCAAGCTCAACCTTCGAAAACAAGAAGATCCCATTAATCCTTAAAAGTAGGGTATACAACCAATGCATCCTCCCGCCGATAGCCACTTATGGAGCTGGATCATGGAACCTAACCAAGAGACAGACCTGCAAACTGAGAAGCATGCAACGCGCACATGAGGGAATCATGCTCGACCTCACATGGAGAGATCATAAGACAGCACAGTACATACGGAAGAAAACGGGAGCCTGAGACATCATACAATCTATTACAAAACTTAAATGGCAACGGACAGGCCATGTTGCAAGAATGACGGACAACCGATGGACATCATGACTCACGATATGGATTCCCAGAGATCACATGCGTAATCGAGGCCGGCAGAGTATTAGATGGAGAGACGAGCCAGTCAAATTCAGAAAGTACTGGCTTCACGATAGAGAGGTGTAGCGAATCCTGGGGAAGGTCTGTCTGTGTCTGACGACGTACGTAAAAAGACTAATAATGATGATGATGATATTGTATTAACCGCCCAAATTCTTTAAAGATATGAGATGTGCACAACTAGTGGGTCATGCTTTTGGAACCAAGGTTTCCTAGAAATCCTTTAATTGATTCTGCCTTCTATCAGGTTAAGACCATAAAATCTCTCGAATTCGTCAGTTTTTGTTGATAGAACGATTAAGGAGATTCTTGAAAAGGCAACTTTTCTCTTGTATTGTCAATATGTATGGTATACCTGAGGAAGGCCCTAGAATAGATAGACTGAAACGTTGTGCGAACTGCAAAATTAACAAGGAGAATGAGTTCAGTGTGTTCCAAAATAACTTACAACTATTTTTGTCCCCTGTGGCCGGCCAGCCAGGCAACAAGTGTTTAGCTTTCACAAATTTCTCTGTTATCTGATGTCGCTAATGTATATTATTTTAAGGCGGTACGAAATAGTCGACTCAGCTCAGTTACTACCGTGTCGCGCGACTCAAGAGGCAATGATTTTTGTCTGCATTTCTCGAACGATCCATCGGGGCCCAATCGTTCTTTTTTACGAGGACATCAGTATGGTACACACTAATGCAAGTTACAATCGCGTTCGTTCAAAAGGAATCAGTTAAAATTTGTTGTACGAATATTTCAACTGAATTTGTATTACATAATTTGATTTAGAATTTTCTTTATAAATTTGATTTAGAATTTTCTTTATAAATTTAATTGATTTTTTCAATTGATTTTTTCAATTGATTTTTTCAATTGATTTTTTCAATTGATTCTTTCAATTGATTACCGACTAGAAGCCTTCACGAAATCCACCCTAGTTTTGAACGAGCAAACTTTTGCTATTTATTTTCTAATTCTTAAAAACTCCACCAATCGCACACATCAAACATTGTTGAAAATGCTTCAGTCCTTTAGGGAAATTCAATAGAACATGAAATCATCACGAAGTAGCGTGATGACAATGATTGAAATGAGGAAACTTTTCTGGTTACCTTCCAAATCCATCTTTTCAGGGAAAAACTCAAACTTTTTCAACTTGAATGTGGAACGCGCGATCCATTTCTTCACCAATAGTCAAGCCCTTAAAATTCACGCACAAAAAGGCAAGTATTTGTTTCTGAGCCCAGCTTGCGTGGTGTGCACAGCTCATATTGAAAATGCTAGTGAGATCCAAGGAGATTGTACGATTATCAACACCATTAGGTTCCATCGGTAGTAGTGAGTGCGGTCCTTCCGAGGAGAAACATCCAGCTGCCAAAAGACGGTTTCATTAAGAGACACTCTTCGGGGAAAATAAGCAGCACATCGGATATTGTCGAAGTCCAGTATAACTAGGAGTTGAATTTATCCCTCGGCTAACACCAAGAACAAAAACAAGATCGTTCCTCGCCAGATTTAGAGGGATAAACTGTCCACTGTTTGTCTATACCGTCACTTTAAACCAGACAGATACATAAAATTAACATTTCCAAACCAAAGCACGATCAAGTGATAGCTTGGCGGCTCTTTTACTAATTAAGCCGAAATGGCTTTGACGAATTCATTTATTATACATACAATAGAAAAGTTGCAGTAATTATCTTCAGGTAGAATAGGGTTTGACACTGTAACAGCAAACCCTGTTCGCATTAACCTCATATTGCTATGAATTCAAAAGGTACAGAGCAATAACAGATTTGTGGTTCTTCTTATCATTGCCTTTGAGATCATCTATATTAAATTTCATTTTGTTTGTTTATTTGTTTGTCGGAGACAACTTATATCAAAATAATTTTTGATAATTTGACATTTCTATTGGTGTTTTTCGTTTATCTGGTATTTTAAGGTCAACATTATCATTTCGTATTTGTTTCTTATTGAAAAACATAAATAATGTGGTGTTCCCCCCCTCTCTCTCTCTTTCTCTCTATTCCTGCTCCTGTCACTCTCTCAAATTCTTCAAAATCAAAATAAGGATCTAAAATAAAGGAATGAGGTCGTTGCAAAGTTCAGCCCAGTAGAAATCACTCATTCCCTAACTCTCATTTATCACCGAGTAGGTTCTTTGAAGCTTGTAAAAATCATATATATATATATATATATATATATATATATATATATATATGTGTGTGTGTGTGTGTGTGTGTGAGTGTGTATGTGTGTGTGCGTGTATGTGTGTGTGTGCGTGTATGATTTGAAACGACGTCCCATAACACACAGTCTCAACAGAACATTTCTTCTGCTATAGTTGATACCTACATAGTACCCATAAAAAATGAGAGGATTATTTTGTGAGCGGCCAAATGATGGCATCGGAACTATAAGCATCAGTCAAAAAGCAAGCAGTGTAGTACGGCCAGGGTTGCCAATTCAGATGCTTTTTTTTCTTTTAATTTCTTTATTTCGAATTAGTGATTCCAGTGTTGACAATATTTAGATTTTTTTTAAATTCATGTTTTAAAGTCAAGTGTTGCCAAGAGAAATATTTTTTCTTAGTTTTTCGAATTTGAGAGTGACTTCCCGAATCAAAAAATTGAAAAATCACATTCAAACTGGCGACCTCGAACGGAGTACGGCAAGTTACAACAGCGTTCGATCAAAGGTCATCAATTGATAAAGTCGACTGTACAGTAAGAATATTTCCACTGGTTTTGTACTAATCAAGTAATTTCCGTGCACTTTGCTCACGATCAAAAAGTCGCTCTGCGAAACTTCTTTCAGGATCAGAGCGTAATATCTGTCAGCAATATATACTTTGGTAGCTTTGCGCTTGTGCTGTATAGTGGCTGTTGACGTTCGGTAATGTAAGGTGCAAGAGGCCTAGGATTCGTTATGAGGCCTAAAAAATAACTCTGCCCAGCCTCAGAGATCTGCAAGCTCCGGGGCAGCACTCTCTTAGCGCCCTGACGCCCTCGCAACATCAGTTGCGGGGACTGGAGCAATTTTTAAAGCTTTCCCCCACATCAAACCGACTTTGTGTCACATCTTGTTCTTGTTGGGAAGCGAATAAATACGGATCAGAGTGTCGAATCTGTGCACTCTCAGAAAAGTGTAACTCAAACACACACTAAAAATATATTCTTATGAATAAGCGTTGCGTTTTATATATGGGGATAACTAAGATTAACTCTTACGTCCAATAACTAAATACCTCCATAGTATTTATCTAAAATCTCTTATTACCGTCAATACAACTCAAGTTTGTTCAGTTTTTATGTTGGTTCAGCTGGCATACAGGCTGCACCAACGGATCTAGAGGGCTGAATATTTAAATATTCAATCTTTATTATGCTTAGAAAAAACAGTTTTTCTATGTATTTTTTCTTAGCTATGGGTTAAATTTCATGTTGAATTGGTCACTTATTGGTCTCGTTACGGTTCTTATCGAGTGACGTACCCACCTGTTTATACATCTATATGCATATACATATCTTGATATCATACTAGTCAGATCCAAACTACGAAGAGGGCTACATATTCATTCTTCTTTCTTTGAGTGTCCATGTGTGTGTGAGTGTGTGTGTGTGCGTCTGTGTGTGTGTGTGTGTGTTTGTGTGTGTGTGTGTGTGTGTGTCCGGACAATCCTGGTCACATGTTTGGGGCTACAACCTTGAAAAATTGCACTACTAGTGTACTACTAGGCGCCCTTTACAGACGGTTTCTTGGGGGGGGGGCGTTCAAGTCTTGGGGATGTTCTATGGTCATTTTGGGACTAACAATGTCTAAATCTGTGCTGGTATTTTTTAAGATAATTTCAGATCAAAGATCTATTTTTCAAGATAATTTCAGAAAGAAGATCTAATTTTTGAGATAATTTCAGATAGATGATCTATTTTTTAGATGATTTTAGATAAAAGATCTATTTTTTAAGATAATTTTAGATAAAAGACCTATTTTTTGAGATAATTTCAGATAAATGATCTATTTTTTGAGATGATTTTAGATAAAAGATCTATTTTTTAAGATAATTTCAGATAAAAGATCTATTTCTTTAGACAATTTTAAAAAAAAAAATTCTAGTACACGCACAGGTTATGATGATTCACTTATGCGAGGTTCGGGTATTTTTGTATATTTTTCAAATTTTTTAGTAATATCTGCCACGAACTCTAGATTTGTCAAACTTTGCCCCTGTCGCTCCCTTCTGGTTCTTTTTAAAGCACAAGCACCCCCACCATCATCATGAACAATTCTTAATGAATGACATTTTACTTATGTTGGTTATTCAATGTGACCATTGTACTTGATGTTTTCCTGCTTGATTCTCAATATTTGGATTGAAAATTTCAAGTTAATTCTCATGTCTCCACGCATGCGTGTATCAGGTCTATCTCTTTCTTTTGTCAATATCTTATTGACTGCACAAAAACCACTTTCAACCAAATATGATAAATTGTCAATGGCAGGTAATTGAAGAACGACCTACATTCTGAAATAATACGATAACTGAAACGAAAATTAATTTTTAAAACGATTTTTTTAAATATGTATTTTTTGATTCGCCAATTAAGACTAGCTCCTCATCATTCTTTGAGTTGGCCATTTTCTTAATCGAAGATCCATTTGTATGTGACAATCTATCACCCCACTCGACTCAATTCGCCTCCTTGGGGTGATATTACTCCTGTTGAGGATGACTGATCTAGAAGCTCTACCAAAGCACTTATCTAAAATCAGAGATTATTAGAGTCTTAGAGACCATTATGAAATCAAATCCAACTATACATTCTCAACGCAAAAAAATATTTGAAAAATACAAAACAAAATTGACACATCAGTAGTAGTAGTGGTTGTATGTACATTACTAGCATCCAGCAAATACACATATTAAGCTTGCTTAGTACTAGCCAGTTTTGTGTTCATACGTTTGCATTCCCCCTTCCTCTCTTTTTGTTCATCATGTGACTGATTTGACTAGTGTTTCTTTCATCTTAATTCCAGTTGTTACTTTTTTAACCGCATCTCCTAGATATCATTTAATGATCGTTAGCAAGTCGCAATCACCTAAATATAGCTATATTCCTTATAATCCTGAACACCTATACGCTACCAGCTTTGTTTACTCACAATGGTTGTATTAGATGTAACATTATTCGGATTGCTTCTATGAAATATTGCCTACTCGAAATCATATTGAGAAATTCGAAAGAAATTATATTTAATACTAATGATGCTATAAAAAAAAGAACAACAGACTTTTAAGATAAAAGAAATACTAATCAAAAATCAATAATAATTGATAATGGTTCATCGAAGGAATTCGAACGGTATTGCTCTCAATACTACTGGCACGGTTGACCACTGAGGAGGGGGTTTGAAATAAACTGTAATGGTGCTGTGCAATAGTATTATATAACCTCAACTTGATGTTTTCATGTAAAAAAAATTGTGTTATTATCCACTGATGCTCACAGTATTATGTCATTGCAGGGTCAGGTCATGCGTCTGTGTCAAGAATCAAGTGTACCATCGAACATCTGGTTCATGCATTGAGTCGTATTTGCGTACATTACAAATGACGGGTGGGGTACCTGTTATGTAATATGGTTGATACTTCGAATATATCCTTTTGCCACTATCATGGAAATTTATACCTTTGCCCTCTTGCCCCCAGGAAAACTGGCAGCTGGCGCCCATAACTACTAAAGTAAACAAATAAAATGATGGCGCATCAGGCGTTCGCGGAAAATGAGTGATGGAAACTATGGTAAAATTTGAATTTCTATAACCAGTCAGTTTTTGTAGTCTTATCGATAACAAATGAGATTTTTTTAAAAAATATATCATCATCATTAGTCTTTCAACGTCCGTCGTTGGACATAGACTTTCCCCAGGATTTGCCACACTTCTCTATCGTGGGCGTCACAGAGCCAGTACTTTCTGAATTTGTCCAGCTCGTCCCTCCATCTAATATTCTGCCGGCCTCAGTTGCGCATGTGATCTCGGGGGACCCATGTCTTGAGTCGCAATGTCAATCGGCTGTTCGCCATTCTAGCAACATGGCCAGCACACTGCCATTTGCATTTTTTGATGGATTCTATGATGTCTCTGACTCTTGTCTTTTCCCGGATGTACCGTGCTATCTTGTGGTCTCTCCATGTGAGGCCCAGCATAATTCTTTCATACTCATCCTTAATTTCCGATTCGCACTGCTTGCTAACGATCGTAGAAAGCTGGTCAGTGAGAAACGACAAAAAGCAAGAAAAACAAGATCAAAGAAATATTTGTAAAAAAAAAAAAAGAAGAATTGACGATATTTCTATTTAGCTTTTCAAATTTTAAAAAATGGTATATACATAGATGCATCAATAAATCTGTAGTATACATAATTAATATATTTTTTCAACATAATCTCTTTCCTTGTCGATGCATGCAACCAACGTTTCTCTGTTAATGATTAATCATACAGAGAGAAATTTTCAGATCACAAGTCAGCTAATAACTATGCCAGGCGTCAGACATTGATCCAGCCAATGTACCACTAGGACCAGCTTTGGGGTTCCTAGCACCCCTTGCAAAATAAACCTCTAAACCCTTCAAAATTTAGCATCATCTTATTTATCTATTTGCCTGCTTGCGGTCTCAAGTTATTCCACTTACCTTCCATCCAAGGCCCTAGCTATTGTGAGGACTCTACCTCAATAAATTAGTTAAGTCTGAGTTTGTCGTCGGTCATGAGAATTTCCTTTGAAAATCCTTCCTCTTAGTTTCACCACAAAAGAAAGTAATTATCAAATATTCCTAAAAAAAATTGACATCACAGCAAGGATTTTTCCTATTCTGACTGTTTTTAGTCTAATTAAATGTATCAATTTTCGTGTTTTTTCCATTTGAATTTGGAGAATCCTACTGTCTCGGACACCTAACATTTGGCGCCCCGTACGACTGCCTGTCTTGTCGGTACCTAAGGTCGGCCCCATGTACATGGCACTCATTTTGCCGTCAAAATTATATCTCAACGCCATACAGTGATAAAAACAACCTGTTTCTTGTAGATTCATTAACGATCACTTTTTCTCAATTACGACCTTGCAAGTCTTCAGCGTAACACCTGTTCTGCTGAACCCAATTATTTGTAATGCGATGTCTTACACCTTTTTTCTTTTTTTTTTATCTCCCGGAATATATCAACGCTGGAATTTATCTAAATTCTTATACGCTCAATGTATGTATTGCTATCTTGAACCCTACACTTACTTTAACCTGCATTCTATACACGATTGTTTATGTACGAAACTAACGTCGCTGTCCCGCAGGAGAAGTTATCTTCGCAAATATCTATGTCCAATATTTCCAACGCCCTCGTGGGCATTTTCTCAGAAAACCCTGCTTTTGAAACGCGGCTCTGTTTTCATTAAAAAGGGAAAGAAAAAAAAAAGCTTTAAAAAAACTATATAAAAAAAATAATACAAGGACGGTATAAAAAACAAAAAACAAAATGTATTTCTATCTTTCCTGTCCATCTCTCAGGGGTCGCCATTTTTGCCACTTTATGGCCAAATGAGAATCTTTCGAAAAGCATTTGCCATGAACTGTTTGGTTTTGTCATATTTAGATTTTTGTCCATCTTTGACTTTGATGCAGTAGTATTTTTAATAAATTCTTATTTTTGGTGTGTACTGGTATGCAATGTTTCATCAACAATTGTTATTATATAATACTATATACCTTCATCTTGATTTTTCAGTTGTTTTTTTCTAATAATTGCAACTTGAATTCTCAGGTCATCACCTCAAAGTTGCTATAAAGCAATTAAAGGGCATTAAGCTAATTGTGTATAAACTTTTTTTTCAAATAAATACTAATGATTGGAAATATTTGAGCAAATAAATAAAATAATTGTCTTCCAAGACATTACAAGCAATTGGCCTTTAATGGCCATTTTGACGTGTTTTGGCCAGAAACATTGCCAACTATCTGGCCACACTGTTCCTGCCCGTCTCCTTATTTATATATACGTGTGTTGCTTGCCACGCCACGATGAATACACCGTAAAAGTGTGTCTCATTACTGAACAGATTTTGTAAATAAAATCTCCGTCTTTTCTTTTTTTCATTTCTTAAACTTCATTTACCCCTTCCTTTTCTTCTTCGCTTCAAGTCACTGCAACTCAATCATTCACTCTGTCTGTCCGTCTCTCTCTCTGTCTCTCTCTGTTTCTCTCTCTCTCTCTGTTTCTTTTTCCTTCTTCTTCACAATCACCTGCTGTCACACCCTTCCCTCTTCTTGTTGTGTTCGAGGTGTAAAAAGCGGATATATAGGTGGGGTGGTGAGGATTTAAAGGAGAACGAAGGCAAATAGCTGACCACCTGGCATTTAATGTACCCCGAAAACAGGTAGGACTACATTCCCACGGTCGTCTCGGGTGCGTATGTATATGTATATAACCGTAGACGTCATTTCTTTCAGTCTACATCTATCGACCCGATACAATGCGCATGGGTCTGTGTGCTTGGGAACTCGGGCGAACTAGTGTTATAAAGATGATAGCATGAAGATGATATTGGTAATACGAGGGTGGGGCTAGGGCTGATATGAGGGTGCGGGGGATAGATGTAGCGGGAGGGACCAGGGAGATGGAGAGGGGGATATAAAGGTGGGTTAATTTAGGAGTTGAAGGCAGCCAAGAGAGGAGTTATTAATTTTCAAATGGGATGAAAAATTGAGAGATGAGAGCTTATTGTCACTAAGAGGGGCTATTTATATTGTGCTGGTTCACATGTACATGTGTTGAGGTGAATGAGTTAATCAGGGAGAGAGAAGAGACAGATAGAGGGTGAGAGTAAAGAGATGACGAAGGGCGAAAGCGCACACAGAGGGAGATAGTGGGAGACAGCGAGAGAGTTGAGGAAAGAAGATTAATGACGACGAAGAGAGAAAGAAATGGAGCAAGAGGAAGAGAGAGGGGAGAGAGAGGGGGAGAGGGGGAGAGAGGGGGAGAGTGAAGAAGATTAAGGGAGAGAAGAGAAAGAGAGGAGGGGAGGGAGGGAGAACTAGAAAGCGAGGAGACAAAGTAATAGATTGGAGAGAGTTAAGAGAAAGGTAGATGAAGAGAGAAGGAGACGAATGGAGATAGAAGGGAAGGATGATGAGAGCGGGAAAGAGAAAGAGAAGGGGACAGGGGAGGAAGAGAATGAAAGGAAGAGAGAAAGAGAAGGAGACGGGGAGGAAGAGAGAGAAAGGGAGAGATAAAGTATAGAGAAGGAGACTTAGGGAAAGAGAGCAGAGAAAATAAAGGAGATGAAGGGGTAAGTGAGAGAGGGGAGGAGCAGGGGCGAAAGTTTGGGGCAGCAAGACGGGGAGAGAAGGAAGAGATAGACAGATCTTGAATCACAGGTGCACCCACTTTGGAGAAGTGATAGACATATGCTTGTTTGTAATTTCCCGGCCCCAGGATCCGTCCGGTGAACAAGAAAATTATATAATTTCCAGTCCCAAGGATTGCAATAATGCGGCAGCACCTCTCCATTGCACTAAAACGGGAGTACCGGAAGTACATTTCTAACACTTACACGATACTGGTTGGCAATTTCTGTCCTTGCCCACATGTGCACGTATTTGGTTAATAAGTGATAATACTGTGCAAAATATTTTTACTTTTTTCATTCTTGTGTAATGATTGTTATTTTGTAATTGATTAATTCTAAAAATCACAGAATATGTCCATTATTCTCTTCAAACTTAGCTTTTATGACCGAGACAGTGATAATTTGAAACCCACTTATTTCCAGTTGAACAAAGGAAGAATTCGCACAGTTTTAATCACATTGAGAAAAACAATTACAAATGAATATCCCTGACCTTGTCACAAAAGCAAATTTCAAAGGGAAAAAAACGCCATTTTACTCCTCTACATATAAACAGCTAGAAAATAGCACCCACTACCCGGGAAATGCGTGGTGCAGTGTAATAAGCTGGAACGGTAAACATATTCATTAAATGAAATCATGTAAGTTTTACTTACATATTGAACTGAGTCGTTTTCTATTACTATGTACCCTTCCACATAAAGGTAACTATTTAATCACTGTCCCACCGCAGCAATATGTGACACAAGGTCGGGCTTAACGTGGGAAGAAATAGTAGTACCTTACTCCCAAAAAATGGCTCCAGCCGACGCAGTTACCTGCGAAAGCTGGGCCGAGTAATAATGGGAGAGCCTAAGGACGAGTCCAAAGGCTTCCCAATGCGCTTAGCAAACGCAGCCTCAGTGTAACCTCATTGGCCAACGTTTGCACCGGCGCACCCAGTCTTTGATACCTTCCACACAATCTCCGGCCCATTCAACGGGCAAGTGTCAGTACAGACTCCTCGGTCTATGCCGTGGAACAGATACTACACTTTGATCCCGAAGACAGGGCCAGAAAAAGGTTAAAAGTATGGAAATTAAATAAATATTGTAAATAAAGGTACCAAGTATACTGGTGAGAATATCTTTCACCAGATATTTAAAACAATGGATTCTCCCGCTTGAGGTCAGTAGGGTTTCTTCTTTTAAATGTGATCTCATAGTAGTTAAATACATCCGTGATTTATTTTTCTTATGGATCAATTAATCTACTTTTATTACGAATAGCGTGATTTTTTCCGTTCTTCTGTCTGCAACAATGGACTCTTCCACCTAAAGATTACTATTTTTCGGAGGGAAATGTCTTGTACTGGCTATTTGAAACAATGGACTTATCCACTGAAACAAGTCGAATCATTTCTTTTCTAAAAAAAAAAGGAGGAATTCTCATTGTCATTTAAATATAACCAAGAATTTTTATCACAAGGATTAACTTGTTCTTAAAATAAATCGAATGCAATCGTCAGCATCCAGACAATTCCTTTTGACGAAAAAGGGGCCCTTAAACATGACGTCAGCAATAGGGTCTTTGATATGACGTCGATGTGTCTGATACCGTTAGCAGACAACCAGATGTGTTAGAGCGGATGTAACACTCCCTTGACGAAGCAGTCCCGGAAGATGTTTAGGGTTGGCTCTTTGAAATACAAAGCACATGGAGAGCCAGTTTATCTACCATTTCACGTTTTCAATGACAATCATGTCGTCACAGGGTCAAACACTAATATAGACCTTTGATTTGATGTCGTCAGGAAACATATTCTCATTTTTATCTGAGCGGCCCAGTTTTCAGAGAATTTCTCATTGAACTTTCTTTCCTTATAAGGACCCCGGATCGTAAGTAGTTAGAAGGTCGATAGCTAGAAGGAGCTGGCTGTACGTGAGGAAAGACAAACAGTGAAGCTGTACGGGGCGTCATGATTTTGGGAGTCCTAAAAAAAAATTATTGATTAATAGGCTTTTTTTATTTCAATGTTTTTCATTTATTAGGTTACATAGTGATAAATTATCGACCCATAAAAGACCTTACCTTAAATTAAAAATCATAATTTTTTTTGTAATATTTAAATCTTTTTTTTATTAGTCTTTGAATAATTGCTAAACACAAAAATAGAAAAGTTCTGCACTGGACCCCGTCAATGCTAAATTCGACCCTGGGTATCTGGGAAGGAAGCCCAAATACTGAATGAATTGAAACGAAAGGTTCGTGAGGAATTTGGCGATATCTTTATGAGTTCGTGGTCTTCTTACTTGAGCAAGGAATTGGAAGCGATTCAGGACGATTCGTAGATGGTGGTGAAGGCAGTGAAAGCAATGATTATTGATTTGTTTGCGCTCAAATGGGGTAGTCTTTCATTGGTTGATTTACTTCCCCTATTATGACATAACAATAAAAATTACACCGTGGAAGCCCTTAAGACTTCATTTCTGATCATCACACATCAAAATAGCCTGAGACTTTGAAAAGACTTAATCAGGATACTTGAATTACTGAAAATGAATTATTCAATAGCTTTAGGCTGCTAAGAGTCAATCCATACATAAATAATCTAGTCATTTTGGACGGGTATATTCTAGTAAACTGTGGACACTGAAACAAAAGGGGAAAAAAGAAATTATTCCCATTTGCATAATTTATTGATACTATTATATAGTATATTACACACTTGAACTTCATATCCGTTATAAAATGTTCGCCATGGGATGGGTAGCCATAATTCGTCTTTTCACTAAATTCTTTACCGCTAAACCTAAATGATTTTATTGAGAAGACATGCTATCATTAGAGTACCGTTGGAAAGAGATTTTTGTCTCAAATATTCATTGGTGTTTGTTTATATCACCGTATATCCTACTATTTAGAAAAAAAACGACATTCAATTTGTAACAACCAATTTAAAGGTTTAGAATATACTGGCGTTTATTTTTCTGCCTTTGTTCAACAGACAATCCAACACTCCGCTTGATGCCTCTGTATACTGTGGAACGACACTGAAGTGACTCCTCCGGGGCACAATTCTGGGTTCGGATTAGATGGATTCATGCTTTTTCAAGGGTGTTACTAAAGTTTGAACTCGGCTTGCTGACCGCTACGCCACTCGCACATTCACAGGAGGGAAAACTTTGGTGGATTAAGATCCTGGTTCTCGATGTCAGTTCAGTTTGATTCCTGGAGTAGTGAGTTCATTCCAAGGGCTTGGCTGATCTGGAGGTTGGGCAAGGTGGTTTGCGTTTATGTTGGTTTCCTTGTATACAAGTTTTAAGGAAATGCAAGGCTTACTGCGCAGATCACTGCGGTTCCACGAGGAAGATTGTTAGTTGCAAATCAACCGCAGTCGTGGGCGACCCAAAGGCCCCTCTTTCGTTTTCTACTATCCTTTCGAATAAGGGAAGGCCCGATTCCAATCCCTATTCAGAGTGTACTCAAAGTGCAGAGGAAAATTTCCTAATAAATGAGTTTGCCATAATCTTCGCTCGTATCGGGATCGAACCCGAACCCATGTGAAACTGACGTGCAAACCATTACACCAGCTTAGGCTATATAGGGATTTAATGCTTAGGAATGCCACTGGATATGATAAAACAAACTCCCGGTTGCATGCTAACGACTATTAATTTTATCTTTGAGAACACTCACAGGACCGCCAAGGTTCAACTAATGGACGGGCCAATCCTGGTTTTATTTGAAGGTTACTGTATACGACATGCAGTTCTGAAAGGTGAAAGAGTGCATCGATTGAAAAGTATGATGTAAACTACAGGAATAAGAATGCACTTTTGAACGTTGCTGGCTGACCCTCCCTATCTCCTTGATTGTTGGGGTTTTAGATGACGTCAACCGGATCTTCTTCTACGATTGTTTCCTTTGTCAACTCGTCTTGAATATCATATCGTGAATGTTCTTGTGAACAATTAGTTCGGTTCAGTTCATTCCCATGAGAACTGAAATTCGTTTTTTTAAAGACCAAAATTGGGCATAATTAGTATTGAACAAAAGCCAACTGGTTCCGAAAATAAAGATTTAGTACCAAAGGAAAATTTACAAAAGAGAACAATCCCTTCACACACGGATGATAGGAGACGTTGTAAACATACGTGACCCATAGTTTTGTTTTTCGTTTTTAAATACGTATCATATAAAAGCTCCATATGATGATGGATTTTCAGTTATTTGATTACTAGAATATGCCCGTCTGAAATGACAGGATTATTCATGCATGGATCGGCACTAAAGAGCCTATAGCTATTCTGTTAGTTCATTTATTTTAATAAATCAAGTATCTTAATCTTAAGTCTTTTAAAAGTCTCAACTCAACTCTAGCTGTTTTTATGTATGATGATCAGAAATCAAGTCCAAAAAGTTTCTATGACGTAATTTATTATTACAATGTCATAATACGAGGATAAGTCAATAAATGAGATGACCCCATTTAAGTGCAAACAAACAAATGAAAAAATAAACAGAAAAAATTGCATCGCTCAATCTGATGATGAATTTTCAATTGGTACAGAAGCCACTTTATTTGGTCCCAAGACCATTCAAATTTTATCTTGTGCGACATATGACAACCTCAGATTGATGCTGTCGTCGGGGTTGGGGAACACAGACCAAAGAAATTTTAGCCCTTCTCCAGGTTGGTCTGTGTAGTGTCTGCGACCCGCACCAAATTCTATTATGGTCATGTCAGTTCACTCGTTCACGTTGTCGGACCAGCCCTTCCGTCGCCGCCTTCGCGTGTACCCCCGACCCCGACAGTGCTCTGCATGACGGTCTTGCGTAGGCTGTCGCGATGTGACCGGACCACTTCAGCACCACGGTGGTAAGGAGAGGTTCCTAGGGACACACAATGCTCCCGATCTTGCTCCTCGCGTACTTATTGGTCTCCTAAGTAGGAAATGCGGAGTAGCCTCCTCAGACATTTTGTTTTTAACACCTGGAGTCGTCTTTCTTCTTCAGGCAGCGGTGTCGACTCACACCCACACTGCAGGATGGAGAGCACCAGAGATTTGAAGAGCCTCTTGAGTCTGTCCATAGCAGCAGATGAGGATTTTGTGAAATATACGAAGCACTTAATGATTACTGTACTCGACGACATATAAGACCCACCCTTTTTCACCCGAAATGGCTCAAAAGATAAATGTAACCTTCTTTGTCCAGGCCCACATTAACCAGAACTTGAGGAGTTTGTTTTTTTTTTTTAACTGGGTAATAAATGAGACGGCTATTCTTATGAAGGAGGAACTAAAATTGCCGCCGCAAATATCAAAAAGAAGTTGGTGGTTAGATTTGGGGGCGGATGCAGGAATTTATTTTTTATTGAGATAATTTTTTTTCCTTTTTTTCCTCCATATATTTATGAATACAATCACGACTGTCCACCCGATATCTCCAAAATTTCTCAATTAATTTCACTTGGTGGGAAATAAGCTACGGGAGAACTGATTAAATTTTGGGTTGGATTCATGCACAGTTATCTCCCACAAATTGTAGTTATATGTCCAAATAACATATTGTCGCCAAATTTTCATTTCTTTTCACACGATATCCCCAAAAGTTCCTGATGAATTCCTGTGAAATTTTGTGGAAGGGCGGACAATTGGCTTCGAAAGAAGTGATTGAATTGGGGCAGAGTTATGTGCTCTCTGGGATGCTTTTTAGTTTCTGTTGCTTTTTATCACAACTCCAAAATGGTCATTCTGCGGTCAATGGTAGGCAGTGCAGATCGGAAATGAAGAATGACCGGTAACACAGGTATCACGGTTAGGCAGTCCTCAGAGTTCGAGTCCGGCCTGAGGTTTATTAATTATTTCCAATCCACACTGCACACCGACGACTGCATAATAACGGTCTAGGAATAGCGATAAAAAGCAAAAAATACTTGTGGAAAATTATTATTAGCTACCTGATAAAAACAATCACCCAAGATGCTCCGGGGTCCTATTAAAAATCATAGAAAAATTGATAACCATAGCTCTATTCGTCTTTGAGTTATGGGATGATAGACGGAGAGACAGGCTGACATTTGGTTACTCATAGAAAGATTGAAGGAATTTAGTTTGTTACGCATAGCTTTGCTATAATAAGTAATAGAAATTGATCCCTAGGATTGAGGCATCAATGTAAAAAGTATAGAAACAACTGACAAAAAAGAGATCAAATCAAAGTGTCCTTACGCTGACTACGGCATCAACTGTCACTGTCCGAGCTCCAAATATCACAGGATTATCTGAGGTTTACCATATATGAAATTGACACGCTTCTGAGGTGGCGTCACTCACTTCACCATGTGCTATTTTACCCATAGATAGAAGGAGAAGAGATGGGTTCATTGCTTTCCCAAGGGTATCAGTGTGAAGTGAATGCAGATCTCAGTCGATTTCATATTTCGTGCTTACAACCGCTTGGCTACCGGTACTTCATTATTTATAAGGCATTTAGTAAACTAGATAGTGCCCGTTACAAATGTGCTTGTGACCAGACCCTATGGTATGTGGAACATCCTGTCGTAATTGTCGTGTAAAATGTATATGTAACGAATGTCAACTTCGTACAATGGCCAGTTGTCAAGTTATCGCGGTGCATTAGTTTTCTTGAGAACAACTTCAGACTCGACACCACAATACCTGGTGTGCTTACTAATATGTGTGGCGAATATCAAAACCAATTATCTCAATGCGTACATCTACGCTCACAGAGATTTCTTCAAATATACTAGAGATGGTGGCAATCAAAATCCTGAATCTCAGATTACTGACTGTTCGTTTGCTTGACACCAATTGATCAGCTCTGAATTCCCCAAAAGACAATTAGAGGGCCTTTCTTTCAAAGTTCAACAAAAAGTACATTTGCAATATTTACAATAGATACTTTCTTTCGAAAATCGTAAGCATACCCCCATTGCACAAATTTGAGGAAAAAATAAGTCAACCGGTATTTTCGTAAATGATAAACTATGAAAGAAAGGCCCACGAATTTTCCTCCTCTGTTTTTTTCAAGGAATTCAGAGTCTACCAATCGACGGCAAGCAAATGAACAGTGAGTAACCTTATAGTCGGAAAAATGATACAGACCCAGTTAGATGATATGACTCTAGTTGAATAAGATCACGTCTTTGCATCGGAAATACGGCCTGGGGGAAAACCATGCATAAAGAAGTATCAGTAAGGTCCAGGATCTGTTTCATGACATAGTTTGATGAAAAAATAAATATATATATATATATATATATATATATATATATATATATATATATATATATATATATATATATATCCAAAATAAGAATAGGAAGTTACATTGTGTAATGAGCCGCTTCGCCATTTTCATTGCACGTATATCAAGGAAGCGTCAATATATATATGGAAAAAAAAACACCTTAACTCTAACCTTCCCCGACAGTTAAATGAGAAACTGTCTACTAAAACAGTCACTAAAACTGTCAACACAGTTCTCTTCAGTTTCTAAGTTGTCTATCTGACTGGTTGGCTATGTATGTATCACGCGTACAGGACGCACCAAATGAGCTATAAGGCTGGAAAAAAATTTGTCAGGAAAAAGCCTTTTTTTTTTGTTTTTATCATCACCACGCATTGGGTTTTAGCGAAGGGGGGGTCCAATTTGCAATGTAATTTTATGCTAGATTGAACGTTTAGTTCGTGCCCGGCAGCATTCACGTTTAATTTTCGAAAATTCAGACTTTTTTTCTCAGTGATCACTTGATTAGTCCAACTAAAAGCGAGAGAAGTAACTTATTTATTGATTACCTACAACACCGCATGCTGCCAAAAGACATAGGTCATGTGGCTGTTTCAGTTGGATAATGAACCAGGCCTGTTTTTTTTTTTGTTGTTTTTCTTCTGTATTTTTTCATTGCTTTTCCGTTTCATAATGAACTGTATAAAACCTAAAAACTTGTTGATGCCTGCTTCTAAAAAATGGCAGACCGGCTCAGTAACTGACTTACATAATCAAAATCCTTTGCCATATAAACAACTAGTTAATACGCGTTTCTTTGCTAACGCTATACCGGAAGTTGAGTCTTACTTAGTCAATATGTTTACTCAGTAATTTCCAGAGTTAACGCAAGGTATTGTTAAGTAAAAGTCTTGAATTTCTGTTCGTTGTCACAGACAGCTCGCAAATTGAACAACTGTAACCACTAAAAGTGGTGAAAGGGCTCTATCCCTTTTTATATGTGCCTGTGTTTGTGTGTTCTAGTGCTCCTGGCCATATCGTTTTGTCTACAGACTTGAAAATTGGCATCAGTGCTCCATTAGACGCCCTTCTAAGAATGGTTTCATTGCTTTGAGGGGGAAAAAGTTTCTTCGACCTTTTGTGGGGTCTTATTTTGACGGGTTTATTGATAGCATCTGGATTTCCAGAATCTAGATATTTCTAGATTTTTTTCTCTATTTTAGATGTTTTCCAGTGGAAAACGCCAGTGATTTCATACATAGAATATATATTCTGATCATATTTATTTTTCAAATAGATTCTTCTTGCATGACTTAAAATTTTGACGCTACAGTTATTGCTTTAATGGCTGGTCATACATTTATTTCTTTTACTTCACGATGTCATATAACTGTCGCTGGTACACATTAATGTATCTTTTCGCGTGATTATCAAAAACCGCCAGCCAAAACTATCAGCATAAGTATCTTCAGTTTTCAAGTGGCTCTAGCTGGCCAGCTACAGGGTTGAATATTCGAACATTTACTCCTTATTATGTCTAGAAAAAATATAATTTGGGAGATTCGATTTCCAATGTTAGTTTATGTTAAATTGGTCCCTTAGTTTGTATCATTTGTAGGGTTGTTTGACTCTCTGAATCCTTCGTATGCTGGATCCAGATACCATATTTTACATCCGTAAGACCAAGGATTACGGTTACCTCCAATTTATGAAGCAGAATGTAACATGCACCAAAAAGACACGTTATCACTTTTTAAAAGAACTGATATTGTTGAAAATTTATTTTAAATGTAACAGTTTGCCGTACAAATTTTCTTGGCAGTTTGGCTTTATTTCTCTACAGAGGACTAGGATTAAAATGCTGTTATACCGAAGCATTTTTTCCCCATAAATTTGCCTTGCCAAGGAGAGAGATGTCCCTAGATACATTCAAGTCTAAATAATAAAATATTAATTCTATTATACTAATCCCTTCGAGACTATTTTGACACATACTTATATATATATATATATATATATATATATATATATATATATATATATATATATATATATATATATATATATATATATATATATATATATTATTCCAGGCTTTGTACGACTGTTGGACAATGTTTCATCTAATTTTTAGTAGTCACTGGGCGCAAAAATCTCATGTTATGCATTTTTTTTCCTATGAAAGAAAAATAAAGGTGTTTTTCGAATAATGCAGGTTATTCGTTTCAAAATTATTGTTCAAAACTGCACTGTTTGAGGTCATATTATTATCTAATGTGTTTTATCACAGCTCATATTTTGTTAAATTCATTTTGCACAGCAATACCTTAAACGTACTACATCAAAACCCACACATTTCAAATGTTGCGGAAGTGTTGGCAATGGCGTAAGGAAGGGGTTGTTGAATATTGGGGTGGATCCTGAAATTCTTTCTGGATTGTGAGATATTTCTCTTTTTTTTAATACATTTAAACAACTGAAACACACAAGTCTCCTCATTTCATTTCTCAAATTTCAAGCATGTAAACAACATACATTTTTCTCTGCAACCGATGCAAGTTTTTTGGGGTTTTTTTTTTTTTGAAAAAGGTTGTTGGCAACCATCAAAATGCATCAAAACATTCCCACGTGATAATAATCATTTACGAGCTAGAACACCTGTCTTTTTCTCTTAAATTCAGCTTCCAACTGTCAAATTACCAACATCCTGTCGGATCAACTCACACCTACACAATAAACATACATTCATGTATACACGATATCTTCAAAAGTTCTCAATAAATTTCAGTGAAATTTTGTGATATATTAGCCAAGGAAGTGATTTCAATTTTGGGAACTCAAATGGCAGTGGGCTAGCCATGTTGTAAGAATGATGGACAACCGATGGACATCGCGACTCACGACATGGATCCCCGGAGATCTCATGCGCAACCGAGGCCGGCAGAATATCAGATGAAGGGACGAGCTAGACAAATTCAGAAAGTACTGGCTCTGCGACGCCCATGATTGAGAAGTGTGGCACATCCTGGGGAAGGTCTATGTCCAACGACGGACGTTAAAAGACTGATGATGATGATGATGATGATGATGATGATGATGATGATGATCTCTCCTACATCGTACTTGTATGTCCAAACCATGTAATATCGCCAATATTTCATCTTTCACCACGTGATACCTCCAAATATTTCCAATGAATCTCAATGACGTTTCGAGGAAGCGTGACAACAGGCTACAGAAAAACTGATTATATTTTGGTGCGGATCCATGCACTATCACCTCCATAGCGTTGGCAGAGTTAGTTGTTCGCTCTCCGGGTGCTTTCTTGTTTCTTCAGTGTTCATTCTTTTTTTCTTTTCTTTTTTTTTTCCCCCCAAATTTTGAATATCTTGAAAATATGGGAAGAGAACTTAACAAAAATTCAACACTGAAAAATTATTAGAACTAGTTATCAACAGCCTTAGAACTTGGAGTTAGAAAACTATGTTTTCTTATCGTATTTGTTTATGAAATACTTGTTTTAAGTATAGAAAAATGCACACATCCGGATGGATTGACTCATCTACCCTTGGTACATTATTCACCCTTCTTGTTTCATCCACCCCCAGAAGAATTCCATTCACCCTTGGGTGAATCATTCACCAGTTTTAAGAAGCCCTGTCCAATACAATAGTTGATTAACAAACATTTATATTGACACACATTAGAGTACGTACACGCAAGCATGGGTACGTACACACGCAGGCGTACAGAATCATACTCGACAAATGTACTTGTGTACGCATACATACACCTACATACATTTATATGTGAAGAAAGAGAGAGAAAAGGGAGACAGGCAGAGAGAGAGAGAGAGAGAGAGGGAGAGATAGAGACAAAGAGAGAGAGAGAGAAAGAGAGAAAAAAGAGATAGAGAGACAGGGAGAGACAGAGAGAGAGAGAAAAGAGAGACAGACAGACAAACAGAGAGAGAGAGAGAGCGTGAGTGTGTGTATGTGATCCGTCCGTTCTCGTGGGGTTACTCAACCTTTTTTTTCCTGTCGCCCCTTTTTGGTTATTTTTCAATTCTATTACCCCTTCAATTCAACTTATCAACACACACACACACATACACACACAAATATATTAATGATATAAAGCAACTTCTGATATGTGATGGATTTATTTCATAGAGTGCTCGATACATTCAACTTTATACTATGGAAGTTAAGTTGTTTTAGAGTAGAGCTGGCCATGAATAAATAGTTTCGCCTGATGAGGCTCGGAGAGGGCAGAAACATGAGCTAGTTTGTGTAGCAAATCCACATTCTACTATATATATATATATATATATATATATATATATATATATATATATACCAATGTGTATCAATATATATATATATATATATATATATATTGATACACATTGGTATATATACACACGTGCATATGTACATACAAGCAGACATACAAACGATACTCAAACATACGTGCACGTACATACACACACGCACACACACACACACACACACACACACACACACACACACACACACACACATATATATATATATGTAGAGAGGGAGAGAGAGAGAAAGAGAGGATGAGGGAGAGAGAAAGAGGCGGGAAAAATATAGCGTGTGTGTGTGTGTGTGTGTGTGTGTGTGTGATCCAGCCATTCTTGTAAGCTTTTCTCCTATCACCATCTTCAGGTTATTTTTCAATTCTATCGTCCACGTTAAACTCGGCTCAACGACAGGAACTGGGTGGATACCTAATATTAAAGAAATTCCAACGCAACAGCCCTCAATATTTCTCAAGGCTCATACCCCTTCGATATCCCGAAATCTTTTTTCTCATTCCTTAATCTTGAAGCCATAAAAAAATCAAATTTCAAAAAGTAAAAAATGGCGAAGGTAATTTTGAAACGAGTAAATAAAAAAAAAAGTTGAAATCTATCTGATGTCAAAATTAAAAGTCAGTATCACGATATCTATCTATATAAAAGTCATGTATGCAAATTAGTATGTTTGTTTGGTTAAATGATCGTCTGTCCGGTCAGAATCCTATTATGACCTAAAATATTTTAATGGATTGGTCCATGTGAAATTGACTAACAGGGCCGATAGAACTATAAACGGGTGGTAAAAGGTGATAGTCTGTTGTCATAACGACGTAGGTTACGCCACAAAACACTGAAAAGAAAAAAAAAAGAGTGAGTAATTGAAAGAAACGTTTGTTCAGTGTTATCGTTATACTAACAAGACTTTAAAACAGTTTGAGTTGATTTCGAACATTTCTAAAAAAAATCAAAATCAGTACGCTTGAATTATTAAAAACAAGTCACCTAATGAAATAGCTTCAGGCCCCCTTAGGGCCGATCCATATATAAAAAAAAACTGCCATCCCAAGTGCGCGTGCGCATACTTATAAGCGTCCCTCGACAGTGAGTCACCCTCTATAGATTATTTCAAATAAGAGCGTGTAATAACTTGGTTACCAACATTTACAAGATAAAGATACATGCCTTATCTGCTATTGAGAAAAAATATGAAAAGAATTGCTGAAGGAAAAGTAGGTTCGTTCATAGTAATTCCGAGAAAATCTATTGCGTCATCGATTAAAACGTTTGGTCATAGACAGAGACAAACGCCAACGTATAGGATCAGCTGTTAGTGCATCAACTTTAAATGATGTGAATTTCTGTCTTACAGATCCTTGACCAATTCAATAAAAGATAAGAAATGGAGCTTGTAAGGCTGACTGTTTCCACTTCTGCTGCTACTATGTAACCCAGTACAACCTGTCGCATATTACTGCCATGTAATCCCCATTGCCCCGAGAAATGCCATGAAGGGTAAGGACTCAGCGTGGTTCCCCAACGATCAACTATGTCATGGGTTTCGCTTGAACTAAAAGTGAATTGTGTAAGACGAAGAAATAGCAACAATTGACTTCTACGCACACTTAATCGAGAGCAACATGGTATCCTACCGAAGGATCAGCGCTCTTTCAAACAAGCCCGACTGCTGCAGGGTCAAACTCCACTCCAACTTATATAACGACTCAAGATGATTACTTCATCTTCTGCGTATAACAAATAAACAATTATTCAACCAAAAAAAGACGCATAACTGTATTTATTCATTCTATATGATGAACTTTCGTTAATATCTATGATGTCTCAATTCATTTAGTAAGACTGCCTCCTGTAATCAATTGATCATGAGTTCGATTCACGGTGGGGAAGGTGGATTTTACAAATCGGTTTACGTTCGAAATTTTGGTGAGGATTGTTTTTGTTATTGTAGGAAAATGAAGCCAACAGCCAGATTTGGAGTTTGACAAAATCAATCTCCGCTTATGATAAAACGCAAATGTGTATTCATTTATTTGTCTTCTGTCACACTTTTTATATCACCACGTGGTGACGTAGTCAAAATAGAATTCTATTTTCTGATGACGTAGTAAAAATAGAATTGTTATGGTATGCTAAACTTAATAAATAAATTGCCATGGTTATTCATTGCTGAGTTGGATGTTATTCATAAATTGGGGGAGGGGGGGCAACATATCTTCTATCTGAGAAATTGACTTCTGTGTATCAATATATGCATATCAGTTTTTTTAGGGGGTTGTGTAACAGTTTTTAAGTTTTATACACACAAAAATGACAATAGGCCATTCCTTATATTGGACTCTTTCAATTCTTTTCGTATCTTTATTTGATTCAACTTTTAGTTTAGTTTAATATTCAGGAAGTATTGAAAATGGACAAGAAAAATGCTGTGCAACAAAATGTTATTGGTTTTCTACGAGTAGGATGCAACAGCAAAAGTACTTTTATATTTCCATCTTTTTGGCAGCAAGTGTAAACTAGTTTATCCATCTAAAAGCCATGACTGCAAGTATGTTTGATTGTAAAATTGTTTGGTTGTATGTATACCCGCTTTATCTGATATCTTTACTTTAACCAACAAATTATGATTGATTTGTCCATGTGAAATAGATTAACAGAGCTGAAAGAAACAATGTTGTAATAAAATGAGATAGACTGTTGTGATATAAAGATGAACAATGCGTCACAGAAAAACATATGAGTTTTAAAAGTAAAAGAAGAGAAAAAAAGGGTGTGTGAATGCTTTTTCAAAATGCCAGATTTGTCTAATTCGGCCATATTTTTTTTTTAATGAAAAAACATCCAACTTCTTTTTGTAAAGTAATAAGTTATATTTTCAATAAAATAAGTTTCTTCCTATGCCTTTATCATACTGCGTGATATCTGTAGTGTTTTTCTTACGTAACATTTTGTCTCAAGATTTTTACGTTTTGAGACAAAAACACCCTCATTCGAGAATAGACTTTTTTAAAACTTATAATAAGGATACTTGAATGATTAGAAAAATTACCAAATACAATAACTTTGGGCTTCTTGGAGCCGGCCAATACATAAATAACCTCGTCATTTTTTACGGGCGGTTGCTAGTTTTTAGTCTACGTGTTTATGCTCTCAAGTCTGTTACACTTCTGTCTGTCACACTTTTGAGAAAATAACCTTAAAAAGGTTGGTGTTAGAGGAGGAGTACTGAGAATGGAATCGCAACACAGAGACCCCGAAGACGACGGGAAGAGGGAGGGGAAAAACAGGATAGGAGTACTCAAAAGAATAGGGGATGAAAGACGAAGATATCCGTTAAGGGAGAACGACTGAACTGGACACTTATGTAGAAGAAGAAGGAAGGAAATGAAGTAAAATGAGGTGGAATTGGACTAACTCTCAAGTGTCTGTGAGCGGAAGATTTGGTTGGTTCGAGGATGGTCGCTACATGCAACTCCTCTGAGTTTTTTCCTTAACATACTAGGGTGCTTTAGATATTCACCCATATGTAAATTGTCTGGGAGTAAATCCCCCAGAGAAGATCCGGAGAATGGAACCCGACGTCAGCTGATGGAGAGATGCTGCATCACATTGTCATCTGGTTTCCTTGGCAATTGAGCTGATCTCTCACCGTATTGACCTTCTCTTTCTTTTGGAAGAGTTCAGCACGGTTGAGAGGGGGGAGAGGAACTTGGACGCAACACTCCCTCCATACTATGCTCCCTAGCATAGCAGCTGTAGCTGCAAAGATCGTCTGCCAATATGAAGAGAGCCAGCCGATTGAGTATGTCAGTCAATATGTGTTTGCGTTACGAATATTCATGGAATGGTTGATAGAGGAAAACAGATTAGCATTTAGGAGAAGTGTTAGGAAAACGTTGACTGAGCAATCGAAAAAGGTTTTTTTTAAACACCACATTTGTGCACATAGCATCATATAAAATAAAAAATACTCATCGACTATTCTATTCAATGGATAAACTAACTGAACAAAGTATTTCAGAGTATAGAATAAAATCTCACCCTACTCGCCATCATAGTCAATAATCGAACAACCGCGGCATCAAAATTTGAAATTATGTAAAAAAGATCTTTGGCAGAACTAGCTCAACCTTCAAAAATAATAAGATCCCATTAATCCTAAAGAGAAGGGTGTATAACCAATGCATCCCCCCAATAGTCACTTATGGAGCTGAAACATGGAACTTAACCAAGAGACAGACCCGAAAATTGAGGACCATGCAACGTGCACATGAAAGAATAATGTTGGGCCTCACATGGAGAGACCACAAGACAGCAGAGTACATCTGAGAAAAGACAAGACTTAGGGACATCATAGAATCCATTAAAAATCTCAAACTGGCCTTGTTGCAAGAATGGAAGACAATCGATGGATATCGCGACTCACAACATGGATCCCCCGAGACAACATACGCAACCGAGGCCAGCAAGGTGTTAGATGGAGAGACGAGCTAGACAAGTTCAGGAAATACTGGCTCCGTGACGCCCATGATAGGGAAGTGTGGCAAATCCTGGGGAAGGTCTATGTCCAACGACGGACGCTAAAAGACTGATGATGATGATGATGACGATCATATCACTGGTATTTTTAATAACATCTAAGATAGAGTTGATAAACATCTAGATTCTGCAAGATAATTATCCCAAAAGGTCAAAAAAGCTTCTTTTCCAAAAAGAATTAATAAATTTTCTTTTAAGAAGGGGTTAGTGGAGTACTAGTGCCAGTTTTCACGTCAGTAGACGAGCGTTTGAAGTAACGAACGCAGAAATAAACACACACAAATATAAAAAGAAGGATAGAAACCATCTTTGATGGCGGCAGTCGTTCGACTGAATGCATTAATTTGTAGATTGCATTCACACTTGATTTATATTAAAACACGCCAGTACAGTTTTATTAACCAAAGGAAATGATTGATATTAAAGTAACAGAGCAGAATCCATTATACGCTCTTTTCAAAACAAAGAACGTTAGAAAATCGGTACACAAAAACTAAGATGTTTGAGAACTCTTTCATTCAAACTTTGCCAAGTTTAGATGAGAATTACTCCGCTGATAGACTTCTACGTGTGAGCTAGCTTCTTCAAAGCGCTTCGTCCGAGCCTGTGATTGGCACAGGCATTCCCGAAATTTCGGTGACCGGTCAAAATGCATCAACACAAAAAGCATCAGTCATGTGAGCCAGCTTCTCCATAGCACTTCGTTCAAGCCAGCGATTGACACAGGCATCCGTTGACCGGCCCAAAGGCAACAGGACAAAAGGCTTCAGTCATGTGAGCCAGCTTCTTCAGACCACTCCATCCAAGTCAGCAGCTGACAATGACATTTGGTGGCAAGTCAAAAGGCATCAAGACAAAAGACACCGGACATGTGAGGCAGCTTCTTCATAGCACTCCATCCAAGCCAGCAATTGGCACAGACATTTAGTGATTGGTCAAAAGGTATCAAGACGAAAAGCATCAATCGTGTGAGCCAGCTTCTTGATGGTATTTCATCCAAGCCAGCAATTGACACAGGCATCTGGTGACCCGTCAAAAGGCATCAAGACAAAAGACACCAGACATGTGAGCCAGCTTCTTCATGACACTCTATCTGAGCCAATGATTGACACATGCATTGGGTGACCGGGGAAAAGACATAAAGACAAAAAGCATCAGTCAAAAGGACAACACAGCAAGTCAAAAACGCGTTCGATCAAACGGCATCATTACAAGTGCGATGTGTGGCACAATAATCACTGATTTTTGTCTCGAGTTTTCCTAAAGGCCTCATCATCTTGCTGCATAAAATTTGCTCTTGATGTCACCCCTCAAAAAGAAATCTTCATCCATAATCCGTACCAGGCAGCGACTTTGCTTCTCGGTTCTAGTGCTCGTGTCATTGTCACCATAATGGATGCAGATGTTGAGCTCGAGTGTCAAGAAATAGACTCAGACATTGAGCCATCGATTGATATCAATTTCACTGAGATCGGACGGAAATCCGAGAGGAAAAATGCAACAAGAAAATGTAGTGTCACTTGTGAGACACCCCGTGTTTTATTCACACCCACATTCTAAATATAGAAATATTGATAAACTGATTTTCTGCATGATAGCTTGTTGAACAAACGCCGATTATCTCTACAAATATGTTTCTTTCAAAATTTCTGTCACTTTTTTTTTTTTGTACATATTATATCCCTGTTGACATATGTCTGATGGTAGGGACACGTTTATGAGTCATTATGTTTATGTATTACTAGGTGTGGCCATGTTGAAACATACACACATACGGACACATAAAAATACACACACACATACACACACACTTGTGTATACACACGCACACATACACACACATTCAAATGCACACTCACTCACACATAACTCACACACGAACACACACAAACACACACACTCATATATATATATATATATATATATATATATATATATATATATATATATATATATATATATATATAATTATAGTTACTATAGTAATAATAACTTGGATTTCTATTCGATGAATCACTGTCAACCATTACTAAAGTTTAACTAATATTTCTTTCATCTTAGCTGTGATGTAAAGCAACTAAAATTAAGATGAAAGAAATACTAGTCAAAAATTAGTCATGGTTGACGGAGCTTCATCTAATATAAATCCAAGTTAATTTTACTACAGTAATCATATTTGTGTGTATGTGTGTGTAGATGTCTGTGCGAGTGTGTTTGTTTGTACATGTGTGCGTGTGAGTACGTGTCTATTCTTCCCTTACCATTTTAGAGGAGAGGGAACGGCATTCCCTCACTATCTAGAGACAACTAAAATTCTCACTGGCGTGAAAAATTAACCCGTATAAGTCTAAATGTCCACCACACATGGCATAAAAACGTCCCTGAAATCAGTTGAATTTTCAAAATTTCCGTGGGTGGGCGCTTAGAGGTCTCCCCCTCTTCCTGAGTGCAGGTAGCCCTGCGTCACCTTACTTCTTTCTTTAGCACCAAACTATTGCATATGCGTCCATGGACAGTGAGTCACCTACGAGAGAAATTTGAAATAAGAGTGTGCATTAAAAAATGAACAGAAAAGTAGGTCCGTTTACATCAATTCTTAGAAACACTATCACGTTGACCATTAAAACGTTTGGTCGAAGACAAAAACAAACGCCAACATATAGAATCAACTGCTAGCCCGTTAACTGCTAATGACGGGTATCTCCGTCATGTAGTTTTACGGCTAACTCAATGAAATTTCCGTTTTATTTTGATTGATGATGCAATCAACAATCAATAGATAACTTGCAATGGGTGAGAGCTTTTATCTTGCAATGGAGAACAATTACGTAAACTATTACTCTTGCTGTCCAAAAGTCTCACCAGTCAAAAGGCATCAAGACAAAACTCAAAAGGGCAACGCTAGTATAGTATTTAACTGACTTTGTTCTAATTAAGTAATTTATCTTGGTTTTTTTTTTTTGTTGATTTACATGAACAAAAGTTTTATTCTTTTTTATTTGGTGCCATATGTCACAGGAAGAATATCTAGAATTTCTCATGTCTCTCCGTACATTTCCTGCATCACTCGAAATCACTCCACTGAGAAATAAAGAAAAATTAAGCAAAATCATCTATATTTCTTTCATAATTATCTAGATTTATGTCCAGTAACTAAACACCAATTCTCATGATCTAGGGACAATCTGAAGTATCAAGATTTATGTATAAAAAAAATATCCAGAGTGTCAACACAGTAGAGAATCTCATTTTTCATCATTTTCTTCCTTCGAGGAAGCCAAGTCGTGTTTCAATTTCTACGAACTTTTGGGAGTAGCTTCTTGAAGGTTTAAATCTTGAAATTTTCTCTTTTTTCCGTCTAATCCTCAAAAATTTTTTTTTTGTTTTCGTAGAAAGATTGAACGGAAAGGTATTTTGGTGGAACACAATCTTAAAATCTGTGAAATTAGCCGATACAATTGAATTTAATACACTAACTCCCTGCCCCGACGTTTTGGCAAAGAATTTTTCTCCAAAATCTAGATGCTATTTTTACTGTATCTTTTATGTTTTTCAGTGGAAAACGCCTGTGATATCATAAATAGAATGTATTCTGACCATATTTATTCATTGCTGGATTTTTTCATGTGACTTCAAGTTCATACCTTACCATTTTGGCAGATCCATAGCTTCCTGCCTCCCAGCTATCAAGGGGGTGAGAGTAGAGATTGAAACTCGAAATTTACTCAGTGGGGATGGGGTCGTGTAAGAATAGGGGTTAGAATTTCTTTCCAAAATTAATAAGTGGGGAGAGGGCGCTTCTTATGTGCCTGATACAGTGAGGCTTTCTAAATATAAACGGAAAAGGGGCAAATGAATCAATTAAACAAAATTAAAACAGTCAAAACTCGTCATCACAGTCAATAATTGAAGAACCGCTGCGGCATAATTTGATGCCACGTAGAAGAAATTCATCGAAAAATGAATATGGTCAGAATGAATTCTATTCATGACATCACTGGCGTTTTCCTGTGAAAAAAAAAATCTAAAACAGAATTTTTAAAAAAATAATCTAGATGTTATGAATAAACCCGTTCGAATAATGCCCCAAATGGTCCGAAGAAGCTTATTTCTTCAAAAATCAAAAACATTTCTTGAAGGCGTCTAGTGGAGTACTTATGCCAATTCCCGAGTCTGTATATAAAACGGTATGGCCAGGAGCGCTGGAACAAACAAATGAATTTACAAACAAGGACAAGGCCATAAAAAAGTCAAAAAATTAAAAATAAGTATTTCTTGGAAGGGTCTAGCAGAATGCAGATGCCAATTTATATGTCTGTATTAGCGTTAGAATACATAAACACATTAACTCACGAACAAACTTTGCCATCTTTGATGGCTACCGTTGTTCAATGAGAAAATTCCATGATTTGATGTCAGATTTTTCAGGAATATCTGATAGTTAAATACTTTCCGATACTAAAACCATGAACAACGACAAGGTCAGTTAGGCTTAAAAAGACGCCGAAGTTCAGCTTGCGAGGAACTTTGGTCGGCGCTGGATCCTCATCATCTCATCACAACTGACACAAAGTGAAATAAAAGCGACTTCGGTTACCATTATTCCAGCCGTTAGTCTCTCTTCTTGTGTTCTGTTGAAGTTTTCTTTTCCAATGCTGATTTTCAACGTAGTTTCAGGCGGACACCTCCATTCACAGAATCATTTTTGAAATTTCAATTTTTAGAGAGAGAAAGTTTATTAATAAAGAAATAAGACAAATAATCCTATGTAGTCATAAATTAACATGAAAACTATCTTTTTTAAAAATCCAACTGAGTATTTAGAGAGATGGAGAAAACAATTAAACTGCCGCCGATTCTTTGTTTGGTCTTGTCCCCGACAGACTGACTCTATACGGTCTTACTTCTTGGTAGGATTGTAAAATCCATATTACTTAATTTGTGTATTTATGCATTTCGAGGTGGGAGTACGTATGTATGTATGTATGTATGTATGTGTGTGCATGTGTATGTGTGTATGCGTGTGTGTTGCCGTAGAGTAATGGTTACCGAGCAAATCTTGCAAGACATAGCAACTTCGATCCTCACAAGAGCCCCATTATTGTGGCCTTGTGCCACTAATAAATAAATACATTATTTTATGTTGTGATATGTATGTACACATATTTAAGTTTGTCGTTACATTCCGGTATGTTTACGTGTGTATGCGTGTGTATGTATTTCTCTGTGTGTTCGTGTGTTTTGGTGTATATATGTTCATGTGTATGTGCATATGTGCGTGTGTGTTTATGTGTGTCTTCGTGGGTATGTATTATCTTAGGGTTATTTATGTGTCCGTGTGTGTGCGTTTGTGTTCTGTATGTTTGTGTCCGTGGGTCTCTGTGGGTGTGTGTATGCATTTGTATATCTGGGTGTATGTTTGTGTATGTAGGTGTGGGGTGTGTAGAGGCTGGGGATGTTCTTCGTTATCATGGCCTTGTGCCAGACTCAAGAACACTTGTTAAATAACCTTAAATAGATAATGTCTAGGCGTGTGTGCGTGTTCGCGCCCGCAGTTGTCTATGATCGCATGTCTGCATGTGTGTCTGTGTATCTGTATGTCAGTGTGTGTATGTGTGTGTGTGTGTGTGCGTGTCAGTGTTTGCAGATGTTTGTATGTAAAAACAGACGGGGTTCACCACTATTGTGGCCTTGTGCCAGACTAAAGAACTCTTAGTAAATAACTACATTGTTTTATGTAATGGTATCAATACAAGTTTCTTCACATGCGTGTGTGTCGGTATGCATTGATGTATGTGTGAGTCTCTGTTCATCTCTCTGAGTGTCTCTATGTGCGTGTATCTCCATACATCTCTGTATGTGCGTGTGTGTGTGTGTGTGTATAGACATATGTATGTGTATGTGTATGTGTGCCTCTGTGTGTATGTCTGTCTCTGTATGCGTGAGTACATGTGTGTGCCTCTGCGTATATGTGCATGTGTGTGTCTACCCCTCTGTGTATGTGTATCTGTATGTGCCTATATGTGTGTTTGTGTCTCTGTATGTGTGTGCACCTCTGTGTGTGTGTATGTATGTGTGTATGTGTGTGCACGCATCTACATGTGTTTATGTGTGTGTTTGTGTCTATGTATGTGTATGCGCATCAGTGTGTATGTCTGATCTTGTGTCTATAAGTGTCTATGTGACCGTATACGTGTATGAGAATGTGTGCATGCATGTGTGTGTGTGTGTGTGTGTGTGTGCAGGTGTTTGTGTGTGGAGGCAAGGAGGGGCGCAACGTTGACAATCAGCTTGATGTCGCTTTTTGGTATAAGGTATCAGGTCGTGGCGGGGAGTGTCAGCCTTCCCTCACTCTTTTCATCACACCCTCTCTTCCCCCCCCCCGCTTCTCCTTTCTTTCCTTCTATTATTTTAATGTTTACGCAGACTGCTTGGCCACGTTCCCACGCCTGCCTAGGGCCAATATTTCCTCCCGGTAAGCCCCTTCCACTCCCAGATCTCTCACTCTTTCCCACACATACGTACAACACACGCTTACATACGGCTGCTTTTAAAATGCCGTCACATACGCTCATATCTGCAATAAAAAGACTTTTTTTTCTTTTTTACACAGCTGAATATAATTGTACGTAGAAACATACACACTCATCCATATGAGAAGTAAAATATACGTACGCACACGCACACACACATACATACACACACATACACATACATACACATACGTACGCACTCACTCACTTACACAAACATAACATCGAGCGAACATACACATATAATTAGAAGTACAAACATATATACTCTCATCCATCTTGGATGTGAATCACACTCACACATACATACCATTGAGAGATAATACGCACACTTGTACCCACATACACAAACGTATACATTCTCACGTGCATAGAGATATGCATAATTAATCGTGTACATGTACACGCAAACGCACACACTCATCCGTATTGAAAGTTGATTACATACACACTGTCAGGGGAAAATACGGACACATAGACATAGACGTATACATTCCCACGTTTCTGATAATGTACTCACACATACATAGATACGGTATATAGTAACGCATACAAACTTTTAGAAAAATACACATGTACCCATACACATAGATATTCGAACACTATGTCAATACATACACATGTATACACGCATAACTTTTTTATTTGGTTTTCACACACTCGTCTCTACATGAAATATACACGCACTGAAACATTATTACGTTGATATATACAACAATTCTAAATGCCTTCACGTACAGAAATACAATTATACTCAATTATACATTTTACGTAACACACAAATAATATATATATATATATATATATATATATATATATATATATATATATATATATATATATATATATATATATATATATATAATATTACGGATATACATACACACGAGCTACTTACCAAATAATACAATACATAACTATACGCAAACATTGTAACCACCTACACTGCACACACGCATTTCGAATTTGTATCCATACTCTTAGACTGAAAGACATAAACACACCCATGCGTACATAAGTTAATCAATTATGTATTCTACGTACAGTAGAAACAAAAACACCTGTAGTGTACGTACGTATACAGTAATGGCATTCACTCTTGTAATGAAACACACACATACTTCAGTCAGACAGAAACCTCCAATACATACTCATACATGCACGTACACACACACACACACATATATATATATGTATATATATATACATATGATGCACATAACTACATATTTGAGTACAATTATAAACGTTTTCATTATTCAGCATCATAATACTGCAAACAATGAGTAAGACAAGCTATGTTACTTGTTGGCATAAATACACACTCACACACAGACATAGACACACACACACACACATGTATATATATATATATATATATATATATATATATATATATATATATATATATATATGTGTGTGTGTGTGTGTGTGTGTGTGTGTGTGTATATATGTGTGTATATATGTGTGTATATATATGTATATATATATATATATATATATATATATATATATATTATATAATTATGCCTGAGAGTGTGTGTGAGTGATTGTGTGTGTCTGTGTGTGTATGTGAGTGTCTATATTTGAGTATCTATGTGTGTGTGTGAGTGTGAGAGTGCATAAGGGCCTACAGGATCACATGTGTACTGTAATCACAAACCAAAAAAACGCATACGTAAAGAGTCATATTTGCATGCCTGAAGACAGATCTGTGTACACACTCATCCAACAATCAAACACTTAGTGAATTCTCATACAATGTTATTATATCACAATTCGATACATACACAAAAATGTACACATACGTAAATACATACATATAATTACACCGAAACATAACTTGATATACACGTATTATTGTAGTTAACAATAGTGTCACAAACACACGCTAACATGCGAATGAATAACTATACACTAACATTATTATATCTATTTGACAATACTGTCATACATACGCAAACATATATACATATACAAACACACACACATATATATATATATATATATATATATATATATATATATATATATATATATATATATATATATATATATGCTCAACCCCACATAAACATAACTTGAGACATTTATTTAACGATAGAGTGATACATGCGCAAATATATATACATTCATACATACATATGAATATGTAAAGATAAACGTGTGTGTCACAATGCATACGCACCAGCATTTATAGATAATCACAGACTGATGAAAGCATAGACACGCGTACAAAGGCATTATAGAGCCTCTATTCATAACAATACACATATCTATACACATCTGTATAAGTACACACAAACACAGACACACATACGGACATAGTGATACACAGATCTTGCAGTGTAAGTGGAAAAGAATCGTAAGCAGGAAGACGATGACGAGGTAAGGTTTTCGGGGTCGGGGTTTGAGGGGGTCGGGTATGGGAATGTGTTGTGGATTGTGGAGGGTTTCGGGAGGGGTTAGGGGGGGTCGACGAGGCGGTGGCGCGGTGAGGGTGGGAGAGCAGGTCGGGCAGCCGCCACTCGTCAGCCATTCACCGCCACCTCTCCCTCACCCTTCCCTCTTTTTTTCTCCCCCTCCCCCCGCTCACTTCCCTTTCCCTTCCCACTCTCCTTTCCTTTCTTTCGGTCTCTGGTCACACACGATTGCCGAACGCGTCCGTCAGAATGTGTGGTAAAAAACTAGCGTGGGAAAGTGGCCGGTCTCCGCTTCACACACAGCTCGCCGGCTCAGCTCGTGTCTCCAAGGAGGGCGGGGAGGGGCTCCGGGGGCTTATAAATACAGCCTGCTCACTGTGTCGTCAGAACATTGTCAATCCCGTAGCCGTTCTGGCCGCATCTCTCATCTTGTCCATCGCCAATCGAACACTTACTCGGAAACGAAACTTTGATTTTTTCAAAGTAACGAAGCTTTTACCTATTCCATACTCATACATATTTCCTATGGTAATACTTGAAACCATTTGATTGGGAAACAACCACCTGACGATCTTTCAACACATCTTTCTATTGATCTGGTTCTTGGATTTGTTTTGAACTATATTTGAAAACATCTCATCATGCTGGACAGCGTTACAAATACTGTGGCTTCTAATGCCGGTCCCATCAAAACACCAACACACAGAAAAGTAAGTTTTTGTTTTGTTTTAATATATTGATCTTTATGTCATTATATTTGTCAACTAAATCATTCACTCTTTGGTGTGTTTAAGCTGTCAGAAGATATATCAATATCAGTATACACTCACACACGTATACTACACTCTGATCTTAGGCAGAATGCTGGGGAGCTTCTCTTGAGTCGATACATAACTTATGATAATAATCAGCTACAGAAATTATCATAAATCTGTATTTGTTTTTATTGAATACTGAGATGTTTTGCATTCTGTTCAACTGAACGCGAACATTCTCATTGTTTATCTAACTTGAGTGTGTGACAAACTAATCTTCCCTAACCCAATCGACAACATAGATTTCTCATATCTGTCAATGTGAATATTTGACATGTAAGAACGTAATCATAACCGTCAGTGTCAACTGTTTTGCTTCGAAATGAGTTGCTTGGTTTCAACATTGATCTTGAACAGAACCAATCACGTGCAGTAGATAAAGAAAAACAGAGAGTAACAGCATTTATTTTTGTTGGAATTTCAATGCTACTTCCTCATTTTAGCAACTTGGAATCGTAATTCAATTATCTCTCATGTAGTGTCCGTTTTCTCTCTAGAATTGCATGAATTATGTTTTTAAATGAGTGATCGAGGTAAAATTTTGAAACAACAAATTACTTATTGCCTTTTTTTTTCGTTATTTCAGATTAATAAATTAATGATGGAAAAACGAAGACGAACACGTATTAACGATTGTTTATCTGAATTGAAGACCCTGGTGCTCAAAGCCCTCAAAAAAGATGTAAGTATCAATCAACTTTCAATGTATCTTCGTTTAATCACCCTGTGACAGTATTGACAGTATCGTTAAGAGAGGTTACAATGTCAGCATCACGAATAATATGATTTTCTGTTCGTGTTGCCTCTAGGTATGAAATGATAATAACAATCCTGAATCGATTTTGAGTCTATAATATGATAATGACTTGTTTAATTCATGTAACATGTTACAACATGATCAAAAGATATGAATCCGTATTACATGATTGAAATATGTTTAAATCTATAAAACATGATTAAGATATGTTGAATCTGTATAAAATTAACTTGTTATCTGTTGAATATATATATAAGATGGTTAAAATATGTCAAAAATACAGATTCACATGAACTGAAAATATGTATAATGAAATGGGTTCATGTGTGTGTGGGAATCTGAGAAAAGTTAATTTGTTTTGTTGACTTATGAAGAGTTTAGACATTCCTATGTTATGTATTGTACGCTCTTTCCTTCGCCCTTCTTGTCAAATGCGAGAATCAAGCGAAGGGGGAAGAGATGGGAGAGTTCTTTGCCTCAGTGTGTGTACACAAAAGCCAGCATTTTCCCACGTGTTGGAAGGATGTAAATGAGACGGGTGAGAGGGGAGGAGATGAGGGGTTTTTAGAGATTAGAGCGGCGTAATAAATAAAAAATTAAAAAAAGAGAGAGAAAAGAGAAGAAATCGAGGGTGAGGAGGAAAGAGGCGGTAGTCTTAATAAAGCAACCACACAGACACAGAGTCTGTCTGTTACTCCTTTCCCCTTTCTTTCTCTTCCTGCTCCTGCAGCTTTCCCTAATTCCTCTGCCCGTCTCTTCCCAACCCTGCCCCCGTAAAGCCTGACCTCCAGGGTCACCCGTACATTAGGTTCCGTGGGAAAATGTCGCTGAGACGCGAACAAGACTCACGGACTGACAGAGGGGTGGGGACTACGTAAGTGAGGGAGAGGAGATATAGGTGGGGTCTGTGAAGCTTTTTGAAGCTTACATATATTTTAGGTATATATACTTATACTTACCAACGGGCGGTAAGGCAACGAGGGAAAGGGAGGGGTTGTCTTTTACCATTGAACAAGTTGTTGCCCCAGCGACTGCTTGAGTCAACTCTTCTTTTCATTTCTATATTTTAACTAGTATAATTTTTTTAATTAATATTTACAATACTTCCTCTTTTACTTCGTTGACTAGTTTCAAATTTTCAACGTTTTTTCTTATTGGGCATAAACTAGTGCTATTTCAATAGAATTTTTATTTGCCGTATTCGTGAATATAGTAAGCTATAGATCTTTTGTCACTTATTTACATTCATCTTTTGATTCGAAGATGAATGATAATCAGAAATTATTTAGTGCCAGATAGTTGACTTAATTGAATTTAAATTTAACCGTTTTTTTTCTATTGCGTAACATCAGATCTGACAAATAACACATGGGTATCAGAATTTTTTTTTTTTTTTTGTGAATCAACGGTTTAATTCTTGGATCATTTTGAGTTTTTAAGGGGTATATTCCTAAGATTCCTTCATCCAGATATAAATCTTTTTCTTTCATTTCCCGTATTAGATACGCGCCTGTGATCACGAAACAAACGAACGCCTAGAAAAGATATAGGGTTTCCAGCCATTTAGATATACACACACATGAACTCTTTTCATTATAAAATATCGCTTTATGTATAATATTTGATTTTCATGATTTTTAAAATTACTAATGTTCCTTTCCTTCTTCTTCTCCTTCCAGGGCGAACAGTTTTCAAAATTGGAAAAAGTTGATATTCTGGAGATGACCGTGAAATACCTTCGTTTTCTCCATCAGCAGCAACAAGTGAATATCACCACCGACTCTCTGGGGGGCAAATACCGGGTTCCCCTTGATGTTGAGGTGATGCGCTATATGAACAGTGAAGAGGCCCGATCTCGCCTCACCGACCACATCAGCAAGTGTGTCCGGGTGAGCAGCGGGTCCCCCACCGTACCCATCGTCGCACCCACCAACACTCAGACCCCACCTACCCCAACGTCAGCCCATCAACAGATCACCACTCATCAACAGATCCCTACCACCCCACAAACACCTGAACACATCCGCCAGAATCAACCACCTCAGACGTCTCCTTTGAGAGACAATACGACGCACATAGTTCTTCCTATTGCTTCCAAACAGTCAGAGAGTTCTTTAATGATGGCAGCGGTTCCTGAATCTCCCTACAAGACCTTAACCGTATCTTACACAGCCATCAACTCTTCACCCGCCAGTACCAGCTCTCCGTCCACACATGTGATCAACACCCCAGTTAATTCCCTCACAGCTATCACAACCCCTCCAAACACGATCACATCTCCATCTATCGTTCACATGAAGGCCCTGGTGTCGGACAGTAATGCTTCGAACGGTTGCTATGTATCCACAGTTCCAGTGTACGTTGGCAGTATCAGTGAAGCCAAACCTACTTCAGCCACATTAGCCGGTTTTTACACACAACCGTTCAAAAGACACAGTTCACCTGAACCAATCAAAGAACTTCCTTTGTGGAGACCCTGGTGATTTTTTTAATGTTTTTGCCCTGTTAATATAAAAAGACTTGACTATAAAAACTTCTTTAGTTAAAAAGAGGGGACCAATAAATGTGATAAGGCACATCACAGAAGATGACTACATCCTCACGAACTTTTAGTGATCACAGAGCCGGTCACTATCTAGAATGTGCAGTACATGAAATAAAAATGAAAAATCAACGATCAAATTCGGAAAGAAAAGTAACTGAAGAAGAACTATTATGATGGGCATACCCTCATCAGAAAACTGACGTTTCAAGCCAGTTTGCCATATGGCTAAGAGATATAACGAAATTCGTTGTTGAAAAGTGGACCATGACGTTGAGTTCAACTCTGTTGAATTCCCAATACAGACTTTTAAAAACAGAAATCATTATTTTTATAAGATATTGAAGAAAATTTCCCAACAATGGCTGAGTTACATAGCTTAGTTATCTGCTGGGATCAAACTAATAAATCAAATATAAACGAAACAAACGTGTTTGTGCTTTTTGTTGTCTTGTGTTGAAAGTAATCTATACATGGCTTTGAGTTTAATTAGTATACTGTAATCAATGCTTCGTGGGGAATTCGTTCCGAGGGTTGTAGGGAGAAAGAAATAACTTGATTTACTATCTATTAAAAGGAAACGAAACGGGTTGAATGTTGATGATAAAAGGTAGGTCTAATTCATAGTAATGGGGTGATTGATATAACAGGAAGAGTGAATGATGTCGATGATAACCACTTATGGATTAATAATTGAAATATATATATATATATATATATACACATATATACATATGTGTATATATATATACATACATATATATATACGTATATATATACATACATAAATATATATATATACATATATATACATCTATATATATACATACATATATATATACATATATATGTATACATATATATGTATACATATATATATATACATATATATGTATACATATATATGTATACATATATATGTATGTATGTATATATATATATATATATATATATATATACATATATATATACATATACATATATATATACACATACATATATATATACATATTCATATACACACACACACATAATGCTACCAAGGATGTCATTGAACCAGTGATGGAATAAGAAAACGTGACTCGTAGTAGAATAAATTGATAGAGACATAAATCGTCAACGTTTAATTCATTGAAAATATTATTTTTTTATAAATTATCTCTGAATTGAACAATTGGTGACACGACTTCATTCATTTGGAACTTTACTTTGAATTGCAATATTACATATTTTATTTGAAAACAAACCTAATTCATTACTCGAATTCAGCATGCATTACAGTGTACCTTTTTCCCTATTACATATCTTTGGTGTTGATGTTTCAGTTCACCAAGACCCCCAACGGCTGCCTGAAACTGCGGTTATCACCAAACCCTATATTCACAAAGTGTTTCCTAATTCAATGTCCAAGTTAAGCCTAGCGAGAGATGAAATACAATAAACAGTAAGTGAATTGAACTATTACAACGATGTACAGTTGAATTTCTAACAATATACAGTAATAAGATATTTAACGGCTGGAAGATCCGTTCTTTCCTATGATATCTGCACACGAATGTAGTTCCTTATAGAAATCGAGAATTTTCTCATCTCTTCTCTTGAAGAAGCCTTCTACAACGATTATGTGGCATATCCGACAAGCCAGTATCATGTGTTGCGGTCCAGGTGTCCATTAGTAAGTGGATCTTGTGAATAGACTAATTCTGATTTTGATTAGTACTGATCGTCTCTTCTTGAAAATGAAGAATAAAATGGGTATAGTTAGTCACTCAGTAGAAATCATCATATGACCAACATGTTTTGGCAGCATGCCGTATTGGTAATCTATTGAAGATAGAATATTAAGGTGATTAATGAATGAGTCACTATTCTCGCTTTTTTGTTGGATCACCGGAGAGTTGCAACAACTAAATATAACAAAAAAAAAACATGTGACCAATTTAGCATTAACTTGGATTGTAAATTGAGGTCACACGAAAAATGGTTGGATTTTTAAACAGAATTTTTTTTTTTTAGACATGGAGAGGAATTGTTGAAATATTCAGCCCTCTAGCTCCATTGGTGTGACTTGTACGTGATTGAGCTGCTGGCACGTATATCTTGGCTTTCCGAATGCTAATACGATGCGAGTTCAAGTCTTACCAAGAGGTTATCCTTCAGTCCTGGCCACGCTTTTCACTCAGTGTCGTAGGTCGACGGCCACAGTAGTTACGTTGAGTGGCCAACTAAAGGAAGGAAATTCTGGAGAAGAAATATCCAACAACGGTATCCCAAGAATTGTCAATTCTTCTGAACTCAATTCTTTTTGCTGCTTTAGTTGTTGGCTGATCCATTTTACAGCCTTCTTCAGGTGTTCAATCCGTTGAAAAAAAAAAGGAAGGGGCCTGTTCTCTCAAGAAAGTGGAGGTGATTAGTAAGGAAATAGTAGTGGTTAATACGCCGACTGGCTCTGCTCGTTCCTTGGCAACATGTGGATCAATTCACAGCAACCTGTTTGACACTTGTGATTCCATAGAAATACGGGTCACATAGACGGACCCATTTTCAGCGACCTGTTCAACGCAGGTGATTCTATATCAATACGGGCCGCGCAGACAGATCCACTCTCGGCAACCTGTATAACACAGGTGAATTCCTGGAACAAAAAGTATATTTAGAAGTCTTAACAACTCTTAGATTGTAGCTTGTATGTTGTGAAGTGGTTAAGCGCAACAAAGGGTCATGTAAGTGAAGGTATCACCATCGTGCTCCGCTCATATCCCCTACTGGGGGTGTCACGATGTTAGGTCCACATGGGAAATAGTCTTTAGGCCCATTTCCGGCTTGCCAGGCCTGTTGGAATTGGTTTTGTTAACGGCACCTGGTATTCCCCCTATGGCAACCCAACTAGATGCTGACCAGGTTCGACTTTGCATAACTTGTGATCTCACGAGAACCGATGTAATCTTTTAGCCTCCAGGAAAAGCTCCTCGATCCTAATCCGTGTACCGTGAGCTTAGCAAAGAGGCATTGAGTACCATTTTTCAAGTCTGTGGTATTGATTGAACCCCTACTCACCGAACTAGAACCGAACACTTTACCACTGGGCCACGGTGATCGGTGCAAGTGGGTGTAAGGAGATGAAACCATAAGTCTACAATGTATTTGAAAATATCAAAATACCAATTTCTTTTGTTTATAGCGAGTCTAAGGATGGAAATCTAAAACCAGTAGTATCTTAAAAAAAAATTGTCTTTATATTTTTATATATATTCATATATTTTTTAAATTTTTATATTTATACTTACATATTTTTTTATTCATTTTCATTATTATATTTATATATCTTTATTTTCATTTATTATTATCATTATTATTATTATTATTATTATTGGTGGTGGTGGTGGTGGTTTCTAGAAGCGACCATCCCCGACACGTGACCGAATCTTTCGCTCAGAGGAACTCGAAAGTAAATTCAAATCCACTTCATTTAACTTACTTCTTCTTGTCGACAACGGAATTCAGCCGCTCTCCTTTACCGAATATCTTTGTTTCACCACCCACCCTTTCACCCTTGCCCTGCATCTCCCCACCACTCTCGACGGTCTTGGTGTTGCAATTCCATTCCCAACCCCTTTCAGTGTAAAGTTTTTATTTTTAAACTAAGACAGACATTGTGTGACGGACAGATGGACAACCGGAAGATGTGACTGAGTGACAGACAGACACATTGCTTGATATAATATTCATGATAGGTTCTCCCACAAGCACATCAAAGAAAATGAAACTCAACACTATGTTAACCCCTTGACAAGGCTGGTGTGGGAGTTTTCTGCGCCCCAGGCGAGATTTGAAATTTGAACCCCCAGTTGCTTGATTTTTTTTTTTTTAATTTTCTTCTTGAAAGGTCAATACTATGCCCTAGGTGGCTATACAATTTGTCCTGATAAGTAGTGCCGGCCCTGCCCCTTGGGAGCAGCTGAAGAGATATATCAGGGTAAAATATATCCTTGAATGACGTCACTTATCAACATGTTCTATTACTACTTCTGTCGTAATGAAAAATAATGCAATTTTATTTTTCCGTCTTAGTAACGAACTCAAGTTCTCGATTTCACGTAGAGACGATGCCTGTGCTTACCAGATGAATGTGATTTGAATAGCAACATATTGGTATTTTAAAATAGTGGCACCCATGAAGAAACACCATGTATATACCTCTGAGGAAGTTCGCAAATTTTTGTAAAGTTTGGGGTTTTCTTACTCTGGCTGTGGATTGGATAGCGATTAAAGAAAATTTGTACATGATATCGCTAAAATTCAACTCAGCTCCATGGAGTATAGGGAGGATACCAGCTTCTGGATCTGGAGCTAAGGTTTCGATCCTGCCTCATGGCGGTGGATTGGATAATGGATAGTCTATAGTCACATTGAAGAGTTGTAATACAACAAAACAGCTGTCTATGGATGACACAATATATATATATATATATATATGGTTGAGCACTCTTTTCTGCCTAGGTAAGATGCCAGCTTCTGGGTCTGAAGCGAAAGTTTTGATCCTACCTCTAGGTACTGGATAGTCTATAGCCATACTGAAGAGTTGTAATACAACGAAACAGCCGTCTGTGGATGATACAATTATATATATATATATATATATATATATATATATATATATATATATATATATATATATATATATTGGGAATTTCATCTGAAATATTGATCCCCCATCTTAACAATACACACGTACGTGTGTTTTTATGTAAAACGCTTTTCAATGAGATGAAAAAAAAATTGATGCAAGCAATACGTCGATTTCTTATGTATTATTAGACTCTCCAGACTTTTTTGTATCTTCATTCAATTTTACTTTAGTTTAATATTTAAAAGAATTGAACGTAAAAAAGAAATTGCTGTGCAACATAATGCTTTTGAAATACTATAAATACAATGCAATTGCAAAAATTACTTAAATGATGCCTTCATTTTTGACTGCAAGAGAAAACTAGTAATGAATAATGAAGTGATGGGTGTATAAGGGAGATAACTCTGAAGAAAATTGGAATTTCAATGAGATGTAGGCATACCTCCAACAGTGTGGTTAATTCGTTCCAAAATTTCCTATGTTTTTATGTTTGTTTGTTTGTTTTCCAGCTTATACTCACAGTATTTTGTACAGCAATACCATAACCGTGCATCATCTAAACCCTCATTAGTTAAAGTATATCCGTTGAACGTATGACTTAATTGACTTATTTCCTTTAAGCTAAACTTGCTTACAATCGGTCTTCAATTGGATTTCGTCAAATCTCCATTTTGTGTGTCCTATTGGCGAGCAACTGCCGCCTTCAGTTCTCATACAACTTTAGAAAAACGTCTCGGATCATATCTGCAATTGAATTGTAGTTTTAGAAATGCTCTATTTTCTACAATCCAGTCAGATGTTGTAGCCAATCAGAAGGAAGAAATAATTCAATGTCACTTTCTTTTCGATGATATGAAAAAAATAAGATGAAATAAAAATGTCGACCTCTTTGCATCATCGCAAGAATCTTTGGATGATTAGTAAGGCCTAGATTATCAACAATAATTTTATTGGGACGTAGTGCGACCAAAGCTTAGCTCAAGATGTTCTTATCAATGGATATTTGGTTTCATGCGAGAAAATTTATATTTCTGACCAATATAACTAAAATACACTACCATATATGTCTATCACATGAATGTTTTAAGAGTATTTGGAGGGTTATTTCTCACTGAAAATCACCTGAGCCCCATAACTGTCCATATTGAGCTTTGGCAGCCGTAATATCAGTGTATTGGACAGAGTGTAATTTTTACATAAGAAAATTCCATTGGTCCTGAAGAAAAGAAAAAAAAAAGAGAGAGACAGACAGAGAGAGAGTATACAACCAATGCATTTTCCTGATAGTCACATATGGAGCCAAAACATGAACTCTAACTGACCTAAAACTGAGAATCATGCAATGTTCACAGGAGGAAAATCTTGTACAACATCAGAAGACAGGATGGTATATTACAGAAAAAAAACAGCAGTCAGAGATATCATTGAATCCATTAGAAAACTTAAATGGCAAGTTGATAGGATATCAGACAATCGCTGGACATCACAAGATGGAATCCCAGAATTCATACGTAAAAACAAGATGGCGTAACGAACAAGTTCAGAAAGTATTGGTTCTGCATCCCCTATGATAGAAAAGTTAGGCAAATCTGAGTGAAGGTCGATATTCATCGACCGACGCTAAAAGGCTGATAATTATACAGCAATTCAATTAACCAAACAAAAGTTTCTACACAACTTGTATTCTACTTATATAATGAACAGCGATTCTTTCGTTTCTCTGTCCATTACAATGGACTCTTCCACCTGAAAGGTACTGATAAAATATCTGAAACAATGAAATCTTCCACTTAAACGAGTACAGAAATTTTTTCTCAAATAAATAAATAAATAAAAATAAATAACAAAAATTTAAAAATTAAAAAAGGAATAATAAATCTCAGAAATTCAAAGATATCCGTGAACTTTTTCTCATGGATTAACTAGTATGTAAACGAACGTAATGCTTCAACTTGTTATCTAAGAATATTCACTCGAATAACTCAAATGCATGGAAACCAAAATCTCTGTTTCTATATTCTATGCTTTGCTTTGTCGATAATAAATGAGTGACTATCAGAAAATGGTGACAAACGAAAAAATTCATTTTAAAGTTGGCAAGGAAGTATCTTGAATTTATCTGCTTGCTATACCTTGCAAAGGATCAAAGTACAGGTAAATTGAAATTCATGACTTTCAGAAAATAATACGAATCCATTTTACGTGCTTCAGTTTTTGATAAGGCGTTTATAAAACTTTCATACAAAGAGTCCAAAAAATAACCTTTTACTTGGAGAAATGATGGGAATTTTTCAAAAATAACCTAAGAGCATGAAATGAAATATATATATATATATATATATATATATATTATATATATATATATATATATATATACACACACACAGAATCCAAGTACGTTTGTTTATCTATGCACGAAAGAAAATCGGACCATGTTTAATTATTACATTTTAGGTGGTGACCATCGATGTCTCAGAGCGATCAATTGTTCCATAGAACAAACTTTTAGACATGACTTTTAAAACCGTATCAGTAATACAATTATGAAGGTCAATAGGTCTAAAGAGAAAAATGTAGATATCACCTCATGATAGATTTCAGACAATTTATATGTATAAGAAATACTTGCGTTTCGTATGAAATTATGCATACAATAGTGCTAATATAGCAGATTTTTTAAATCCTCCCTATTTCACCAGTTTAGACTGGTTTCTTTGTTGACACCCTGTATATTCACCTCTTGAGTTATTTATTTTTTATTCAAATAAGTCAAATTAGATAGTCACTTTAGGGACACTTTGTACGAAGCCCAGTTGTTAGCAGCTATGTCTGTCAACAAACATTTTTGATAAAAATTAAAATAAAAAAAAACACAATGAAAAAGACAATTGCAGAATTAGCGGAGTTTTATTTTTAAGATATACAAAGAAAAAAAAATCACTGGTTTGGAATCAGGGAAATGGGAGAAGCTAATGTTCGAACTAGCCTGGACAGGGGAGATAACTCTTTGTCTTGGCAGCAGCGGGACGGGAGAATGGACAGGGTGACTATTGGGACAAGGGAAACAACTCTTCAGATTTTTTTTTCCTACAGTTGTTTATCCTCATAACGCCGAGGGAACAGGGTTGCCAGACGTCTTTTGAAGCACAAGACCAAATCTGTGTGGTCTTAGTACCAAAATAATCAACTCCTAAATCCATCATTAGACTGAGCTTGCAGGAAAATGGATTAAAATTCATCATTTTTTTTCCCTTCTTTTTAAATCTATCGTTCATGTATATTCATGTCGTATCATATTCGTGAGTAAAGGGATTGTTATATTGTTAAATTTCTCTTCGGTACCAAATTTGCTCAAAATACGAAACGGCAACCCTGCAAGGGGTGATAGCTGGTTGGGGAAATACGTGTACGTACAAATCCAACCGTTCACTGACAATGAACTGAAAGGAGGAATCGGGGAAATAAATGGGCACTGAGAGGGGAGATAAGGGGGAGTAATTTCAAAGACTGCAATAAAAAGGTGGGGAGGAAGCAATGTCCATGAAGATCAGAAAAAAAAAATGTCTAGAAGATCTCGGCCATTGAATGAAGAAAAAAAAAAATTTAGAAAATTATCTACAATAGTTTTTTTATATGTACTTTTTTCTTTTTTTTTTTTTACTTTTCTGTTTATTGTAAAAATGTCCTTTTTTTGATTCTGATTGCTTCAAATTCAATATCCATTTCATTTGGTTGACTACAAAAATGCAGGTTGGGCTGTTGGGGGGGGGAAGGAGGATGGGTCACCAGGTGAAAAACAACCAGTCTCACATTGGACATACACAGTATGCAGACGTTCTCTCTATAGTTTTTTGTTTTGTTTTTTTTTTTTTGTTTTGCTTTTCCAAAGGGGATCAAGGTTTGGTTTAGTTTACATCATTTTCGTAGAAAAAAAAAAAAAATTTTCTTCGTTAATTTTATGTGCTTTCAATCAATAAGACCATCGTTTTGAGAAAAATTATTATTTTAAAAAGGTTTTGGGTGGGTGGGGCTTTCTATTTATAATGTAAACATGATGCTAGACTGACATTTATTTTCTGTCTGCCTTGCAAAACTGCAGATATGGAGTATTCAGTTACTTTATAAACACCCTGAAGTCTATTCCTTGTGAGGGTTTTTATCGAAGTTTCATTGATATTATCAAAATATTTTATGAAGATAATGAAAAAACAATTGTTTCAATTTGATAATTTCCATTTTCTTTACAGTTGCGCTTGGTCTTAAGGGTTATGGTTAGGGTTAGGGTGAGATTGTTGATATTATTAGTAATCATTCTATACTTCAGCTTTTTAAATAACCCATTTAAGCATAAGACTAAAACTTATTTATTCTAAAAAATTAAAAATACTCCAAATGAATAAAGCTCAGATTCTATTTTTTTTTTTAAATCATTATAATACATGCATAAATACAGTAGTACTGGTGTATAAGCACTGAGAGAAAAAAAATTCACAACCACAGTTTCGTATGACGAATGAAAAGAAAAGGTTCAACATTATAGTTACATCATAAAGAGGGTCATCCCACCAACCCAATTATAAAAAAACTAATTTTTTTTTTCATAACTGTCAAATTTCGAGAAAAAATTAAGGTCTTATTGATTGAAAACACATGAAATTACCGGAGGAAAAATTTTTTTCTACAAACACTAATGTAAAATAAACTAAATCTTGATCAAAAAAAGTATTAACACAGCTTTCTACGATGGCCATCAGGTCTTTAAGGAAAGAGGACACAAGGAGAGCCATTTTTCACATCAGCTGGGTCAGAAAGAGAGAGAAAGATTTTCATTATTTGCATCGATAGCATTTCAAGGTGGGGGGGCGCTAGCAGCAGCAGCTCTGACCAGGGAGGAACACAAATATGGATGCAGACAGCAGGGCAGCTCTCTCACAGGGCCTGGCAGAGCAGAAGAGGTGAGTCATTCCATTGAAAGAGAGAGAGGGTGGGGGAGAAAAAAACAGGGTTAGGGAGCCAGAGAGGACAAGGCATGCAGGCCTCAATATGAGAGGTGTAGAGCTATTTGTAGCCAGCACTCATCCATACGTGGATATGCAAACATATGACACACACACACATGTGATAATTGTAATGTGTTGCACGTCTTATCACAAAACAATTATTACAAATAATCAGACACTGATAAAGTTGATAACAAAATTCCTTATTATAAACTGATTTACTCCGACTAATATCTTCATCTTTGTTGTAACAGTCACATTTTGTTCGTTGTACCCTCCCTGGTTGTGCCGTAGTTAAAAACCCTCTGAGAATTTCAAACCAAACCTTTAATCTACGAGGGTCGTTCTCATTCCATTGTCCGTGCTCATCAGACCCTTCCGTTGATCCAGTGTACGAGACTTTTTTTTGCACGACCCAACCTGGGAATTGAACTCACAAGTGCCAGCCAGGTTACTAGATACACTCAACCAACATTTTCGTCCACTAGATCCAAGTATCCTGTATGGGACAAACTAAGAATAATTTCCTGATATGAGATATCCTCTGGCATGGAAAGCAGAATGAGAACAATATATCCCACCATGGATTGATAATAGGTCAGTTTGGGATTCTCAGAAGATTACCAATTACAACAGACACCTGGAGAAGGCTGGAGGGTAGAGCGGCCAAAACATAACTATAACCAAGATGAGGACACTAATCCACTTAAATCAGAGTATAATAATGACAATTCCTCATCTGAGAACAAAATTCCTTACAATAGTAAGCCTTCTTTTTGAAGCAACTGATGCCTCCATTAAGGCTTAAAAAAAAAACAAACTTTCAACAGTATTGATGGTTTTTGAGGTTCTTGAAAATTGCTTATGATAAAGTGATCACATGACAGTCCTCCCTCAATATATAACAATTTATCTATAGGATGATTTTTTTTCTATAACTGACTTGAAGAAATGGTCTGAGAAAGAGAGTTTCTCTCTTCTCTTGCTTTCAATAATTTTCAATTCTAACCCATTCACTGCAAAAAGACAGAAATTTCCATCATTGCAGTTGTATGGCAAAATCAATAAAAATTTCCGTTTCATTGTGAATAATAGCAACTCAGTTCTATCTATGAGTCAGCTCTTTTATTTTGCAATAAATTACTTGTAATAGATTATCTGGCAATGGACAAAGGCTTCTATCTTGCAATTGATAGCAATTACATTTGCCATCTTCCACAGTTGATGGGTTAAAATTTTACTTGATAATTATTCTTCTAAAAACTTAAAAAGAAATTTAAAAAGAAAACAAAAAAGAAATTTCCAATAAAAAACAAAATTTCCAATAAAAAGAGAAGAGAAAATCTCAAAAAGAAAATTTTAAAGATATAAGACTGAAGTGATTTTTTTTTTCATTATTATTATTATTATTATTTCAAGCTAATTTATCACCCCAACCCCCAAAAGACTCTTTTGGTGGGTAAATAAGACAGAGCAGGTATCTACATTATTTGAATCCAGAATTTAAAAAAAAAGGTGGGAAAGGAGATGGAATCAATATGTACACATTAGAGAAGGAGTGCTGATTTTATATACAAACATATAAGAAGAAAGAGGATCCTAGAGGTATGAATATGAATGGCTGTCTATGTTCTAAGACAGACAAGTTATGGGCCCATTCCAAGAAGGGAGTCAGGAGTTTGTTCATTAACTCTCAAATTCATATAAGGAAAATACAATATCAACGGGAATAACTACTGATTAAAATTACCCCCCCTCTCCTTAGGATTTGGTTGTTAGTTTTTTTTTTTAATTCATATTTTTCTTTTTTAAATTCATATTTTCTTTTATCTGTCATAATGATTTTAACAAACTTCATCTCTGCCACCAAACAGTTCCCGTGTCAATTAAGAGCATTATCAAGGGGTTTATGACTTGAGAGGTAATAATCCTGACAAGTAACTATTAACAGAGGATCAGACAGTCACAATAGATAGATACATGCAACAAAACACAGATTCAGAGAAATATATAATATTTCACGTTTGTGCACTTTTCTACAGGATCAGTTTGGTACATTTTTTCGTTTCCGATTAATACTTCATTCAGTCTATTCCTGAAATGCATACTAGGAACTGATAAGTACACAAATACATCTACACACACAGTACTGCTTATAAGTATTTGGACATGAACAAACTTTGTATGTTCTTTCTCTCCGTATACATAATGGTTTAGTTTAAGGCTATTTGACTTAATAGCTTCCAAATAACAATGTAAGTTAGCCTTTTCAATCTCCTTGATCGATTCGGATTAAAGTTTTAGTAGGATAGGAAACAATACATGGTTTGATTCATTTACCAATTAAATTCAATCTTCATTTCCAGAAATTTAGCATTGACAACTACAAAACATGACTAAATGCATGCCTTGTTGTGCTGATTGCAGTAATATTTGTTTTTTCTTGCATAAAGTTCCTGCTTTTATCTCTCAAAACCAAACAATATAAGTAAATCTTCCGTTTTGCTCAATTACTTGTAAGCAGTACTGTGCATTCAGGTACACATACAAGCTTATATACATAGTCAACTAATCACATGCGCTCAAAGATACCATTCTTGTAATAGCTAGTTCCAGGAGTGGAGGGTCCCCCAGGCAATAGCCTCCCATTGCTCTTTAAGGGTTAGGGTCAGGTTCATTGCCTGAATCCCGTGGCGTCCCATGGAGGGAAGTACCAAAGGAAACAGACAATTTCTGAAGTACCACCCACATGTATCAAACTTGACCTTGTGTCACAGATGGGTTGGATAAATTACCTACTTGTAACAGCTACACATACATTCACAAAGATAGATACATAAACATACAAACACAGGTATAGATGCAGCCATAAGGAGGTGATTCAGAATATATATATATATATATATATATATATATATATATATATATATATATATATCCACAGTAACCCCTGATCTATCCTCTAACTATTGACAGTTCTAAGAAGAGCAACTCGTCCAACTGACCAGTGAAAGTCTCGAATTTTACAGGTAATTCTATACGTACTGTCTTGCCTCCCTTAAATAGAGCTGGAGTTTATCTTGGGACAAACTGCACATTACTTTTGTGTCACACACACACACTATATATATATATATATATATATATATATATATATATATATATACATATATATATACCCACACACACTTGGACATGCAATGACAGAATGTGTGTATAATTTAATGTATATGTTACAGCCATATACCAACATATATATTCAGCCAGAAAATAGTATGAAACACTACCATATTTTAACCCCGTACATGCACAAAGCCACCAGGTGGTATAGCAACACACATTCATGTAAACATACACATATTGCCCAACCCCGCATACATGTGATGACAGAATATCTATTCTGCAAATTCCAGACCAATCGAACCTCTGCTTTGCTCCATTGAAAAAATAAGAAATTTTGTCGTTCCATTATTCATATTTTCTTTCAACATATTTTGGCATTTTCTCTTTAAATTCTCATATGAATTTTCTTTAAATTTTTTTTTTCTTTTTTAAATTTTAAAAAAGTCCTTTTTTTATTACTACCTCTGTCCCATAATAGCCGCTACATTTGTACATATATTTTATACAATGAATGCAACAACTATAACAGGACAGGGGTAGTAACTTTTTGTTTTTTCTTTTGTTTTTTCTTTCCTTCTAGTAATTTTTTTAGTCCCAGATTTCGTCAAATCAAGGGTTTTGCAATGATTGTCCCTAGCAACAGCTTTTTTGTTGAATGAGCTGTGCAGGAATTGTGGCCCAGTAACCAGCATACTTCCAACACCAGAATGTCCATCCGTTTCATAGAAGACAATAAATAATGCTTGTTTGGGAGCTGGAGGAGGAGGAGGTGTTGTCGTAAAGATAAGTCCACAGAACAGCCAGTCTCTGGGGTCAGGATAAGATGGCCTTACTGCAAGTCTGGAAAGAGGTTAGGCCATCCAGACTAGCTGACCGTTTCAAGTCTTTCTTCAACCACATTTTCATTTTATCTTCACACACACTGGACATCGCCTATCAAAGGAAAAAAAAATTAATTAATTTTCTTAAAAATCAGGATACAAGAAAGAGAAAAAAAATATCTGGATATCGGAAGAGCAAACGCCGTGGTGGGGGTGGGGGTGGGGGTTTAAAAAAAGAAACAAGCAACTATTGCATAAAATGAATCAGTCAACGTGCAAGGATTATTATTCATGTTAAATTTTTATCAATTTTTATTAGATGAAGTATGATAAATCATTATCTGTAAAATTCTTATCCTACTAATTTATAAGTTGCTTAAAATGAAAAAATTAAAAATTAAAAAAAAAAAAAAACAAAAAAAAAAAAACGCAATTTTTATTCAGATCAATTACTTTAAAACACCTGCGATTGGAAATGAAAAATAAGTCTCAGGTGGGTTTTGAATCGTCACACCCAAACAGAAGACGGTTAACACTGCCCCCTCTACTAGTAGAGCTATTAAGACTCAAACAATATACAACTTATGTGAAAAGGATGCCGGATAGAAGAATGCCCAAAATATATCCCGTATTCTCAACTTATAAGGTCTACAATATGAAATGTGCACCTGATAAAACTCTTCCTGGGACTCCTTCAACAAAGCTATATCCTTATTCAACATCCAACAAAACAATTTGAAACATTGTAAAAAGTGTCGGCAGTTCAGCAGAAAGTGGGCCGTTATTGCAGATGTCATTCAACATTAACGAGCAAAGGGGATCAGAAGAAAGGAAAGAGCCCAGTAGTGACTTCTGGAACAAGGATCATCTTCTCAACTTTGGTGACGATTTTTATGATCAACATTTCGTTTCAAATGATGGAAGGCAGAGTCACGAAAGATGAAAACATTGAAAACAATCTTGGAGTGTTAATGACTTTCCGCAAGATTTTTTCATGAACAAATAATCTTTTTGCATATTATTGAAATACATAAATTAGAAATTGTCACCAAACTATCAACATAGGTTTCTTCAGTTTTCAAGCTGGGCTGGCTGGCTGGCTGGCTGGCTAGCTATGTACATATGTGTATAGATTGCACCAATGGAGCTAGAGTGTTGAAAATTTGAATATTAAACCCCTTGTTTTGACTAGAAAAAAATGTTTTTTGTTTTTTTTTTATCCCCACCTCAATAGATTTCAGCGGGGAGCTCATTCTACGTAAGCTTATGCTAGATTGGTTTTCATGTACATTTATGCTAAATTAGTCTTTAGTCTGTGCTCTGCTGCATTTTTAGGGATCCACCAGAGACAAGAGAAGTATCTTATTCATTGATCACCCCCTTCTCCCAATAATCTTTTATTTATCATCCCCCAATACAGCATGCTGCCAAAAGATGACAGTTTCTATTGAGTGACTAGCCAGATCTGTTATTTTGTTTTTCCTCTAAATAACAAAGAATGAAAAAAAGTCCTGCTGGTATAGGCATCCATAGTCAGGTTATGGACTTATTGATTCACTTTCACGTACACATAAGTGAGAGAGAGAGAGATAAGTGTGAGAGAGAGAGAGAGATGAGTGTGAGAGAGATAAAGAGAGATGAGTGAGAGAGAGAGAGAGAGAGATGAGTGTGAGAGAGAGAGAGAGATGAGTGTGAGAGAGAGAGAGAGAGATGAGTGTGAGAGAGAGAGAGAGAGATGAGTGTGAGAGAGAGAGAGAGAGATGAGTGTGAGAGAGAGAGAGAGAGATGAGTGTGAGAGAGAGAGAGATGAGTGTGAGAGAGAGAGAGATGAGTGTGAGAGAGAGAGATGAGTGTGAGAGTGAGAGAGAGATGAGTGAGAGAGAGATGAGTGAGATAAGTGTGAGAGAGAGAGAGATAAGTGTGAGAGAGAGAGAGATAAGTGTGAGAGAGAGAGAGATAAGTGTGAGAGAGAGAGAGATAAGTGTGAGAGAGAGAGAGATAAGTGTGAGAGAGAGAGAGATAAGTGTGAGAGAGAGAGAGATAAGTGTGAGAGAGAGAGAGATAAGTGTGAGAGAGAGAGAGATAAGTGTGAGAGAGAGAGAGATAAGTGTGAGAGAGAGAGAGATAAGTGTGAGAGAGAGAGAGATAAGTGTGAGAGAGAGAGAGATAAGTGTGAGAGAGAGATAAGTGTGAGAGAGAGAGAGATAAGTGTGAGAGAGAGAGAGATAAGTGAGAGAGAGAGAGAGATAAGTGAGAGAGAGAGAGAGATAAGTGAGAGAGAGAGATAAGTGAGAGAGAGAGATAAGTGAGAGAGAGAGAGAGATAAGTGAGAGAGAGAGAGAGAGATAAGTGAGAGAGAGAGATAAGTGAGAGAGAGAGATAAGTGAGAGAGAGAGATGTGAGAGAGAGAGATAAGTGAGAGAGAGAGATGTGAGAGAGAGAGATGTGAGAGAGAGAGATAAGTGAGAGAGAGAGATAAGTGAGAGAGAGAGATAAGTGAGAGAGAGAGATAAGTGAGAGAGAGAGATAAGTGAGAGAGAGAGATAAGTGAGAGAGAGAGAGATAAGTGAGAGAGAGAGAGAGAGATAAGTGAGAGAGAGAGATATAAGTGAGAGAGAGAGATAAGTGAGAGAGAGAGAGAGATAAGTGAGAGAGAGAGAGAGAGAGATAAGTGAGAGAGAGAGAGAGATAAGTGAGAGAGAGAGAGAGAGAGATAAGTGAGAGTGAGAGAGAGAGAGATAAGTGAGAGAGAGAGAGAGATAAGTGAGAGAGAGAGAGATAAGTGAGAGAGAGAGAGATAAGTGAGAGAGAGAGAGATAAGTGAGAGAGAGAGAGATAAGTGAGAGAGAGAGAGATAAGTGAGATAAAACCATGCAATGCAATTTTTGTACCTGGGTAGTGAGTGTTATTTTCCATTTGCTTATGTATACAAAGTACAGAAAACGGCTATTATTCCCTTCGAATTTTGCTTTTGTAACCAGGACACGGATATTTATATGTTGTTGCCTTTTCTCACTTAATGTGATTAAAAATATACAGAATTTTCCTGCTGTCCGATTGGAAATAAGTAGATTTCGAATTATCACTGCCTTGACAGCTAAAGCAAAGAAGTTTGAAGGGAATTATCAACATTTTCTATATTTTTACAAATACTCAATTAAGAAATAACATTCATTACCCAGGAACAAAGTAAAAATATGTTGCACAGTGTAATAATTGCTAGTTGGTAGTACTGACCTCCAATTTGAGGGCACGCTCTTTACTAAGGGCCTCCAGAGGGAACGACAAATCATGCGCATCAGCAAGGGCTCGTAAATCAAAATAATACTTTGCATAAACACTGGAGGGTACATTGATGTTGAACTGGAGCATCTCCAGAAACAACCTTTCCAATTCGTTCCTGTAAATAAAGCAAAAAAAATAACATCTTAGAATCAAGATGAAAAATAGTATCTTCAAATGATTATTCATTTTTAGTTTCAACTTAGGTATCAAATTATCACTTTATCAGATTTACTGAAGTCAGCTTTTGATGTAGGCCGATGCAAATCCAGGTTGTGGCTCAGATTTTTAAAAAATATCAAGAGACAAGTTTCAACAAATTTTACTTATAAGAATAACAATTGCAGCGACAATAGCAGTAACTGTATATAATTACTTCTATCCATCAATTCAGTGCACTTGCCTTACTTCTCAATCTGCTTTTTCTTGGGGAAAAGCTATAATTTCGAAAAGACTAAGACAAGAAAAAGAATTATATTTGATTTATGATTTATTCATTCTTATATTAGACGAACTTACATTTCTTCCACTTGTATATCCTTCAAAATCTGGCAGTAGTCAACGTTCCACACAGCCTGATCGTCCCAGACTTTTGATGCTAACAAAATGGCACCAAGAACAATCCGTTTCCAGTTTGAAGGAGATATATCCATTTCAGCATAGGTCAAAAGCCGCTCAAGATACACCTTCAGACAAAACAGAAGATACGGAAAATTAGAAAAATACTTTGCATACAAAAAAAAAAAAAAAAAATCAAAGAACAAGAATATAAAATCTTAATATATACTTTACAGTGGCTCTTAAGTTTTTTTTGCCCCATGACCCACCTTGGAAAATCAAAATATTCAATGTCTCCCTCACTACTATGAAATAAATTTGCCATCGAAAAGTGGGGGGGGGCAGTACTAGTTGAAACTAGGCATAAGTCACACCGCAGGCTTTTATTTGAAGCCAGAACTGTTTTCATTCATTCAGGTCACATGATCACCAGCCTTCTTACATCGGGCACACTGGTGAGGTGAGTGATGAAAAATAGATTTTGATCATAAAAAGTGAACTTGTTGGAAGATTTGTGAGAAACCTGAAGGTTTCTTATTAATTGTTTTCCGACTATTGAAAATTAGAGAGCTGATTTACCCCGACACAGGGCAAGTTGGTCTATGTGTCACTAGGTCAGCTATGAGCTAAACTGAGTTATGATACAATAGTTTTGCCGTATATTGATACCAAAAATTTAGGCCAGAATATGATGCTCAGTTTAATCAAGGAATAGTTCATCTAATTTCATAAAAATATTCTCAACATTGCTTGAAGTGCTGAAAAGGGCAGACTAGCCCAAGTCTCTGCTATGATAATATCTTAAATTCAGAAAATTAAGAAGCATTTTAAATCAAGAAAAAAAAACAAAAAAATTAAACAACATATGATATATGAACTTCAGGGATCTTTCTAAAATTTCTTTCTTTGTGAGAAATTTAGTACCAACACAATTATTCCATTGCTATTATACTATTATACCTGGATAAGTGGTAGAATACGACGTCCCAGTGGTAATGAGAGTACCCAACAATATGTGAGCATGCTTTTATGCTCTTCATCATGTTCCTTCAGGACATGAAGGATCATGGCTCTCCACAGTTTCTTTTCTTTTATCGCTTTCAGCGTTTCTAGCCCCTTTTACGCCTTATGGCATTTGTTCGACCATCTACTTGCTCACACTTATCAAATAGGTTACCTGCCGTCTACCCCTGCTTCTCTTGCCTTTGATACACCCAGTGAGTGCAAAATTCTCCGAGCCTTCCTTTCTGATTATGCATCCCTAAAATTCCACCTATCCCCTTCCTTATTGTTAACAACAGTTTCACTGTGGTCCTTACTCTCCTTAAAACTTCTCCCTTTGATAGATGCTTTCTCCATGGTATTCTTAACCACTGACTTTGAAACCACATCTCAATTGCTTCAATTCTTTGTCTGGTTGTAATAAAACTGTCCAGCATTCACTGCCATACAGATAAACTTTCGTTACTAAATCTAAAAAGAAAATTTTAGTTTGGACTCCAGCTATAAAGAGAAATAAAAAGAAAACTCACCAAAGTAACAATAGCGCATTCTGCAGTTAGTTGGGCGGCTGTGAACAAAGTTCGAACAAATCGGTAAATGGATTTGTGTTCTGGATCTCTCTTGTCATAATCCGGAGGGACAGCTTCCTTCTGCAAAAATAAAGATGTGCAGACAAATATTTAAAAAAAAAAAAAAAAGAAACAAAAAAAGTAATAAATTGCATGAGCATATATATATATATATATATATATATATATATATATATATATATATAAACCTCTAACAGAGGTTTATCAAAACCCACTACCTATAGTTGTGCCTTTGTGGTCTATGCCAGGGTTTCTCACTTTTTTTTCTTACATTATGCCTGTTCAGCAGTGTTGCTATAAAGAATATAGTGGAAAATGTAACAACACATAGAACAGACTATAGACATGTAGTATTTGTAAGCAATTTAATTCAACTTAATGTTAGATTTTAAATGAGATGGATGAGCTTGGCACTTTCCAATACAATTCTAGGCACAGTTTCAGAGACACACCTGCATATTAATCTCAATTGATAGTATAAAATAAATTTAGAGCTTGACTAACAAAAAGCAGCTCATCCAGGGCAAGGAAAGAAGTCAAATGAATGCAGATATAAAAAAAAGTGTTGTTTGATCTTACGGGATGAGCATTTTGATTTATGCAGCATTGCTGATTGTATTTCAGATTTACACTGCATACAAATTGCATTAAGTTGGATGGGATTACTTCAAAATTCCAGAGTGTTTTTAGTGACCTAACATATCCCTATAATTTCTCCTGCATACGATGTACGTGTACCCTGATTTGAGAACACTTGGTCTATGCAAAGATATGAACATCATTGAACCAATGAACTAGCAGCAAAATAATTAAATTTCAATATTTCATAAAATCAATTAGTAACTAGAAGGCACCTGGAAAGCGCATACCTCTGCTAATATCATACATCAGCTAAAAATTGAATGCACTGAAGGTAACTATACCATTATTTTCCATGTTTTGGAATATTGTCTTAATATATAAAAAAAATATCTCTTGATCAAAAGAATTTTGTCTTCAAATTCAATGAATCCTTCTTTAGCCCATGACCCGCCCTTCCACAAAATATTACTGAAATTCATTGAGAACTTTTAGAGATATTGGGTGGATATTTAGACAAATGTGAGTGAATGCATATAAGTCTTCCAACTACATTGGCAGGGGAAAATAAACACGAAAACAAAAACAAAAAAAACATGATAATACGAATCAATTTAACATTCCCCCCCTCCGCCTCTAGAATGGCCATTTGAACATCATCCTGCCTCTAAAGCAATCTAAGGGGGAGAGATACTTTATTTTATTGACAAAGTTAAAGAAATTTCTCACTCATATAAATACATAAATTTCTTGACGCATCATTGCTAAATCCGTCAGGCCTCATAAATTCAAGTAAATAATTCAGCTTTTTGCGTATAAAGTCCAATTCAGTATTTTGTCACACTCGGCTTCATACTTAAGTTGTTTGGTTGTAACTAGCAAATAGCTGTCAACAACTTGGAACACATCATCAGCCAGGGGTTCTTTTTGCCTATCAACCCTCTCCCGTAAACGAGTCTGGGGGGAGGAGGGAGGATATTTAAGTGAATCATTAACACCCTCTCTAATTGTCTAACTTATTAGTTCTCATATATTAAGATGGAAAAAAAGGTCAAATCTGTGACTAAACAGACTAATGGAATAAGCCATATTATTACTATAGTACCAGACTATTTATCCAGTAAGCTTGGGATGGACCAGAGGTAATCAGAATTTCTGGACCAAGCCTTAAAACATACTTAAAAATTTAAATAAACAACAAAAAGTAAAGAATGAAATTGTTTTTAACTGATAAAAATAATGTATTTCTGAAGCACGGTATGTCTGACCTTTATTAATGCACTTGAAATATTTAATATAGAATACAGTGGACTCCGGTTAATAAGCCTGCATCAAAACCAACTATTTTGGAACAGTTAACTGGCTAATCCTGGTTTACCAAACTTAATTTTTTTTGCATATGAAACACTTTAGTTTTCTGAATTCTAGGGGGAGACAACTTACATTCCTATTCTTTTCTAATTTTTTTCATTTTTTTTTCTAAATTTGTGTCACAAGCTAGAAATATTTGAAGGTTGTTTTGAAAACTTAAAATTCTTTTGGTAATTTCATCAGATTTTATAACAAAAAATGTTAATTCAGAAGTATTGGTGCTTGGTCCAAATAAACAGCAACTTGGTCATAATAAACGATGCAAATTAGTGATGATTACATGTGTTTGAATTGGTTCTCACAAGATCGGTCCTATAGACCATAGATCTTATTAAGTGAAATAAAAGAGAGAAAACATTTTTTTTTTTTTTTAAACATATACAAATAAGTAGCCTTCAAAAACAGGGTCTCTTTCATCAATATTAACCCACTGATCCTCATCTGTGAGACAATTCAATGTGTCAAAAATTAAAACAGTACAGCTGAGTAGAAAACTACGACAAAGCCCATCGGATTAAAAAATAGCAGGTTTTCCGGTAATTCTGATTTTCTGGAAGACAGATAAATGATCCCATACTGTACCAACAGCTTTGTATGTATATCCCTGAAGCAATGAAGAAATACCTACTTTACTTCTTTATAGAAATTTGCATGTGTGTTACTTACAGACAATGGGTGGAGTTTCTCATCAAAGATGTCAAGATAACGAGCACTGTTGTCCGTCTGGCCATTGCGGTCACGATTTTTTATATGGAAATAAATCGCCAGGGCAACGGCCTTGATCGTGTTTTTCAAGTTGGGTTGACTTACAGTTGAATCGTCGATGAAGATTGTCGAACAGGAACTGAATTTTTTGAGCTGACCATGTTCTGATTTCTGTAGAGTGAAGAAGAGCATTCAATCACACGAAGGAATTGGAATGATAGCTAAGTGGTTACAGCATCAAAATTGAAACTAAGGTCTATGGCTAAAACCTCAAGTTGGAAGTCATTAAAGAATGTAATTGAAGTGATTTTTGCACCAAGGAGGTGCACGTGACAAAGTAGTAAATGGTAAGGAGAATCAGATTGGTGAGCAATTCAAACTCGGAGACAGTTTGCGTTATTTCAGAGAGGGTATGTATCTATCCCTATCATCAACCAGCTTGACAGGGAAATGAAAATTAACAAAACACTTCATCATATAGTAATAGTTCCATATATATCAAAGAGGCAGGGTCAACTGATTTGCATAAATTTGATTTCTAGCATCTATGATAAATTTTAAAGGGAATATTTTTAATTATCTCTATACATTAAAATATCTTAGCGTACTCAGAGCTGGTTTAGACAGTGTTTAGAATCTCTACACTTGAAATGGTAAGGGATCAGTTTTCTAAGCAGGAATAGCTCAAGGTGCAACCAGCGTAAAGGTGCTTTTTATAAATTGATGTATACAAAAGTTGCATCTTGATCAATGTCTTCAGTACCAAATTTCAGCTCAATCCAAAATCTATAAATCAACTTAGGTGGAAGAAACTGCTAGTTGTGCAGACCTCTGTGGCAAATGAGCTCAGTGAGTAGATCTTCTCTTTGCTCCAATAAAAAAAATTCAAGACATGAAGATGGAGTGTCAATGAAATTATGTAAATAATTCATATTTCTAATATTTCTAGCAACTTAAAGGTATCCACATAAAGGCCCCAACCTGGATCACCAATCTGAAAGTTTGGGATAGAGCCAGCCCCAGCATGTCATGATCTTGGAGGTCCAGCTTCACTGGACAGCTCACATATTTCCTGACAAGTCCTCCTTCCATAGAGCCCTGGAACAAGGTCACATAAACACAAGGGGTCCCAAAAAACTCTATAAGACTTGCATTATGGACATCCCAGTAAATGAGCCAGAGTTTCATGCTAAGAACAGAGCCAAATGGTGCTGCAAAGCATACATGGACTGTATATCCACATCACCACTACCAGAGCTCATTATTTGTGCCCACTGTATTTAAGCTTGCACCTCAAAAATTGGAACTGCCAGCCACATTTGGGACCATCATTGGCAGTACAGTTACAGAATGATGGTCAACCATCTAATTGATATACTGAATGAAGAAACGCTATCTACAACTCTGAATTCTTTTATGAAATGAGAAAATCAACAATACAGGAATGTTTTGATGGAGTGCGATTATGTTATTGCTGTACAAATTAATGTAACTAAGTATGATATATGGATGATTTTGTTTAGCAGCATATTAATCTCAGATGGATTATCTAATGTCGAAACCGATTAGAATTGGAAGTTGAAAATCATAGATTGTTAGATTTCGATTTGGTTTAGAGAAGGAAAGATATTTTGCTTAAGTTACAATTGATTTCAGCTTGTCTTCTTAAAGGTAGGGGAGAGATATATGTGTGTATGGGTATATCTAGGATGTTGGAGATATATTCTCATGTAAAGTCTGACTTCTTCCAGGAAATGTAATATTTGCTGTAACCATGTTCAAGCTGGAAAAAAGAAAAGAAAAAGAAAAGAAATAAAAAGAAAAAAGAAAAGATTTTTTTTAAAAATCAAATTATAATGAGACCTTGATCAAAGCAGTTTTGAAAAGTATGGAAAATTTTAGTACAATTGACTGCACTATTTAAGGTAAACCTGCATTAGTTTTTTTAATTATTCAGCAAGTCACTGCCATTGCAGGGTCAGACTTCTCTATTTCTATTCTAACTGAAGATGATTATGGCAATTCTTGTATATATAATAAATTCGCAGATATGCAAGACTTGTCAGTTCGGCTCAGTCGGTACGACAATTGCTCACCAATCACTTTGTCATGATTTCAAATCATGGTAGGGAAATATTAATCTTGTATATCGGTTTGATTTAACATGACGGGACCGACAATGAAAAATTCACGCCCCGAAATTAGGTGAGGATTATTATTTGTGTGGTTACAGGAGAACAGAGTCAACTCTACCTCGGACTAGAGTTAGATTACTGGGTGAATACTATAAGACTAGCAAATCAACCTTACGCACATTTTGATATTTTTTTTTTATATTAAATGAGACAATCATATGTGAGAAGCACTAACAGTCAGCAAAATCCTACATACAGAGTAGTATGGAAAGAGATGAGAAAAAAAACAAACTGTCTAATCCTAAAATTCCTAACGTGAAATGCAAATCACTTCACAGTAAATTTAGTTTCAATAGTCTACATCAGTATAAGCACAGAATATTTATAAACAAATAAAGTACCAACATCATAATACTAGCTCACAGTTTGACAAACCAGTAGACAGTGATAATTAAGCTACTTAATGACACAGATTGGGCTTTCGCTAAAAAAGAAACATAGAAAAGAAAAAAAAAAACAGTAGCCGATTGAAGAGGTTGTTTTTTTGTTTGCTTTTTTTCTTGAATCTTCAAATCGTACTCAAAGTGTTATGGGGGGAGATAGAAATGGTGGTAGTCTTATTTTATCAGTACATTTTTTTTTCATTCTTCATTTTATTTGAGCAATTTAGTATGATCCACTTCCAGCTTGATAGACCCATTGAAGCTTCACCAAATCCCCGTTGACCATATATTTCAGAAACACATTTCCTACTCTGACTATTGCCAACATCTCAATGCTGAACGACAGGTTGGACTATCTCCAATTTAAATTCCGAGTTGTCCATCTCCTAGACTAATTGCCAACCAGAGCTAGAGAACTCAGTCTACCCAGCTATTTGCCTATAGCTAGGGAAGATGTGGATTCATGCCTTTCACAAGGGCATCACTGCAAAGTGAATGTAATCTGTTTCAGCCGAAGTCAAATCACTGATTTCATTTTCATGTTGTCACTCCACACCTAATGGTTTGATTGCGGGTTCAAATCACAATGCAGGTTATTTCATGTTTGTCGGCAGTTGAACTCTTAAAGAATCAACCCCTTTTTTTTCTTTTTCAAATTGTTTGTGATATCAGGACAAATTTATAACTACTAGGTCAGTCGAAATTTTTTTTCATCCAACTACTAGGTCAGTTGAAATTTTTTTTAAATTCAGGCTGTAAGCTAGTATTAATTTATGGCTAGTCTTATCTTCATCTTAATATCTTTCTCTCTCCCCGCTCTATCGAAGTCTTTGTGCTATGATTCTATTCTCAGAATCTCCCCTCTACTCCAACACCTTTCAACATAAAATTTTTATTTTTAAACTGTGACAGACGGATTGACACGTTGCTTATTATGATGTAGACTAGTTTACCCGTGTCAACAAAAATGATGGCATACATAAAATATATAGATACACACATCACATTTTATAAAATGTAGATAGAGATTTTTTTTATTAATCACAAATCTTTTTTTAAATTTTTGTTGTTTTTTTATTACTTTACCTTTTCTATATTTCTTTAAATTCAGCATTTTTATTACATCAGTTGAACTAAGAGAATTCTATTCTATAGAGTCTGTTGCACTAATGAAATCCTATTTTACAACATCAGTTGCATCCCTTAGAGTTGTAGAAGACATCTGCACATTGCTAATTGTTAGTGGATGTGGATTATGTTCTGTATATTACTTTTAGAAAACAAAACTTAATACCTTTACCTGGTGATGAAGGTCATATTGGCTTCTACGCCGGATCCTGTTGTCTGAAAGTAGATAAAAGAAAATGTCACTGATGTGAAATTAAGCTTCTAGGGAGGATGTTGTGCATAGGACAACCTTCAAGTTAGAATTTTTTAATGTATTTGGCTAAATTTTATAACGGGCGTTTCAAGTTTTTTGCAGATCTTCTCTCTCTCAAATTTATTTCATGATTACATTTAAAGATTTTCAATGACTCCACTATATTGATAATATTATACATTGAAAATTTTAGATCATCATTCAGCTAATAACTGTGTCAGGCAATAAACTTAGAGCTTGTATGCTCTCCTCCTCTCCCATATATACATTATATATATATATAACACATTATATATAAATATGTATATTAAGAGAAAAATAGAGACAGACAGGAGTAAAAGTATATGGAGACTTTGTTTATTAATTAATCCATATATTAATTAATTGGTCTACTATACATATTTTGGGAGGTGTTCCCATCATCAGTGGCGTGTGGTGTGTACCTTTTAGTGGTTAAATACTTTCTATCCAAAATAAATTCAACATCAGATGTTATGCTTTGGAAGCAAAAATTAGTATCAAGGAGGAGGATTCCTTTAGTGTCATCATGATGTGTGGGACTTTGTTCCATCTGTGTTGGTCTGTGGCAGGATATAATAGTAGCAGCAGTAATAGGTCTTGGAGTGGCCATAAGATGTCAAAGTTGCAGGGTAATGGTCTAGTTATAGATTGTGTGGATAGGTTGGGGATAGTACAGATGTTGGGGTAATGGGGTCAAGGAAGTCCATATGGTATCCTTACTGGTCATAGAAAGTCTGATAGCACACACACACACATATATATATATATATATATATATATATACACACACACACAAAATCTAATTGTTGTACATGGTTATTTTTTTACCAACTTCCTCATCTTTGTTCGTAAGTTTTTTCATAACATATCAGCCTTGTACTCTCTGGCGCCCTGTTTGCTAGAATGTCATCAAATATTTTTCTGGGAGAGCATGCACATTCTCTCCAACAAGTCAAGTCTACACTCAGTCTGCTGATTGAGTTATCTGAGCATAATAAGCCAAGATAACTATGAATGATTCAGATTTATTGAAGAAAACATATAGATTCTTATTGAGATCTTGTCAAAACCACAAACATATCATTTGATAATAATATACATCAGATAAGGTTTACAAAATATTGATCATTATGCAAGAATGATAAAATGGTTCTTTTCATGCTTTTAAAGAATAAATAAAAATACTTACTCTTGAGATTGGTTTTGGAACGAGCAAGGAACAGAGTTCGTGCTGTCGGGTTGTTTGAAGGATCCCCATCAATATCTGAAGATAAAGAGAATGAAAAATAATTATCTTTGACATCCTAAATTGAGCACATTAACATTTAGCATTCTGTAGGTGACCATTTGTCAAGCAAAAAATTTGCCCTGAAACTCTGATCACCTAACGATAATGTGTTTATATTTTGTGGTTATGTTACGTCAATTTCAGGAATACACAAACAACCACACAAGTTATTTGCTCTCAAATTTACTTAGTGCACAAAAACTTGGTGCCCTTGAAATAGAATGTAGTGCTAAAGGTTTATCAATATTTATTAGTTGACAAATAACATGATTGAGTAATTCAGATTGCATGGAAGATTAATCATATTTCCAACTTTTGATAAAAACAACCGTTATCATAATCTTGTTAATGTAATCTGTATTGGCAAATATAGGATTTATCAAGCAAATACATCAAAACCTACATTCATTCTAATAGTTACATGTATAGTGATACAACAAATACTAAAAGCATGCATAGAAATTTATTGTAAATGATTTTACAATAAAAATGACTGACCAATTCTCATAAAAAAATCAGCCAGGTTTCTCACACTTTTGAGCATGATGTTCTCAGGATTTGATGAAATTTTCTTGCAGATAAGGTAGAGATGTGAAATTCCTAAAAATTTCAGCATGATATCTTTTTTTCTCTTCACACGTCCCCCGTAAAGATATAATAAAGCATAACTTTTCTTCTGATCATGCTAAAAAGCTGGGAGAAGGCTCATCCTGAAGATCTTCCCGAGATCTATTTGAATATGTTGAATAGCCTATACATTACAATAGAGTAATCTTAAACCAAAATGCCACTTTTAACAAAATTGCATCTTCCCATTTCTTTCAATTTTCAGAATCCTCATGTCCGATAATTTCAATAAACCAAATATCAATTTGGGATTTTCAGTAGTTACAAAGAGGCAGTCATTCAAAAATATTTTAGAATCCATTTTTCTTTATGGATTTCACAATACTTAAACACTACTTCAACACACTTGATCAAAAAACAGTGGGTAAAAATTCATATAAAGAGTTACAGCATAGATAAAAGACTTGTGGAATCAGCATTTTCCTCATAACTTGGCAAAAAAAAAATTTTTTTAAAAGCTGAAATTTGTAGGAATTTCATATCTCAACCATATCTGCAAGTGTAGAAAATTTCATCAAGATCTGAGAACTAAAGGTTTTTTCAAGGAGTTGATCTCAAATGGATTGACTCTTATTGCAATACTAGCTGCTTACGTAATGCCAGATAGGATGGGTAGAATTGATTGAGCAAATGCATCAAGACTTTCATTCACTCTAATGATTACATAGTGAAGCAATAAATCCTGGTGGTAGAAGAAATAGGATGTTTCAAGTCATCCCATACGTAATGTCTGAAATCTGGTGGCAATATGCCTATATGATAATAATACATGGTACAGGTACCTCAAAAGATACACAGAATTTACTTTTTTGCATAAAATCTGAGGTTTCAGAGTATGTTCCAACCTAGTAAAATTGGGTGCTGTTAACTATTAGGCTACCCGCATCTTCAAAAGATGGATCAAACGTAATTGCTATGGAATCAAACTCTACCCCTACTCTGACAGGAGTTACTGCAACTTCTGTATTGTACAAACAATAAAAAGAAAAAAAAAATAATGAAATAAGCCATTGCATATCAGTAAAATAAATTTTGCAGATATGTAAAAGTTATCAGTTTGGCTCAGTCAATAAGATCTCAGCCAACCAATCGGTTGGTTGTATTTTCAAACAACTGAAGGGAAATGTTAATTTTATAGATGTATTTGTTAATCAGAATGAAATAAGCCCTCGCATATTTCTAATATAAATTTTGATGGATCCGTTGTTAAGAGACACAACTAACAATCAGCTGGTCATGATTTCAAATCATGGTAAGGGAATGTTAATTCTTACCCCACCCTCCAAAAAAAATTTGGTGAGCATCGTTTTGTTGTTCTTGTTACTGGTTTGGACAGAAGTATCGACAAAAAACCTTAAAAGACATTATGTTAGATCAATTTCTTGACGTCAAGGGATGTATGTTTTTGCAACAGTGCCCAAAGTCTAGCGCATATGAATCCTGCGGACCAAGAAAATTCAACAGACCGAAAAAAAAGGAATGGCAGCACAGATAGATGTGGAACAATTTATGCAAAGCAATAAAACATCCCTTTCTCATGAATATTCGGAAATATTGACAGCTAAGTAGTCAATGGAAATTTCCGAGGTTGAAAAAAATGCATAGGTTTAACAAATTTGGAACCAGTCAGTACAATAAACAAATAAAATCAAATTATAGAAAGATATCGATTTTAACAGCTGTTCTCATACAAGGGATGGGGTGTTGAATTAGTTGTTTTTGAATAACCATCATTTAACCAAGAACCAATCAGCACACAGATCCTGAGGAGAAAATAGAGCTGGGTTGGCCACACCCTCAGGAAGCCTGCCAGCAACATCACTAGGTAGGCCTTGACCTGGAACCCACAGGGAAAGAGGAAGAGGGAAGACCCAGAAACACATGGCGCAGGGACACCGAGGCAGGAATACAGAAAAACAGCCACTCCTCAAAGGATTTGAAGAAGATTGCCAATAGCCGAGTGTACTGGTGTAGCGTTATCGATGGCCTATGCAACTCATGGGGCAAGAGAACAGAATATCTGCTAAATGTATGTTACGCCAAATCAGTGAAATTGCCTGATTGGAGCAATTTACCTATTTTTTGTAAAAGAAAGTTTGCTTCCACTTTGATTACATGAGCTTTTATCTTAAAAATACTGTTTTTACATCCTTGTTTTGATTGAATTAACTTTTGATCAATTTAAAAATCATGTGATTATTTTTTTTTCAAGTTTAAACCATATGTATCATATTTACTGATTTTTTTTATAACAAATGATTTCACAAAATTTTGATTGTAAAAAAAAAAAAAGAAAAAAAAGTTGTTTTATACCCTTGTTTTCATTAAATGAACTTATGATCAAATCAAAACCAGGTATTTATTTTTTGTAAAAATAAGTTGAAATCATACAGAGATATAAGTGGAAAAAAAAAATGACACGAGTTATCTTGTCTATAGCACTGGACTGACAACTGACACAGGAAAGACAAGTGATCTCATTACAGGAGCGAATTGGTTAAAACATACAGGTCAAAAACTTATTGATGTATAATCCAAGAACTTAAATTAATTGAATTGATATTAGGAGATTAGGAGACTGGGGGTGATGGAGAGGAAGAGGGTGCATGCTACTTCTATAACAGTTCACTGAACACTATTTCCAATCATTGCCTCAAAGTAAAATCAAAAATGGGGTTATACCTGTATTCAATTATGCCTTACCAATAAGCAGAACTCAACCTATTATAATATTACTCTGAAATCATGCACAGTTGCAATGTCAACTGATATCATCCTAAAAAAATTAGTTTTGATAATATCATTAGGTAAATTATGATAAATTTTTCATTGATATAAATATGGTTTTCTTGTACAGTGTATAATGTATAACAGTTATATGAAACAATTGGTAACTTTTGTCTTTCAAAGCTTTTTAGTACAAGAGCCTGTTCCTTTAATTTCATTATAGCTCAATTCATCATATTTCACATTTAAAACAACAGTTTCAAAAGATGGATAAATATGATTATGTTCTGGTAATTTAGTTTTTTTATTAGTATGATGATAAATGATATAAACAGCAAAACAATATTCAAGTCAAAATATGACCAATTTGAAACAATAACCTTTCTCCAACGATCCTCCAATGACAACATACCATCTCTACAAAATCATTTAGGTTTAATGGTCACAAAGTCAGTAAAAGCACAAAACTATGTCTTTCCTATCATTACAGATATGAAGTTCAAAATGCTTGTAAAGATGGTAATCTATATGAGAAATGTCAGGTTAATATGAAGGATGTTGCAAAAGTTCATATCCCAATTCTTTAAATGGAGAGACCACAAGACAGCATAGTACATCCGGAAGAAGACAGGAGTCAGAGACATCAATGAATCCAATCCATTAAAAATCTCAAATAGCAGTGGGCTGGCCATGTTGCAAGAATGGCAGACAACTGATGGACATGGCGACTCACCACATGGATCCCAAGAGATCACATGTGCAACTGAGGCAGGCAGAGTATTAGATGGAGAGTTGAGCTAGACAAATTTCTGCGACGCCCACAATAGAGAAGTGTGATGAATCCAAGGGAAGGACTACATTCAACGATGGATATTGAAAGACTGATGATAAAAGTCAGCTGAGAGTTGTGTATTCTACAACTGTCACAGAGCATTTCATTCAGTTCATGTGAGGCCCATTTTTCCAACTTTTTAACTTTTCCATTTGCTTTGAGATAACATGATATGGTGGCTGTTCAAGTCCTAAAACCTCCATAAAGCGCTTGAACCAATGTTTGTAGGCTGTTGGCTTCTACTTTTGATAATTCTTCATCATTGAGAACAGGTTTGAGCCTCCCTTGAGGTTTATTATTGGCATCCATATTTCCAGACCTAAACCTATCGAACTAACACGGAATGGTTTGCACTGTACTAGTGTTCACTCCAAATGTTTTGTTGAAGCTATCAGCAGTTTGAGCAGCATTTGAATTTGAGCTTGGAAATTAACTTTTTAAGTAAATACCGTTGCTGTTAAGGGCTCAAAAACCTCCAATAACTAGAAAGCACTCAGAGAGCTCATACCTCTACCGTCCCCATTGTCGGGAGAAATAACTGTGCATGGATCCAGCTCCCAAATTTAATTACTCCTTTCATAGCTCTTTGTCCAGCCTTCCACAAAATTTCATCAAAATTCATTGAGAACATTTGGAGATATTGTGTCAACAGATATGACCATATACATAAATGTATGGAAAGAAAATGGAAAAATATCTCTCAATCAAAAAAAGAATTCCTCAATCAAAACCACTTCCCCCTTACTCCATTGCCCATCCATCCATCCACAAAATTTCATTGAAATCCATTGGGTACTTTCAGAGCATCTTGTAGAGAGAGAGAGAGAGACGGGAAGACATGACCAAATGGTATAATGAATTATCTCTATTTATATTGAATCAGTAAAGAAACGCAGTTACATAAGTAAATCTTTCACTTATAGGATTTTCCCCCATGATGTGGGGAAAAAAAAAAAAAAAAATATTCCAAGTTTAACGACCAAATAAATAAGAATTTCAAGGATTTCAGAAATAACTAAGATTTGTAATTGATGTTACTCCTTAGCATGCAAGGAGCTACACCAAGCCAAAGACCAACCTGGAATGATGCAATATACAACAATTCACCTCTCTGAAGTATTTCACGTACAGTGTTCATATATAAAGCTAAAACTCTATGAATCATAAGGAGTGCATTTGATGTGGAAAAGGCCCGAATGATATAAAAAAGATATATGAATTTTCAACTCTCATAAAACTAGTTGAGTGTTGTCTTATGAGATTTTATATATATATATATATATATATATATATATATATATATATATATATATTAATAAAAGTGACAATTGGAAGGTGAAGAGAAAAACCTGAAGAGAAAAGCAGGTATTACAGCATAAAATTTTTTCATCATTACATGGGCATGTTTTGATGCATTTTGACGGATACCAGCCATCTTTTTCAAAGGAAAAACTTGCAGTAGTTCATGTTTCAGGTTGAGGAAAGAAATGGGGATATTTCTGTGTTGTTTGGTTGTTTAGAAGAAGTGGGAGGGGAGGTTTTTGTATCTGTATAGATGAGAGTAAAGTTTGGTCTGAAATAAGAAGGGTCAGTGAGAAGGTTTCAGAGGGTGTTTACTTCCTGTCTCTGTGGGTGTTGGGATTGTCGTAAATAAGAAGGGGCAGTGAGGGGTTGGGGTCAGGACTACATTGGTCAGTTCTCTGGAGAGTGTTTTTTTATTTATTTTTTTAAAATCGACTTTCCCCGAGAAGTGAACATTCAAGTCCCAAACCCCATCTCTCACTGCCCTTATCTATTTGAATTTTGAAGAAAAAAAAAAAATTTAAATGTAAATATCACACTGCACCTAATGTGCTGGTATTATGATTAGGGTGCCATCAACTGAGGCTTGGATGAGTTGCAGAGAGCAGTAGTCCCCAAAATAGCTTTGTAAACCATGCATTACAATGGCTTACACAGTTATAAAAATCCTAAAAGTATGAAGGTCCCCAGCAGAAAATGTTTGATATAGAGAGAAAGTTCTTTATTAGGACCCTTAAATTTCAATACCCAATTTTTTTTCCCATTCAAACCATAAAATTCTCAAGAATGTTCTATACTTTCAATAAATGTATGCCCAAGAACCTGTATCAAAATTTTTCATTTTAATCGGTTCAACAGTTCCTAAGTTCAATATTTTTTTTTTAAGGTTGCCGTGGCAAAAAATAAGATTGACCGTAACTCACCATTTTTCTAATTCCTTGGGTTTTGACAACATTACAGCAGATTTGGTCGAGATTCGAGAAATTTTTGCTCATAAAATGCAAATCAACAATCGGATAGACCATAACTCGACAACAGACGAAAAGTGAAAAAAAAAAAACTTCTTAGAATTCATCTAAGTGTGTAATGTCATATATAAAATAGCCACTGTCCATTGTTTTGTAACAGACAAAATATGTAGCTCAATGTTTTTGTTCATATCTAAGAGTGTAGACCAAATACACCTTCAATATTTTGCATATATAATCACAAAATATGTCCAAATAAAATGGTACAGAAAGAAAAATCACTTTTATGTAATTAAAGCAGGTTTTAGACTGTTTTTAGAGTCACTGAACATGAAGTGGCAGAACAATAAAGTGGGGGAATAAGTTTTATACAGCTATTAAGTAAAAAAACTGACAGACTTTCCATGAAAATTTCAAAATGTATTGCTATAATTCAAATATCTCATGAAATTTCTAATTTTAAGAAAAATAGCATGAAGTTGTTGCTGGAAAAAAAAAAAAAATGAATATTACTTGTGTGTACTAAAAGCAGGTTTTATAAATGCCAATCAACAATTTGAACCTTAGGAGTATTAACATGGTGTAACTTATAAAGCTCAGGCAGATATTACTTGTTATGCAAGCCATCACATATAGGCCATTTTCTTGTAGGAATTTGCGTGGGGAAGAATTGCATCATATGAAAAATAAGAAATATTCATTGATGTTGAACTACAAACTGAGCAAAGTAGTTCAAAGTATAGAATAAAATCTTGACTAAATATTACTTTGTAGAATGCAGAGCCTCCATCAGGAATTTTATTAGGCGGTGCAAAGCTGTTTTTACCACCCCCTTACACACTAACACCCTAGTCCTTGGTAGACAGGTCAGATCAAGTCACCTGCTACCAGTACCATGTATCCTGGTACTAACTGTTCCATGGTCGACCGGCCAGAGACTAAATCAGCTCCCACATTGGTCTTACCCAGTGAGGAGAGTATGTGGGCACCCAGTACAACTAAAAACAAGACCTGTCAAAAGCAGATGAGCTCCCTTGAGAGCTAATGATATCCACACCTTAGAGAAACAATAATGATAATGTATATGTAGTATACATACAATTCCTATATATATATATATATATATATATATATATATATATATATATATGTATGTGTGTGTGTGCGTGTATTTGCACATGTGTCTTCATGCAAGCTAATATGTTTTTTCTTTGTATCTAATAGATACCATGTTTGCTTTATATGGATGAGCATATGTGGATATACATTTTTTTGCATATATTTTTGTGAATATACACATATATGCATTTGTATATATGAATGAAGATTGTGTATGCGTAAATGTATCTATCATACATGTATATGTGAGTGAGTGCATGTATCTTATGTACGTGAAGGTAATCCATCTAGGGGAATACACCCTATACAAATACAGGCAGGAGCTTGTTAGGGTGGTAAGACAATCTCCTCATGCAAGTGACACAAGAAAGTACCGCATAAATTCCAAGTTGGTAGCTAGTACAGAATAACCTATCTCAACTCTTAAGACTGACTCTTCTAGTGATGGTGACACAATAAAAACACATCGAGTTATGGGCAAATAACAATAAGTAAATGAAAATGATATACTTCCACATACTGTGGCTTGTGTCTCTCAGTTTGTGGCCAAGCCAAAGTCGAAAAATATGTTACTAGCCTTCATTATGGTTGGTTTGCTAATGAAAGGCAGAAAACTCAAAAAACATCTTTTGATCCTTTAAAACCCATTAAATGCCTGTCTCAATGTAAAAAGCTAAACCATCACGTAACTTTCTTTGAAAAAATCCATATCACCAGAAACAACACTGAAACTTGATGATTAATTGTTAAAAGACCGAACGTTCATAAATTGTGACCTTCAATCAGATTCTTATGTCAAAATTTCAAGCTTTTTATCTCAAACTTCCAATTTGCCATATGGAAACACCATTATCACTCTTGGTACTCTCCAACAAGATTTTCAAGAAGAATTGAATACATAATGGCTGAATAACATTAAACGTTTTGCCACAGACTGAAGGGTGTATTGCAGTACGAGTATTCTATTTCTATCAAACCACAGGATGTTAGCCCCCACCCCCCATTGTATTCTCCCATCTAAACGGCTTTGTCGCAACACATAGAAGACCTCAAAAGCGTCTCATCCTAATCCCAATCTTAAATTATCAAGGATAATGATAGATAGACAATAACAATGATAGGAATCATTTTGGGGAATGCTTGAATAACTAGCTTCCCAATATTATAGACATATAAGATGTGAACGTTCTCGAAAACCTGATAACATCAACTACCGACATTGCCACAAAACAAGCAATACCATCCATGCAACCAATTAAGGAAATAAACCCATCGATTGATAATACATACATCAACGACTTAAATGAGCATAAATTTTGTGAAGATCCTTCTTTGCTTGGTGATCTAGTAAAACAGATTGAGAGAAGAAAAATTGCTCTATCAAATGAATACTACAACATGGAAGCTGATGAAATGAATTAAGCAAGTGAGTGCAAAAATATACAAGAGGAATTTAGACACGCTAATACAAAATGCTAAAAAGCACTAAAATAAATACCAAATCACTTGAAAAACTGACAGACCACTTTTTAGAATATCCTACTGAAGTAGAACCCAAGGTATCACATACAAGCAAGTTCCATCGCTTATTGCCATGCAAAACGGAAACCATCATAGATACACCAACACAATCTGAAGTGGAAAATGCTTCTCGTGGTGAAGCTAAAAATCATGGGTGGATTTCCATAATGGTTACATATTCAAAAAATATTGTCTGCACCAATCATTTCTCAAATGCAAACATTTTGAGATCTACAAACATGTAGTTTGGCTTTAGATCAAAAACCATCTTTTTTTTTTTAAGGAAAACTATAGGAATCTTTTCAGGGAAATTTTATAGACTTGAGAGCTGCATATGACGATATAGATTGTGATACATCATTCAAGGTCCTTGGAATACAGCTACGATCTCCCTAACAATCAAAATTCTCAAAGCACTTAACACAGTTACCACAGTAACCATTATACGCATAAAGAACATTTTCTCAAACATTCACAGGATGGAATCACCAATCATATTTAATATCTTAGATTTTATATTTCGTTCCAGAGAAATATTCAAACACAAGTCTGAAATATTCCTGTAGATTTCCTAATCACTTTTCTAATCAAGAACAACATTCAATCCATCGTCTTACTTGAACTGAACGATTACTGACGCTTCTGTATGCAGACAACATTGTCTAATGTACAAATATATGAATTGGAAGATAGGATGAAACCTTTACCAAGATTGATGATAAAACTGAGACAACAGCTTTTAATTGAAGAAATAGCATCAAGACCTACATTAATCTCAATAAGAAACACTCCTTCAAAGAAGATCCATAAGTTCAAATATCTAAGGGATATGATTACAAATTATAAAAATATAAAATTGGTGAAAAGAATCAGGCGATAAACAAATAGCATTGGTAGTAACATAGAAAATCATCAAAAATAACCATCAAAATTATCTGACCTATCAGCTTTCCAGAAATGGAATGAATTAAAACACACCCAGACAGATCAAAGAATAAAGAATGTCAACAAGAAAACATTTTCAGAGGCAGGTGTTCAATCTCAACTAATAGAAAGTGCACAAACATAGGATATGAAAGAACATGAAAGGCTTAAACTAAAGAGTGTGTGGCATGGATTCTTGTGAAAGATGGCTTCAAACGGCTATAAAAGAAAGAAACGCTCCCAAACAGAACAAGAAAGGAGTAGAAGCTGCTTGGGAGGTAATTGGCAAATAAGATTGGTCCTTTAAATATTCAAACGAAGACCTAGTTTTATTAGCAATGAAAGGAAAACTATCTTGAAACAATTATACATTCATATTTATGTAAGCATTCAGTGTACATATACTTTTGTCATAGGAAAAAAAATTTGCACAACAAGATTTTTGTGCTTACTGACAACTAAAAATTAGAGGGAACATTGATTATAATACTTAATCTCATAATAAAAAAATAAATGATAAATGTTATAACTTGTATTGCTCAGACAAATATTACTTGTTATACAAGACATCACATGTATGCCATTTTCTTGTAGGAATTTGCGTGGGGAGAAATTTGGACTTCTTTGTTTTCAACATTCTGCAACAAATTCATATACCAGTAACCACATCAGGCAGCTCTCACCCAATACCTTCCACCTTAAGGTTCCCAGTGCCTTCACCAACAAAATACATAAAAACCTGTTAATCAACATGTACAGTATTAATTAATAAGCAGTATTCTTAGTCTGGTGAGAAACACAAACAAAGAATTAAGTTTCTATATTTTGTTACTGATGAATTGAATAGCCGTAAGATCCCAAAAAGGGTGAGGTAGAAACACCTGACACTGGTTTTTTTTTTTCAAGTTGTTCCTTATGTTACAGGTTGAATTCATGGGTAGCTTCCTAATGATCTAACAGTACACTGCTTAGTATTTAGTCAACATGGATACTGATTAGTACACCAGTGTGTTTTGTAGTAGAAACGTTCATCACAACAATGAATGATACCAACACAGTGTTCCCTTAACGTTCACAGTGTAAATGTTACTGAGCTTGTTTTGATGAACGTTTCTACTGCATTAAACCCAGCTGAACTAATCAACGTTCCATGCTAACTAAACTTCAAGCAGTGTATTGTTAGATCATCATCATCATCATCAAGGAGCCACCCCTGATCTCAATCTAAAACGACAAAATCAACAAGTTAAAAAGTCCCAGGTGTTTCTGCTACACCCTTTCTAGTATTAAGACTATTCAATTTATCAATAATCATTTCTTTTAAAATTTTTGACTACTTTTTACCTTCATTTTAATTTTGTTAATTGCTTTTTTTTATCGCAACTTTTTGTTCAGGCTAATTACTCTCTAGTATTGGTTAAATAGCGTTGATAGGAAAATAAAGAATAAGCCTTAGTTGGGATTCAAAACCACTTCCCCATAGCCAGGGAAAGCACTCTATAGCCCAACCTGCTTCACCAATTAAGGCTGGCCAAAACGATGCTTCCCCTGGATACAGATAGATGTCATATCATAACTCAAAAGCAGCAAGAGCTATAGCCATCAAATTTTCTGTAGTTACTAATGGGGCCACAGGGCATGTTTTAATATATTTTTGAAAATTTGAAATATTTTTAAGTATTTCACAAGGAGTTTGATGTATAGGGTGGAATTTTAGCTAGCAACAACAATTACAACAATGAAAAGAAAGAAACATAAATGCAATGGACAATAGATAAATTTCAGGTGAGAAAATTCAAATTCAAGCCAGGATATTTGTGCAGGAGCTAAAATAACATAAGAATGTGGAATATTTTTATATTTTAAGCCAATAATCAGACAAGAGGATTTTATCAAAATAACTGACATTCCCCCTTAAAATTTTTCAATTGTCATTGAGCTTATTGATTTTCTATAAGACAATAGGGATGTGAATTCAGTGCATATTAGTAGGTCTTAGTTTCTACTATTACTCCCTGAATAAATGTATAAAAAGACAGTACACTGTTGAACTAATGGCCAAATTCTCCCAAGTCTTGGCAGCTACACTCATGAAAACATTTAATTGCAAATGAGGAGAAGGTGGGTGAGTTCCAGCATCAATACTAACTCCTCCCCAATTCTTTGTTAACTCTGCCAACAGAATTATAAAAGGTATATGAATTCACTCCTGTCTGTTTTTCTAAACAATATCTCCAAAAGTTTTCAATGAATTTCAAGGGTGGGCCATGGGCAGCCGGTCCAACATTAAAACTAAGTACCGAAACATGCATGGCATGTCAAATGGCTTATCAAATACATATCAACAACAGCTTGTTTTCCGTAGAGTTTTTGCCGACAATTTCTTTATGAATTTCATTTATTGGATCAGAAACTAACATCTGCTGTAAACAATTTATTATCATCAATAAATGAATCTTAGTAATTTTTTACCCTAGTTTTTTTTTTTTTTTAGAATACATAATAAATAGATTATCTCATTTTTTCAAATTAATATATTGGTAGACAGATGGAGACTACAAGCATCTGTTTTTCCTCTCTATCAAAAGTGACATTACCACTTGAAGATAAAAAATGCACAGAAAAGTTTGAGGAAGGGAACGAACTTCAAGGTCTGATTAGGACACATGCTTGTCATGCAAGTCCCTGTAGATTAGATGGCAAGAGTTCGAGTCTCACTGGGAAGGGGGCTTATTCTTCATTCCGATCTGTGCTTTTATTTATACACGGACAAGAGGAATCCAGTCAGAGAGAAGTTATAATAAAAAGCAACAAAAATAACGAAGGTTAATGGCATTATGAAATTAAGAAAAAAAAAAAAAAAAAAATGTTCATAATGATTTACAATACTTTAAAAAAATAAATAAAAATCAAAAGATTGCTCATATTTCTTTGTTCATCAAATATTGATACTTATCAGTTGTTCTATCTTAATATATAAGTACATATTCAATTCTCACACTTGGAATCTAACTGTCACTACAAAATTAAATGCCATCATCAGGGTCAATGGAACCCCAGGTAAGCTAAACTCTGTCACCGTTCAAAGTATAGTATTGTGAGCACTACATGCCATCAAACAAAGTTAGGCTGACCCAGCTCGTCAACATGAAGTATCTAATTGTTTGAAAAATCTGATTTCAAATCAAGGAATTTTCTTATTTGGACCGTTTTCAATCTGTTCAACTTATCCATTTTGATATTTGTATTTGAAAAGTCCTCCCGCTCCTGACACATGACAGGAGCCCCTCAACAATTGGCACCCTGGATGACTGCATGCGTTGCCAGTACCTAAAACCGGCCCTGGCCATCATCCATTCCGACCAGGAGGTAGGACTGCAATTATTACATAAATAGATATAAAGTCACCGTCGGTATTTTCCCTCTTTAAACAAATTATGTATATTGATTGATATACAAGTACGTAAGGAAGAATGATTATGTATGATACGGTAGTTTTTTTCATTACTCAGAGTGCATGCTCAGTTGGGACTTGACACGTCATATCTCTTTTTTTTTGTATATCTGGGTTGTGTTGTAAGGGTACTTCCGAGGTTCCTCCCTTGCTTTGGAAAATCTGTTTTTGTTTTTTGGAGAAGTCTCTTGTGATGAGGAACTTCCAGATGCTAATAATATCACTGCTTGGTTGGCTAATTGGTTCAACTGAAGAACGTATGCATCCAGGAACCTCTCATCATTAGAGACGTCTCAAGGAAAAAAGAGAAAAAAAAAAAAAATTACTCAATGCAAGGGAGGAAACTCAGAAGTACCCCGACAGCACAAGCCAGATGTAAAAAAAAAAATTGGAAAAATTTTTTTTTCAAATGGATATGACATGTTGAGGCCAACCAAGTATGTTCACTGAGTAGTAATTTCACAATCTCTTGAACCAACAACACCCAACCAAGGCCAGTCGGTACACAGCCAAAACGTAGTGAAAAAAAATGAACCCGGAGACAAAGAAAATAGTCCATCTATATCATACATAATAATTAATAAACCCTATCAAATAAAATTCAGGTAAGAAGGAAAACTAAATTCAAAAACAGCATAATGAAATAAGACAGAAGATTTTTACCTCAATTTTATGCAGGTAGAGAGTTCAATTCATGGCGCTGGAGAAAGATATGCATTGACACTAATTAAATATACACATTAAGGATGGGCGATATGGACAAAAATTCATATCCCGGTATTGTCGGACTGAATACCAATATACAATATATATCCTGGTATTTTCTCATGTTAAAGTCAGAGCCACATGAGAATGCTGCTTTTTCAACTCTAACAAGAACAGAATACTCTGACTATACAAAACTAAAAATAAAAATGTAAATAGGACAATAAATAGTTTTGTAGTTAGGTAGACAGTCTTAGGAACTGTGAAGGAGACAGGGATGGGTTTGGCATGCACGTGCAGGGGGAGAGAGGGGGGGGCAGGATTGCCTGGACAATTCGGGAGAGGGACAGGCAAGCTTGAAAAAAAAAATAAATAAATAAATAAGGAGGTAGATCTAGCTCCAAAATAGCTAAATTGGCATCATTGTTTGTGGCTATATTGGTGTACACAGTATTGCTCAATCTCTTACCGTGTTTGAAAATATACTGGTATGTTGTGTAAAATCGATTATGATTTAGATTTATGAATTTTCACCTCATTTAAACAAGCCTGAAAGTCAGGCAATAGATGTGCTATTTAATCATGAGTTCTCTCCCTTGCACTTTTATAGGAGTAATGGATTTTATTATGTATGAAAACATTTAAATCACACTTAATTCTTATAAACAAACTCATATACACAAATAAACTTATAAATGAAACTGGCCCAGAGCCAGTTAAAATACGAGATTTTAAAATGAATCTTCAGCAACATCAGATTCATAGAAAGAGTGCGATGGAATGCTTTCAGGAGTCGGTGTGAGGCATTTGCTATGTCGATTTGTCAGATGGCGAGTCAATGACAGCTATCACTGCAATAGATACAGTGCATCTAAATGAAATAAAAGCCGTTTCATTCTGATCCAAAATAATGGGAAAGAATTCTGCGAAAAGGAGAGATGTAATAGCTTGGCAGATACCATTTATCCATGGGTGAGTAGAAGAATTTTAAAAAGAATTCCTGAAATTTCTAGAATTGTTGCTTACCAAATGGCCTCCCCTATTAAAAAATTTAATTGAAATACATAGAGAACTTTTAGGGATATTGTGTGGACATATAGCACATAGAGTACAGACGTATCATGAGTAAAATGTTGGACATAACTAAAGATATAAATAGGACACAGAATTATTTGGCATGTTTTCCACTCATGGAATTACAAGTATCTCCCAAAGTAGATTAAAGATAATATGTTGCCTTCAAGGGGAGTATCCAACTAGAGAGACATTGACCTCCATAAGGTCATCTCCCATTATGATTTTTCTTGGAACATTGACAAGAGTGACTGCCCCTGGTTTCAAACATAAACAAAATGCAAACGGCAATTAGTACAACTGACCATGTGTGATGAAAATGCTTTTTGCCCTTCCCCCCAGCCCCCATCAAGGCATCAACTCCAGACAACCATGGATTTACAGCTAACAACAATGGAAACAAAAAATCAACCGCATCCGATATTAGACTATGGAATGTGAACATTTCCATGCGACCAACAAGATAGGTGTTTTTCGGTCCCAATGATGAAAAAATACACCCATTCATCACCTGAAGACGGCCCTAAGGTACAACAACCAAAACGTTGAGTTAAAAAATGAACCAAGATGAGGATAACTATCAGCAAAAACTTTACATGAAAAATCCTTGTTCCAAAAGGTCAATAAATTCATAGCAAACATAAATCTATCCTCTTTGCACAATTCATCATCTTCATCAGCCTTTAAACAACCATCATTGGACATAAACCTTTCCCAAGATTCACCAGACCTCTCAATCATGGATATCATGATGCCAATGTCTTTTGAACTTATCTAAATCATCATGCCATCTTATATTTTGCAAGCCAAAATTTCACACATGATCTCTGGTGATCCACAAGATGTCCAGCGGTTTTCTGTCATTCTTGCAACATGGCTAGCCCATTGCCATTTGAGTTTTGAAAATCTTTATAAAAGTTATTGAGTAAAAAAACGATTTTTGCTCATCTATATTTTGTTTAACTCCAGTTTGAATCTGGAGTTGACTTAATTTTTTCACTATAGCAAGAACAATCCTTGCCAAACTCATTAAAATTAACACCCCACTACCATGATTTGAAGTCACAATAGATAAATTGTCACATCTCTCACTGATTGAGCTAAATTGACAAGTCTCATGTATATAACAAAATTTAATTCATAAATATGCAAGGGCTTCCATTCTAATAAATAAATACATCTATAGAATTAGGATTTCCCTTCCATGTTTGGAAATCACAACCAATCGTTTGGTAGGCTGATATCTAACCAACTGAGCTAAACAGATCAATCTAATATATTGACAAAATTTATCTTAAAGATACTAAAGGTTTTTTTCATTCTAATAAATAGATATATACATATAATTCATACAAAAAAAATATATGTATTTTCATAATTTTTTATTCATCATATATACAACACAACGCGGAGCCAATTTTCTTTATTATATATACAATACAAAAGTTGCAGTAATCGTCTTCAGTCGGAATAGAAGTCAGAGTGGAGTTTGACCTAGCAGCAGCCAAGCTTGTTTTAGTTCTCAATGGCATGTTAAATGCAACTTTGAAGAATAACAAACTACTGTATATACCAGCATAAGCCAACCCTCTAAGCATAAAGAATTTTCCGTAATAGATCATAATTAGTCTGTTTAGACCCTATAAACTTGACCATCTGACAGATGCAGTGCTGTTTCATTTTGAAGAGTCAATTGATCTGGTGGATATTGGACGTCATCTGAATAAAACCTTAGTTTTGGAGACAACTTAAACACTGGGATATATGGTATGTAACCCAGTATCTTATAATAAAGATATACACCCTTCCCAACATAACATTATCTCATATATTATTATTCTTGTTTATATTTGAAAAACAGGCAGGCTGACCTATTTGCTCAGTCATTGCAAATGTGGCACACAGCACACAAGCTCATTTAATGTCCCACTGCTGACTGAGTAACCTTGTAAGAGATTGTTCACATGCTGCATAAGGTTTTCTCTGATTTGAGGCCAAGATACAAAAAGGCTATGCAATCAGCTCTTGATATAGTCAAGATGGCTTTATACTTTCAGGACAAACCTTGTACATTCTATAGGTAATATATTACTTTAGGTGCATTCTCTGACAAATCATTAAAAAAAAAAATGAATTTTTAATCACTCCCACTCAGATCTTAATGACAATTGGTAAGCCAAACCTACAAAAATGAAAAATGATAAAAGTAGCCGCTTATAAGTATCCTTATTACATCATAATTTTATACTGCTTACCTATACGAGAGTTAAGCATGTATGATACATACAAAAAGTTTGACATCTACATTTTGTGAAGATGTAGTTTTTATATGAATGATGATATTTCGAGAATGCCTAGCAAAACTAACTGTATTTCCTCATGAAGTCAACGCATCAAAAAGTTCCTTCAAGCCAAAAGAATAACATCAGGGAATTTGAGAGAAATATACACCATTTACAAAGAGAGAAATCACACAAAGATTGTATCTCACATAGGTGAGCTACATTCAATAATAATGAATGTAATAAGGATACTTATATGTGACCACTTCTATTACAATTTTATAGCATATTCTAGATAAAATAAAGGAAAACTTTCTCATTAGGCATTAGGTTGATGAGGGTTTGACTATAACCTTTTGATTACATTCTTGGAGTGGGAATTAGGGAAAACATGTAAAAATGAGTGAGCATTCAGAGAGCAACTTGAAAGTGCATACTTCTATCATGACCATTGTCATTGAAAATCAGTTCATATATAGCTACGATGCAGGGGAGGTATCTATGATAGAATTCCTGGATCCATCCAAAAATTTAATTAATTCTTCCACAAAATGTCACTGAAAGTCATTCAGAACTTTAAAAAATAAAAAGATTTCCTGAAACTCCTGGAATTCTTGCATACCCAATGGCCTTTCCTTTTAACAAATTTCATTGAAATACATAGAGAACTTTTGGAGATATTGTGTGGTTTGGACATATAACTACAATACATTTCATTTACATTTTTTTCCAAATTTTTCCTTAGCCCATCGCCATCCTTTCAAATTGTCTTTGAAATTTATCGAGAACTTTAGGAAATAATGTGTTGATAGACATGAGTGAATACATAGAGGTGAATTGATAGCCCAGGGACATAATCTGATTCATTGGTTAGATTGAATCGGGCAAGAAATATTTTCGTTGTTTCCGTCAACACTAGATTTATTTTATTGATGACACTCATTACACTCAAATCAAGTTAATCTTTCCCACCTTGTGCAAGCTTATTGTTACTAGCTGAATCCAAGGAAAATTCCACATGTGTTGACAACTAAGATTATCGATTATCTCATGCCTCTGCTCTTCTCTCACCCTTTGCCTGTATCTCCTCATTCTCTCTTTCTCCCTTTCAATCTTCATTGCTGTCTATGTTTTCATCTAAATACAAACAGGGATTTGTCCCATATGCAAATATCTTCCTACCCTCTCATTAAACTAGCTAGATTTCTCTTCTCTCTTTCTTACCCCTTTATTAAACTAGTCAAGTTTTCCTGCTCTCTCTTCCCATCTTTTTTCTCTCTATCATTTCCCACCCTCTTATGAAACTACCTAACCTTTCTACTATGTCATTACTGGAAGTGTAACTTTCAAATGTAGGTAGGAACAAGCAGAATAATATAATAGGTGCTTTTGCAGTACAATCTAGGGTTACATCATCAATGCAACCAAAATGTTGGTTTATTTTTAACATTCGTTTGAATTTGTGTACAGATATAGTTTACATTAGTTTATCATGCTGAATGCACCGGTTCTCGTCTGATCACCAAAGTTAAGCAACATTGAACCTGGTCAGTACTTAAATGGATGACCACTTGGGAATACTAGGTGCTGTGAGCAAGAAACCTTTCATTTGATTCAGATAGTATTGGCCCCACGACACCCACAACATCGATGTCTGACAAATCCTGGGGAGGGCCTGTATCCAACGACAGACGATAAAAGACTGATGATGATAGGGTCAAGTAAAGTTCTGCACCTCTTTTCCTCTCGGTGGTAATGATCTTTACTTGGTCTGAGTGGGTGGTACATTCATCTTTATTTGGTTAGGTTAGGCTATTACAACATTAAAAGAGATCTTGGGTACATTCCTGGGCAGGACCACAAAGCCCCCCTGTTGTAAAATGGTGCAAGCCCCATGATGTTTTGAAAAAATAAATGAACTCGAATAAATCGTTTTTAAAACTTTTTTTGCTCATCACTTATCTTTAAATTCATACCAATTGGATGGTTCTAATCTTTACAGACTTATATTGAGTGGTACTAATCATTACTCAGGGACCTTGGTGGTACTGATCTTTACTTCATCCCAGATATTCATCACCGCTACCCACAACAGACCAGGCAGAGGTTCAATAGGCAATGAAAGTTTATACTAAATTGGTCACTATTTTGACCCCACTTGCTTTATGAAAATTTAGAATTTTTTTAGTGATCACAGTTCAACAAAAGGTGAGATAAGTAAGTTATTCATCGATTTCCCCTTTTTTCGATCTTTTTAATTGATCACCAATAACACAGCATATATAGGTATGGATGGTGGTGATTCATAATTTCCCTTGATATGCCAGTATTTTTGTTGAGCATCTTGTGATCCTTCACAATGTAATTGATCAAATTTTTAGAGAACCAATTCTGACTAGAACCATTTTCTTTTTGTAAACTGTGAAAAAGTGTAAATATTTACTCCCTTCTTGAGAGCCCATTGTTTCAAATGGTAGGTAGGAGATATTCTCATCAGCAAAATATAAATTTTATATTTTTTTTCATTATAACAGAAAGAAAAAAAAAACAAGCAGAAAAAGTGACACTGTTCATTGTATAGATTTTTGTGAAAGCACATTTGGTTTATGTCATGATCTACAGCTGACAAAAATCACTCAAATTTTCAAAGACTGATACTACACTTTGATTCAAATGTACAACCTATCATTTGGATCCTTAATTTTGAGAGGTAGGAGTGGATTTTTAGATAGACACATGATCATTCTTTTCAAACAGGTCTTGATTTTTTTTCTGTTAATTATAAGATGGGAGCGGTGTTTTAACTAAACCTACATTAATCACGGTAAGCAAACATACATGAATAAAAAAAAAAAGAAAAAAATGTCTTAAATTGAACTAGAAAGCACCCAGAGCGCACACCTCTGCTAACGACATTGTCACTAAAACCAATGAAATCAGATCATATATAACTAAGATGTGCAGAGGGGGGGGGGTTCTGTAGATCATTCCTGGATCTGAACACAAAATTCAATCACTTCTCCCTTAGCCCACACTTCCACGAAATGTCAATGGAATTCATTCAGAAATTTTGGAGATATTGCATGGACATATAGCTAAAATGCAGCAAAGATAGTTGTAAAATAAAATGTTTTCCAAATTCCTGGATCCGTCCTAAACTATAATCAATTCTTCCTTAGCCCATGGCCCAGCCTTACACAAAATGTCATCAATAGATTTTGGAGAAATTGCGTGGATAAACAGGAGTGAATACATATACATCTTCCAGTTCATACAAAGCTACGATGCAGGGGAGGTAAGTTCAAAAATCCCTAGATCTGCCCTAAAATGTAACCAGTTCATCCTTAGCCCATGGCCCACCTGTTCACAAAATATCATTGGAATTCAAAGAGAACTTCTGGAGGTATTGTGCAGACAGCCTAAAAATTCGACTGTAAGTAACCAAGTTTCAACTAATCAATTTTCAGACTATCATCATTCCATTGGAAAATAATCCAGTATCCACCCCAAGATTTGATTAATCCTCACTTAGCCCATGGTCCACCCTTCTACAAAATGTCATCGAAATTCATCGAGAACTTTTGTAGATATCGTGTGGACAAACAGATACAAGTGAATACATCTTCCGACGTCGTCAGCAGAGGTAAATTAAAAACTAAAAAGCTGAGAGCAAATCCCTCAGTCAACGCAATTTCATTGAGATCATTTGGAGATGTATGCTCTGAACATAGCTCCGATGTTGGGGAGGTAACTGTGCATGGATCCTCCCCAAAACTCAAATACTACTTCTTCCATAACCCATTGCCCAACCTTCCACAAAATTTCATACGAGTAGAAACTTATGGAGACTGACAGACGAACGGACATATTAAAATGGAAATTAAATTACAAACCATACTCACCCTCTGGTTCACGGTCACTAATATGTTGTAAGTTACTGTGACTCTGTTTTTGGGCACCTCCACTGGTCAGCCCTTCGCCCACGCCTGCCCCACCTGGGCCTGATGCTCCAATATCTTCAGTACATGCTGGACGATATATATCCTCTTTTCTTTTATGACGAATATTTTGAATTTGTTTGGGGCTGGAATAAGCACAACATGACTGGCTATTGCCCATGTCTTCAAGGGCCTTGCTTTAAAAATCCGATATAATTATTAATGGTTCTTTCAGAGTACCACTAAAATCCGTGTTTTTTTATTTTCAATCAGTACAAGTTCGTTTTTTTTTGTTTTGTTTTTTCTTCTTTCTTGATTTTTATCCAATTAAATCAAATGATTTAGCTGTCTTAAAGCGATCTTTCTAAGAGGTGGAGAGAGAGACAACATTTACGAATTTTAGAAGCAGATGAATCTGTTTACCCCCCAAAGAAAATTTGTATAATGCCAAGGGGAGATAGTAAGTTTTATAGTTTTACATTTAGGATCAGTTCGAATATCTTGGAAATTTTACCTCGATTTAACAAGAAAATTTGTTTTATAAAAAGGAAAAAAAAACGAGATCTATCTGCATTCTTAAGGCAAACTATAGAAGCATCAACAGAAATAAAAGATGTATGAGAAAGCAACCACCTATATACCGGGGTACTTTACTCAAGTTTAAATAGGTAGGGTGGACTTTAACCTTAATGATTAAAAATTCAAGAGCTCTACCAATAAGGCCATAGACACCAGGTATATCATTAAATATACCAACTCTTGTAAAACATATTTACAAATAGGTGTAGATTTCAAAGGTATGTTTAGTAAATACTTTATTATACCATGTTGTGGTTTGCTGTGGCCATGTTCAGCTGTTCAAAGGGACAACACTACTATAGTATTTTCTTTTTTTCAAAGTCCGTTTTTGATAGAGGGAAAACGGATAATATCGATAATTATTGAAGGTATGAGACAAAAATTACCTCCAGATAATGTCGATGTAAAATTTAGGGGATTTATTTCGTTGTTGGTGGGAGAAGACATGAAATACATGAAAGAAGGAAAGAAGTGGGTTTTAAAAATAAGTAGAGACTACAGAGTGAAAGATGAGGACTGCTTCTTTTTTGTGCTTTCTCCTAGTTTTTCTAATGTCAATCAAAAGACGGGAGAAGAATGTCTTAAGTTATTTTGTTGTTGTTTTTTTAAAATCAGCTTTTGTATATTTTATATATACATATAAACATACAAATATTTCAATGAAGGAAAAAGGTTGGTTTTAAAAATAAGTAGAGACTAGAGAGGGAAAGATGAGTACTGCTTTCTTTTTGTGCTTTTTTTTCTTATTTCTTTTTTTGATTAAAAAAAAGGAGAAAGTCTGGGCTTGTTTTTAATTAGCTGTATACATTTAAATATCTTGTGTGTGTTGTTATGTATATATGCATAAACATAAAATTATAAAAATGTTTTCGATAGATCTACCTACATAGACATTAGAGACAATAATAGACCAGGTTTTTTTAAAGAGGCATTTTTTCCAAGATTCGGGTTATTTAGGCAAAACAGTAGAATATCCAAGAACGTATGATATGAATGAAATATCTAACGTAGTTTTATACTGTCGTAATAATAAATAAATACAATAATGACAATAATAAAGCAATAATCTCTTTTCTCTTCTTCTTAGTAATAGAGTGATATGGACGTCACTTTTTTTTCACAACTACTCACTCCTCTCTCTTTAGTCTTTAAAAACCCACTTAAACATGGGTTATTTAAGTTCCATGTAGGGACCAGAGTTGCTAGAGTGACTGACCAATGTCCTTATCTAGCTGTGTCCTGGGGTCGGCCTGTTTTTCTCCTTGATTTTCTTCTTTTTCATAGCACAGGGTCCGGCGCCCGGCATGACGACACTTACACTCCAGTCTTCTTCTTCTTTGGTTGCTGCTGCTGCCTCGATTTCGTTCAACAGCGACTAGTCATCACTGTAAGAAGCACTTGCAAAGTTGCAAGCGATTAGTCACGTCTGGCGACCGACCGAGTCTCCCTTCCCAATCTTCTCTCCCTTCCCCACCCTTCTTTCATTCCATCTCTTTTTCTCTCTCGCCCTTCTTTCACTCTCTTCTCTTTCTATGTATTTTTCTCTCACACACATTTTCCCTCTTTTTTCATCTCTCTAGCCTTTTCTCACTCTCTCTACCCTTTCCGTCCTTTCTCTCTCTCTCTCTTGCATTATCTCTCACCCCACCCTTCTCTCTAAAACTTTTTCTCTCCAGCCATCCATCTCTCATTCACTCTCTTGAATTCTCCTCACCCTTCTCTCACTCTCTCTCTCTACCCTTTTCTCCCTGACTACCTCTCACTCTCTTTTCCTTTCTCTTTCTTTCCTTTTTTTTGTAACTCTCTCCCTCTACCCATCTTTTTCTCTCCCTCCCCACTACACAACTTTTGCTTTTACTCCTTTTCCTTCATCCCTCTTTACTTCTCATTCTCCCTTTTTCTCTCCCTTCTTTTCTCACTGTCTCCTTCTCTCTCCCCCCCAACTTTTTTCTCTCCCTCTTTCTCAATGTGTCACTCACTCTACCTCTCACTCTACATTTTTCACTCCCTTTTTCTTACTCTTTCTCTCCGCTTTTTTCTCTCACTCCCCCACTAAATGTCCAACTCCTTCTTTTATTCATTTTTCCATCACTCTTTATTTCTCCTTCTCCCTTTTCTTTCCTTTTCAAATCACCATAGCCCCCACAAACAGCCGACCAATCAGGTAAGTGAGCTACAGATTCTTCTCTCTTTGAACATCCGTATCTATGAGTGTGTATGTGCCTCAAGGCACACATGATCACATTTTGGGGGCTAAAACCTGGAAAATTTGCATGATTATATCAATCATCATCATCATCAGTCTTTTAACGTCCGTCATCAGACTTAGACCTACCCCAGGATCTGCCACATTTATCTATCATGGGCGTCACAGAGCCAGTATTTCCTAAATTTGTCTAGTTCATCTCTCTATCTTGTATTCTGCCGGCCTTGGTTTCGCATACAATCTCTTGGGATCCATGTTGTAAGTCATGATGTCCATCAGTTGTCTGCCATTCTTGCAACATGACTTGCCCATTGTCATTTTAGTTTTTTAATAGTTTCTATGATGTCTCGGACTCCTGTTTTCTTCCTGTTATGCTTTGCTGTCTTGTGATCTCTCCATGTGAGATTAAGCATTATTCTTTGATGTGCACGCTGCATGCTTCTCAATTTGCAGGTCTGTCTCTTGGTTAGGTTCTATGTTTTAGCTCCAAAGGCACCATTATAAACGAATTCTTGTTTTTTTATGTGCTTTTTAGGGGTCTCTATGGTCATTTTGCAACTATCAATGCCCAAATCATGCGCTGCTATTTTTTTAGATAATTTCAGAAAAAAGATCTATTTCCTTCAGATAGTTTCAGATAATCTTTCAGAAATTAGTTCTAGTACATACACGGGCTACAGTGATTCATTAATGCGAAGTACGTATATTTTTTCTCTTTCTGCTTTTTTTTTCTCTCTCCTAACAACTTCTAATAAGAATTGTTAAGTAAATCTTTCCAAGTTTTTTATTTTTATAAACACTTAACAAACCTCGGAGAGAAAGCAGAACGAAGTAATAATGATAATTAACTAACATTGATTAAACACCAATAGTTTTAATTAGCAGACACTGGTGATAATGATGATTTGGAAGAGGAGGAGGAGGAGGGAATAGGAAAAGTTTAACATGACAGAAAACATGCAATGATAGAAGTGACGGATCTCGGATTTTGAGCAGGTGGAGGTCAGTATTTTGTGCAGGATTGTGATTTTGAGCAGTATAGAGTTCAAGGATTTTGAGCCTAATGGGAGTAAAAGATTTTGAGCCAAATGGAAGTTCAGGATTTTGAGCAGGATGAGATGGGGATCCAGGATTTTGAGCTGAATCGGGTTCCAGGATTTTGAGCAGAGGGGTGTCTAGGCTTTTGAGCCAGATGGAATTCCAGAGTTTTGGACAAAATGAGGGTCCATGATTTTGAACAGGATGGTATGGGGGTCCAGAATTTTGAGTTGGATAGAGCCCAACAAGAGAACTATTATCTTATCAAATGAATAAAAGAAAAAGAAAATTAACTTCAAACATCAAAAACAAGATAATAATATGAAATCTGGTATTTTTCACTTACATTTGAGTCATGACTTTTTAGCACTATAATTGACACGAGAGTAAAGTGAAATAAATCCAAGAAATTTACTTCAGAATAGATAAATGAAATGATTTGATTTTAAAGAATAAGATGGAAGACATCCTTCTTATACAAAATATAATATTAAAAACAAAATGAAAATTTTTTGTTTTTAATGCTGATTTATGATTGCTCAGGATTACTCATAGTTTTTTTTATTCATAAAATTCCCTCATCTTAAAGAAAAACTCAATAATGCTTTGAGGGTAGGGTCTGGATCTCCTGAGCCTTTCTAACCTGGATCCCTGTCCAAATAAATAATAATGATAATTACTACAAACATGATGATATTTGCCACCAGAGAAGTGCTAAAAGTAAAGTGTTTGAAAAAACTGATGATTAATATATTTATGAATAACAATCGTCTTGCTGATAGAAATAACTTTTATATTTCATGCAAGAGTTACTTCCCTTAGTAAACTGTTTCATTATTCCATTATTTGTAAAAGAAAGCTGATTGTACACAATAATATTGGAAATCTGTGACAATTTCTCATTTGAATTGACTCCATAACTTCTCTTAATATTCTAAGCATTTACCAAATTGCAATTGAAAAATTATCTAAATATTTTTTTTTGATGGCTGGAGTAAACTAGTTCTAATGATAATGATGATTGCACAGATAATTTGAAAAAATGGTTAAAAAGTGAACATTATTATAGTCATTTTTTTTATATAAAAATAGTGATAGAAAGAAACATATTCTTCATTTTTTTTTTACTCAGAGTCACCCAATGCAAAGCCTAGAGGCCACTCTAGGTAAAGGGTTAAAGTAATTTCAGGTTCACAAGATATTCATTGACCCAGGATTAGGAAAGATGGATATTATATCCAGCAGGAAAACACTCTCGAGGAAGTTTGTTCCGCAGAACAGTCATTCAGAGGAAAAAGCTGTTTGATTAGAAATGGCAGCGGGTACGTGGAATGGTCAGCAGGATTCACTAGAGATCGGAAAATCTCCTCCAAACACTTTCTATGGAAATAGCAGCATAGAAGTGCAAGGCTTGCTTCATCACTCAATGGGAAAGTGGTTGGAAAGATAAGAATAGCTCATTACCAACTAATCCATGTGATGATATTATTAATAATGGGTTTAGATTGAAGATTCAGAGAGGTAAAAAGAATTATGGTAATAAAAACTGATGATGATGATGATGATGGCAGTTGTGATGATGATGTGTTAAAAGGAAAGAAAAAAAATAAAATAAATGACAGGTCTGGTTAGTCAATCAATAAAAAGCGTTTTTCTTTAAATTAGGCAATCGGGGTGATCAATGAGTAAATTACTTATCTCGCCTTCTGTTGGATCATTGAAAAGTCTGAATTTTCAAAAAATAAGTGTGATTGCTGAAAGACAAAGCATAAATTTGCATTGTAAATAGACCCCCCCCCGTACTTATTTTTGGGGAGAAATTTTCAATAAACAAAAAAATTTTCTAGACATAATAAGGAGTAAATTATCAAATTTTCTGCTCCACTGGTTCAGCCTGTAATCATAATACAGACATACATGGCCGGTCAACGAGCCAGACGGCCAGAATCACTTAAGATTTCTAAGAACCCATGTTGACCTATCTTGACAGTTTTTGATGAGGGTTTCTAATAATAAATTTTGTAAATTATTCATTATCTTGATTTTCTTATTATATATATGGTCTGTCAGGAAAGTATCCAGCCGTTTGATATCATTAAAAACATAGCTTACCTAGGGCAAAATCCCCTCCACTGTACTCCTTTTGAAACCTCACACACTTATCCAAGCATCCTTTCAACTCTTCCAAATAGTCCTCTTTTGGGGTTGCCATCAACTTACTGGTTATATTCTCTCGAACTATGTCCACAATCTGAAATCTTTTTGTAAAAAGCCACAAATCTCAGGGAACCAAGTTTTGACTGAAGGCAGGTTGACAGACCAGAGTAAGGCAATGTTTTGCAAATAAAACCTGCATCAAATATGAATAATGTGCAAACATGGTCATTGTGAATATGTCACACTGTACACAAGCTCACCTATTGCCATCTCACTGCTGACTGAGTAACCCTACGAGAGAATATCTGTACATGCATACATAGAAAGGTCCTCTCTGATTGGTTGCTAAGGTACATCAAGGCCCCCAAACCAGTTCTTGAGATTTTCAAAATGGTGCGATACTTTCCAGACAGACCTTGTATATATATATATATATATACTAGCTGAGGTACCTGGTGTTGCCTGGGGGAAAAAGTAAACAGTACTTAAAGGTCATGTAGTAAATTCTAACTTCTAGAAGTAGGGATAACAACTCTTCAAGTGGGTGGAAAATACCAAAATTGACCTGAATTTGACTTGACTATTAGAGGTCAACAAAGACCAGTCCCACCTATCTGATGTTCATCATGGATCAAGTTACCCATGGACACAATTTTGTAGCTGATAGGGTGCAGCCATCTTTTTTAGGTTTGTAATCGCCTGAATTAATCTGATCTTGAATTACCTTTTAGTAGGTCAACAGAGATCAATGTCACATATCTTATGTTCGTGCTGTAGTCAAGTTATCCAGGTGAACAAATTTGGAACTCTGAGAGTGTAACAGTCTCTATAAGATTTGAAAATGCTAAAATTGACCTGATCCAGAATCGACCTGTATGGGTTACCAGATGTCATCGCCACCTATCCTGTGTTCATCATGACATCAATTTACACCTGTATACTAGTTCGCAGGCCATAGAATGTTAAGGTTAAATTTTAAAATGTCTATCCGAATTAACCTGACCTTCAATTCACTAAAAGATGTACCCAAAGGTCAACACTACCTATTCAATGTTCATAGGGGCCAAGTTACCCTTGCACATAAATTTAGAGCGATCTGTTTGATTTGAAAATGCTAAAATTGCACCGACCCCTAATTGACATTTAGAGGTCACCAGAAGTTATCTAGTTCTTTCCTATGTTCATCCCTGTGTTGTTATTATTATACACAAGTTTTCAGCATGTAATGTGCACCATTTCAGAGTGAAGAACAAAATTCTTAATCTCTATAGTATTTTATATATATATATATATATATATATATGTGTGTGTATGTATTAAGAAATGGATATATTTGATCTGCCAGGATGAATTATAATTTGCGTTATATCATATAGAAACTTACTTGAGATGTTTTCCTGTCATTACACAGTTGATATATCATTTGCCCTAAACAATATAGATAGCATAAACAATTGGAGAAAATTGGGTTGCTGCAGGAATTGAACCTGCCACTGATAGGGTAGCCCATTCAACACAACAATGCTCTTACCAACTTATTGAGCTAAACAAGCTGCCAGTAGTTCATTCCGTCGGACCAAATATGTATCTATTAATACAAAATTGTCGTGTTGGAAGAGACGAATAGACCGAGAACAAACGAGATGAGAATTTGGTGTAGAAGAGGTTATGTGTGCTTTTGTATTACTGGCAATGTGTTTAGATCAATGGTAAGATCATTGAAGTGAAGTGGCTACCCTATCAGTGGCAGTTTTGATTCCTGCCGCAGCCCCATTTTCTTCGATTGTTTATTATATTTACATTGTCTAGGGTGTGTGATATATTAGTGTTACAATGGGAAATCATTTCAAATAAACTTCTATGTGATATAACACAATTTATAATTCACATATATATATATATATATACATAAATGGTCATGTAAAAGTGGACCCAAACACTGGGGAAGCTGATTTAAGTGAGAACAAAATAGTCCCAGAGAGAAAACATACCATAAAGAGCTGATGGTTTAACAACATACTGATAAAGAAATTACCTATATCTTCCTAATTCATAATTTATAACTACCAACAAACATAGCATCTCCACCAAATAATACAGAAAAACATATCATATTCTGAATAGGGATCTAAAATAAACCGGATCATTCACCTGAAAAAGCCCAAACAGGGCAGAAACATGAACGTGATTGTGTAGCAAATTCTTTACTTCATCATATTTTAAGCTTTACTCTAACTCAATTTAACATTTAATGTTGAATATATCAAGCTCTTAATGGAATAAACTTATCACACATTGGATATTGTATTAAATTATTTTATACTATATTGTATTCTGATTTGCATTGTGTATATATATATACACACACACACATATATATATATATATATATATATATATATATATATATATATACTAGCTGAAGAAGCCGGTATTGTTTGGATTTATATATTCCGTTCATGATATCATTGCTTTTTTATATCCAATCAAGCACTTCAAGGGCAAGTTTGTGAGTCATTCAGCATTCAGCCCACCTGAATAATTCACAAAAAATTTTTTAACCCTTTAGGCACAAATATTTTCTTTTATTAAGTAGGGGAAATATATATATACTTTTTTTTTTTTTCAAAATATGCATGTATATGTAGTTACATAATAATTTATGCATAACTTGAAAGTTTGGGGGAGAAAAAAGAAGCTGCTACAGCCATGAATCGTTAAAATTTGATAAAAAAACATCAAGGGGTCGAAAAATGATTTATTCGAAAAAGGAAAGAAAAATTTGGAAAAAAAATTTACACGCAAAAAAACAAAATTTGAAAAAAAAATGTTCCAACTCCACACGTCAAAAGTAAATTTGGAAAAAGATCATGTTTTATTTTTTTAGCAAAATTTGGGAAGATTGCATCCTATTTTTGGGGGGTAATTCTCAAGTTCTGCATTTCAGGCAGATGACTCACACCAAGGGAGATAACCTTTTGGAGAGACATTAAGGGAGATAATTCTACTTCTGGCATCAAACGAATTATAATCAATCTAAAAGTAAAAAAATGCACGAGACGCATAAAATCACACATTAAATATATAACTGAACAGATTATGAATATTTATGAAATTGCAATTTAAATTTAAAATATTTTCAAAATGCTTTTTTTTTCAAATTTTGGCTTTTTGAATAATTATGATCTTCATTTCATTCAGAATTTTTTTCCATTTCCGAGAAATATTAGGTTTTGATTACGCATTCTTTTTAAAAAAAAACGGAAATAATCCCAAACCTTTGTAAAAAATATAGAGAAATATTCAAGCTGATCCAATGTCAAAAAACAATTTTTTTTTTTATTGCTTTTCAAAAAATTATCAATTGTAACTTTCTTATTAGTTGGAAGAAGTTATCTCCTCAAGATATGAACCCTCAGAATTACCCTTTTTGCGTAAGTGAAATTTAATAAAAATCAAAAGAAAAAAGGTTTTTCATCCACCTATACATATGATCAGAAAAATTTATATTAATTTTCATGGAGAACATATTTATAGTTTTGTTCCTTTATCTTCTGCCATCTTTCTGGCAAATTCATTATTCCATCCTCTTTTTATCTTTCTCTGCAAAGAACTGATCAAGATACTCTTGCAATCTTCCAGGGAATGGAAATCTTTTTATCTAAGACAATTCTATAATGACTGGAATAAATGTTTATCCACTGTCGTGATATCTGGTGAATACATTGAAAGAGTGAAAAACTCACAATCAAGCCATAATGATTTCCGCCTGGTCGTCAAAGAAATGTACCACCTAGCTTTATCCTGATGGAACATGATGCCTTTTCTTTCAACTAATTCACAATGAATACTTTTTGTCAATTGTTGTTTTCAGTTAGTCTGATTGGGCCCAGTACTTATTCAAATCAATCATTTTGTTCACTAGAAAAGCTTATAATAGATGACTTCCTTCCAATAATACCACTTATCCAGTATGAGTAAGTCTTTTTTATGGTCAGTGGTAGTTCATTTTGCTTGTTTTACAATCTTTAGTGTTCCTCATTGCTGTAAAATATCTACTTTTCATCACCCATCGAAAACATTTGGTAACCCTCAGTAATTTGGTTATAAAATATGATAGCATAAATATGATAGCTAAAAAATGGCTGGATTTTTTTTTTTTTTTTTTCACTTCCAGCTAACTGCATAGCTGAAAATGTCCACTCCAAAATTCATACAAAGGGTTGGTTTAAGATATTGAAAATGATATCTTAGATCCAAAGGATGGTATCATATCACAAGAACAGAATGCATAAAATTTTTAGCTACTGTACAAAGTTAGCTTGAAATGAAAAAAACAGCAATTTTTATCCATCAAGGGAGATAACTTTTTGCAATCTTGATGCTATCCTCTTTTAGAACCAGATAACCTAAGATCACCAAAAAGTTGATGGATTAAAGTAATAATCATTACAATACTTCACATAAGTAAATCACTGAAGCCCACAAATCATCCAAAAAATTATCTGTAAAAAGTAGATCTTTTATCTTAAATTATCTAGAAAATAAAAACTAGTCAAAATTAATAATAAAGGATATGTTTTATTGCACAAATTGAATCTATTCAATCAAAATTTGGTAATTTTTTTTTTCTAAAACTTGTCCAGGAATTATGAGGCAAACTAGCAGGATACCTGGCATTATCTGGGAACTGTGGGACTCAGTTTAGTGACTACTTGAATGGGAGGGAAATAATTTAAAGAGGCTTCTGTTGCTGAATTACAATTCTTTCAAACAAAATATTTATTTTCTTTGTAAGAGAGATATGCAATTCAAATGAAATTGATATTTGTTGAAAACATAATTCACCGAGGGTTTTGTTTAGAATTTCATTATAGACAATATTCTTAGTTTTTCTACATTGAGCATTTATATAAAACCGATAAATAAACAAGAACCGAAAGTTCAATGAAGTGTCCACCATAAAGTTTAAACAACATTATTGCCAGATCATCTGACCTCGTGTAGAAGATAATTTTAGGTAAGAAGTACCTGAAAGAACGCTCTTCTATCAAGTTTCAAGAAAATCTGACTTAAAACAGCTGAGAAAATCGATTTTAAAACAAAGTTCAAACACCATTATTGACAGATTACGTGACCATGAGTGAAAGATTTTTCTAAATAAGAAGCATTATATCAAGTTTCTACAAAGTTTTAAATAAATTTGATCCAAAACAGTTGAGGAACAACATGGGGACAGACAACCAACCAACGCACTGACCGACAGAGCCCTTAATAGAGAGGCAAGGACACCTGTTAAAAAATTAGGAAGAATAAGATGGTAGACATCATATATTAGATGAAAAACAAAATAAGACATTTGGGCTATTGTTACCTTTTTTTTGGGGTTCCGAAGGTTGATTCGTTACCTTTTTAGTTTTTATGGTTAATTCAAGATTACTAGAGATTTTTTACTTATAAATTTATTTATCTAGATAGTTGAGAAAATTTTTAATTCTAGTTTGTTCGAGTAGGGAGAGGAGTTTGGATCCCCCATCCCAACTGAATCTGCGTCTGCTTTTATATCTAAATGTAAAAAACAAAAAAAAAAAACGGTAAGTTGGGATTTCATGTTAAAATGTTGAAATCGGCGGTCAGAAAATCAGTGTGGGACAAGTTGGAGAAAGTGTCCGCAATGAAGAGACGGGAGGTAACTCTTTCTACTTCCGCCGAGCTGCCTTTCTGTCTCTCGCCATTTTGGCATAGAGTGTGTGGAAGCCGGCCGCTGCCAAAAAAAAAAAAGTCGGATTTTTGTCTCAACCTTTCTTCTGAACAGACAAAAACGTCTGTACTCCCAGACCCTCAAGTGATTGCTATTTCAAGTGAGTTGGTCCCATCAGATATTTTTTCAAAGTTGTTCGCAGAATTAATGTTTACCTCCACTCAGCACCAAGATCCTTTTAAAAAAAGAAAAAAAGCCATGTGGTTTATTCTCTTCTTTCTATCTATTTGTTGTTATTATTGTAATTTTTACGTCTAATCCGTTGTATTTACTCGTGTATAATGCAGACAATCAATATAAAGTGATCAGGGTCACAATTGTAGAGTAGCATTATACTTTACTGTGCAAAGAAATGAACCAGCAAAAAACACAGCTTTTTAGCTACAAAAAGTTGGGTTGCATTTATATTTGAGATGGTGTTGTACGCCAAAAAATTATTAGTATCGTAAAATGATCAAGTACATTAATGGTTCTCAACCTTTTTATTGCCCACGCACACTTTCCACGATATTCCAGAATGTCATTTCCCCACATTCATGATAGTCCGACTCAAAAACTGCATGCTTGAATTACAAATAATATGCATATTTAATTAGAAATCTCTTTTCCTGCACAGATATTTATTGCAGTTATTCGAACCACACTGCGATCTCAAATTTAATGCGACCCCGTACTTTTTGTAGCTTAGAAAGTAATATCATTTTTATTTACACTCTAGTATAAATACAACCCCCCATTTGACCCTGATTTTTTTTTAATATCAAATTTTTCGCATTATTTACGAGTAAATATGGTACCAAAATCACGGAATTTGAACACTTACAGCTGTTCCCCCTTTTTTGTGTACCTGATTAGTTACGTGAAGTCAAGTTCGAAAAGTTTCAATGAAACCAACGATTTGACTAAAGCGATAGTTGTCTGATGTAATATTTTATTGTCCTGTCCCATAATAGTTGCTACATTCGCATATGAATTTCATACATTAAAAGTAATCACTATTACGGGACAGAACGAAGAAGGAAGACTGGTAGTAAAGAAATAAACAATGGAACAGTTTCACTTCAGGTTGGATCGGATACCCTGGATTCTAGTGCTTAGTTGTTACTTCATATTGCTTGCAGTCTACATCTGTCAACCAATTTCCCTGTGTCCCCCCCCCCCCAGTGTAATGTCTAAGTTCCAGGAAATCTGCTCCCCAGGGTTGCACCTCCCCATTGTACTAAGAGATCGGCGGATCGGGGCATTCCCTGACGCCAGTTGCGAGCCACATTTGTCCTCACAATTTCTCTTGAAGTTCTCAATGCCATTTTGTGTGAGGATGGACCTTGGGCTAAGGAAGGAGTGATTGAATTTTTACTGTTTCCTCCCCTGCATTGTAGCCATATGTGAACTGATTTTTAATGCAGATTTTAGTGACAATGGCATTAGCAGATGTATGGTGCTCTCTGAGTACCTTCTTATTGCACTTGGATTGTTGTAAGGAACAATGGATAAGCAGTTGTTCAAAATGTTTACTGTTAACAAGTCACAAACTGCTAGACTTGAGCAATTTGAGACTTTGTGACTCATTTCACCATTTACTTTTAATTAACAAATAATTTTCTCTGCAATTAGTGTTTTATTCATTTACAACAAACACGGTACAGAGGAAACCACTTATTGCTTTACTGGAATTACTATGTAGCAAGAGTAGCCGATGCTACTGGCTCCTTCATAAAATGCTTGTAAATATGAAGGTATTTGAAACTGAAGTCATGGCCATTGCACAAAGATCAAAACAAAAATGTGATGCTATTTTCTAGAATATCAAATATATTTGTATTTTCTGGCTGTATAGCAAACAAAAAAATAGAAATTATTTTACTATGTTACAATTTATTTTGACTAGTTTTTACCTTCATCTTAACTTTGGAAAATTTTCAAGATCATTATTTTACTATGCCTGCAAAAAAAAAAAAAAGATTTAAAATATATATAATATATATATATATATATATGAAAAACAGGGATGATTGATGAAAAAGTTACTTCTCTTGCCATTTGTTGAATCTCTTCTGAATTTTCAGAAAACAAGCATGAATACTGCTGGACACAAACTTGAACATATAACCCTTATCGCAAATTGAGCCCCTACTAAAAACCCATTAAGGGGAGGAATTTTCGAAAAAAGCTTTTCCTAGATAATATAAGGAGTAAATGTTTAAACTTGCAGCCCTCTAGCTCCAGCTGCAGCCTGTACTAATGATACATGCATACATAGCCAGCAAAACTTGAAAGTTGAAAAAACCTATGTTGTTTTTGTCAACGGTTTCTAATCAGAACCATTCACATTGATTATTTTAAATTTATCATTATGAACAATTTTACATTAAAAAAAAAACTAATGAACTTTACTTATCATTATAAATTATTGGAACATTTGAAATGAAGTGTTTAGGGATGATTGATTTTGATAACAATAACCGTTTGATAACATTATACATGATTATAACAAACGGTTTCTTCTGTAATAAAATTGAAATGATCAGAAAGACTTCTATTATCGAAAAGAGTTTTTAAGAGAAGAAATCTTTTTTACTCTTGAATAAAAAAAAAAATAAAAAAAACTTGATTTGAACAGAGTCTCAATAAAATACAAGTCTTAACATATATATCTTTATCTGATAAATAATTTGGTGTTGCTTAGTGCAGAATGGGATCATAATAAGTCAATTTCTTTTCTCATGTACATCTAGATATGAATAAAATTGTTGTGCATATCTATGTATTCGTACCCTTAAAACTCAGGAATTACATATCCCAGAGAAGAAAATTCTGAATCAGCTCATTACGATTTACCTACAGCACATTTTAGATTGAATTCCGCTTAAAAAAAGAGCCAATTTCCTGGCTGATGAATTTTATACACCACATATAATGTGATATATATATGAAATGTGAGATATATCAAGTACCACAATTCATCCCTTTCTTATTTTTGACCCTGGCATCACGGGATACTCCTGCTAGTTATATATAAAGTATTTCTTTCATCTTGATTATATTCGTAACTACTTTGACCGTCAGTCCATGGCAGTGAGTAAATAGTGCTGATCAGAAATAGAGAGTGAATTCTAGGCAAGATTCAAACTTATTTTCCTTTTACCTCAAGAAGCCAGCCAATGTACAGCCACTGCACTACCATTTGAGATACCAGAGCTCTTGTGGCTGGCAGAAGATCAAGTCCAACTCTTGAACCTATCTTTTATTCTTTTCACATTCACTCAGCACCATATTAGTTATTGCTTTTATCTACATGAGTTGTGATATTATCTTGATTTTTGGTAGTGCAGTTCTGTACGTAAACAGGCTACCTAAAGTTAGGGAAGCAAATTCAAATCTTACCTAGAGTTTATTCTTCATTTTCTGATCTGCACTCTTTACTCACTGCCATAAACTGGTGGCCAGAGTAGCTGCTATGAAAAGCAACTAAAATTTAGATGAAAGAAATTCTAATAAAAAAGACTAATAATGATGGTTGATGATTCTTCATCCAATACGAGAAAATTAATCAAGATAATCGTTTATATGATTTGCAACATGTCAGTCTGTCCATGAGAAATGAACAGAGAGAACAGGGGTAATGAAAACACACAAACGCAAAATTGGCACAAATCAAGTTCTGTGTACGTGTGTTCATCAGGCTGCTGATACATCAAAAAAAAAAAAGAAAGGCAAAAAAGTAAAATGAGGTGGAATTGAACTTTTCTGTTGGGGAAGACAGAGAGAGAGAGAAAGGGCAGGGTTATCCAAAAATGTTTGAGGTTGCTAGAGGAGGATGGCTGAGTATCTTAACCGCTGCTACTGCCTCATCGTATACCCAAATGAAGACAATGCTTTGGGTGGGTATTACAAACTTTGAAAATAAGGAAAGTTTTATTCTATTAAAGATAGCATTTTTTTTTTTATCCTTTGCACTGCCATAATTTTTTTTTTCTAGATCCTACAATATTTTCCACCCCTCTGTATATTGTTAGCAGAGCAATGGGTATTTTACCAGGGCTACTGACTTACAAGATGTTTTGTTAATGTTCCAGAAAGGGATCTACAATCAGTTTATCTATCATTAGCCTTGATTTGTTGTACTTCCTTATTTTAATGATTTTAAAGTTGAGAATAAACAACTGCTGCTGATATGTAATAAAACTGTGTCTGGATGTTTCTCCGATGCAGACGTATGTTTTGTTGAATTTTTTTTTAAATCAATTTATTAATTAATCGACATTTTGTTATCTATTCTCTGAAAGTGATTTCCATGTTGTTTCTTCATATTTCAGAATGCCACCCAAGAAAAAAGAAGAGGTGCAGCTTCCAGCTTTAATCGGTCGAGTTGGTACAAATTTGAAGATTGGTATTGTTGGTTTACCTAATGTTGGGTAAGTGGATGTTTATCTCATAAATCAGCAGCAGCTAGCAGAAAACCTACACTTATAGTCAGCTATATTATAGCAATGGAAACAGTGTAGCTTGTACAGGGCCCTAAGACTTTAGTGGCCCCCACAAAAGATGTCTTTTGAAAATATTTTAATATTCTTTTTTTTTTTTTTTTTTTTTTTTGCAGGTAAAGAAATAAAATGCCTTGTCTAAACTTTGAGTATTTATTATGTTATATAGATTATTGAGTGATAAAAGACTTCAAGTTAAACACCATGAATTGATTGATATTTCTGTTTTTTTTAATTTTTTATTTGTTCTAAAATAATAGCCTAGTACAAGAAGGGCCCCCACCCCCCAAGAATTGTTATGCACAGGGTCCCATCAATGTTAAATTCAGCCCTGCCTTGTCTTCATCATGTATTATTTTTGTATGTGTGTTGTGAGTATTTCTACCTAATATAAATGTCTTTTTTGAAAACTTGACTACACCTTGAAAGAAGAGAACTTTTCAAAATATAGGCAGACAAATTTTTTATAGTTTTTGCTTTTTAAATTGTTTGACAGAAGTTGATTAAAAAAAACAACTACTTATTATCAAACAGAAACACTTATGATTACACGATCATGTAATCTCAAATTCTTGGAATTATTAGAATTATTTCATTTGAATGTATTTTAGGAATGATTTTCATTGCAAAAATAATGAAGATTTTCACTATATTTTTCCATTATGAAACTGTTTAGGGGCTTACAGTGTTACCAACATTATTTGGATTTCTTGAAAGGTTTCAATGTTTTAAATCCATATAAAGACATATCGAGAAAAAATTAACTTCTCTTTACTATCACCAAAGAGAATGGTGTTATCATCTTTTTTTTTCAATTGATTTTTCCAATTGTAATGTTTTATTTCTTTCATTTTTTTTTCAATTATTAGAGTCGAGAATAATCATGTTGTTTTCATGATGCAGAACCTCACAGCTTGCTTACACTAAACCAGGAAGGAAAATAAATTTTTTTTTGTTTAAAATGAAAAAATTGTACAAAGAATCTATTAAGATTATTTTTATTGTTTCAATAGAATTATATTGACTATTAATCACTTGAAAGAAACTATCACATGACCAGTGTCTATTAGGGTTGATCAATTAAAAAATTGGAACAAGAGCTGGTCAATGAATAATTTACCTCCTCGCCTTTTATTGGGCAGTGATCACTAAAAAGAAAAGTCTGAATTTAAAAACAAAAAAATAGTGGATACAAAGTAAGGAATCAAATTGGCATAAACCTACATTGGACCACACACCAGAAACTTCTTTTGGGGAGGAATTTTCAGAGAAGTAAAAAAAAATATTTTTCCAAGACACAAATTGTAGCAAATGTTAAAATTTTCAGCACCCTGGCTCCTACACATAATGCATACATAGCTAGTCAGACCACCTTAAAAAGCAAAGAAATCTATGTTGACAGCTTTGAATGACTGCTTCTGATAAGCTGTAATATAATCTATAACAACATATGAGACTTCAAGTCACAACCAGGGTTACTCAAAAAAGTGAATCTAAGAAATGAATCAAATTTTTGTCCAAGAAAACATTGAGCCAGAGTTGTTTTTCTTTCTTTTTTTTTTTTTTTTTTTTTAACTATCAAACTCCCTTTTACTTTTTCTGCTGTTAACACAACATTTCAAGCCTTCCTTGGGTGTACTAGGAAAAAAAATTGTTACCGTTACTTAACACTATGGGAAAAAAAAGAGTCCCTCTCTTTACATAGTACATTCGAGGGAGGCCATTGAATGGATCCGCCAAAAAGTGAAGAATGAGTTTGATTCTCTGAGAAACTCTTCAAATGTTAAGGACTTTTCTCAAAATAATCAATATGGTAAAAGTTGTTCCTTGCTTTTTCATGACCTGTTCATATTCATGTTTTTAAGAAGGAAAAATAAATTACAAATACAGACAGGTCTGGTTAGTCATAAGTCGGAAACTGTTTCATGAAGAATGTCTTGGCAGCATGCCATGTTGGGTGTGAACAATTAAGAAATCAAAAGGGAGTGATCAATCAATAAGTTACTTCTCTCATCTTTTTTAGGGGCTGATCTCTAAAAAGCTGGTGTGAATACTGCCAGACACAAACTAAGGGAGTAATTTTGCATAAATTTACATCTTGAATTGAACTCCCCACTAAAAATTAATTGAGAGGGGGGGTACAGATATTTTTGGAAAAAAAAATACGATTTTTTTTTTTTTCCTTTCAAGATGTGATAGGGAGTTAATGTTTAAATTTTCAGCCCTCTAGCTGCATTCATGCAGCCTATGCACATGATAAAAACATATGTTGACAGTTTTGGTTAATGGTTTCTAACAGTCATAAATACATTAGAACTGGTTTTAATTTAAGCAAATATCCTTTGTATAAATTTGAAATCCAGCTTACTTTATGACTGGTTTTGTATTAACTGAATTTAAATATAAAACAGTAAAATTACTTGGTTATGTTTATGGTTCCCCCTTAGCTGTGCGTGTATGTACATAAAAGGCTAGTTAATTAAAATAATGTAGTAATTCAGGTTTTCTCAATCCTTCTGCATCATATATTTTTGGTTTTCTGCGGCCAATTTGGAGGAATAAACTGGTATTGATGCAAAAAATCAAAATGTGTCCGTTTTACCAGACTTCGTTGTTTGATTTTGTTAAGAAAGCCGTGTTTAATGTAAAATTAAGACTAACTTAATGAATATAAATAACTAATATCATATCTACTTATATATTTTGTATTTAAGAATTATACTATATCATACTGGCAAAAATGTACCTAGTCTGTGGTCTGCTCCCACTCATTTGCTGCTGCACTCTCCTATATATCATGTATGTTGTCTTAGGAGACTTGGTTTATTTGGGGGTTTTGCAATTTTAGATTTTATATGTAATCCTCATGTAAAGTCGGTCCTTGAAATTTTTTGCTTGGTTTTGAAGTTTGGTGTGTGAAAAGTTTGAGAAACCCTGTAGTAATTAATCCTTACAATTAAAGTATGATAATAGATTACTGTAATTATACTCATTGAAAATAATCTCACCGTTTCAATTAACCAATCAGTTGGTTTTTATAATACCACATTTGTACCCTATTGATCTCCAATTTACTTTTATACAAACATTATGTGCATACGTACTTTTGTCACTGGAAGAAAAATTTGCACAATATAAGATTTTTTCTCACTCTGACTACTAAAAATTTGAAAGAAAATAGGTTACATTAGAGCTTGTTAGAAGTCAACTTTTATTGTGAAAAGTAAAGAAAAATCTGACTTGCATTTTTTTTTTTTTTACCTTTAATGACTTGAAAAAATTTTGAATGAACTCATCTTTAATGTTCTTAAGGTTTCTAAATTTTGTAGATGAAGCATTGTCATTATTTTTTACTAGTCTTTCTCGCATCTTATTTTTCTCGTTTTTACATTCTGCATTTTGATAAAAGGCAACAAAAGTAAGATGAAAGGAAAACTAGTCAAAGATTAATAATGACTACCTCACCTAAAAAACTCAGACAATTTTCAAGCTTACTTCTAAAATTGGGTCAAAAAAAAATCTTAATAACACCAAGAAACAACTAGATTTTCCTTATAGCTAGAATGTAGAAAATGCATCACACATGAATTGAATGTGAGTTTAATCTGCAACAATTATCGAATTACTCTAGCCCTGCAAATAGTCCGACTAAGTGGACTGCAGGTTCTTTTCTCTTTGAGTATCTGTATCTATCTATCTTAGTGAGTATGTCTTTAGGCACTCACGGTCACATTTTTAGGGCTCCACCCTTCAAAATTCGCGTGCATCTACCACTAGGCACTATATAAAAACCTTTTTTATAGTTATTTCGGACTAACAATGCCCAAATCTTGTGTGGGTATTTTTTCAAGATAATTTTGGATAAAAGATCTTAGATAATTTTTTTTTTTAGCATAGGCTACTGTGATTCATTTCTGCGAGGTATGGATGTTTTAAATTATTACTCAGTTCATCAAATACATTATTTTGTTATTATAAATTCACTTTCTGATATCTTGACAAAACCAGAAACCTCTAGATTGGCAACACTGTCCATGTTGGACAGGCTCCCCAGGATACAGGGGATTTCTTTATTTCCGAACTGTGCTGCTTGCTTAACAGTACGAGAATGTAAAAATGACCTTTGGATTGCAATAAAGAGCAAAAGAAATGAGATGGAAAAAAAAAAAACGAATGATGTCCACGCTTCTAAGAAATTCAAACAATACAACTTTTCATCATTAATTTTTTCACTGATATTTCATTCATCTTAATTTTAATTGCTTTTCATTGCAACCACTTAGACTGTCAATCTATATCAGTTGATAAGCTGTGCTGATCAGAAAAGATAAGCTCATGGGGAGCCTGGTTATCCATACAAGCTGCTCTTCCTCTTGAGTTACAAGGGCTTTTATGATTGGCTGAAGATCAAAACATTTGAACTTGACTTTCATTTTTCTCAAACTGCTCAGTTCAGTACTTTTTATTGTTTTTACATATACTAGTGGTAATATTATCTTGATGTTTTGGGGGTTTTTTTGTTTCATTAAATGAATCCTTATCAATTATTGATTTTGATAAGTATTTCTTTCATCTTGATTTTAGTTGCATTTCATTGCAACTATTCCGATGTGTGCTGTTAATCAACATCCATAGAAAAGCAACTGAAATTAAGATGAAAGAAACACTAGTCAAGAATTGATTATGGTCAACAATGATTCATTTAATGAAAAATAAAATCAAGATACTATTAAAACACATCTTTGTTTTGTACTAATATCTGAAACAGACAAGTAGAATTCAAAAGAATCTTTCGGACACTGTAATTCTTCATGATACTTTTTACGGTAACAATGTGTCAGCCAATTGATTCTATGGCCTTTCTCCAGTGTACTATACATTTATAAAAAATTTTGAAAATTCTTTTTGCTATCATAACTGGACAATACCAAAAAATAAGTCCCCATCTTTACATATGAATAATATACCTGAGGAAGACCATAGAATAGCAAGGAGAATAAGTCTGAGTGTCTGAAAAATTCTTTGAATGTTAATGACACTTTTCAAAATTATGGACCAGTATAATAATTACTCCATTTCTTTCTCTTTAGGAAGTCCACTTTCTTCAACATTCTTACAAAGAGCCAAGCATCTGCCGAAAACTTTCCTTTCTGTACAATTGATCCAAATGAGAGTGAGTATTTTGATTTCAATGTTTTCTAACCAATGAGTGATGAGAGTATTTAGATTTCAATTTTTGTTTGTTTTTTTTTTTTGTATGGGGATACTTTGGATTGTGCTGTCTAGATGGTTTTGATGTAGTACAGTTCATGTATTGCTGTATAAATTTATGTAAATAAATATAAGTTGGGAGGAAAAACACATTAAATCATAATATGACCTTGAACAGGACGGAAAATTTTGGAATGAATTCAAGGTATACCTGCACTTTTTATTATTGCTAAGTATGCCAATTCCAAAGGAAGCAACCATTTAATATAGATCTGTTCATTGTAATGTTTTTATGCACACCATATTTAAATAGAAATTTATTCTCTATTTTGAAACAAAATGTCAAAAAAGAAATATCGATTTTTCACGTGCCTACTTTAAAAGAAGTAATGATGTGGTCCAGCTAACCTGACACACTCAAAGTAAGGGTCTAGTTTACCATTATACTTAGATTTGTGAATGCAACCTGTCACCAAAAACTTGAAAAAATAATCTTTCTCAAAAATTAAAAAATTGGAAGAATTTTTGGATGAATGATGAAACAATGAATTCCCAAGTGATAGTTGAAACAATGAATTCCCGAATGAAATAAATTTCCAAATGAATGATGAAGCAATGAATTCCCGAACGATTGGTGAAACGATGAATTTCTGAATGAAAAAATTTCCAAATGAATTATGAAATAATAAATACACATGAAATTTCAAGTAAAAACAATGATTTAATTTGCATATGTCTACCCCAGGAACAATTTCTTTTTTTTTGTACTTGCCACCTAGTGATGTTTTCTGTGGTCATTGGGTATTTTTGGTCTTTCAACAATCAGACAACCCCACCTATGGAACCCAGTATTGTAGTAGTGTCTGTGTATTCATTGAAAAGTGTTACACAAAAAAATATATTTGTGGATACACATTGAATTTTATATTGTTTATTCTTGACTACAAGTTTGTTTTTGTTTTTTTTACTAAAAAATATGGCCCAAAATTAGCAGTTTAACTTCTACTCAGGTCAGTCAAAAATGGCGAATACTTTGGCCCCTATGGATACAGCATTGACAGGCACTATGCATATTAGTGAATGATAATGCCCATTTTGACTCCATTCATTTCCATGGTTTCCTATGAAATGCTATATAGATAATATATCGTGCACTTTGTGTAATATCTATTATAGATCATTTTTACAGGTAGATTTGTCATCACTGATGAGAATTTCACTTTTAAAACCTGAGAACAGCAATTGATTTGTTGAAGAAATTCATATTTTGGTGACAGTGCCATAAACAGTGAATTCATAAAAAGAGAATAGCTCTCATGACAACGTTGTTTGAGAATAACAGACTTAGCTTATATTGAACTCAGTCAATTTTCTGAAATATTTTGTTCAATTCCAAACCTTATCTTACACTCATGTTCAACTTATATTCAAGAATATACATGGATTATATATACAGGCACTGAAAAAAGAAATTTTCTGAAATCTTTTGTTCAATTCCAAACCTTATCTTCTACTCATATTCAACTTATATTCAAGAATATACATGGATTATATATACAAGCAATGAAAAAAGAAATGCATTTAAGTAGAAAAAGTGATGCAATATAAGCACTTCATCCAAGTTCAATTTTCTGATTGCTGGCAGTTATTGCTAAAATTAAGCCAGTGAGGTTTAGAGAAGTGTTTTCTGTTGTACATTTTTTTTTTTTTTTTTTGCTTTTGTTTTAATTTCATTAGATAAAGTATTATGAAACATTATGAATTTTTTACCTTCATCTTGATTTTATCAATTGCTTGTTATTGTTAGACCAATTACCCTCCAGCAGTGTGTTAAAAGCATTGATTGATAAATAAAGAATAAGCCTTAGATGGAATTTGAATGGTGCTTCCCCTGGTGATGTGTATGTAGGTTTGAATCTTGCATAAGGCTTATTCTATATTTTCCGATTAATGCTATTTAGTCACTACTGAAAGGTTATTGGTCTGAACAAAAATTTGTGATCAAAAGCCATAGAATTACAAAGAAGGCACAGAGTAGTCATAAAAAAATTTTATAGATAATATTTTTCCCTCATCTTACTGTGAAATTTAAATAAACAGCCTTGAAATTCATCCAGTGACAATGCACAGGGGCAGATCCAGGATTCTGAGCAGGGGGTTGGGATTCAAATGAGGAAACAGGGTAGGGGGTCTTAATGGGGAAAATTTACAAATAAATATGTTGAAAAGAAAAATTTCAAACATCAAAAACAAGAAAGAAATATGTGTTCCAACTGTAATTGCTTGACACCTGGACCCACACCTGCTGCATTCAGATACACCTGTACTGTAGTGAAAATCCTCACTTTGTAATTGTTTTGTTTTGTTTTTTTGTGTTATTTTAGCCATTAAGTAAATGCATCTTGATTTTTAGGCCGAGTACCAGTTCCTGATGAGCGGTTTGATTATCTTTGTGAACATTACAAGCCACTCAGGTGAGTCTGTAATAATAACACTGGTCAGCAAAACTGAATTTCTTTTCTCTCATCAAGATTCAACTAATAGACCAATTTTTGTTGAAGACTATGGATTTTGAGTTTGTTTCACTCAAGTACATATCATTTTTTTGCTATTCATATTCATATATAACATATTCAGTTTTCAATTGCATTTTATATGAAGCAATATAAGTAAGGGTTAAATGGAAACAAGAGTCTGGTCTTTTCCATGTAGAAAATCAAAATTACTATGTATATGGTACATGAAGATACCATTCAGAAGGACAAATGTTGAGTTTTGGGCCCCCTATAGCGCTCTGTAGGGGTTATGCTAAAATACAGCTTTCATCTCCTCAGGAAAACTAGATGTGATACTAGACAATAGATTACCTTTTCGGAATCAACATCCAAAACTCTGCAAAGTATATCACAACACTTTCCTGATGAAAATTTGTTGTTGACCATGTAATTCATTTCATGTCTCTAAAAAGATTCAGATCTCTAAAAATCTAGTGATAAAACCACTAGTTCGGCAATTCCATGGTGGAAGCAGGACAGATGATATCAGTACTGGATTTAATCAAGGCTAAAAATACATGTTGGCACTTATGAAAAAATCTACTTGATCCACTTGGGAGATGGTTGCAGTACACAGTTTGAGAACTACCAAATTAGATATACAGGGATGTAAATGCAGACATTTGTAGCTGATATTAAATCGGCTCCCTTATGGACTGAGCCAAACTGACCAGTCTTACTTATCTACAGAAATGTATGTTACAAATACACTCGGGCTTATTTCATTCTAAATATATTTTATACTAAAAATATTTTCTTATTTATTATCAAATATACAATACAAATGTAATAATCATCTTCAGTCAGAATAGTAGGAAAGATGTTTGACCCCGTAGAAGCCAGACTTGTATTTTTTAATTTTCCTTATCTTTAGTCCTTGATCTATACTGCCTGATTTCACACACTTGTCCCAGCATGAATGTGGTGGTTGCACAGTATGCCAACACATTTAATGGCATCTCACTGCTGGTTGAGTAACCTCAAAGGAGAGTGTATGTACACGCTTGTACAGTAAGGTGCCCTGTGATTAGTACCCGAGTTACATCAGGGCCATACAACTACTGGGGATATTCAAAATGACTGGATTATGAAGTAGTAATGTGATGTGTAAAGCTCAAATTGGGGCAGCTGAAGCAGTATCCAGTGTAAGAGTACAACAGTCCCCTCCAATTTTGCAGATCAATAAAAAAAAATCGAGCAAAATGTGTGGAATTTGATGTGTCATATTTGTTTCATATTCTTCAGGCACAGAAGAAGGTAAAAGAGACACCTTGCTGGGTTGAGCTGATGACTAATTGAAGGAAAAATTTGCGATGGATGTTAGTTGTTCATTTCTCCTCAGTAAGATGAAATGGATGCAACCTCAGATACATATTTGTTTACAAAAATCACTATATTGTTATCAATAGGCCTTCACTTTCCACCCTCCAAAGAGAAATGAACAACTAATACTTCTAGAATCTCTTGTTCTTTAAGGTGTACACAGATAATATTTATTTCATATTTTTGCCAATCTTGCTACCAACAGAAAGATTCTGAAGATGAGATTAAGTTTTATTTGATTTTATATTTCTCTTTCATAAGGTGTCGATTTGGTAACGGGTCAAAAGTTATTTGTAGGATTTCAATTTTGCAAGTGGTCTGCTTGCCTGACCCGTCCCCCTGCAAATTTCAGAGACTTTATTGAAAACATAATCATTATTCTATAATGCAAAAGAGCCTGATAATGTTATAGGCTTTGTGGTAAAAAAAAAAAGGAATTTAAAAAAAAAATTTGTCTTTGTTATTTCAGCAAAGTTCCTGCCTTTCTGAATGTTGTTGACATTGCTGGATTGGTCCAGGGAGCCCATGAGGGAAAAGGTCTTGGCAATGCTTTCCTTTCCAACATCAGTGCATGTGATGCTATTTTCCACGTTATCAGTAAGTCCTTTCTTATCTATAATACTAAAAGTCTGATTCTGATTATCTATATATGACGTCCGAGTAGCCAAACATTAGTTAACATCATAATAATTGACGTATTTGGTCTGACAGAATGAATTATAAATTGTGTTATATCATATAGAGATTTATTTGAAATCTCCTTTTGTTACTCGATAATATATATCATTCAATTTAGATAACATAAATAGAATGAACAATCAGGGATAATGGTGCTGCTGCCGGAATTGAACCTGCCACCGATAGGGTAGCCGCTTCAACATAGTGATGCACTTACCATTGTGCTAAACAGCCCGCTGGTGATACGAAGGCCTAATAACTGCTTTCGACCCAAAAACTCATCTCATTTATTCTCAGTCTTTTTTGTTTCTTTCAATGTGACAGTATGTATTTAAAAAATGGACATATTTGGTCTGACAGTATTAATTATGAATTGCATTATATTACATAGAAACTTATCTGAAATGATCTCCTATCGTTACACAGTTAATATATCATTCAATCTTGACAACTTGAATAGAATAAAGAAAATGGAGCTGCTACAGGAATATATTAGACATACAATACAAAAGTTGAAGTATTTGCATTGGTCAGACTTGTACATTTTATACTCCTAGTCTTCATATATATTTCACTTCATCATATTCCTTTGTATTTAGCCTAGGTTTTGATTTACTGTGTAAGTATAATGCTCAAGTGGACCTGTAGGTTGTGCTCATCAGAGTAGCTAAATTGAATTTTTATCTTTTTGTTTGATTATGTAAAGTAGACATCTTGCAGAAAATACCACATATGGAGCTGGTTTTCATTCTAATCTCAAACGGGCTTGTGACTTTACTTACAGGGGTATTTGACGATGAGGAGATTGTTCATGTTGAAGGAGAAGTAGATCCAGTACGAGATCTCAGTATCATCAGTGATGAATTACGATTTAAAGATATAGAATATCTGAAGAAGCAAACTGAAGGTTTGGAACGATCTGTGAATCGAGGAGGCGACAAAAAGAAGAAGCCAGAATATGTAAGTTTACTCGTTCGGTTCCTCTTGATAATCCCTTCTGTAAGATATTAACTCTTAAATTCATATGAAAAGATTTCAATTTCAAATCAAGGAAAGTAACTTCTAATCAAAGTTACTTCCCTTGCACTTTTAGGTAAATTAAAAAAAAAATTTTTTCATTGTATCAACACATTTCTTTTAGACGCTTGTTGGTCAGTCCACCTACCCAAACTCTTCAAGTAGGTTACTCATTGGTTAGGTTACTTGCTCCTTTTGCCTTGTGAGCATTAAATTCATATCCATAATAAGAGCTTCCATAAAAGGGAGGCTATAATTTGTGCCTTTACTGAATTTGTGACAACTAAACCTAAAAAATTTTTTAGGCTAACCATATCGTTTTTGCAGTCAAGGGCTTTCAACCCAGACTCTGTGTCTTATTTTCAGATATATAATACATGTTTTAAGGAATTTAGTCCTCTGAGATACTGCATTGTTGGGCCCTGCTTTTGTTTCAATTGGGTTTTTTTTTTTTCTTGTTTTTTTTCTCTTCTCAAGTATTGTTTCAATCAATTTTTAGGAGACTTTGGTGAAAGTCCTTGCAAACCTTGAAAATAATGTACTTCCTCGGAAGACGAGTTGGGATGCAAAGGAGGTAAGTAAATTTTTTTATTGTTGTTAGGACCCAAAACAGCACTTTTAAATCAGTGGTCCCCAACCTTTTTTGCACCGTGAATCGATTTATTGTTGACAGTATTCACAACCAAAATATAAGTGATAAGTCAACTATAAGTATGCAATACATTCTATCACATTTCTTAATGAGTTTATCTAATGAATTTAATATTAGGATTCAAGGAAATGAATTTGTTTTTATTTTACAAGGAAATATCATCAAATCATATCATTTCCTCATGGTCCAATAGTACATGTTTTGTAGCCTGAAATAATCAATGGCCCGGTGTTCAGGGACTATTGTTTTAAGCCTCGTGAAATTAAGAGTGCTTGTCTCCAAATATTAAGAATCCATTTTGTTCTGTCAGCACTTGTTTTATTGTCAATATATTCTGCGAAGGATAAAAAGACTCTCACAACTGGATCAACTTCGCTAATTTTAATTTAATAATTAATCTTATATCTTTTCATAATTATTTCTACATACTATATATGCTGGACTATTGTAATATTTTCATCGATTTTTAAATCAATTGTGCATCTTATATTCTGGCATATTCAGTAAGGTTTTTTGGTGTTGGCATGTGGTGCCTTGACAATGATTTAAATACAAATGTCAACAAAACTGAAGAAATGGGTTTTTGACTAATAAGAAGAGTACTTTCCATTTATCATTAATAGACTGATATTAGAGAGAGTGGTGACTGTTTCTTTGGTACAATAATACCATCTCTTAGCTGAAGGAAATACACTGAAATTTTTTTTTTTTTTTTTTTTTTTTTTTTTTTTTCTTCTTCTTCTTCTCCTTCAAGTACTTTCAACTATCAGGGAGATTGTGCCAACATCTTCTATAATATCACAATATAATACCCACCCTTGCTATGTAATAAACAAGAGTGAGAATGGAGGAAGGTACTTATGCTTGAATGGGATAAAAAAAGAACTCTGCAATATAGCTCATTATTTTGACTGAATAGTCAGTACAAGTAGTGTAGTTCAGTATGCCATAATAGGCTTGCATAGTGTACAGTATTATACGATGTTCATCTAACATCCATATTGCTGGAACGTACCCCAGATATTAAGCGACACATACCTGTATTCATTTCAAAACCCCCTCTAAAGTAATGTTGACTGAACTTTATCATTATAGCCCAGTGGTAAAGTGCTTGTCTTTGGTTCAGTAAGCTGTGTTCAAACCACCACCCAATCATACCAAAGGCTTTAAAATGGTATTCAATGCCCCTGTACGAGGAACATCTCCCAGAGCCAAATCACATTAAAGGATACATCAGTTCTCATGAGGTCACAAGGTTGAGCAATGTTGAGCCTGGTCAGTAACTAAATGGGTGACCTATTATAGAATAACAGGTGCCGTTAGCCTCAAAAAGCCTGGCGAGCCAGAAGTGAATCTTACTAACAATTGCCTGTGTACCTAACCCTACAACACCCTCAATGAAGGTATAAGTGTGGAAAGATGATTCATACGTATAATTATGATTCTTTTTCCTTTCTTTCAGGTTGATGTTTTGAATCAACATTTATTCCTCACTGCTAAACCTGTGATATACTTGGTCAACTTGTCGGAGAAGGATTACATCCGTAAAAAAAATAAATGGTACAGTATTTATGTATGTTTTATGAGAAAAAATGTAGGTTAATATTTGCTTGAATCAATTTTTCACAAAAAATAGAAAAAGTTTTGCAAGTAAGCTTTTTCAAGAAGGGTCCTATTTACAATGTAACTCTAAGACTTAACTGAATGCTACTTTCCATCCATCATACAGAAGTATTACTGTGGAATATCGGTTTCTTCCCTCAGTTACTTTTTGTTATTTCCTTATTTTTAATCTTGACCAAAATTCATACAAAAGTCCTATTTACCCAAACCCCTTTGAGTATAGGATGTGATACAAGGTCAGTTTAATGTGGTGGTTGCACACGTGGAAGTGTAGGTTGGATCATCTCGGAAGTTCTTTTTCGTCCTCCCAACTGCCATTGCAAGAACATGAGAGCATTGGTCTTGAGGTCTCTGAATGAATCCTGACCCCTCTGGACTACAAAGAGCAGTATCACAACCCCAATCAGCCATGGCCCCACATCAGCATCCATTGGGTATGAAATGGTCAACTTCAGAGCTATTAAAGGCTCATTACTTTGAGGCATACTAAATTTGTATGATGGTATATCATTCCCAAATGTTTCTGGGTAGCACAGTTTCAGATTCAGGTGCTACCCTTTAATAATCTTTTTTTTTTCCTATAATAATGTTTCAAATATTCTGAGCATTAAAACTTTTTTTTTTCATTTACCCCAGCAAATAGGATTATTACGAGCTCCTTCCAACAATGGCCTGATATTTTTTCATTGTTTTTTTATTTTATTTATGCCCCCCCACCAATAAGGTGTCCCGAAAGTAATGCCAGTTCTAAGGGAAGCAACTATTTAATATAACGTTCAGCCCACCAGTATAGTATACCAACAATTAAAAGTGAATTTGAAGACCCTTGCTAATTAATTGAATGAGAACATTTCGTTTCCATTTCACTTGCTGCTTGATCATCCACTTAATTAGCAAGAATAAATAAAAGAATCATTAAATGAAACAAAATATTTATTGTATGTTTTATTCCTTAGGCTTGCAAAAATCAAGGCCTGGGTTGATGCTAATGATGCTGGGGCCCTGCTCATACCATTTAGCTGTTCTTTGGAATTGAAGCTTTTTGAAATGGAGCCAGAGGAAAAAGAAACATATATGAAAGAAAACAACTGCAATAGGTAAGTTAATTATGTTTTGTTTTTTTTCTGATTTTCTGAGATGAGGAATTATCATTGATATACTCTGAATCTCTTGGATTAGAGTCCTCATTCTGTTTCTTATTGACACAACATTTCAGCCATTGCACACTCCGGCCTTCTTTGGGTGTCTGTCGTAGTCGGACCTTCTGGGAATTTTGAACTGAACTGTTTATTCAATCGCTCGGGTAGATTGTTCTTGTTCTGTTGTTCATGAAAGGGGGAATTTTATATCGGTTAATTCTTCCTTGCAATGCTGTCTATCTACCTGAACCAGAATGTATGACTTTTCTGCACTATCCCAAACCGAGGGATTATAACAACCCAAGATAAGGACAACAGTCTGAGTAAATCAGTGTATAATAAAGTTTATTATCAATTGTCAAATTATGCCAGACTAACATAACTGGCTTTGAAGTTCATATCATGTTGATTGATTTTCATAACCGCTACGTGCTGGTGTAGTATTTTAACTAGTGGAGCAAGAGGGATGAAAATTTAAATATTTACTTAGGTCTTGAAAAATGTGTTGGTTTTTTGTTTTTTTTTTTCTTCGGTTTTTAATAGGGGGTCTATTTACAATGTAAGTTTTTACTTAATTGATCACCCAGTTTGTGCCTGGCAGCATTCACCCTTTTTTTTTTTCTTGAATTTAGACTTTTTCAGTGATCATCACCCAACAAAAAGAGATATGAGTAATTTATCTATTGATCACCCCATTTTCCAATTTTTTAATTGATCATTCCCAATACCATATTCTGCCAGAAAACATGACATTTTCTATTGAGTGACTAACCATACCTGTCTATTTGATCATTCAAAAATCAATTACCTATTATTTACGATATGTTCTAGAATATATTTTGTTATATCTGCTGTTTCTCTTGTTGCCAATCTTATATCTGCATAATTAGCCAGTTGTTGTATGTGTCCTCATCTCTGACCCCACAAAGTTACAAATCATCATCATCATCCACCTTTTAGCATCTGTCATTGAATGTATACCAGCACCAAGATTCACCAGACCTATCATGTGTGTCACTGAGCCAGTACTTTCTAAACTTGTGTAGTTTATCACATCATCTTATTTTCTGCCAGCCACAGTTTGATTTGATCTCTGGGGATCCATGTTGTGGATTGGGTTCTCCAACAGTTGTCTGCCATTCTTACAACACCACTAGCCCATTGCCATTCAAGTTTTCTAGTAGATTCTACAATATCTCTCACTCCTGTTTTTTTCTCTTATATACAGTGCTATCTTGTGATCTTGAACATGATTTGAGGGTCAATCTTATGGTCAAGTTCTGTGTTTCAGCTCCACAAGTGACTATTGGGAAGATGCATTGGTTGTATACCCTTTCCAGGATTATTAGAGTTTTCTTGTTCTTGAAGTTTGAGCTTGCTCTACCAAAAGCTTGCCAACCTAGAGTGATTCTTCAATTGATTTCTTCTCCTTTTGAGGATTTCATGGATATTTGTTGTCCTCGGTAGATGTTGTGGTCTACTTTTTTCAGCTCTGCATTTTTTATTGTGATTGTCATGTCTTTTGCTTACTTAAACCGTAACTCATTTTTATTAATATGTCATTCAGGAACCAACTTCTCTCTCATTCCTGTTTACAATGGCTTCGACCTTTGCTCCAGAATGAGTCTCTTTCACGATGTACTTCTTACACCAAAGAGAAGACTTGAGCTCAAAGCGAGACTTGGCATTTTATTAGATAGGAAGTTATAGGCGAGGTTAGCGTCATAGAAGTGCGAGCACCCTACATATTTATAAATTCTTTCAAAGATATTCTGAAATTATTTGTAAAAAAAATGGTTTACTTTTGAGAAAAAGAATCATTCTAAAATTAAGAAATTTGTTACACTAGGGCAGTGTTAGATTAATTTTTGGAAGGATCTAGACTGCCATAATTACCTGTAAAATAATTTTCCATCCTTCAGATGAAACTACACCTCTAAAGTGATTGGGTTACTTCTCTTCAGCTTAACTAATTTAGATATTTCATATCTAAATTTAGATCAATCAGTGTTGAAAATTTTCATGTAGAATATCTAAATTTATGTATTTCTAAATGTTTTATTAATTTTTATCAAATCTCCCGAGAACCGCTGATCCAAACAACTTCAAACTCAATGCTGCTCTGCCTTGGGTGCTGACTTATATATCTGCTGATTGTCAACTTTGCACAATGGTCAGTTTCTGAGTAATTGTGGTGCCTACATACACTCAGTTTTCTTCATATGTACTTACATGTTCTGTCTCTTTCTTATTTGGCGAGGAAGGTGAATTTCAGTCAAATTAAATTTACTATTACCATTTACAACTAGTTTGTAAAACCCAAAGAAATATATAACTAAATGTTTTTCTCTTTTCAGTGCTATGGATAAGATTATTGTCCAAGGTTACAAAGCCCTGCAGTTGATGTATTTCTTTACAAGTGGGAAGGATGAAGTGAAGGCATGGACAATCCAAGTAAGTTAATAGTGTTTTGATTAATACTTGCATCTCTATCAATAAAAAATACTTCTACTTGATAAAAATTATTCCCTCAAATCCAATCTTTACTTTAGTACAATTTGTTTGACAGAGTGATCACCAGACATGACATAAAATTTATGTGATTTCACCCTGGTGAAACTTACATTTGAAGCATCCAAAAATGGAGTCATCCAATTGGTTTGATACAAAAACAATGACTTAACAGTCAGCTAAAACTATGGATTCTTCATTGCTTTTGAGGACCCAACTTTCATCCTTTAGAAAGATTCATTTTTTAGTCTTCACTGTGTTTATTTATTTAATTACACAGTCCTAGTTTTGATTGAATCTTTTTAAATTTTGTGATTCTATTTCCTCACAATATTCTTTTTATGTAGTTGATTGGGCTCGAATTCTACATTTCATCTTTGTTTTGATCAAAGTGGATTAAATCTTTGGTAACAGAGTGGTCTAAAATTTACAATTTCTGTTTGGAAAGGCATAAAATATTTCTAATATATTTCAACACCAGGCAAAATTATTTATTTACTTCTTATTCAGTCTGTAACTGACCTTTCGTTTCCCATATGAATAACGATTTATTTTTCGATTAGAATTGTACATACAGAAATAAGCTTATTACAACCTCAATCGTGAACTTTCTCTTTTTTTAATTTTTTTTATTTTTAAACTATACTCATTTGAGGCTCTTTATCTTCATAAGCTTTTTTCTATACATATATTTCAAAATAAAAATTAATTGATGTATGGGAAATGAAAGATCTATTAAAAACTGAACAAAAAGTAGATAAATAAAATAAATAAAAGAAGGGCAAGTAACTCAAACTGTTATAGTGGTGATAGCATGTCTTCCTCAAGTACTTTTTTTTTTTTTTTTGATTGTTTTATTTTTACTGTTTTCCTGTTATAATTTGGGACAATTCCAATATGCAAGCTCCATTTTTAGGATTAAAAACATGGTTGCCAAAATTTAGCATAATCCATCCAATAGTTCTATTTATATGTTATTATCATTATTAATAATATTATCATTATCATCATAATAAAAATAAATACATAAATTTTTTACGGGGATTAATCTAGTCTCTTAGAGAAAAAAGTATGATAGAGAGGATAAAGAAAAGAAAACCTACCCAATGGACATGGCTGTAATTTGGCACACATACCCCAGGATCAAAAAGAATGTTTAAGGGCCAAATCTCAGCTTAGTCCATAGAGTAGTTTTACTATTCATAGTCTTCATTTAAAAAAAAAAAAATACTGATGTTCTTGTCATTACTTTTTTTTTTTCTTATTTCATGCAATGAATAAAAAATATCTATTTTTACTTTTCTCTGGGCCAAAAAACTTGATTTTCTTCAGTATAAGAATTTCAAAATAATTTTTATACAAGCTATAATTCTTGTGATAAATCATTGTTTCTTTTTAACAGAAAAACACCAAAGCCCCACAAGCTGCTGGTAAAATTCATACAGATTTTGAAAAGGGATTTATCATGGCTGAAATAATGGCTTACAATGACTTTAAAGAACATGAATCAGAAGCAGCAGTCAAAGTGAGTTGCTATCTAATGTTTTAATAAATAAAATACTTTTTCCTTTTCTTCATTGCCAACAATGAGCTGGGCAGGATTAAGCAAGTGTGGGGCCTGTTGCTTGTATTGAAAGGGGCCTCAAATTAAGAAAATATTCATTGATATTAAAATACATTCATTTTTTACTTACTAACTAATCAATTTATTTTCATTTGCTATACAGCCAGACAATAACAAATGTGTCTTACATTTCAGTACAAGTATTACTTTTTTTCATTTTGATCTTTCTGCTGTGCTTTATGACTTCTGTTTCAAATGCCTTCTTATCTATGTGTCATTTATGTATTACATAGACACTACATTTCCATTAATTACAGTATGAAATAATAATAATAATAATAATAATAATAATTGGTTTAGATCTCTAATCTTGAAAACACTTGCTGTTCATGAAAATTGGTAATGGTATAGTACTGTAGTAATAGAGCCAATGCTGAATCTCTGCATCAGAATTAATAGCTTGCAAGCATTTAGTGCAGGGCCCTTGAAATTGCGAGACCCCTATACATTGTTAATCCAGCACTAGGACAGAGATTGTGTTCACCCATGTTTGTCTGTCTGTTTGATTGTCCACTCAAAATCTCTGAAGATTCTCAATGAATTATGTACTCCTCTTTTTGTCTTCTTTCAGGCTGCTGGCAAATACAAACAAAAAGGTCGGGATTACATTGTGGAAGATGGTGACATCATCTTGTTCAAATTTAATGCTGGTGCTGGTTTATCTGGCAAGAAAAAGTGATAAAATCTGTTTTCCTTTTAAAAGCAAAGAGAAAGGTCAGATTTCTAATCTGAACTGCCTGGAATTTCTCAGCATTCCCAACAGCACAACGCTTACCTGTTTTGGTGGTAAGTGGAAGTAATGCAGAGTATCATCAGGGGCTGAGATCATCCAGCTCTTCTATGCTTTGGTTTGTCCCTCTCTCACATTCCTAGCCTTTGCCCCTAAAGGAATCTAGTGTTTGGGAGGAGGACTCTAGGTTTTGTCTCTGGCCAACATTCACACCCTCTTCCTGCCTACAACTTCTTTCAATAAACATGCAGCATTGACTGCTTTTTATTTGCTGGGGTTGACTTTTTTGTTCTTCTTTCTTGTTGCCTTTGTTGTTTTTATTATACATTGACTATTAGAGGCCTTCTCAAAGTAGGGGTCAAGACCCCTTTGAAGTGGTTGCAGAAATATTTGAAATTTTTTCCTAAAGAATGATTATATAACTGAAGTTTATTTTATTTTTTTTCATCTCTATACAATGTACTCTTTCTGGTGTTTATTGTAAAATGGTTCAATGCTATTCAATAATTTTTAAGAACTAAATTTTGCTTTTGTATCTTAGTAATTCTTTTTTTAAAAGTAATTTTTAATAATAAACAATGTAAAACTTGGATTATTAATATGTTGCAATTTTGAGAACATTTTTGGTCTTTATTTGTTTTTTATGTTTAGTAACCATTAAATTACAAAAATAACAAGGAGTGAGATGTTGTGAAAAAATGTTCCTCATCAGAACATGTCATGAATGAAAAAAAGTTTGAGAAGCCCTGGACTGTTACAATATTTGCATCAGTGAAATCTGTCTGGAAAGTATCAAGCTATTTTAAATATCTCGAGAACCAGTTGTTCAGCCTCCATGAAACTTGGCAATCAATCAGCAGGACCTTGATGCGCATGTGTGAACATAAACTCTCCTGTGGGGTTTATCAATTTGCAGTAAGATGCCATTGAGAGAGCTTGTGTATTGTGTGACTGTCAAATTTGCATTGGTCGAGCGGGTCATTCTCCGCATCTCATGCTTGGTGTTTTGGCAAAAGATTGCATCCCCAAGGTCTGTCAGTTCCCTGTCCATCCACATTCAGCTTACTGCAACTCTTGGGTTTTCGATATTGAAAGAGATATTTTAGATGGTGAACAAGATTAAGGAGAATGCGACGTGACAGCTGATCCTGATCCTGAAGGAGAACCTTACAATCTCTTTCGAAAAGAAAAAAGGATGTTTGGAAAAGTGTGTGAGGTGCTAAGGGGAGTACCCTGAAGGGAACTAAGGTGCTACAACATCAACAAAGTAAAACAAAGTGAACAATACTACTCTACGAACTGTTCTGCATTGGTTCAAACGTTTAGGTTTGGAATTATGGATATTCCAACAATGATCCTTGAGGGAGACCCAGACCTGTCCATAATGATGAAAAATTACCAGCGGCAGTAGCATCATTATTTTTGATATATCTTCATCATCTACATTTACTCAGTATAGTTATGAGAAGTGTCATCAACATTCAAAGAGTTTTTTTTCTCTCCCAAGATTGAATTCCTTGATGTTTGTGGTGTTAACACGACATTCTGGCCGATTCATTTTACGGCCTTCTTTAGGTGTATTATCTGAATATGATAGTGGTAAACAGAATTTTCCAATGGTAGTCACATTACAACATAGGATTCGGATAATGTCGATTTCCTTTTCTTTCCTTCTTTGGCATGGATTCCTATATATTGTCCCTGTAGAGTAATGTAAGCCACATCGGTTTAATTCTTCACTTGCCTGACGTACATTCACTCGACATGTTGGTATAAGCAGCTTCCTCAGTTTCCAACCCTGTTCACTGTCTACGATACGAACATCTTTCCAAACTATTAATTATTCAATTAAAAACTAAAAAGTTTAAGAATTTGGAAAAAAAAAAAAGAAGAAAACTGGCGTCCCATTGGATATGTTGCATGGTTCCTGATTTAAGTTAGCACAGACGGATGAACAGACATTTAGTGAATTAAAGTAAAAGTGAATTTTTAGGTAGGCATGATCACTGCAGGATACAAAATAAGAAATCAATCAAACATGAATTTAGATTATAAAATGAATTACCCTCAAAAAACTTTTGTCGGTGAATTTTAAAAAGTGTATTTGCTAAAAACCTTCTCTAGGGATCAATAAGTAACTACAGAAAATTAGATGACGAAAACTGTGGCTGTTCTTGATTCATTTGTTGAAGGACAAATATTTGGTGAATAATAAAATTTTTTTTCTCTTACTGCACATTAGCATTCATTATGACTTTTTCTGTCAATACATTCATGTACTTGTAAATTCATTACAGGGTGCAATGTAAATGAGTCAAGTTTTCAAGTGAAAGAAATCCATCATCATTTGTCACAAATATCCACTTTTCTGTAATGGTTTAATGGTGTTGAATACCACTCTTAGACCTAGATTTGCTTGCTCTTCATTCCTAATGGAAGCAGCTGTGTAAACTTGCTTAAGTTCTATAGGAACCAAATGCTTTCTTTAAAACACATACTTAAACAATCATTAACTCATCAAAACTATAAATCATGTAAAATGATAATACTCAAGTCAGTTGGACAAATGGTGACCGGTAAATAAAAAAATCATTATGTACACTAATGTGAGGTTGGGAAAAAAAATATAGGGAAGTTATCACTTTGGTTTCTGGCTTTGAAAAAATTTTCTAATAAGGTAAATAATAGTTTAATTTATTTAATTCATAGCAATAAAATATATAGTATCTCAATTTATAGTTATAAATTTTATTTTTTTTTCAATATTTACTTTATTTTGATAAAAGAATACATTTTATAATGGTTGACATGGTTTAACCACTTCTCGAACTATTGACTTTACCCAGTGCCTGAGATGGTTCAAGTAAGCCCGAAATAAGCTGTATATGTGTGCAAAAATCATGTATGGTTTTGTCTTTTGCAAACAATGTAGACCCGCATTTACCCTCACTCCAATAATAATGACCAGATTTTGATCCATTTTCTACATAATACTAGAAGTTTGATTTGCCCATCCAAATTTGGAAAGTGTACTCATTAGACAAAGGAGAAGGACACCACAAGGCTTATTATTATCTCATAAATCATTTTAAATTAAAATATTACTTATTTTATTTAAGACTTTTTTGTAACCAGAAAAGTTATGACTTATGATGTATTTTGCCTAACACTCATTAGCTTGTCAGAATTCTGACGCCGATCATTTTATTGCTGGGTTGACAAAATTCTATGTTCGAACATCTTAGTTTAGTGGCAATGAAATTATTTGTTTTATTTCTTCTCTTAAAAGTACTCAACAGCTTTTGAAAAAAATCTCTTCATTGTTGAAATAACTATTTTTATTGTATTTTGCTCTTGCAGTCAAAAAATAATGGAAGTATTTGAACAATTTTGCAGTTGCATTGTCCTTGAGAAATATCAAAAATATCATGTTGCTTTGCATTTCTTTCTTTATATCCAACAAGGATGAACGCTTTTTTTTTTTTTTTTTTTTACACATTTGCAAAATAAAAAAATTAGATTAGGGAAACTACTCTATAATCAGCAATTAATGATTATCTCCCATGAAAAATGTTACAAAGATAGATGTACATGTGGCACATTACATAAGTCAGGGTCTTCAACATAGGCCATATCTATCACTAGTGAGTGATTTTGCAATTTTAGATTGGCAATAGTTTGTTTGCTATGCTGTAATGATATTTTCAAATTTCATGTTAGGTGGGCAGTAGCATGTTTTGATCTCTTTCAGATATGACAAAGTTAGCAGTGAGTGAAAAAAAAGTTTGAATACCCCTTATTTAAGTTGATAATTTGTATGTTTACATGTGACACGTTTCCTTGTCATTAAAGCAAATTTCCAATACTTGTATTCTCTATGTCATTGATTTGCTTTTAGAAGAAAAAGGCAAAAATAGCCTTCAGTATTTGTTCTACAATGAGGTTTCATAGAGGCACTTAGTACTCCTTTCTGTCCTCCCTCATCTCAGACTCTGACAACTAGGCCTAACATACCATCGTCACCATTTTTGGGGTCTGGTAAAACTAAAAATTTTTTCCCATATAAATCAATGCTTCTCCACTTCGTGCCATTTTGGATTGCAGGAGAATCTACGTCCTCTTCCAGCTAAGGAGAGTTGGATCCCTTTAGCCTCATAAGGCAATCAATTTTAGGTGTTGAGCTAATACCCAGACCCCATAAAAAAACTCAGTTGCTATAATGATTGGGTCTCAGTGGATCATTTGAGAAACAGAAACAAAATCATTGCCCCCATGTGTCACATGGTGCAGGAGTCACCACGTCTGAGTTTGCCGATCACCTATGTAAATTGCTATCAGGAATGCTGCCATTCTTTGGGCAGATACAAGAAGACATTTTCAGCGTGCTCTTTATTTTTGCAATCACTGAGCTCAGATGACTTTCTGGGCCACCGGCCAAGTCCATCTTTTCGGAAAAAAAATCTAGCTTTTCCAACCAGTGCGCAGCTAGAGACATGGCACACACAATTCAGTTCTCCACCAATATCATCCATCAAACTTCACAAAAAGGAACAAATATTTGTGTGTGCACAGAAACTGACTTTTCAAAAAATGGTGATCTTCTCATATATCCAGAGAGCTCTCTAAGGTCATAATTCAAATCACACAATTTCTAAAATGTTTTTTTTTTCATCCATTTCCAACAGATCTACCATGCTATTTTTATTCCATAAGAACCAAAGTTACATAGTTGGGATATCGCAACATACAACCCAAAACTATAAACCAAGGTCACGGCTACATCTAGTTCGAGTTGCATAAAATAATTGTGCAGCACCATTATTCTTTGATGGCCATAAGGTTCCAACTTTCAAACCTTTTCATCCTTGGTGAGAAGGCCTGATCTGGGGACAGGAGCAGGGGTGAATATCCAATAGGAATTTGGAAATTTGTTTGCATTGTATCAAAGTTGCAACCAAAGATTTTGTTTGAAACGGCCACGTCGATATTTACTGCAACTTTTATTTTATTTATGTTTGTTTTTTTTTTTTTAGTTAAATACTTGTAAAATGAATTGGTACTTGTGTGTTCCTCTGATGAGGACGCCGTTTATTGTGATCACTTTGGGAGAAGGTCTTTCAGATAATAATAACTGGCTGATAACATAAAGCAAAGGATATGAAAATTGGGACAATCTATATTCTTTAGTGTAAATTCACTGTTATTCTATTAAATTCATTGTTACAAACTATTTTTAAAAATCGATCCGAAAGTTATTTTTTAATTTGGAAAAAAAATTCAATTCATTTTAAATGATCCGAGACCAACTAATTTTGATAACAATAACCGTTTCATAGCATTTCGCCCGATTGCTATAAACGGCTTCCCAGGTGAGGATCCAGAGTGGGGGAATCCATCGTATCCGGGCAGTCCCCCCCCCCTACATGCCACCGTTGCTCGGGCAAAGGACTGTTAAAAAAAAATCATAAACTAAAAAAACACATGTAATGGTAAGTAATCATAAATTAACCTTAAAAACAATAATGTATTATATCCATTGTCTAATTAATTTGATAGAGTAGAAAAATTTTTAAAAAGATACATCTGTCCCTCCCCCAGCTCCCTCTGTACCAGCATTTAGGAAGTAACTATCTTCCATACTTTCATTCATAAAATTCTAATAATGATGCGGTTGGGGATTGTTATGTTACGTACGGCAAACCGTAGCTGCAGAGTTGAAATCGTTGACTGTAGCCCACGCGAGCGTTCGTTCGTTTCAATGTCGCCAATTTAGATGTTTTTAATCTAAATCTAGATGTTTTTCGTTGCATTTAGATGTCAGAAATTGCTGTTTACATGGATTTTCAATAATGAAAGAAATAATATTTTCATCTAATTGATGGTAATAAAATGAGTAACTTTTTTTAAATAAATTAAGTAATATTTTGAAAAAGTAACTGCTTTCGATTAAAAGTCTCATCTGATTTATTGATAATATCAGGTTGGATCCAGGATTTTGAAAGTGGGGGGGGGTTCATGTTTTTTACTCCATCTGTCTGATTAGAAATGGATTTAATAAATTTGTGTTTAGAGGTTAATTTATGATTATTTGGTATCTTTTAGTTTTTATTTTATTTAAAAAAAATTTCTTCATCGAGATATTGAAAAAGAAATTTAACTGCGCTTTGCTCGAACGGGGTCCAGACCCCCTAAACCCGCGTCTGTAGTATTTTCCCAAGATTTGAAATGTGCATCTGAAGATTCTAGGTGTTTCAGATCTTTTTAGATGTTTTTTTGACGCATTCTTAGATGTAAAAATGAGAATAAAGTTGGCAACACCGTTCATTCTTCCGTCAACACTCGGGTGATTCCGGTTTCCAATATGGTGTCTGTGCGCAGCGGCTGCTATCCGTGTTAAGATAGTTTGTTTTACGTATGCGCCATGAACGACCTGTGGGAGTCGTGACTACGGTTTTTAAACTTGCACCTGTTGGCCGTGGAATTTCTGATTGTTACCACTGTACCCGTTACAGGTGAGTTCGGGGTATATTTCCTTTAGGGAACGATGATCGAAAAAGACACTGTCGTCTTTTCCATTAGGTATTATTACTACTATACTACCTATGTCCTATAAAAATTATCACATTTCTTATTCAAAAAATCGGACTGAATGTATCAACAATTATGGGACAGATACTACATCTGTCCCATAATAGCTGTTATATTCCATGAATAAAAATCATATTAAATGTGACAACTATAATGGGACAAGGTAGTATATATATATGTGTGTAATATATATACATATAAGAAAAAGTATACGTGGTATTATTATGTAGCTATATCATTAAAAAAAATAGATTTCAATGTGTGTGTATATATATTATTTTCAAAATTTTCTATCATTATTACATTATTATTACTAATACTTAACTACTTTCAATGTTAAAAAATAGTAATCAATGTTAGTGTTAATAGAAATGACACGGCCTTTCTTTCTTTGATGGCTTTATTATTTATGTTGTGTGTTATTGTTTGAAAATGGCTTTAAGTCTTTTGTGATGAAAGCTTCAGGCTCTGTCTAAAATGACCTCTGAATTGTAATTGACCAAAAATTGTTTTTTTAAGCTGTTCCATATGCCAAGTCAAATTTTTAAAACGTAACCCGAGTCAATAAAGTAACAACACACAGTAAGCTACATTTAAAATAAAACCACATCACACACACGCATTTTATATATATATATATATATATATATATATATATATATATATATATATATAATATATATAATTTCATTTTAGTCATTGTTTTATTTGATTGCAATCACTAACTTCACTTTCTCTAAAAAGTCAATTTCACTTCAGTTTCCTTTTTAAAAAAAATGTTCATTAATTTTCGATTTTCAGACCCAACAGCCCAACCCAATCCAACCTACGTATACTTCAGTTTAGTTTAGTTTAATTTTATTGTAATTAAAGATAACTTACTTTACTTACTGTCTGAGTCTCCGAAATGTCCTTTATTTTAGCTTTATTTTTATCCCCTCTAAATGTTCATCAATCTAGTTCGGTTTTTTTCCCTTATCCTTGTCCTACCTGAGATCTCTCCTTTTTTTTAGTTCATTTCCTTATTTATCTAAAACAAATTGACTTCTTATTCAGTTCATTTTATTGACGCACATTTCAAAATGTATAAAAAATTGACACAACAGTAAAATGAGATTGTTTCGATGTGTGTTTATTTGCTTCTTGTATACTTTTTCCTCTCTAAAAAATGTATTTTTATGTTATTCTAAAATAATCGCTCTATTCCATTTTTTTTTTTTTTTTTTCATCAAACATTTTTTTTTCAAGTTAACCTCCAGGAAGTACGGTATTTTAAATTAAATCTCCACGAATTAGGGAAAATGCGTTCTTTAATTAATTATGACTGTTTAAGAACTTGAAAAATTAAAAACTGAAAATTTCGACTCTAAAAAGTACCGTATTAATTTTCTCGAATGGGTCATATAGTGATATCGAATATAATGCGACCCCCATTTTTTGTAGCTAAATATCAGTTGTGTTATTATTTTTCAATCAACGAATTCTGCTACCCCTAATATTGACCCTGAATTTTGTTTTTACTGTAAAAATTCTTTTAAAAAAGCCACAACCCCATTTTTGTTCCCAAAATAAAATACCGTATTTGATGACAGCCCCCTTATTTCAGAAAGGATCATCAAGTGGAAAAAAAACGCATTTTCCCTGATTCCTCTCATACATTTATTTAATTTATACCTTTTCAAGTTCTCTGACCAATGTAGAGCTGCAGCTGGGCAACAAAGGTTACGTTTACATTTTGAGACATTTCTTGGGAAAAAAATAGGGTCGTTTGCCTTTGAATGCGGTAAATAAACAGAATTACAGTACCAGACCATTTATCCGGCTTCCAGAAAACCGGCTGGTTTTGAAACTGGTGGGCTTCAAGGTTCACCGCTCTGCCGCTCTAATTTTCACGACCTGTTTGAATTGGCTCCAGGTGAAGATTAGTGGATTTAATATTTATTTATCTAAACAGGTCCTGTTTTTGAAGTGGATTATCAATTTGTATATTATTAAACAGTTTATCTTTCATCGTATGTTTAATATTTTTTGTATTCTATTTTTTTAATAATTTTATGTTGATTTATAAAGATCAAATACACCCTGCTTCAGAAGTCATTTTATTTGTATCTGTTGAATACAATTTCGGTCTCCACTTTTCATTGTTTATTTTACATGTGAAGTATCTGAGCTTTGGTCCAATAATCCGGGTCACATCCCGTCCCAAGCCTGCCGGATAAAAGGCCCGGCACTGTACTTATTCTTCTTGGTCTAGTCTAGTCATCTGGATTGAGGAGATGACGGGGTACAACTTAGCGAAGGCGGTCCTCATTGGACATCATGTCGTCACGTAGATATGCGATCTGTCAAAAATGTACAAACCGAAGCAGTTACAATATAATTTATGTATTTACCTCTGTTTTTCTTTCTTGGATTTTTATTTGTGCGCCATTATCAACATCGAGTGTGCGCGTTGGTGACAATTTCTCACTCACATCCGCTACGTGACGTCATCAGAATTTCCGTCGGGACCACCTTCGCTAAGTAGTGCCGATGCTGGTCTGATAGAATGTACCGTAAAGTCATGTACCCAGGTGAAATAAAGATTATGTAGAAATAAAGACCTAGTTGTCAAGTTGTTTGTGTGATGTCACTCAAGTCAGGATAGACTGCTGTGTCACTATTATCACCACTAGTACAACAACACATCAGCTGTTACTATTTCGCCAATAACACATCATAACATCACAATTATCCACGTACACACCCTTTGTATTTTTCAATGATCCTATATTACTAATTATTTTATTAATTATTGTTCTATATCTGAACTGTTTGAACAGGAAAATTACGACAAATGCGATTAATCGTCATTTCTAATGACGAAAGTAAAATTTCGTCATTAGTTTTTTTCCCATATAATCCCATGTTGTATATCATCACCGAATAAATTGTATCGTAATCGTAAAAAATAAAATCGTTCTTACTTATTTTGATGAAAATTGGAGATTTCAACCTTAAACCCTATTCCTGAGAATTCATCGCACTTTTGACCGATTTAAAACAGTAATAGTCATTATTACTTTACTTTCGTTATTAGTTTAAGTATTAAGTCGTAAAAAAATCAAATCGATTTTATTTATTTAGATTTTTTTATTCATTTGAAGAAATTATAACTCCATCTCCTAACCCTAAACCTACCACCCTTGAGACACTCTTCGTCATTATTTCCTTACGTTTGTCTTTAGCATTTTTTTTTTTTTTTTTTTTTTTTTTTTTAAGCCAGTGTATCCTTGCCAAGTATTATAAAACGTAAAAAATAAAATCGTTTCTTTTACTTATTTAGGAAATAAAATTTTTAATTGATATAAGGCCGATGTTTTGTTTTTTTCAAAAGTGAAAAAATGATTTTCTTAAACATGAAAACAAAATTCGTTCATGACAAACATTTTGCTATTCAAGATAGAATACCAACTATTAATGAAGTATATACATGGTGAATTACTGCCATAGACACAAAATAAGGGTTCAGTTTTACATTATATAATCCCCATTTTAGATTCTTAACATAAAAAAGTTCACCTTAAATTGATAATTGACTACAGTACTCATAATTTATTGATATTATTTTGGTAATTTTTGAGTATCCTTGAATATCCCCCCAACATTTACTGAGATTTGTTATTGTATAATGTTAATAGAAATGCAATAGGTGAACTATTATTCATAAAGTTTTTAAAATCGCCCCCTATCTCTCCCTCAGTTATGCCCCTGGGAAAGCGTTGCAGATTTACTGTATTTGACCCCGAAAAGATAAGCCTAATCCTCATTGTCCAGAACTTGAGGTGCTGATAAACTGAATAATAAACAAGAAGAATTCAGGAAAATGTGTTTTATTTTCCTCAATATTCACTGTTGAAAAAAGGTGTGGGGATAAATGCAGGGCTTGCCCTAGGTACCAGCAACACAGACAGTCACCCAGGGTACCAAGTGCTTGGAAGGGGTGGGGGACTGTCATGTGTCTGGGATGGTAGACTTCTGAAATATGAATGGAAAAATGAATAAATTAAACCGAATAAAAACAGTCAAAATAGAAGAATTCCCTGATGTGAAGCATTGTAGCTATGTATGAACTGATCTTCATTCAGTCTTGAGTGACAATGGTATTGGTAGGGCTGTCCAAGGGCTTCTTAGTTTTTGGTTATGTTTCGTTTTGTTTGCTTTCTTAACGGCTCTCCTAAAAAATTCTCTCCACTTATCTCTAGGACTTCGCTTATGATATTTTTTGCCTTGGATTTTAATTCCTAAAAACTATTTTTCTGTGATTCTTTTTTATTTGTACTTATAACGCCTTTGCATGTCCTTGACCCAGCAAGCAAACGCTGTACAATGCAAAAATGGACTGACCTGCCTTCCAGTTGGAAGGAAGACATGTTCAACACAAAGTATCAGCAACAAATGCAGTCGTGTATGGTGTCAAGTGCCAGGGGCATTTGTCATGATTGAGAGAGTAGGAAGTTCAAAATACAAAAGGAAAAATGGGAAATTGAATATATTAAACAGAATAAAAACATTCAAAATTAGAAAATTCTGATGTGAAGTCAGATTTTGCATGAATATTTGATAGTTTCATACTTTCTATTGTGGTGAAACTAAGAGAAACAATTGGCAAATGGGATTCTTAGGACCGAACAAGCTCAGTCAAGCTTTGAAGAACGCTAAAGTTCAACTGTCTGGGGCACCATAAAACTTGGCCCTGACCTTGAAAAAAGACTAATTAGACCAGGCACCCTTTCTTAATTGGTAAATTTTGCCACTGAGAAATGAATGCCACTAAACTCTTCGAACACAGGCAGCTACCTTTTGAAAGTACATAGACATGTGGGGCTGCTTTAGCAGCCACTGATATATGTGTTTCATTTGTAAACATTCATAGATTCTAATGCCTTTCTAGAGGTGTTCCCATCTTTAGTAGAGTGTGGTGTGCTTGTGTACCTTTCAGTGGTTAGAAGGTTTCCGTTTAAAATGAATTTAACATGCTTCGGAAGCAAAAAAGGTGAATCTAGGTTGAGGATTCCTTTGGGGTCATCATGATGTAGGGGACTTAGTTCCATCTGTGTTGGTCTGTGGCAGGATATGATAGTAGCCACAGTAATATGTCTTGGAGACACCATAAGATGTCAAGGTTGAAGGGTAGTAGTTTAGTATTAGATTGTGTGGGTAGGTTGGGGATAGTACAGATGGTGGGGTAATGGGGTCAAGGAACTTCATATCTGGTATCCTTACTGGTCATAGAAAGTCTGATGGTTATGAATTGTATGAATGAAATACCGAGATTTTTATAGGTGGGGGACTGTGTAGTTCCCAATATTGGATATACATGAAGGCAGATAGGATGTGGATGTGAGGTTGTTATAAGTGGGAGGATTATTATGTTTGAGATCTGTGTGGTTATGATTGTTGAGTTTAATGTTAAGTCCATTAGGGGAGAGAATTCTAAGTTAGTTGATACATATATCTTCATGTCTTTCTAGAATTTTTGTTATGTCTGTGGGTGTATTTTTTTTCTATTTTCTCTATGATTGTGAATCTGGCATCTGTGGCAAAATCATTTCTGGAGGTGTGGAAGTGCAGTGCTATGGAGAGTGGACTGGGATGTTTGGGTGATTTGATTCTAAGTCTATAGCTTTAGAGTCTTATTTTGAATTGCCATTCAGACTTGCCTATGTATTGTAAATTACATCTATTACATTTTAGGAGGTATGTGATATTTTTGCTACAACAGTTAGAGTTATGGTATATGTAGAAAGTCTTGCTAGTGGTAGAGCTTGTAAAGGTGTTGGTGTACTTGAGATGGTTGCAGCATAGATTATTTCTTTTATTGCACGATTGGCAGAATTTAGTGGTTTTATGGAAGTTGTTCTGTGAGACTTCATGTGTGTTGCTGCTAATCATATCTTTGATGTTTTGGTAGTAAGTGGTATGCAGTCAGGTTTATTTCTTTTAGAGAGTGCAAGGTAGTTGTGAGTGTGTATATTTGAAAATGATCTTCTGTTGTTACATGGTTAATATATCGCTCAATTTAGACAAGATGAATAGAATGAACAATTTAAGAAAATGGGGCTTTTGGAGAGAACAGAGTTAGCAGTTTTCTGTTCATTACATATATCATGGTATTTTACATGCATAATAAAGAATTAGTAACTGATTTCTGCAGAACAATGATTAACAGCAAATTAGTGTCATAAGCTATTGCTAGTGAGTTTGAGCATTACGTTGTTCTCCTCACTTATGGCCTTGAACCAGACCAGGCTGGATTTAGTAAACTCGTCTTTTGCATACATACATCCTTTTCTTATATATATATATACATATCTATCTATATCTATCTATCTATCTATCTATATATATATATATATATATATATATAAAGTAGTTTTTTTGAAAGGGTTCCCCAAGTAGTTAGTTATCATTTTCATTATTTCAAATATTCCCTTGTCCCATGATTCTGTTGGGTTGTGCTGTTGTAGTTAAGGAGATGAAGAAAAGGAAAAAAGTACTGACTTCTAAAGAGGCTGCCAGATGCAGTTTTACCTGATGAAGGCTGAAAAATATATTGGGTGAAAAGTTGTAAAATGAGGTTTGATTAGTCACTCAGTAGAAACTGTCACATGACCAAAGTATTTTGGCAGCATGCCATATTAGGGTTGATCAATTAGGAAAAAATAGAAAAGATGTTATCAATCAATGAGTTACTTCTCTCATCTACTGTTGGGAGATGATCACTGAAAAAGCTTGAATTTCAAGAAAAATGTGAATGCTGCCATGTAAAAACGAGAGAACCAATTTAGCATATGCTTACATTGTAAATTGAAAGTCCTCACTAAAAACCTATTTTTCTGATGAACCTTCAAAAGAGAAAAAGTTTTTTTTCTAGACCTAAAAATGAGTAAACATTTAAATTTTCAGCCCTTGTGCTCCATTGGTGTGGCGTGTACATGTCATACATACATAACTAGCCAGACCAACTTGAAAACTCAAGAAACCTATGTTGTAAGTTTTGGTTTATGGTCTCTAACAACAAGCATAAAGAGCAATGGTCCAGAAAAATTTATGGAATAATGAAAATACTTTGTCTGAGATTTTCTAAAAAAACAATTGTTTAATATTTTGATAAGAGGAAACTATATTTGAACAAGACCAATCACCGTGACGGTTTTGTACACTGTGATTCAATTCACTGCCAAGACATAGCACTTTAAATATGGTACTTAATGCCTCTGTGCTATGTACAAGGACTAGGATTAGGATTGGGGAACCTCTCCCTTAGGCTAAGGGGCTATGGCCAGATCATGTTGGATATACCAGTTCACGTGAGACCACCGAAATTGAGCAATGTCAATACCTAGGTGGGTGACCATAAGCAGAACCAAGTTTCAACAGGACTGGCAAGCCGGGACGGCTTGTATGAACCTAACTCCGCAACATCTTCAATGAAGATATTAGTGTAAAATAACGATACATATATACAAAACAAAACTACAAATCAATACTTCAGTTAAGAATAAAATATCTTTAAGTATTTTCTGATAATTGACAAAAGGGCATGTGATAGCATTTTTTTTTAATTTTAAATTTTTAAAAAGGATTTCCATTTTTTGTCTGAATTTCAGAGATGAGGAATTATCATTATTATATGCTGATTCACTGAAATTGGTTTTTATAGTCACAAGGGTTTGATTCAGTTCAAAATTCCCAGAAGTTTACCAACCACGACAGACACCTGAAAAAGGCTGGTTGGTACAATGGCTGAAATGTTGTGACCCAAACGACCAAGATGTAGACATAAATATGAGTAAATTTAAAAGCCAAGTGATATTGTACATTTGAAGGAACCTATTTTGCAGTAAGGTAACTTTTAAAAATTAACTAGCTTTTCTATTAATATTTCAGGAAATTTCAGAAATATACAGTAAACCCTTGCTATGACGGATTTCAGCTTTTAATGAACTCATGGACCCTTTCCAAACTGATTTTTGATTTACCAAATGAAGTAGTTTTAATTTAGTCAAAACCAAGTTGAAACAATCAAAATTTGGTAACCCTAAATAAGTGGCATAAATTAAGGTTCCTATGTATACCTCTTATATTATAATAGTGTAAATCATTCTGGCCATGAAAAATAGTGTATTTGAACATTTTTCCACACGAATACATTGAGTTTCAATAGTTTTGAACAGACTCATTTGTTCTAGTATTCAATTGTTTTAGGATTGTTTGAAATAAGTAAATAAATAGTACTTTTTGTATTACAATTGACACAGCTGGTGAAGAATATTGCCAATAAATGAAGAATAAATGAAGATTAAGAGCCTGGAAGAGTTTCAAAAAAGGGACTAATGATTTATATAATTATTCAACGCTTATCTTGATTTTAAATTTTTAAAATTTTTATGATTCTATTCCTTCACGATAGTCTTTTCCTGTTGTTAAGGGATGTCAGAAATTTTGGTTAAATCACATTAAATTTTTGGTAGTATATTAGCGGCATAAACTATTTTGGATTTATCTTAACCTGAAACAATTTTATGTATCTACTTTTTGTTTATTTGATTTCAAAATCAAAAACTATGTTAAACATCATTTTCTTATCTATTTTATGATATAAATTATGATTGATTTAATTTGATATCATAAACTTTCATACTCCTACAATATTCTATTCTAATACTATCTGACAGATAGTCTAAAGCAGGGAATTTACACACTTACATTATCATCAGCCTTTTAACAACCAGTGTTGCTACGTCAATATCTTATGAACGTGTCTGAATTGTTGCACCATCTTACTTTCTGTTGGCCACAGTTTCACATATGATCTCAGGGTATCTACATTTGTGAATCATGATGTCCAGCGTTTTTTTGAAATCCTTGCAACATGACCTGCCCATTGCCATTTGAGTTTTTGATTGGATTCTATGATATTTGGGTTCACAAAAACATTACTGTGCAGAAACTTTTCTTTAAAAATAAAACAAAGAGGAAACTGAACTGCCCATAGGATTCAGTGAATAATGTTTATTAAATGTGGCGAACTACAGAACTTACTTCTTTTTTACTAAATTGGGGGCAACATTTGGGTATAACAAACTTTTGTTGAGAACAATTAATAGAAAATCTATAACATACAATAACTGGGCTGACCTTATTTTTTTTAGCTTGGTAATTGTTTTTTATTGTAAAAAACATACATCATTTTATTTTATTTTATACAAATTTTATGAACCAGCTATGTTCATGCTTCTCTGTTGACCAAAAATATTTTGTGGTTTACAATGTTTTACGATAACTGCTGATCCACACATAAATAATCCTGCCATTTTTTACATGTACAATATTAGTGAAGAAAAGTGTCTCGAAAAATAACTCGAAAAGATGAATCATTATTGTTGTCATTATCATCAATAGTATTGCTAGCAGCAGTAGTACTAGATGTTTTAATGCTGAATCGGTGAACTTCAGTAAACTTATCAAAAGAAATACTTTTCACGTGTCGAGGTATTCTTTTTTAGCTTAAAGTTGGTGAAAGTAATATCTTTACTCAATAAATTACTACACATTCTTTAGATACTAGTTAACAGAAATAAAAATGATAGGGAAATATATTAAGGTTTTTCTTCAAAAACCTTGGAGCCACAGAAGATATTTTATCAATGTTCTTGGCCATGCTTGGGAATTATTTCAAGATAGAGAAACTAGATGAAAAGCTTCCTTCTGTCTCTATCTACAATGGGACAACACTGAAGTGTCCTTTGGCACAGCGTATGAAAGATCCTGGGATTCCCTATCTACAGAATCCCTCTCTTGACCTTGCTGATGTAGTCCAAAGAAAAGCAGTGTGATACGTTTGGCATTTGCAGGAGGACTACCTTAAGGAGGCTCCATTCTCTGTTGTGGAATCAGTGTTGTTCTTCTCCTAGACTTGTTGCTTTCCCCTTAAATAGAGAGCAAAGTCTGTCCTGTCATTTCACCTTTAACTGTGGGTAGAAAAGCGGATTTTGAACTTTTCCATGACATCAACTACTGTGCCACTCACACCCCTAGAGAAACTATATAAAGTTCATATGACGACTAAATGATGTTAAATTTGTTGACTTTTAATATATTCATTATATGTTTCCAATAAAGATTAACATTACTACAATGTTCGATTATCATTAATCATGTTCGAATAATAATTTAGCACAGATATGCTATCGGTCACTGACACTTTGGAAAAACAATCTTGCCAGTCAGTGAGATCGGATAGATTAAGTAGTAACATGGAATAACATAATATACTAGCAAGATTAGATGGCATTTCCCTGTTCAAGATGCCTTTAGGTTCATTGTCCTAGGTTGATCTTTTTTGTATGATATACATTTTGATCAGATTCACTCTTAACAAGATCACTGATCACGACTGCCCACTGGTAGAATACTGATCTTCGGTTTGGTGGGTCATGTCTCAATCCACTGTCAAGTTATACCAAAGACTTTAAAAATGGTACTCAATGCTTCTCCACTAAACACTCAGCATAAAGACGAGGAATGAGGAATGCAGAATCTCTCTCCAAAGTGTCTTTTTTTTTCTCAATATTGGAAATTCCTCTGTGGATATATTTGTAACAGAATTTAAAAAGATAAACTAGTATCTTTGTTAATTCAGAATTTGGAAACTAGATTTACCTTTCTTTTTTTTTTAGCCACAAAGTCTAAATCTTGCTCTAAGCTTCAAATCTTATATTGATTGATATTTACATTAATTTTACAATCAAAATGTTGGTCTCGTTCAAGTGTAATAGCAGTAGTAATATCATCACAGATTTACTTACTGCTGATGTTTACAGATATCATAACTAGAGGGGCTAAATTTTTATTCAAGTTGGCATGTGCAAAACTCTCAATAATAAAAATTTCTAAAATAAGTTTATGATGATGCTTAAAACATTGAATGTCAATGCAATTGGTTACACAATTCCGTGAGTTTTATTTATGATCGATTATTTCACTCATGAAATATTAATTCCGTTGCATGACATGGTAAAATACCAGGGAGACAAAAGCATAACCTAAGATAATTAAGAACAAAGCATGGAGAATTCTGATCAAAAGATATTTTCATCATTCTAACATAGGAGGTTGGGCCATACTAGAGCTAAACTGACAGTGCTGTCTTAGTGGACCATTTGTGTGCAGTGTAATGAGATAATTTTTTGCTTGTCAAAACAATATTTATCAGACTTTGGAATAAAAAGAAAAGATTTATTGATAGATAATCAATCAAGGAACAAGTTACGACCATTTAATATTAGAAAAAGTTTCACGGAAAGAAAATCTCGATTTCAATGACATGGAAATGATCTGGTTATTTTTTTTTATCATATTTGTCGTCTGACTAACCTCCTTTATGAAATGTGGTTTTTTGAATGGTAAAATGAAGGATGACATAAACAAGTAAAAAGGTAGATATTTAATCGAAATATAGCTCATTTGAAACAATAACCTTTTTTCAATGATCGTCTAATTATAATGTGATCCGGTGATCTTCTAATGGTAATATACCATAAAATATCAGGTAAATGTGGAGGGTGCTGCAAAACTTCATACCCCAATTCTCTAAGCTTGGACACATTCAGCTGGGAGGTGTTGAGTCTGAGACTTGTTCTTGTGGAACCTATTTTTTGAAAACCTTTCCTATTGTCTTGATGACGTGTTATGTTCACTGCTGAAATCCTAACATATCCAGGAAGTGCTCAAACCATTCTTAATCCTTCATTATGAAGAACATGTTTGGGCCTCTTTCAACGTTTATTATTGGTATCTATGTTTCCAGACCTAAAGCTATTGAACCAATGAGAAACTGTTCACGATGAAGTAGTGTTCACTCCAAATGTTTTGTTGATATTATCAGCAGCTTGAGCTGCATTGTGTCCTAATCTGATTTTGTATTTGGAAATAAGCCTCACTTTGATAAAGACTATTGCTGTAAAGAGCTCAAAAATTTCAACAATAAAGAATTATATCTCTGTTCGCATGAAAAAAAAAGTGATTGCATTAGTAATTGTTTCACTTTTAGGATCATTCTCTATGATTATAAAAAAAACATTTGATGTGTAACAATCTAATGAATCAATGATTACGTGGAAATAAATTCTAATGGTTATTTTTCCCTGATCAACTTATAAAATCAACAATGAGACTTTTCTGTTTTTCTGTCTATAACAATAGAGTCTTCCACTGAAACAAGTTCAATAGTTTGTTTTTTTAAAAATCCTTATAGAAATTCAAATATATTCGTGAATTTTTCCACAAAGATCAACCAGTACATTTTACCAACAGAATACAAAAAAAATGTCTGCTTTCTTGTTATGTTAATGATGCATTATAGCAGTTTCTATAATAGTATATCATTTAAGATTCCAAGATATGCAGTACATGAAGTGAATCGGCCTATTTGTCACAATTTATGTAAAGGTTTTATGTAGAATGTAAACATGTACTAGTAGCTTGAGTTTTGTGTTGCATACTAATCCATAGCTATCAGAAAATCATCTTTACATCCTGATTTTTTAGATTTATCCAACATCTCTATAACTCTCTTTGTCTGTCCCTAGTTAAGTGACATCTTTTGTCATCAAAGAACCATCATTTATTCTATTGTGCACTTTTTTGTTCTTATTTAATCAATTCTCGTAATGTAATATTATGTCATCAGCGTTTGCAATCATGGTAATATAGATTGTTTTTTTTTTCTTTTTAGATATAATTTATACTTTCTCTTTTGTAGGCCCCTTATCTGCAGTTTACCTTTCAGAGTTAAACACCCCCCTCCACAGTTTCTCTTTCAGTGGTACGTGGACACATCATCAGAATACTGTTCTTGTTATGGTGTCATAATCTGGAGAGTTCTAGACTTGGAGTGTAAATTTGCTCATGGGTTTGATTCTTATTAGAGTCTGTTTTATGTAACATTTGTGACATTTTCCATTTTATGATAGGTAGATGAAAGGATCTAGTGTTCTTATTGATACTAATGGTCTTCCTACTCCTAGTATTTCCCTTTATTAACTCATTAACTGAGAATGATGAGAATTTCAGTCTTTGTAGTTTTATGGCTAACTCAATAAAATTTCCATCTTATTGTAATTGACGGCAACTCAGTTCTATCTATGAATCAGGGTTTTTATCTGGAAATGGTAAACTTGTAATGGATTTCTTTGCAATAGAAAAGTATCACTCCTCACCACTTGCAGCTGTTAATGGGTTCATAAAGAAATTCATTAACTCCATCAGGTTTTACAACTAAATCTTCTTTCTATTAATCTTTGCAATTTTTTTTTGATACAGATTTCTGAAAATTGTTGGAGCAAATGGAAATTCAGTCATAAGACAAAAAATTTTGGAAAAGTCATCCACTCTTCCCTTTTAGATTCTTGAATTTGGTTTACTTGACTTCAATGTACCTTTAGTCCCTCCAGAGCTGATGTCAATGATAGTAAGACTTCGACTGCTTGTGGGAGAAGAGAGATGTTACCCTTTCCACAAACGGAAAAGAGTCTACTGCGTAGTTGTCCGCTCCACCTTGTCTCCTCGACATGAGACATAGCCCATGTGTCAAGAAGATGATATTGATGCATTTGATCAGAAGTGCATGCAATGGATCCTGTGGATTACATAGCAGGACAAAGTGCCAGACATTGTTTTGGGGAAGGCTTCTCCTCCATTCACTGTAGTTGTCACCAAAAGAAGACTTGAATGGCTTGTGACACGTTCTACAAATGCCATCTGAAAGGCTTCCTTACGTGACTCTTATGATCTGGCCCCAAATCCCTGTGATGACTTGGAAGAAAAGCTGCAAGAACTTCCGTTCTGCTTGGCTTGACATGTGATGTATTTTGATATGAAATTAACAATTACTAAGAAAAAATACATATTTCCTAACATACAATGCAAGTGTATTAAATGGAATTTCGCAAGAGTCCAAATACTCCCCCTCCCCGTTCCCCCACTGTAATCATTCCTTCAGGAATTTGCATTATATCTTTCGGCATCTATGAAAGGTCATTGAAATGTCATGAGTGGATATGTTTTATAATTTTGATGGTCATTAGTCATGTGATTGGTTTATATTAAAGAAAATAAGTGGGATTTATATCATAGTTTTGGTTGGAGAGTAGTGGATAGTTTATGAGAGTATTGTAGTTAGTATTGTACCGTATATGCCGGTATATAAGATGGACATGTACAGCAATACCTTGAATAGTGCTGTTGACTTGTTTCCAAATCTGTTCAAAACTGTTCTAATCCAAGTCTTAAACTTCAATGGGTTTTTTTTTTGGGGGGGGATACATTCATCTCATAGTCTTGTATATATGGTATGTTTTATTGATACAGGGTCACTGGTATAACTATTTCTATTCAGAATCTACTCAATTTTTTCTATTTTGAAATGGATCTTAGCTTAAATTTTGGAAGTTCAGATAGATTCTTTGAATTCTCATGTTACTAAGCATCAGTACCACTTGGAATACTTGAAACTTGAAAAGTCTCCCACATTAAAGAAGTTCACTATTAGCCACTTCGCTTACATACTAAAAAACTGATAGTAGTAATATATTGTTAATGCACTTCAGCCTGGCTGTGTTGCTATCCATAGCTGTGCTTACATCTGCAAAAGGTAGGCAGATCTGTATTATTCTGATTTACAGTTATTGAAATATACCATAGTTACCTATTCAGAGACATGGTAATTATAGTGAACTACTGGTAAATACATAACTGCATAACTTATGTAAGAAATTGTGATATACTAACCCAATTATGATATAATCTTAATAAATTTTGGCTTAGCTGCATTGCTACCCATGACTGTTTACACAATCAGTAAGCAGACGAAGCAGAAATGAAACATTACCACAGAATTCGGGAACGATGGTTTTTCTAGATAATGTAAATGTATCGATAGTATTTATAATAGCAACCTGGCCTTATTCATGGTTTCTCAGTGAAGTATTTAATAACACATATGTTCTGGTGCGTACATCAGTACATAATAGTGTAGAAAAAATTCTGCATGTTAACATCTATGATCAGGATAATATCCTGATTCACAAACGTTGATCTGTCATCAGTGAAGAACTATGGTCGACTTTTAAGTGAGATACATAGAAAAATCCAAATTGTTTTGAGAAAAATGGGGGGGGGGTTCTACTTTTACATTAGACTGACTTTTACTCAAGTATTCATAGTAATTTTTTTTATAGGAGTTTGAGTCACATGATTCATTATTTTTTCCACCCAACTAACCTAACCACATGAACATGAATGCAAATGTTCAGTGTTTTCTGAAAAATCCTTGTACATTTAGGGTACCATGATTTGAAAAAGGTCGTGAACCATCGTATAAAATGCTTACTTTGTATTATTAAGTGGAAGAAGATTGGAAAGCATCTTAGTGATACTCATCCATGCCATAAAGGATATCATTCCTTTCAAAAGATTTTAAAGTGTGATTCGTACCCTTCTAAAATTTGACTCTCTTGTCTTATCTCATTCTATAATTGTTTTAATTTTCCCTTGTTGTTTTTGTATAATACCTTTTTGTATCTAATTCTAAATTTCAATAATGATACAATCAAATTACCTTAGTCCAACAAATGGCATGCCCAACCAGCCAAGTGGGCTACAGATTCTTCTCTCTTTGTCTCTGTTTATCTCTTGGTGCCCTGGTCATATTTTTGGGTATGAGTACAGCTCTAGGCACTATCTAAAAACAATTCGGTGTGTGTGTGTGGGTGTCTACATGATCATTTTCGGACCAATCATGCCTGAATCTTATGCTGGTATTTTTTTAGATGATTTTTTTTTCTTAATAATTTCAGATAATTAGCTCTGGTAAATGTTCGGGCTACAGTGATTATTTTGGGTAAGGTGCGGATATTAAACAATCATTCAAAAATATATAATATGCCTGATTGACAAATTGTCGATTCTTGTTTTCTAATTGGCTTCCATGTTCCATGTATGGAATTTCTTATCTGAAATATTCATGAATATGTACATGATATCATTGTCATCAGTAGCCATCGTGTCCATTTCTGGACAATGGCCTTTCCCAATTCCTTCCATCCTGACCGTGACTGTGCTAACCTCTGCCATGTCTTACCTATGAACCTTTCTGTCTCGTCTCCCCATCTAATGTCTGATTTTTCTCTCCCTGCATTTGCTATCTCTTTTGCAGCAATCGACTAACCTTCAACACCATCTGTTATCCCTCCTTCTTGCCCTGTGTCCAACCTACCTCCATTTTCGTCGCTTTATTACTTTTATGATATTTTCTTTATCTTGGTCTGCTCTCAGATCCCAAGTGGTTCTTTTTATCTCTTAGATTCATTCCTAGCCTTGTTCTTTCCATTATTCTCTTTGTGATTCTGAGTTTGTTTTCAAGTGATTTTGTTTGTTTCCATTTTTCACATCCGATGTCATAGCTGGTATTGTATATTCATTGTACACTGTACATTACACTAAAAAATGTATTCATCTTGATTGTTATTGTTACAATAATTCTGATGTGGTGGATAAAGGTATTGGTTAAGCATATCTGGTAACCTTGAAGTTGTGAGTTCAATCCATTGGTTGGGTAGTGTGAAAGCATCATTTATTTTGATTCGGTGGAAGAGGCAGACAAGTGACATCATGAAGATGAATTGAATAAGAAGAATAAACTGATATGAGATGTCCCTCCCTGGAATGGACAGCAGGATGGGAACAATCAACAATGGAATGAAAGATTTGGTTCATAATCCCCAGAAGTTTATCAACTATGACGGACACCTGAAGAATGCCGGAGAGTATAACATCTGAAACATTTCGTCTTTAACAACCAAGATGAGGATAGTAGTCTAAATTAATCTGTATACAATCCTCAGTACATTTTGTAAACTCTCTGTTTGTGACATTAGAAACAGAAAGGAAGGAAAGTGGCTAATGCAAACACACCAACACAAAAGAGCTAATGATGACAGCTCCTGATGTTGATGCATTTATTTCATTACCCAAAATGAATACAAGAATCTTATTGAACAATAATCATGTGCTCATCTTTCAAATTACTCTGTAAACATACTGACACAGAACTTGTTTTAGGTTTAGCAAATAAAACTGGCATTTATTAGTGATGATAATACCTCATCACAGAAATTCAGACAAAAATTAAATTGAAAAGCTTTTTACAGTGCAAAGCTATTTTCTGAATTGTGGTTGTCAATCAGTCCAGGTGTACTGACACTCTATTCTTAGATCTATACTGGGCAATTTCTCTACTAAATTGTTGTCTAATAATCAAGGAGAAAAAAATTAGTTATTTATATTTGAATCTCAGTTTCAATTGCAGAGAAATACCCATTCTTTTGTTCAGCAGTATTTCTAATTATTATTGTAAATCTTTTTATCACAATAAAAAACAATGAAGCTGGTAAGACTGTTGAAAAACCTATTATTCTTTATAGATGTTCAGTTTGTAGAAACTTTCTTGTATGTGTTAAAGAATTAAGTGGCAAGTCATTTGTCTTCAAGTCTTTTTTTTGTGTGTGTGTGTGTGTGTCTTCAGATTGTTACTTGATTATTTCTTTCCAGTGCTTTGGAGTTGGTATACCAAACATTTCAACTCAGAGTTGGCACATTTTTACCAACTCCGACTGACTTCGGTAACCCCAAAATTGGCCATAGCTGTGGAGTTCGTACACACTTTTTTTCAACTTTAACTGCAATTTCTCAGAGATGATACATTTTTGCTAACCCCTAGTCCTGTTGCCAAATTATTGCTTCCGAATCCAACTCCACGACTTCGGCAAATTTTTAAAAAATTTACTGCATACTTATTATACTTGACTCCTGTGCTGACAATGTTAGTTGAACATGAATAATTCAAGTCTTCATTGTCACACTCAAATCTTGTGGAAGTATTTTCCAACTGGCATTATGTTCTTGCAACTTTGAATTTAACTTACTTTATGCACTTTCAACAGGACTTACAAAGGTCAAAATAACAATCCTTTTCATTATTTCAATGAGTTAATACCCATTGAAAAATTCAGATATATTTGAATATCTATGAGTCTGTTTTTCAAAAAAGAAACTACTGAACTCATTTCAGTGAAAGTCCAATGTTTCAATCATTGGGTAGGATATATTTCAAGTCGAAGAGTCCATTGTTATGGACAGAGAAACGGAAAAGGTCACTCAGATCATTATATATATATATAGATGTTAATCTATTCAATAATTTTACAAGTAGTAAGATATGTCAAACACATGGTGTGCTGTTTATTATTCAAGTGATTACTATTAGAACTTATTTATAATAGAAAAAACATAAGTCAGTTTTATTTGAACAGCACCATTGAACTAGTTCAAAACTATTTCAACAGAAAATAATGTTCAAAACCTGTTTTTGTCTTTTTTGTGGTTCAGTTTTATTTTGTGATATTCTAAACAACCTGTTCTACTTGTTCATTTCCAAGGGAAACCCTTTAATTAGCATCTAGGGAATTCACGATGGCATATATTCTTCTCCCTCATACTGGTTGTGTTACCCTTATTGTCTATTGTATTCAATCCAGTCGCTCTATTCTGGTTATCCATGATATGAATAACAACAGACTTCCTGACCTTTATGAATAAAGGGGTCTGTTGCATTGAAAAAAGGGATTCAAAACATTTTCTGATCGCTATCTACTATCAATATTCTGAAAGGTATTTGGGATATTTTTTCCAAAATTTATAATAAGAAAATAATGTATTTTAATATGCTAAAAATATTTTTTTAAATCCCAATTCATTCATCTATTGGATGTTGGTAATCATCATCATCGTCAGTCTTTTAATGTCCGTCATTGGACATCTTCCCCCGGATTCACTTTACCACTCTATTGTGGGCATCACAGTGCCAATATTTTCTGATCCGGACTGTTCGTCTTGCCATCTCATATTCTGCCTGCCTTAGTTCTACATTTGATCTCCGGGAATCCATGTTGTGAGTCGTGATGTCCATCGGTTGTCTGCCATTCTTGCAACACGACCAGCCCATTGCCATTTGAGTTTTCTAATGGATTCTATGATGTCTTGGACTCCTGTTTTCTCCTTTTGCTGTCTTGTGATCTCTCCATGTGAGGTTGAGCATGATTCTTTCATGTGCACATTGCATGCTTCTCAGTCTGTGAGTCAGTCTCTTGGTTAGGTTCCATGTTTCAGCTCCATAAGGGACTATTAGGAGGATACATTGGTTGCATACTTTTCTTTTTAGAACTGATGGGATCTTTTTGTTTTTGAAGGTTGAGCTTACTCTACTGAAGACTTGCCATCCTAGAGTGATTCTTCGCTTAATTTTTCCTTCTTTTAGTAATAAGAACTAGGTAAATATTTTAAAGAAGCCACTTATTTTGAAATTAGTTTTTCTTTTTGACTGGTGTATCAAAATGAGCCTAATCAACACCGAAAATGATATTGCTTCACTATTTTAGGCTTTGCTGACCACTCTCTGTGCAGGGTCTACACTTTACTTGGTATCACCAGAGTTGCAAGATGCAGAGGCATCAAACCTGCCATGGATGCTGCAGTGAGGACCTCCAGATAGCTTTAGATCAGAAGGATCCATGGGCCAATGCTGCTGGGATAAACCAGAGTCTGATCAATCCTCAGTGGGTCTCCTGGGCAAGGATGTTGAAAGTTAAAAGATCAGAAACACCTGTTGACCTCGGAAAAATCACTGAGGATGCATCCCAGTGCTTCTTAAGATGTATCTTTGAATCATTGTGGATTTAAGAGGATCATATTGTAACAGTAGGGAGCTTACTCAGCAGCAGAAAAATGGCATTAAGAAAGGTTGAGATGTCCCTGGGGTCTTCTCTGACAGATAGAAAAATAGAAGCTTGGAAAAGTTTAGGAATCATTTAGCTAATGTCTCTCGTCCCGTTTCTGTATTACTTGAGTTAAACCTTCAAATACCAATGACTCCATTGCATTGAATATTCATGATATGTAAATATTGTATTATTTCTTACCACTACACTTGAATCTTCACCTTCGAAAGCATAAAATCAACATTTTTCTTTGTGGATTTTATGAAAAGTATCTTTTCTTTCCTTTACGTCTTTTCTAGCGTCTGATATTTCATAGTATTCATAGTATATTGCATTAGAGAAGAGTCTATTGCACCGTGGTCCACCTTGTCTCACAGGTGTGGGACATGGCTGCTGCATTGAGCAGATGAAGCTGGTATAAATGGTCTGATCATAAGCGTTTGTGATAGAACCTGCAAACAAAATAACTGGACAAGGTACCAAACACAGTTCAGCAGTGCTTTTTGGAAAGCCTTTTCCATTCAGTATATTCGTCACCAAAAGAAGACTTTAAAGGCAGGGACATGTTCTATGGATGCTTTGTGAAAGGCTTCTTCACGTGACACTTATGAACCAGCGAAAGCCATCATGAAGGAAACTGTAAGGATCTCCCGTGATTCCTTGGAAGACAAGGTAACACAAGGATTGTCATTCCCTTGCCATTGACGGCTACAAGACTTAGCCTGGTTGATGCGCGTAAGAAAAGGACCTATCCTCTCGACTGACAACTCTGAAAATCCCACGATCAACAGGGCCCAGCATAAACATTTCATCGGGAACATGTTAGTCAATTGAGAGCAACAACCAGCCATGACCCAGTTGTGTGGCATCGACAATGACAATTAGATCTTCTTGGAATAAATTTTATTTTTGTAATGAGGAACTGTCAATCTTTTGAATACTTTTCACATCTTGTCTGGCTATTTATTAGCAAGTTCTTAGGCATACAATGAGTGCAAAAATATGTGATACATTGCAAAAAGTTTATTTTGATATCTTTATACATCTTCAAAATTGACAGAATTAGAACCAAGGATTTCTGATTTTTGTACATAACTTTCCAATGTAAAATCTGATTTTTGTATCGAATCAATGTAGGTCACCAAATAAGTAGGCTAGCTACAGATTCTTCTCTCTTTGATTGTACCTGTGCCTATCTATGTGTGTCTTGTCACATATTGGAGGCTACAAACTTGGAAATTCGCATGAGTACACCACTAGGCACCACCTTGGAATTTCTTCTTTTTAAAAATTTTTTTTTTTCTTAAGCATTTTTAGTTGTCTATGGTCATTTTGAGATCAGCACTGCCCAAATCTTGTGTTTTTTTGTTTTTTCCTTTTGGATAAAAAAATCTACTCTTTTTAGATAATTAGTTCTGGTACATGGACAGGCTATGATGTTTTACTTATGCGAGGTGTGGATATTTGTTGCATTATTAGTAATCTTTGGTTCAAATTGTGTCAAATTTGAAGTTGTATTAAGATGTCAAAATGAACTTTTTGAAATGCATCGGATACTTTTTGCACTCTCTGTATTTTTATTGTATTATTTATATTATTATTGAATCAATAGCCTTTTCAGATTGTAAGAAATGATTAAAAATCATCGCAAATCAAAAAAATAAAATTGGGGGAACAGCTTTGAAAGCCTATAAGTGACATCTAAAAGTCCAGTTTGTGAATAAACTGATTTTTGCATTATAACTCAGGGTTCTAATTTATATTCATATTCTTTATAATTCTGTTGAATGTTTTCAAAGTGATAATCATATTTTTTATTTTTCCTTCGTGCTGTCATAAATCCTATCACCATAATATGCAAAGCCCATCTGTAAATCTATCATTTATTTATATTTTACGTCTGCCTATAAAGTAAGAATACGTATATGTATTCACTAGTATCTGTCTGTCCACACAATATCTCCAAAAGTTCACAATGAAATTAATATTCTCTGGAATGGAGGGGAATGGGTTAAGAGAGAAGTGACTTAATTTCGGGATGGATCTTGGAATTTTTTTAATGATTATTTCCCCCTCACTGTTGCAATGTATGAACTGATTTTCACTTTGTTTTTAGTGGCGATGATGTTGGTAGAGATGTGAGTGGTGAGGGCTTTCCAGTTACCTCTGCCAATGAATAGAATATGTATTCAGTCAGGTTTTTCCATTTGTCTGTCTATCCACAAGATATCTCCTATAGTTCTGAATGAATGTCAATGAAATTTTGTTGAAAGGTGGGCAGTAGACTATGGAAGGAGTGCTTGAATTTTGGGGTGGATCCAGAATATTATTTGGATTGTGAGATATTTTTTTCATTTAAAAAAATTTTTTGGTACATTTATATATATACCCATGACTGTATACCTGATATCTCCAAAAGTTCTCAATGAATTTTAATGACATTTTTTAGAAGGCCAGGCAAAGGGCCATGGATGAAGAGATTAAATTATGGGGCAAATCAAAGCACAATTTCTCCCCCCCAACAACGGCATTGGCAAAGGTTTGCACTCTCTAACTGCCTTCTAGTTTTGATTCATGTTATTTTTATTTGCTTCTTGGTTTTGAGATTGGAAAATATAAAAATACAAATCAAGAAAATGAAATACTGATGAATTAGAAGTTAATGATCACTTTGCATCTTCCTATGTACTCTTAAACAAGTTATACCAACAGACTTTCCAAGTCTCACTTATTTTTATACATTTTCATTCACATACATGAAAGCAAAATTCACACAATTTATAAAAAGTATCATATTCATCTAAATTTATTGATTTAGATTTCTGATAGAAATTTTATCTCAGGTAAAACATGTTCCAAGTAGACTTCTAGACAACACTTAATTTCAGTGGCTAATATGCCCTGAAATTCTATTTAAGCCAATCTTGGATACATCATTTTCAAAATTTTATAGTTGGGTGGCATGCCCCAAAGACTCCCTGTGAATTTTTTTTGGGGTGGTGTGTGTGTCTCACAGTGCCGACTCATTCCTAACATTTAAACTTGACAGTTCTGCCCCACTTTCTGCACAGTCGACTTAAAAATCTTCATCTCTTATTGTTGGGTAATTATATGATAGGAGGGTACTACTTTAAAAAGAGAAAGGGTTTTGGTACTCCCTCTGCAGCTGTAACAGGAAACCAACAAGCCTGGTTGTATTATGAGGTATTGGTGGGGTTGACCTGTGTTGGTGGTTGGCCCTCCCAAATCATCTTTCTGATGAAGGCCTTGTTGGAACCACTTTCATTACTTTTTACTACCTCATTTGACTGGGGGCCAAGAGTGTGATCTTGTCCCCATGAGAAACACATCTTATGAGAGAACCTCATTCTGGAGGCAACACATGAGAAACCTTATTGAAAACAATGAGTCATCTATGAGTGACAATGAAGAAGTCGTCAGTGGAGCGACTCATTGTGATTGTGTTATGGTTCAGGTAACCAGAATAGATAATCTCTTACCTTGTGTGATCAGAGACCTCAAGGACACAATAACAAGACTTGGCCAGCCAGAATTATGTGAAAAAAAATACAGCCAATTACAACATAGTGAAAACTGTTAAAACACGCGTATATTTTGGATTGGCTTTGTTTATGGCAACCATGTGGCCAATAGGCCACGTGTTTGTTTTTTGGAGTTTCACGTAAACACGAGAAGAAAAAAAATCCACATTTCTAATTTTCATATCGCTTGCCTATATTTTATTTTACTCGCCTGATTGCAAATTACTTATGTTATATGGCCTACTTACTGTGTTCTCTCCATATATTTAGCCCACCATAGTAAATGAGTTTGACACCCTTGTTCTATAACTTTTAGCATTCTAATTATGTTATCATCGCCTAGATTCTCTCAAACAATTAGAAATTTTTCTCTTGCATTTGGGTGAATCTTTTGTCTTTAGAAGCAGGTCCCATAAGAGGTTGTTGGGGTTCTGTAAAAATTTTGTACATGTGTAAAAAAGAAAAAAGCCCCTGACTTTTCATTTCAGTAGATGATGATATTCATGAGCGTTCCTCTATAGTTCAACCCTGAATAAAATATTTGCACAAACACAAGTTTCACACTAAATAGGTATAATTCATATATAAATCATAGTTGAAAATTGCACTGCCTTGGCTCGTGTTTTTGTTCAAATTACTAATAAATTCATTAACTTAGTTTTCAAAAATGAAGACTGTTTTATAATATCTTGCTAGTTATTTGATAATTTTCTTGTTTGCTCTCTGAGTTCTTGTATAAAAATCATAAATATATAAAGTTTGTGAAAAACATTTATGAAAAGTAAACTAAGCCTATCAACATTTTTTTCAAGGAAACTTGGTATTTCATTTTCCTCATCAAATACCTATTGGCTGGAAGTGGACTGAAAAAATGGATTAACTTGAAAAGCTTTCTACATGTATGTTCATTTTGTTGAACAATCTTCCTGTAAACAGTAGAAACCTGATAATTACTTTTAGACAGATTATGATACAAGCAAAGTTTTTAACCCTCTGTGAGTTGTACATATATTTTTATATAGAGGTTTTCTAAAAATATGAAAGTTATTTCAAGGGTCCCTCTCAGTTTAAAAAGATTGAAAGGCTGGTCTACAATGTCTGAAATTGCAAATTGTCACCTATTTGATTATGACCTTCAAGAGTGTCATCTAGTAATTACATGAGAACTGATATTTCAATTACAAAAATAATTTTCTTTTATTTCATTTTATTTTTCTGTATATAGTTTGTAAATCATTATTATTTTTATACTACTATTTTCAGTTGGTTATCATCACAACTTTATTCAGGCCAGCTTCCTACGATAGTGAGTAAACAAAACAAATTCGAAGGAAGCTGATTTAAGTTGTGATGAAAAGGAACTGAAAAATTAAGATGAAGGTAAATAGCAGTATAAAAATGAATGCAGGGTCTAACTCCACCCTGACTTCTATACGGACTGCAACGTTCATATTGCATATATAATAAATATAAATATCTAAAACTTGCAAGTTTGGCTCAGTTGCTAAGAGTGCCCTCTAGCAATCACTGAGTCATGATTTCAAATCACTGTGGGGAAATGTCAATTTTATATACCTGTTAACAAAACAAACATGTTAGACAAGATCAGGTAAAGAGTAGGTTTTAAGGTTGGATTTTGACTTATGTCAACCACTAGCTTTTGTAGCTCAGTTGGTAAGAGTAACTGGGCGTTAACCTGGCTTCCCGCTAGCTTCAAGTGATATGAGTTTAAGTATTACCGAAAGCTTATTCTTTATTTTTGATCCACATCGTTTACTCGCTGACAGAGGAAGCTGACCAGAGTAAAGATGTGATAAAAAGCAACTGAAAAATTTAGATTAAGTTAAATAATTGTATAAAAATCAATAATTTCATGTTTCTCTGTTTATGAAAAAAATTTGTGAACTATGTTGATTGTACTAAATTTATATCCTTAAAATTGTTTCATGTATGGCCATGCATAGTTTTCAATATGACTGGTGACAGCTGTAGCAAAAACACATTATTCTCTGAAATTAAAAAAAAAATAATGATACTGCTTGGGGGAGGTTTTGTTGTAGATTTGAAAAAAAAGCCTTGTCGTGTATATTATTACTAAGTACAAAGTTTGACGGATTAGTCAAGAGTTTGGGAAGTTCACTGAAGCATAATGTGATTGATTGAATGAATGAATTTTTTAACCCATTACTACATTAGCTGGCAAATAGTAATAGTTATCCATTGCAAGATAAAGCCCTAGTCCATTGCAAGTTACCCATTGTAAGATAAAAACCCTGACTTACCGAACTAAGTTGCCATCAATCATACTATGATTAACCAAATGTCTGTTCGTCCATATGTGACACCATAACTCGTGGACCATGTAACATATTCCCATGAAATCTATGTGTAGTAATGTGATCCTAGATCATGTTTTTAGCAAGTAGGCTTATAAGATTTCAGTGGAGGGTTTGATTTTTGATGTAAGTATTATGCTAAACTTGACCCTTATTTTGTGTCCGGCTGCATCTGTGCTTACCTAATAATTTACTATTTGTTTAGTTCAGCAAACGTCTATCCATCTGTCTGTTGGCATAACTCAAGGACGGCTAAAGTTATGACTACCAAATTTTCTGTGGTTACTGATGGGACACCAGGGCATGTCTTTCATGTTCCAAATGATGATAATAGAGTGGGATCTGCATTTCATCAATAGATATGAGAGGAGTGGATTTATGCCTTTCCCAAGGGAATTGGTTTGCAATTGAATGCAAACCGTCCGAACTGGAGTTTGAACCCTATTTGTCAATTATGTTCTCCATGCTGTTAACTGTTTAGTAACCTTCATGTCCAATCTTACCTTCATGAATAGCTATTTAATTAGTGCCTTGTATTAAATTTTGAGTGAGCTTATAATTGTAAGCCTCATGAAATTGATGGCATAAGGTGTGTTGCTAATTTGATTTGTTAATGTATAGAATACAGGGCTTCCCGTGATATGATGTCGTTTATTATAACGTGGGTCGCAAGATAAAGCAGGTGGGTGGTAGATGTCAACATTTTTGCTTATATTGATACGCACTCTCCGAAAACTACTTATAAAAATTGAAACTCCCTCTGAACCTGTTAGTTCGATATTTCCTCTCATGCTTCCACTAAGAAATATATTGACATGCTGGCAAACCAACTGTAAAAATAAAATGAATTAGACAAAAACATTTTAATTGTCAACAAATGACACTTTTAAAAAATTGATCTGAGCTTTTCCACTCAGAATTTCTGGTACAGGTTTTCTGAATAAGCTTTCATCTATCGTCCAACCTTGAATTTTGTCCATACCAACCCCACATTTATAGCAGCTTGGTTTTACATTATTATAACGGCAATGTATATATTTTAATTTGTGGAGATCTTTGAAAACCATTACATTATACCTGATAAGCTAATCTGGACCATGGAATGCCATAATTTCCTCAAGATACTCTTCATTATATGCATTACAACATTTTGTCTGTCAAGCAGAATGTAATTTGTTGTTCTCTTTTGTTAGTATCTCATGAGAAAGATGCTTATTAAAAAAGAAAATACAATGGATGTTTTGACACTCTAAAATTTACTCTTTATAGATATTATTATTATTAAATGTCTGAACTTTTTTGAAAAAATCATCTACTTGTTATATCATGTGTGTGTATGCATGAGTGATTTCTAACCCAAATTTTAAACTACCCTTTTTAAGATCATTTTCCCTTCTCAATCTAGTTTTCAGACAATGCTAAAAAAAATTCCCCCCTGATTGGTTGCCAAGTTACATCTAGGCCACGCTATGGTTTCTTGAGATAAATAGCTGGATACTTTCTTCCAGGCCAACCTTGTATATGCAAAAACTAATATGTTCAAATGTTTAATGTGTATGTACCTAGCCATCCGGTCATATATTTCCATGAATACATAGACTTCCATAATAAATTAATATGCAACTGCTATGAAGAGGATTCAGTTTGTCAGTCTTTCATGTGACTGGTCGTTCGCTTTCATAAATATTATAAGCAACTGCTTTCTGTCATGCTGGAGAGCAACAATCACCACCTTTATCTGATTCTAAACTTGAGCTTTTTCATAAGTTACTGGTTCATTCGAGTTGCCACATTTGAACATTCAAGAAAGAGGATGGTCGCCATCAGCTCGGTGACAGCGGATAGATTATAATTGAAAATTGCCTTAAATACAGGGCAAGAAAAAAAAAATGCTATAGTGTAAAAGCTTTGAGTAAAAAAGGGTATATTTTTGATCTTTGTCTGTAATAGCTATGTGAAAAACAAATTATTATGCATAGCTGAAGAACAAGGAAAAGCAGTACGTGGTACTACATGCTAGCCCTAAAACTTCTAAATTGTTAACACTGTACAGGCATCATCCCTTCTCTCTTGGCCTCTCAGTTTTTTGTCCAGGGAAAATATGGCAATCTTGGTCATTATGTCCCCCCCCCCCCCCAAAAAATTTGTCAAGCATTGTCATCGTCATCAGTCTCTCAATGTCCGTTGTTGGACATAGACCTTCCTCAGGATTCAAGCATTGTCAACCACGATTAATTTTTGACTGGTATTTCTTTCATTTTAATTCTGTCGCTTCTCATTGCAAAAAAAAAAAAATTATGTTTATAAAATTATTTTTCTCCATATTAAATTAATTAAAACTTTATATTTAAGCATAGCAGTTTACATTGGACTTTGATATTGTCAATTCTATGGTATAACTATTTACATTAATTTTTACTGCTGCCACCAGCCTCATTATTTTAGTCTCTTTCCTGTGAATTGTTATGATTATTGTGGTTTCTTCTGCCGTTTCCATTAGGATTATCTCAAACAGTACTATAGATCTCATTATTGTTACAACTATCATTTTAATCACTTTCCATTCTTATATAAATATATATTTGTGTGCGTAATGATGGAATAATAGATTTGCTACACGAACACGTTTGTTTTTGCCCTGTTCTGGCATCTTCAGGCAAATGATTCGATTCATTTGGATCCCTGTTTAGTACGTTTTTTGGGGGGAGGATGGTCTATTTTTCTGGTTGGAAAATCTTATTACTTCCTGACAGGAACATACCACGAAGAGCTGATGGATTAACAACACATTGAAGAAAATGTCTGAAACATTCCAAGTAATTCATAACAACTAGCCAGGAACACATTCCCCTATGGAAGACAAAATGCAAACAGAGATAAACAACTAAACAAGGGAAAGAAAAGAAAAAAGAGAAGTAGAATAAGAATAAGATTTTCCACCCAGAACCCCCTCCAATATGTCCTAAATAGGGATCCAAATAAATCAAATCATTCATCTGAAGAAGCCCAAGTAGGATGGAAACATAAACGTGTTTCTATAGAGAATCCATTATTTCATCATATTAAAGGCTTACTTTAACTTGACTTGATGTTAAATGTATCGAATATCTTATGACATAAACTCATCATACATCGGATATTTGTACCTTGTGTGATTGATATATATCATCAGTGACAACTCTAGCACTCTGAGTACTTAGACTCAGCTCGAGTATCCCGACTGTGTTCTTTCAAACCAGCAAGAAATGTCTTCGAACCTCTAACTTGCTCAGACCTGAAGACTTGAATTGAGCTTACAAATTTCTGCCCAAAACTATTTGGAATGATATTAAAAATTTTGAATGGTTTTAATTTCTTATTTTTCAAGGAATATAACTTTTGCTTCAACTTCATAACTTGAAATGTTGACTAATGGTTCCTAATAATGTTACATGAACAAAATTTCATAAGTATTAAACAAACATTCCTGCAACTAACAGTTGCAAATGAAAGAAGTTTCTCAACTTGAAACTGAATTCGAACATTGTTAAGATGCACAATTGCTCTAGAACAGTTGTCTTCACTGGCTTGTATCTCAATCAAAAATCAAATACTTGATTTAGCATGATAAAATGAATTACAAGATATGATATTGGAGGAATTTTCTATAAAACCAAGGTGTTTAAATAAGGTTAATGTTTGTTTCTTATAGAAATTTATGCATCTTGAATTTTTGATGTATGTATCTATTGAGGATGATACCTTAATACCTTTACTAAACTTGGTTAAAATTTTGTACTAAGTTAGGATTGTCAGACCCCTGGCTTTACACCTGATAGTCTGGCTTTTGAGCTCTCTGTCTTCTGTATGTCATAACCTCAAGCTGGACATTAATTTGTCCTCCTTTTTAAGATCTGACTAAAAATAAAAAACTCTTACATCAGACATACAGAAAACAGTGGGAACCGAAAGCTATAACAACAGTTGACAAATTTCTTTTATTTGTAGTAGTTGTTGTTGTCAATACTGCTGATGATCCGAGGTGAAGTCACATTGTCAATACATCTGGGGGGATTCCCAACCTTTTCAAAGATCTGCCTATTCAACAAGCTCATGAACCCCAGTAATACCTTTATGGACCCCCTGCCCTGACTGTAGACCACTGGTCTAGAATGTCCCCTTGGTGGGGAATGGCCACCCTAAACTAAGTCCAAGTAACATTGATGTGCTGATGTCACCACTGATATTAGCAGGAAATCCTGGTGTTGCCTGGGTAAGAAAAACTGCACCTATGAAAAAATGGTTGGAGAATATCAAGTGTACTTCCTGGTCAATTGTGTGATTGAAACTTAACATGGGTGTTACATGCACCCTCAGTCAGGTCAACATAGTCTGCACAGCTTTTTGTGTTTGAAATCAGATGCTTAAGCTTCAGATTTCGATAATATGAAATCTTTTTTATTATTATTTAAACTCTAATCGATATTTGTCAATCCTTCATTTTGTAAGGGCAAAAAATTTCAACCCCTTGAAATCAATCATACAGATGACTTGATTCATGTAAATTTCCTTTAATTATTGTTTTGTTCTTGTTGCTTTAAATATGTTATGGTGGATTGGTGAAGTTTATTTTATCCTTGTTTTGATTAAATAAAATTTTGATTAAATAAATTTTCAATCAAATTAAATTGTATTTATTTTTTGTGAAGAAAAAAAAATGTGTACTTCTAATTTGATAAATATATGTAAATAATTTTTATGTCGAAAGAATGCTAGAGATATTTTTGTATAATCTTCCACTTCAATCTTCCTGAACAAAAATTGCCAATGGTTAAAATTACTGAAAATGTGTGAGATAACTTCAAGAAATAATAGTCAACTTCAATACTAAAAGTGGAAGTGAATGATTTAACCCTATTTAGATATAAAGTTAAAACTCAATTTTACCAAAAAATAAAAGACTTCTTTCAACAACCCGACTGCAGATGAGTTAAGAATCAGTCTAAAAATCAGAACATGTGTTTCTGTACTTGCACATGAACATGATTACAGACCGCCATATATATATATATATATATATATATATATATATATATATATATATATATATATATATATATATAAAGGAATTTTTTTCTTTTTCTTTGATAAGTATATTAGCTATTGAAAAAATTATAAGCTGGTTGGAATTTATCTGGCTCTCCACTAGGGCAGAATGTAACTATGTTGAATTTACCAAAATTTGCCCAGTCCCTCTTAGGCGTCAGGGAGACCCACGACCCTCCCCTCCCCTGGCACAACCGCCCCCACCTTTCCTGAGTCTAGATGAATCCTGGTCCAGGTCGGGTAAATTAGTATGCTGAAACTTCTCTTATTCTGAATAACCCGAGTTCATATAAATGATATTTATTTTTCTTTTCATTGTTTTTTCAGCTTCTTTGTTGAAGAGCAGCAGTGCCTAAGTTAAGGGACCAAGAGGTGTTACCATGTCGTAAGTAAAAATTCTGAACACATTTCCTGGTTCTCTGGGCATGTTAACCCATCAACTGCGAATGATGGAAATTTCTGCCATTGCTGTTCTATGGCCAATTCAATGAACTTTCCCTTTTATTGTGATTGATGGCCACTTTGCGAGTCTATGAGTCACTGTTTTTATCTTGCCATGGATAACTATTGCTCTTCACGACTTTCCATAGTTGATGGGTTAATAGCTTCAATTTTATCAATTAAAATTTTTTGTCTGTTCCTTTTGGTTGTAGGGTTTCAGGCAAAAATAACAACTGAAGTCTTACGTTGGTTTATCTGTTGATAAGCATTAAATAAAAATCAACTATAATGTTGTATATCTTTGTTCACGTGTATGTGGTTATTTATTCACATCAGGTCAAATTATGCTGCATATGTTGTTCCGTGGACCTAATATGCTGGTTATCTTTGGTTTATAAATAACTTATAGCATATCAAGCATTATTTACAATTGGTCAGAATAATCACTCTAATTAATTTGCAGATTAATACAGCCGAACTTCAATTTGTATGAACTTGAATGATATGAACTATAAAATACTTTTTTTTTTCATCTGGTATGAGGCTAAATTTGATTCTGTTCAAAACTGGATTTGATTTAGTATGAAAAATTTTCATGTGTGAAAACTAAAATCTGTGTTTCTAATATTCGGATGGTTTTGTTGTTTTATATAAAGCACCCTTAGTAAATACGGAAAAAAGAAAAATACTTTTGCCACTAATGCCTATACTGCAAAAAAGAAGTCTTTCTGATATATTGGAGCAGATATTTGATTAATGGACATTTTAATATCATAAATGTTATAATGATTTCAAATAGTATGAATTAATGTGAGATTTTTATAGAATTATTTATATTGATTGAGGATTGGCTGGCTCTATGTATAATAATGGATTATTATTTATAAACTATGACTTTACACGCATCTTATTATTGCTGGGTTTTCGCATTTTAAAAATGATTTAATTTCATTGCGTTTGTACTTTAACAAAAATTTGAAAATGACCCTATCATTTGAGAAATATTGTTTTTGCTGGCCTTCAAGACACATGATTTACAAGGGTGTTTGGGGGGACTAGCATTGACTGCGACTCATAGTTGTCTGTTTTGAGATTCAGTAGCTTCAAATTTTCAAATGAAAATTCTTTAAAGAGAAGTGTAATAGTAAAATTTATATGACCTATTCTGTTGATTTTTTTTTATATTTTTGATGGTTTTTGATTTATAAAAAGAAAAACACTTCCATCTCCAAGTACTGAGATTTTGTCATTGAATGTATTTGAACCCTCACAAGGAGAGACTAGTGATAGGCTAGTATTTAACTCTCCTATTTGCATTTGAACTTTTTTGCCTGCTCATTCTAACCACAATAAAAACATATTCTCTATAAAAGAATACCCTCCATTGTGCATTGGTGATACGAAACTGAATCCTGGGAACACTCAGCTGACTTCCAGGTACTTCATGTGCTTGTCAAATCTAAATCCCGTTGAGCGTGTATAAGCCACGTTGCAGACCTCACTGAATTTTCTGCTGCCATGCCCAACAAACACAACTTGGTTATGGATTATGCCTGGATAAATATATGCACACAATAACTCTAGCACCTCATAGACTTCATACCACGTTGCATAGTCACTGTTGTTCGATTACTGGGAGTAGTTACATTATTAGGTAGCTGTCTCTAATTTATTCGAAACTTTAGTTTATATATGCAGAAATTGAATCTCTGGGCCATTTCACTGGCTATTGAAAATATAAATATTGTATGTAACATTCCAATTTTTTTCACATTTACTATTTTAGATTTATAGTATTACTTAACTTGATAGTTATTTTTTTAGATATATTTTAATTAAGTGAATACGTATTTTGTTTTCTCTATCTCTTTATGTATCCCATTGAGCCATATGTTTGAAGTTATCATCTGATGCAATTCTTTATCGTTTTATAGTACTAGCTACTATGGCGGTCACCTTGACCGCTACATCGAGCACAATGACCAATCCACATTACATAAGATGAAAGAAACTTATTGGACAACTAAACAAGCTGTCATTAAAAAACTTGGTAAAAAAGAAGATGAACATGTTGTTGCTTCGGATCAGGAATTGGATTCCAAACTGGAGGTGAGTCATTGCTTTATAAGAAATCTTATAAGTAGAGACAGATAAAAAATTGAGGAAAATCTGCAATTTGGCATAAATAGTAAACATGGGCAGTACAAGGTACAGACAACACTGATAGTCACCCAAGGCGCCAAGTGCTAGAAGGACCTACTGTCTCAGACATATGACAGGAGGCGGCTTCTGTCATGTGTCTGAGACAATAGGACTCACCAAATACAAATGGGAAAATGAATAAATTAAACAGAATGAAACTCTCATGCAGTGTTGGAACTCTTTTCTTCTATCTGATTATTGTAACAAACTTTTTATTCCTATTTGTATAATTTTTCTCATTGTGAAACATGAATAAATAAGTAATATTATACTTTAAAGGGCATCAAAGTTCAATTTGCCCAGAGTAACAGGAACATTATGACCAACCATGCTTGTAAACTACTGAAGACATTTTAATGGACTTCATGCTTTCAATGTAATTTGAGGCATCTACTGAAATGGTACGGTGGTATTCAAGAAGAAAATAGAATTTCAAAAGAGGAAACAATCCTTCTTTTCTAGCAAATTGATCAAAGATATCCCAAAATTTTGTTGAGTAACCTATTGGGTTTTGTGAGTTTTTTTTTTTCTTTCAAAAACTATTAGTATGGTCACAATCCCTAATTAAATTCATAATCAGATATGCATGTATTTATCTGCGTTATGGCTAAACACTTCATGTAAGCTGCAAGATTTCAGTTTCAGAAATTTATAGCAAACTTCAATGTATTGTATCCACTTGTGTAAAACACTTTGCGTTATATATATGTATATTTCTTTTAGTGTGCAACACTTTTCAATGAGTGCATTAATTCTACATTTTGATCATAGGCAGAGGTTGGAGAGTGACATTTTAATCCCTAGGCCGAGTATACAGATACTACAATCTGATCTCTGACAGGGTTGGGGAATGACACAGGAGGATTGCCCAGATACTCTGATCCTAGGTGGAAGTGCTAATCCATACCTAAATGAACCCATCATTTTTGATCGATACTTTGTTAGTTCAAAAAAATTCAAGTAGCATTTGTGAAGAAATAAAAAGTTAATAAATGGATTCTATTAAAATTTTGTGGAGAATGAATATTGGTGGCCTGCATTAATCATGGTCAGTTGTATAAAATTGATCTATTTTTTTTTTCTCTTTGTCGCATCAAAACTTTGTGTAATGAAAATAGAAAATATCTGCGCAATAACTGGATACATAGAAGTCAAAACATCAACCCAAATCTTGCTATCATTTTTAGAAGTTTATGATGAGAATTTGGTGGAACAGGAGTGACTTGATACATTATACATAGCCTGTAACGCATTGCTGGCTTGTTGGGGCACCACAGATGATTTTATTATGGTAGTGTCAAGGGTAATAGCTTGATGAAGACTATCCCTCTTCAGATAATCAAGTATGCCCAAGTATTTGACTATAGCTGAATGGAAAGAGAAGTGGATTCGTGCCTTTTCAAAGGGCATTAGTGCTAAGTGAACACAAATTGTCTTGGCCGGAGTTTGAACTCGGCTTGCCAATTCCATTTTCTTTGCTGTTGACCATTCGACCTCTCAACACCGCCTATAGTTTTATAGACCTACTTAAAAAGGTACATTCAAAACTCCGTCAAACTAGGCCAAATTCTGTGAATAGAAATGGTATGATTTTGTTGTATGATAATACCCACTCTCATGTGGAAGATAAATATTACTAAAGTTAAATCAGTCGAAGATGGAGATTTTATTGCACCATAGCTTTTCACCCAATCTTTCCTCGATGAATTACTGTATTTCCTGGATTCAATGACACTCTGGCCTCAAGGACATGTCCTAGGTACCAGCTAGATGAGTGCCAAGTCTTAGAGGGTGTCTCTTGGGTGTCTGAGGCAGTACGGAAAATGGGGAAACGAATAAAATGAACAGAATACAAACAGTCAAAAAAAGAAAATTCTCTGATTTTCAAGGAATATCTGATAGTTCAATTCTTCCTGTCGTGGTGAAACTAAGAAACAATTGGCAAAGGATATTCTCATGACTGACAGGGGGTGGGGTCTTCAAAGCCATGAAATACTGCATTTTTTAAATTCTACCTGCATCTATTTACAAGTAATATATGTTTAAAAATCATGTTATAAATATTCATTTTTAGAATATTTGATTCGTTGATTATTTAAAAGGTATATATTTTTCTTATTTTTAGGTTTTCCGTGCAATCCAAAAGTCCAGTATGGAATTATTACGTGTTATTGAAAAATATCAAGATCGGATTTGCGGTGAGTTAGTCGGTCCTTTAGACTGAATATACTTTTTATCAAAAGGAGAAAAATCAATATTTATGCAGTTTGTGTGAATTCAATCCTAGATACTAGGAAGCACCGAGAAAGTCATTTCTCTGGTGGTGTAATTGTGCATTGATCCATCCACACTTACATAACGTTTCATTGAAATCAATTCAGTATTTTTGAAGATATCCCATGGACAGATGATCAAACAGACGTTGAATACTTATACCTCTTTTGAACTTTGTCTACAGAGGGAAATGATAGACTGAATTCTACTTTTGTTCCAAGTAAAAAATCTACACTTTGAACTTGTTGTGACCAAAGTTTTCTCTAATTTTTTTTTCCTGATCTGGGTGAGGCCAAAGAGCAGGGGTGTATCAAAGGTTGGATGTGGGTGACTGGTGATAGGTATCAGCAAATCTATCTCAGTGTTGCCAAATTAGCCTTTTTTCTCTCTTTTGGCTCAATCTGGCAAATTTCTTTTTCTAATTTTCCATAAAAATCTACGATAACCTTTTAAATCTGGTCAGTTTAATGAAAGTAAATGTTCAATTTTTATTTACAATTTGTTCTGTAGTCTTAGTATAGCGCTGGCATATTTGATAACTGGGCTACAAATGAGTATATATTTATCATTTTAAGATATATATGGAATATATAAAATTTAGCCATTTTAAAAAACAGTTTTAGCTATTAATAATAAACCTTACTTGGCAATACTGATTTCTTCATTCATTCGGCCTGCACGCCCACTTTGGCAAATTGGAAGTCTGCAGACCCCCCACCTCTCTATAAATTACCAGGTACACCCTTGCCGAGAATACTGAATAGCTGAAGAAAATATTTATATTTTTAATGAGACAATCTTTGATTTTTTTTTTGTCTAAAGTTTATGAAATTAAGTGTATAATAAATGTAGTTTTATCATTGAACCATTTTCCTTATCTGAATATTTTGAAATTTTTATTAAAATTTCACTGTGTGGCATATTTTTTCTTTGCAACTCTGCAGCTTACAGGGGACCCTGTCAGTGACTATCCTTAGGACTGGTCAGCTCCCTGATAAACCCCCTCCCCCTTTCCTCTAGAACAAGTCTTTCTTTTTCTGTTTCGCTGCATCTCATTGTACTCAGCTCTTGTTATTACGGCATCCTTGAGGATTCAAGAGTTTGGTTATTATTATCATCATCATCAGCCTTTTAGCATTCATTGTTGGATATAGACCTTCATCTAAATTTGCCAGACTTTTCTTTCATGGTCATTGCAGCAGTTGTCTGACATCCTTGTAACATGACCAGCCCATTGCCATTTGAGTTTTCTAATGGTTTCTATGATATCTCTGACTCCTGTTTTTACTCTATGATACTGTGCAGTCTTGAGATCTCTCCATATGATGTTGCACATGATTTTCTCACGTGCACATTGCATTATTCTCAGTTTGGGGTCAATCTTTTGGTTAGGTTTCATATTTCAGCTCCATAGGATTTTATACAAAGTATATTATTAATGGAAAACCAAAAAATTCAGTCAAAAATTACCTTTTATTGCCCTTTTATAGTCTAATGCCCTGTGTTACTTTAGGCGGAATCATTTCAAGGGTTTATTGATTTTAGTTTTAAAAATGATGCTCTAAAATCTTCATGTGCTGTTGCTGCAAAATAATCTTCGACAGGTGTCTTGCAGGAATGTAAAAACAAACATGCTGCTAAAATGAGTGCTGTTATGAGAGTTTATTGTACTTACTTTCTCTCTACAATTGTCAATCATCGACTTCCAAAAGATAAAACCCCCATCATACAACCGCAGCAACACCTAGCATTATTACCAGAGAAAGACAGAAAATTACGCCATGAAATATTGACTTGAACACATAGAAATATGATTAAGTTGAATTGACTTTTCAAAATACCTTTCCTGAATTTTAATGATTCCTCGTTTAAACTGACAGATGTTTGACATTTCTGTGGTTTTAAAAGTGTGAAAAACTAATGACAAAAAAAAATACGAATTTACTTTATAATTATTGCTTAGGAAGAATAATCAATATTAGCATTTTACTTTTTCATTGACTTATGAATATCATTTTTGAAGAATATATGTGCATATTTTTATGAGCTGTAGATTTTAGTGATTCATTATTCTATCTTTTATCCATTAATTCTCTTATCAAAAGTTTATATCTCAGTGGTTTCTCTATTTTTCTGTTGTTTCTACATTATACAAGGCCTGCAAGAAGAATCTTATAAGGTGGTGCAAAGCTTTGTTCCCCACTGCTAAACCCTTTTAGCATGCCTTACTATGATCACCGACTGATTAACAATAGTCAACCTATTTTATTAATGGATATATCGTATCAATTTGAAAGTTTTGATACACAGTTCTACCCAAGGCCCCTTTCTTTGGCCCCTTGAGCCCCAGTGCAATGCATCAGCTGTATCCCTCTCTGAGAGGCCCTGACAATGTTTTCTTGTATAATGATGAGTAAAGGCTAGAAATAGGAGTGGTGAGTCATTTTGCTACCAAATATTTGATAACATTTTTTCGAAAGAATGGACATTTGACCTCTCTCTCTCTCTCTCTCTCTCTCAGCCGCTCTCTCTCTCTCTCTCTCTCTCAGCCGCTCTCTCTTACCCCCTCTTTCTTTCTCTCTCTCTCTCTCTCTCTTACCCCCTCTTTCTTTCTCTCTCTCTCTCTCTCTCTCTCTTACCCCCTCTTTCTTTCTCTCTCTCTCTCTTACCCCCTCTTTCTTTCTCTCTCTCTCTTACCCCCTCTTTCTCTCTCTCTCTTACCCCCTCTTTCTTTCTCTCTTACCCCCTCTTTCTTTCTCTCTTACCCCCTCTTTCTTTCTCTCTTACCCCCTCTTTCTTTCTCTCTCTTACCCCCTCTTTCTTTCTCTCTCTTACCCCCTCTTTCTTTCTCTCTCTCTTACCCCCTCTTTCTTTCTCTCTCTCTTACCCCCTCTTTCTTTCTCTCTCTTACCCCTCTTTCTTTCTCTCTCTTACCCCTCTTTCTCTCTCTCTTACCCTCTCTTTCTTCTCTCTCTCTCTCTCTCTCTCTCTCTCTCTCTCTCTCTCTCTCTCTCTCTCTCTCTCTCTCTCTCTCTCTCTCTCTCTCTCTCTCTCTCTCAGAATAAGAATAAACTCCAGGCAAGCTTCACTCACACCCATCTTACCTCTGGAAGCCAATGTATGGCTTTTTATTAGCTCAATCATAGAACAATTGTCGCACATAGGCAGGCTTGCCAAAGTAAAAATGATATGAATTAGAGACTTGTCTGAGCTTATTTATTCACGTATTGACTGGAGAAAGTCAGACACCTTTAATTGTAACATCAGTTAATGCTGACGATTTTAATTCAATTAATGATGATCAAGGTACGATATTGTAACCATTGCGAGTTACTGCTGTCAACTGTCAGCATGATTCTTGGCCCTATTGACTGCCAGATATTTCATCGTTGTCAGCCATGTAGATGCGACCTTTTCTTTTTGGACACACACACACACACATTGATATTATATTGCCACTACAATTGTACCGATCTCATCTTTGGTTGTCATGCTATAGAGTTTGAGCATTTAGAGCTCTGAAATGGAAGGTTTTGCAGTTTTTACAATACGGTTGATAATTGTGTTTATTAGTCCACTTATCATACAGACCACAGGTTCAGAAGACTGATGTAAGTGGTCTCCCATGTATGCAGTAGAAGTTTTATTATTCATATGGAATTCAGTAATTGTTGGTTATAGCTCATAATATCAAGGTTCTAAGCACAGTACTACATGAAGATGGTAACCTAGGAAGTGCCACTCCTGAGTGGATTTCTCTTTGTTCTTCTAGCCCATGGATATATATGAAAATAAATAGAAATTACTTGCAGTCTGTTTTATTGTTCATTAACTTGATTAAACAAGTTTAATTTTTTTGTTTCAAATGGCTATATGCATGTTATTTCTTAAATTCAAGTATTTAGTTTTTATTTTTTTGCTCAAAACAGTATTGTGAGCTAATACAATTGTATTGTTTTCAACTGATGACTATGGCTAGTGCCCAGAGCTCATATTCCCAGAATATAGATGTATCATGTACATCTCCTTTGATATTTTTCAATTTTTTTTTCCATTTCATTTAAGGAAGATTAACTTTTTATTTCATTGAAACTGATTAGAATGGCTGATGAGGTCCATTGTTTGTTTTTGTTTTTTTTTTATCATCGAACAGTTAAAACATCAATATATTTTTTTGCATTTTATTTGAAGATTCTTCTTTTTTTTGTTGTTTTTTTATCAACGAAGTTGGAAGAATCATATGTAATCGATTCATTTTTGATTGTTGTCGAACTCCAGACCAAATCTTGAGTTGACTCTGTTTATCTATCATGATAACGGCAACAACAACAATCCTCACCAACTTCAAGGTAGTAAACTTCTCACTGTTTGTCTGTCCCATCCTGTTAAACCAAACTGGCATGTAAAATTAACATTCCCCCACCATAATTTGAAATCATAACCAACTGATTGGTAGGCATATCTATTACCGACTGAGCTAAATTGACATGTTTTACATATCTATAAAAAAAATTGTTAGAAATACGTTAGATAGGGCTTATTTCATTCTAATAAATGAATGAATATATTTATAAAATTAACATTTTGAAGTAATGATCAAGTGAGTGGTACTCATCTCTCTTACAGATGTAGACAAACTAACTAGGCTTACATTTAAAGGGCTTGTTTCATTCTGATAATAAATACGTTTATGCTAAAAAAATATGTATATTTTTTTTATTGATATTTACTATATGAATTTTTTTTTCGATCAGGAGATATTTTTTCATATATCAAGGCAATAGCCCAAAATATGGAAAATCAAAATGGTTACCCACTTGGCTACTTGCTGTATATGAAGAACAGAGTTTCATTCACTTTTCAGTAAGTGTTTGGTATTGGCAGAGACGTGCACTCACCGAGTGCTTTCTAGTTGTTTGCTATAGCAAAAATCCAGACATCAAAGAGCAGTAGCTTGTAAAATTTGTCTATCAACTGACCCTTAGATATGCATATAGAATAATTTTGCAACAGCTTGATTTGAATTAGCAATTATGTGTGTGTGTGTGTGTGTATGATTTCAACTTTTTCTCAATATTTTTTTAATGTGCACAAAATGTCATTGATATTCATTGAGAACTCCCAGAGATATTGTGTTGACAAACATGAATGAATATGTATACCTCTTCTAACATGATAACAATTCCAGAAAGTATAGTTATCATTCATCAGAATGTTATTGTTCAGCACCCACATAAGTCTATTCATGCATCAACCATGACCTATTGAAGTCTAATCAGCTTTTAGGCATATGGTAAGTAGGACAAACAGCCCAACACAGGAGAGAAAGGCAACGGTGATAATGACTGGGTTTGTGCACTGGGTAATTTACAAGCACGGAATGTAATTAATCATTTGATTGGGATAATTAGTGAAGGGAATTTCACCAGCCCAACAATGTTGGACAGAGGTTATATATTTACCCATGTTTGTTTGTCCGTCTGTCTGCATGTCCATACAGTATCTCCAGAAATCCTCAATAACTTTTCAATGACATTTTGGAGAAGAGTGGGCAACGGACCAAGGAGGGATTGATTCAAATCCCCCCCCCTCCATAGATCAAGGTGTAAAATTTCACATTAGTCCACATTATATCTCCAGGAATTTTCAATGATTTCAGTGATATTTTGTCAAAAGGTAAGCCAGCCTTGGGCTAAAGAAAAACTGATTAAATTTTAAGGCGGATCCAAGAATTTTTTTTCTCTCAATTTAGAGATATCTTTTCATATGTTGAGACAGTAGTTCAAAATTATAGAAAATCAGACCTTAGTCACCTCTCCTGCACCAAATGACCTCAGCAGAACAATTGTCGAGTTTGAACTCATGGACCATGATGACTTGAAAGAGCAAAAATAAGTGATTAAAAAAATTCAAACGAGAGGAGACAAAGGGCTCTAAAGTTGTATGAATTGGATAGATGTATGCATAAACAGAAGGAAAAAAAAAAGCTGATGCAATGCTTAAACAGTCATTCATTCTGTTCCAACCAGTGAATGGCATTATCAGAGGTGTGTACTCTCTAAATGCTTTCTATTTTAGATGGTTTTATTGGTTTTGATTTGTAACTTTGAGTATCTGGAAACTGATGAGAATTAATCAATAATGAAGACCCTGTGAGGAAAGTGCTTTGATATGGGGAAATACATCAGGTGGGGAAATTTGCTCTCTCAAGTCTGTGAATTGGAGACATCAACAATAATTAAGTGAAATACCGAAAACATAGACTCAGAACTAGAAAGCGTTCGGAGAGTGCATATCTCTGTCAACACTAACTGAAAACCGAATGAAAATAAGATATTAAAAAAAACAATGGAGAGAGAATTAAATGCACAAATATTGAGTTACTTCCCTTCAATTTTAAATTTAGCCTCTTCATTGTTTGTTCCTAACCGCTTTTCCTGCTGAATGATTAAAAATATCTTCTAATCAAGAATTATTTCTTGGATCCACTCCAAAATTTAATCATTTCCTCAGTAGTCCATTGCCCACCCTTCTATAAAACTTCATTGAAATCGAGAACTTTTGGAGATATTGTATGAACAAACACTGACACGAATGAAAAATAAGAACATTTTCTGTTGTGAAGTCAGATTTTTCAAAAATATCTGACAGTTATATACCTTCTGTTGTAGTTGTCAGAACTGTTATATGATGATTGTATTGGACTAGTACATTTTTTTTTCATTGTCAAGCATAAATAAGATGAATACTATTCTTCAAAGGGTTCTGAAATTCATTTTGGACAGGGACAGTTCCATTAGTCCTTCATTTCTATTCATTTAAAATCTATTTTTGCTGTTGTTTGATAGGTTTTAACTGTACTGAACAATATTCTAAAATACAGACTTGTTGCATTCTTTCTCTTTTCCTATCAGACATCTGTGCATTTGTATCCATTATAATGTATTTCACATATCTCTCCTTCCATTACAATACGTCAGCCATGAAGTGGTCCTCGGTAGAGAGAAGGAGAGAGAAGGGGAACACACAGATATATGAGAGAGAGAGAGAGCTCAATCTACAGATCTATTAATGACATTTCCAACTTGGCCCCTTGCTCCCTATCTACCCATTCACTTACCAACCCAGTTTTGAACAGAATTGAATCAATGGAACAGAGTTTTGAAGTTCTGTGAGCCAATTAAAGTTCTCTCACCTGTCTTCTTCCTATTGATCTAGAATCATGATCATCTGATAGATCTACAGGTGACAAGAGTGCAAGGGAGAGTTGGAAAAAAACAACAACAAAAAAAACAACCTTTATTTCATTCTTAGACCAGCTGTTGTCACTCGGTCAATACACCTGCTCATATATCTTATCGAATTGACAAAATACTCACCTGAATTGTCTGCATACTTGTCTTTTCAAGTCACTATATTGGGGAACTTCCAGTGTCATAGAGCAGTGGTTCCCAACCACCAAGCCACAGACCGGTACCAGGCCGCAGAGCATATGCTATCGAGCTGTGAGGAAACAATATGATTTGGCAATATGAAATAATAATTCAGCTGCACCTTTCCGCTTTCATCTCCTTGGATCTTAGTATTTGTTATTGATCATTATATAAACCCTTTTAAAAATGTAATTAAGTGTATTAGCCGACCTTTTTTAAGGGATTTGTAGTTGACTTATCACCATTATATTCCAGTTGTGATTAGTCTGAACCCCAACTCTATCAGTTAAATATTGTCTATATCAAACTGGTCTGCAAGCAAAAAAGTCTGTAGACCCCTGTCACTGAGAAAACTAAAGTTCCCTTACATAAATACTACTGTGTGGTATGTGTACTGGTGCCAATATACAAACAATAGACTGCCATTATACAACTCATTTTTCCATGTTAAATGCCATAATACTAGATGATATTCTTGGCCACACTTCTGCATTAATTTACAATAGAGAAACTACATAAAGCTCCCCTTATGCCTAAATTATGTGGTTTTGCTAAATTCATCTCCGAGACTTATAAAATGTACTTCAAATATCTATCTAATAATTTATATGCATCGATTCCCTGAAAAGTGAGGTTTTGATTTTGTACAGTTGAGAAAGTGTGCAGATTTATGTAATCAAGTATAAGTTGAAAAAATCCCATCAAATTGTAATAAGACCTTGAAGAGTGTGATTCTGAAGAGTATGGATAAATTTTGGAACAAAGTGAGTGTTTTATTCTAGGTATTGCTCTACTATTTATTAATCTTTTTACTGATCATCTCTGAGTGATAGTTGGACACAGATATTCTACCAGTCCCTGGTGCATTGGAGAAAAAAAAACCTTGCCAGTCCATCAGATCTAATAGTATTTAGTCAAGAGGACGGCTCAAATTTTTATCTTTTGTTCATAGCCTAGAAATTGACAAATTATTCAATGTATTTTTTACTTTTAAATATGAATAGATCAGCTAACCAGATGACCTGAAATGCAAAATGACATTACTGGTATCTTTTTTTTTTTTTCTTTTTTTTTCTATACTTGTTCATGACTCATCATTTCACTGCTGGTCATCATAAGTGTACAATGACTTGTTCAGTTGATGGATGCTACTGATACTATGTTTGACAGATGGGTAATTCCGGGTCAAGCCATGATTATCTCGGATTTTGTTTAAATTTGATACAATTATTGATTTTTTGGAGACAGATTGAATGGCACCTGTCTCACGTTTCTAGTTCAACAGGTTCTGGAGATACAGCCCTCTAAACATTGCAAAAAATGTGAATTCTTTGAAGGTAATGACTAAGTTTAAAGATCAATATCTTTTTACTTCTAAGAAACTCACTTATGTACCATTTTAAAGTACTTGAGTTGACCTGAATCAATTATTGAAAGCATTAATACCTGAGCATTCAAATTAGGTCACGGTCGAGGTTTATTTGACCTTGACCTTTTTTAGATCATGTTGACCAATTTTTTTCTAAATTTGACTATTGGTCTTGCATTTAGCACATGTACAAAATTTCATGGAGAACAAATGGAAGTGTTTGCTGCAAGGATTTTAATAAACTAAAGTGTTACACTGAAATTACAAAAAGGTCAATATGTTCATGTTAAAATGGATTTTCATATGGAATATCTCATTATATAGAAATTTAGGAGGTTTGGTTATCATGTATTATTCCAATTGGTCTCATCAAGAAAAATCTTTTTTTTAACTGCTGTGGTCAATGTTGGTTTTACCACCACCAACTTGTTGATATCCCCATCGCCTATAGGGCCACTCCTGATAGATCAGATTAAGCCACAGATATCAACACCCACCTTTTACTGTTTTTTTTTTGTTTGTTTTTTTTCTGTAATAATCTTGTAATTCTTATACTGTGAAGCAGCACCATCAGAAACATGTATACTTTTCCAATGGTGTTTCACAATATAAAAATTACTAGAATTTTATGAATTTGTACAGCCATAAAGCTGACTTTGGTGATAATGGAGAGTGGCACTCCTGGAAAAGGACCGTGTGATGATTTGGCAGCACTGTTAAAAGATTAGCAGCCAGAGCAATCCTGCAGCAACCTTAGAATCAACAGATCAACGCTTGTATCTGATAAGGAACACTGAAAGAACTTATGAACTTTTGAAAATTAGGATGGAAAGTGCTTCTAAAATTTTAGAAAAAGAAATGTTCACAGAGCGTTTTGGAATAATATTAAGAACCTGCCTTGAAAAATCCTTTTTATTAGTTTATTTAGAAACTTATTCTTTGCCCGGAAAAATTTATTGCAAATTTAATAAATTTAGCGTCTCTTCAATTGAAAGAACCTCATTTCAAAATTGGGTTTTTATGGAACAAAAAGTGTTCATAATTCTTTGAGCGAACATATCATTGTGAATGGAAAAAATAGCCCCTGTTCATAGAGCATGGTTTTGAAAGCTTCACCTCTCTTCCTTTCACTTGACTTGTAAGAAAATCCTCTCTCTTTCTCTATCATATTTCAAAATCATTGGAGATGCTATTCGCGTCATATTTACGTCAGTTTTAGATAGTCACAAAATAAGTCTTCAATCCAGTACAGGTTTTTGTTGTAAACAGAGCATTCCCCACGTATTGACTAAGTAGGCCTTGAATTGAAAAACAATTAAGGTAAGACAGGTGGCAGTGGACATTGCTGGAGGTGAAAAACATGTTAGCTCAATAGCCATTATTGATTTTGCTAAAAAGGTAAAAAATGCACAAATTCATTTGCATATAGTCGTCCTAGTATAGGTAGCTGATTTATACCCATAAATATTTCAATTTGAATTGACTCAGAGAATATGGCCAATAATGTGCATCAGTCCTGCCTATAGTCTTGTAAACATTTTTTGAACATGACCAACTTTAACACAAATCCATTGAATACCAATTGAGGAACAGAGTTACTTTAATCCTCTCCATATTGAATTTATGTCTAAATTTTATCAGTTTTAAGGTAACTCAAATTTAAATTCAATTTGCCATCACAGTCATTAATTGAACAACTGTAGCATTGAAATTTAAAGTCATGTAAAAAAATTCCCATCAAAGAATAAATAGGGTCAGCATGAATTTCATTTATGACATCACTGGTGTTTTCAAATGGAAAACGTCTAAAATATAGTAAAGAAACACCTAGATTCTGGAGAATCCAGCTGTTATTTATAAACATGTCAGGGAAAGGTTAAACAAGCTCCTTTTATTTTTTTATTTTTTTTCGTCAAAAAATCAAAAACTATTTGAGTGGAGTACTGATGCCAATTTTCAAGTCAGTTGACTAAATGGTATGGCCAGATGTGCTGGAACATACAAATACCTAAACACATGCATCTTTAAAAAAGATAGAACCCTTCGCCACCTTTGATGGCTACGATTGTTCAATTTCTGAGCTATATCTAACAGTTAATCACTCTACATAATTTATATTCTTGTTGGATAATGTTCAAATTATGATAAAGGCATTTTTAATTCATAATAGCTGGGCAGACTCAGCTTTTCTTGATTCCACCTCACCAAGTGTCTTCCTTTCTTCCGTTTCTATGCTCTTGGAGCTCAAACTGCTTCCTGTGATGTCCAACAGTTAACCGACGTCCATATTATATGGCTGACCCATACTAGCTTTTGCAGTTGACTTTCAAGAAACTGTATCTTTGAATTAGGTAGCATTTCTTCTGCAATCATTTGGGATGTAATATAATGAAAGAACATGTTGTACAGTTTTACCTTGAATAGTGCATTAAATGTGTTCCAAAATTCTTCATTCTGTTTAAAACCGTACTGTTCAATCATGTCTTATAATTTATGTTCTTTTTTCAGAATATATTTAGTTACATTAATTTGTACTATAATAATTTGGAAAGCCACACTAATCAAAACTGCACTATTCAAGCTATTCCTTCTTGTATGTGAGAAACAAAATACTTTGGACCAATCACAAATGAATTCTATTCATTCACAATCACTGAAAAAAAAAATTCTATTCAAGTTACATTTCAGCTCAAGTTACTTTTTTTAAATTGATTTTTATGCTCAATTAAGATGTGAATGATTATTTTTTAAATTTCTTTTGCAGCTCTTTCCCAAGAAGAAAATGCCACTGGACGTTTTCTCAAATCCCAAAGTTCAATTGACAAGACAAGGGCTGGCAAAATGATGGCGGCTGTTGGAAAGTCTCAAAGTTTTGCAGCTCAACAAAGGTTTGAAATGATCTTTATTCTCAACAGTTTCTGAAGAGATAACCTAATATTTCAGGTGCGAATAATCTCTAATATTTTGCTAGGCTTGTATATGCTGCAATTCTCTTTAGGGTCGAGACTTTTGATGTGGAACACAAAGCCCAATTAAATGTTCCCATGAGAAAATAAATATCTTGGGATCAAAGTGTGAAAAAAGGCAGAAGAAGAGAAAATTCTTTTAGTAAAAATACATCTTTATATATTTAATGGCGTAGCAGGAAAAAAAATTAGGTGAGAATTACTCCTCTGGCAAATATAGTTGTTCATGGAAAAGTATCACTTATTTTGAAGCTTAGAAGTCAACCTTCATATTCCCAGTGGAAGATCAGTACAATGATCGGATTTCCAAGTAATATAGTGTCTGTCCCCCCAAAATCCTGATTGAATTTGTTCATGTACTGAAGTTTCTCTTCAATTCAGAAGATCTTGAAGAAATCTTTCTTTGGGCATTCTTAGTTACAATAATTCTAGAAGAATTCTTTGTTTTATCTCTAATAAATTTCAGATCCATTGCTGAATCCACCCCCACCCCCCAACAATTGTACAGTTATTTTTGTTTTTAAGAAGGTAGTGACTTATTTAGCTCACCTTACTAATATCTTCTGGTTAGCTGGTTTTGAATTCCAAGTTGTCCTCTTCTCGGACTGGCTGCCTCTCAAGGATGGAGAGCTCAATCTGCTCTGCCATTTAAGTTGTAGCTGGAGGAAGGAGAGATAAATTCATGCCATGAACATAATTGCAAAGTGAATATAAACAGTTTTGGCTGGATTTTGAATTCAGCCCTCTGATTCTATTATCTGCACTATTCAAACGTTAACATGCCTATCAAACTTCAATGTTAAGAATAAGTGAGAACTGTGTGATCCCCCACCCCAATCTATTCGAGCATGGGGAGGAAAATTGAGACCGGAAGGCTTTTAAGGGAGTCTGAGGGCATGCTCCTCCTGAAAATTTGAAAATTATCTTCCAAAGATTGGCTTAAATTACGTTTCAGGGTGTGTCAGCTACTGAAATGAACTTTTTATAAAATGTGTGAGAATTTTCCTTTCATACCAGTAAGCATGTGAATAATGCAGAATTCATGTGACTCGGAAGGGCTGCGTTAATCGCAACACTTGTGAATAAGTTATTCTATTTTAGCATCAAATGCAGTACAGCTTGTTCTGTAATTTTAAGATGGAAAAGTTTTCATTTTCTTTCTCTGTTGAACAGAGAATTCTGTCTCTGTCAGGCAGAGAATGAAATTATGATCATTAATATATCAACAATCCATCAGATGGAAAGAAGAGATTAGATTGTCCCAATAAAATGTGGGTATGTTCATGAATTTTCTCCAAGTTTTAGACGGTGCATTTTGTTGATTTCAAGCTAATTCAATAAATAATTTTCCCTAATTCCACATTTGAACATCTCTCAGGCCTGATTTAAAAAAAAGATATTTTATAGACTTCTTAGCAGTGTGCCAAATTTGTTTTTTACCCTTTGACCTTCTTGCATTCCAGACTGGCACTACGTGTGCCATTAGTTCGGCTCTACCAGGAGGTGGAAACCTTCCGTTACCGAGCCATTTCAGACACATTGATGACAATCAATCGAATGGAAGGGGCACGAACAGAATATCGAGGAGCACTTCTCTGGATGAAGGCAGTTTCGGAAGAATTGGATCCTGATACTTACAAGCAGTTGGAAAAATTCAGAAAAGTACACGCCTATTTTCAAATTTAATTTCAGTTGAAGATTCAAATCTTGGCATTCTTCTGTTTTTTGTACGTGTAACTTTTAACCATTGTCAAAATTGATTATGGATGCAGAAATAAAGCAAAAAAACCAAGGAAGGTAACTTAGACTGTATTGATGACTAGAGAATTCTCAAAAGAGATAGCATTTATTTTTATTCTTTACCTCAATTGTTTATTTGTTAAAAAATAAGTATGTATTCTTTCGGAAAATAATTGTAATAACTAGTGAAAATTGATGGAATAGTGCGACAGATATTCAATTAAGTTTGTTTCTCATCAAGTTTTTCTTGAATTTTTTCTCAAATTCAATTTTTGGGGGATTTGACATTATTATCTCCTGTAACTATGACAATAAAAATTGAATATTGATAAATATAAATAGATTATCACTATAAAAAAAATCTGAATGAATAAAAAAAATGATATAAATAAATGCTAAATACTGTATATTGAATTGAATAAATATTTGTTTTTGAAGTTTGATCAATCAACTCCGATTCATTTTGTGCATCCATAGTCAATTTCGACTACAGTTAAAAGGGTTGAGTATACAGAGAGGAAAAATCCCAAAATATCTCATCTTGAAATTTTATTGTTTTTGTTGGGTTTTTTTTGGGGGGGGGGTCTTACACAGGAAACCTACTTCTTAATTATTTTATGAATTAAATGAATATCTCAGAACTTTAACCTCTTCTGTGTCATGGTTTTCCTTGCAAAAAAATTGATGAAATAAATTCTCCATTGCATATTTAAAACAGTTTGATTTACACAGAAATCAACTATTAACGAGAGAAAATCTAATAAATCTGGTGTATACATAGGTATACATTAGAAAAAGAATAACACATCATTGTAAGACAGGTTATTTTGTCCGTGGTACCAGACTGACTCAAATGCTTAGACATGTTATATCATTCGTGGAACTGGAACAACATTCTCTGAGACAAGTTATCTCATCTGTGGCAGCAAACAGGTTGACCACATTATATAAAAAAACTTCGATAATTTTGCATTGAAAAATTTATTTCTGTTGACCATTGGTTTTTGAATAAATCATTTTCTTCTTCCAAGTGTCATTTGTAATTACAAAAGCTGAGAATGCTGAAAACATTTTTTTTGTGCTGATATATGTTGATTAACCAGGAGAGAAATTTTTATAATTTCCTATTTACATGTGTGAATATGTTAAATTATTTGAAACTCTATTTGGAATGATCTCCCGTTGTTACATGGAGATTGGGTCCCTCAGCCTAGACTGCATGAATAGAAATAAACAATTAAAGAAAAATGGAGCTGCAGCAGGAATCATTTGTCAGCATTAGAAACAAAATAGTGCAGACATGGACAGTTGAATGAACAATTTGAGAAGAGAGGGTATGAAGCAGTAATTTGAACCTTCACCATTCTGTAGGGCTATTTAGTTCAATGGTTAAGAGCAACAGTGCATTTAGGTAGCTACCTTATTGGCTGCAAATTTGAGCTCCATTTGTCTTTAATTGTTTACGTGAAATAAAATTTCAAAATATTTTACACATCTAGCTACTCTGAAAATACCTAATCATTCAGACATTTTTCTGAAAATCTGTAATTGTTCTGTTTTTTTTTTACTCAACTATCAGATCATTGTTATTGGTTAGATATTGTGTTGTCTGTTGCTATGGTTATTGATGTATTGCATGTGTGTCCAGATCTTGATGAAAGTATTGTTTTGTTTTTAGGTGCAAGCTCAAGTAAGAAAAACCAAAGCCCGTTTTGACAAACTGAAGTTGGATGTGATGCAGAAGATAGACTTGCTTGCTGCCAGTCGCTGTAATATGTTCTCCCATGTGTTGGCAAACTATCAGTCGACATTGTTACACTTTTGGGAGAAGACATCCCGAACCATGACGGCTGTGTCAGAAAGTTTCAAGGGTTACCAGTACTATGAGTTTAGTATGTTAAAGGTATGTTCTGATTTAGTCAACTCCTTGAGGACACCCCCATGCTTTTATTTCTTATGAAAAATTCACGCAATGCACCTTATTCAAATTTTCAATAGTTGGTGTGTGTGAAAATCTTATGTTGTACTAATATCTATTCTATGACAAAAGTAAGTGCACACTGAATACTTATGCAAATGTAAACTTATAATTGTTTCAAGGTAAATTTGGCTCACATCTTTCATGGCTAATAAAACTGTATCAATATATTTCAGTATAGTACCAGTCTGATTGCATTCTATGAAGAAATGTATTTTGTCAAGATTTTATTCTATACTTTGTTTAGTTTGTTTTTCCATTGATTTAAACATTCATGAGTATTTTTTGTTCTTTATATGATGTAATGTCAAAATAAATTGATTACAGTAACACCCATAAATTCACCGATTATTATCAGAAATGTTGTTGGAAATAGTAAAATGAAACCTCATTCTACTCCTTCATTACTACGTTGTTTTAAGTAACTAAAATTCAGTGCTCAATTCCCTTTGTGTGCTGGTTGCAAAATGTATGTGGACACAGCTCAGAAGGAACTATGCTTACAAGTTCTATGGTTGGTTTAATTTTGGGGTATCTTCAGCTTAGGCATCTGGAACAAATTTCAGATAAGATTTCATTACCTCCCTTGGATTCGTTTATCTGGCCTCATATTATACACACATTTTTTCCATAAATAAATATATGATTTAACATTTGTGACCAATAAGACTTAAAATTTGTATAACGGAAATGATTATCTAAAATAAAAAAAAAGGTCAGTCTTGCTTTCTTTAGATCTAAAAAGTCACAAAAGCAGGAAAAAATGTCCTTACTGGGAATATTTTTCCCCACCCGCATGTGTGTATCTCATATTGATTGGTAATGTCAGCGAAGGAAAAAAGTCAAGGATCATCTCCAGTAAAGTATGGGAGCCTATTATGAGTCTATAATTGACTGAACCAGTAAGTGTGGATTTGATTATATTTCATTAACAAACTAAGAAGTCCACTGCAGAAATAGTTATGTGTAGCATAATAATTTGTATTTCATTATCATTATTGCTTAAAAGAAATTTTAACAATTAAAATGTTTCCTATCTTTGGCTTGTAATATAAAATGATTTTCTCTGTTGTTTAAAGGAATTGAGTGAACCCAGCAAAAAGCTGAGTGACATGACAGGCAACAAAAAAACTCGAGAACAGGCTGAGAGGGATACAGACAGTGGGGAGGAACCACAGAAGTAAGTAGACATAAACACTTCTTCATGGATATTTACCTGGACTCACACTGACTCACCTTTGTGATATTTATTTTCCTTAAAATAGAAACTTTTCTCATTTTTTTTATCAATTTTTTAAAAATTCATATTGTTTCTTTCATTCCTGAAATTCCTGATACTGGAAGATCCACATATTTCTGTAATCACATCATCTTGGGGTTCTTGCAGAGATTAAAAGTTATATACCCAACGGAAGATTAACCATTATGCTGAGTAAGCTTAAGGCTAGGGGCCTGGTGCTCAGGTGGTAGATAATCCATTTGTGGATATTCTGTAAATATGCAATGTATTTCCCGTTATGTTGTATATTTTACGGCTTCTTTAATGGACTGTATTGTAAAAAGCACAGATTTCAAGATCTTTCATCTCTAATAGTGAGTGTATCAAAAGAGAACAGATTGATGGTTGTGCAGTACATAGAAATTCTGGTATACGTAGATGAATACACTGTTTATAGAAGCAAAATAAATCTAGAACAACTAGTTATCAATTGTGAAAAAATTCAGAGATATATAGGATTTCTATTTGGATGATTCCTTAAATAAAAAAGAAAGATAAATAAATAAATGTGTGTATGTACATACATGTATATATGCACACACACACACTGGAGGCCGTAATTCATTTGGTAAAGTGCAGCATCTATTGTCAGATCTATATCTGATGTCCCCAAGGTGGAGACTTCAATATTAAACCTGATGTCACTAGTAGACTGGTCCTTTACCCCAACGCTAACCATAAGCTTTTGTGTTTTGATTGGTTAAAAATGTACTTTTTTTTTGTTTTTATTTTTAACATTAAAATACACTATATGGTTTCTTCTTGGACTTGAAATAAATTTTTTCATTTTTTCGTGCAACAGCTGTCATTAAACGTCAAAGATTAAGCTGATAAGATCGGATAATACTCTGCTCTTAGACTTTTCTCAACCTTATAGCTAATGGGTTCACCAATAGAGCCCAGTAGACCACATGCCTGAGTAGCACCAACTTTTATCTGTTACTCAAATTTTAGTCTTTTGTATATTTATCTTTCATCAAAAAAATCTCAGAAATGTAGAATTATTCATATTTTCCTGATTTATCTATTTTTAAGATGAAACACTGCTGATTTTTCAGTAGTATATGCCATCATTTAAATTGTTTTATTTTTTTATTGCAACTGACTTAGACCATCCACCTGGTATTAAGTAAAAAGTACTGATTGGAAATGATAATCTCCAGGCCAGCTCAAACTTACATCCCTTTACTCAGGGAAGCTGCCTATGTACAGCATTGTCTGACCAACTGAGCTACCAGGGCTCTCATGGCTGGCAGAAGATCTTGTAAACTTACCTTTCTCTAATTATTGTATAATACTATTACTGCAACTAGTGCACATAGAAACGATAACAGTATATTACTGCATGGTAATTTTTGAATAGTGGATTAAATTTTAGATGATATATATTTTATACTTTTGAATATCTTGTGAGATTTTTCCAATAGTGTTTGTTCATACATTGAAAAAAAGTTGAAAAATGAAATGGGTCTGGTTAGTCACTTGAAAGAAACCACCTGGTGACCAACATCTTTTGGCTGCATACTCTATTGAGGTGATCAATTAAAAGATTGGGAAAAGGGGTGATTAATAAATGTTGGAAAGTGATTGCTAAAAAAAGCCTGCATTTTCAAAAGAAAACCATCATGAATGCTGCTGGACACACTAAAGGATCAATTTAGCACAAGCTTACACTGCAAATTGAATCCCCCCCCGCACTAAAACCTATTCAGGAGGGGGGATTTGAAAAAATATGTTTCTGCTAGATATAACAAGTTGTAAATGTTCAAATATTCTGCCCTCTAGCTCCATTTGTGTTGCCTGTACACGTGATATTAGAAAGTACCCGGACTCTACACAGTGTGATTGTACCGTTCAAAGAAAATGCTTATGCAGCTTCTGCTCATTGTTACCCAGCCATATGAGTTAGTAGGTTTCTTTCTACCTATTTATGTTCTTGTATCACTTGAGGTTACGTGACGTTGAAAGAGATCATCTCTGCATACTGCATCAAATTTTGTGTGCAGCTCGGCCAATTTGCTACCGAAACCCACCAAATGCTGCATTCTTCTGATCAAACAGAGGTTTTTGAGTGACATAAACATGTCAAGGTCAGTTGAGTGTTGGTTCAAAAATACTATAATTTAGTAAATATTTTTTTTGTCCTTATGTCTGTCATTTCGTTACTCAGGGACGACTCAAGCCATGGTCACCAATGTTTCTGGGGTTACTGTGGATCATGTTTTAGCATATTCATTTTTCAAAAAAAAAATTTGGCCCAGTCTAGAAACTTTTTGATAGTCCTTTTTACATAGATAGTCAGCCAGACTAACTTAGAAACTGAATAAAATTATCTTGGTTGACTGATATTTGAAAGTATGACTGTAATATAGCATTTATCATTGATATTAACTAAATAAGCTCGATCACAATGTATTAACTTTGGTCCATAGACATTTGCTATACTTATAAATCTTGTATTTTTTTTTCTTCAACCAAGTATTTTGAATTTTATTGTTATGGAATTAGCCTACTGTTCGGAAACAGTCTTGAAGTTTTAGATAGCTATAACTAGTAAATGCAGCTATCTCATCTAACATATTCTTGATGTATAACCATACATTGAAAAAAACTAGATGCCAGGAAATTAATATATTGGAAAATTCATTACGTTGATATTTCATAAATTTAGAATATCTCCGCTTACCTGAAAAACTCATTTTGTAACATTGTTTTTAAAGATCTGTAGAGGAGCAACTGAAAGATCTGATATGCGACCTTTCGGACGAAGGCCCTCCTCCTGACTCAGACAGGTATCTTAGGGTTTCCATTTTACTCCTCCTTTATTCTCCTGAGCTCCTATCCACATTCTTTTAAATTCTACTGGATCACAAGATTTCCAATTTGGTCAAAATCATACCCATCACAACAACTGGAGACCTAAGATTCTTTTGGTAACTTTCCCTCTTGAACAAAATGGAAGAAATCATTGCACTTCCCTCTGCACATTACAAACCCTCATAGATTTAACCTTTAGCACTTGTAGGCTAGGATTCTTCGAAGTATGGCTCCTGCCCAAAACACCACTGGGACACAAGGTCCTGCTGACTAGGTTGAAGGTTCACAATAAGTGAATGCATAAAATAAATGAAGAGTAAGTGAGAAAAATATTGGTGACAATGAAATAATTAAGATTTGAAGTATGAATATATCTACTTATTACCTTTGTCATCAATGTGTCGTGAAGTTATTGCATAATTAGGTTGTGATCGAAAAAGGTTTGAAAAACCCTGATGTAGGCGACTTCATTCACCAGGCAAAAGGTTTGTTTTGCCACTGAAGCTGACCATTGCCGGCTGATAGTCATACTCTTTATACATTCAATCATACATGAACTGACACAATTTTGAGGTTTTCAAAGTTACCAAATGCACAGAATCTTGGTGCCCTTGAAATAAAATGCTGTGGAAAGAGAAGTTGTACTCATGAATAATGCAGATTTTGGCCAAGTCCTTTTGGGGTAGGCCCTGTTTTAAATTTCTTTCTTCACAAGGCTGGGTTTTCTTTTTCTCAACTTTAACCTTTGTAGGTGCATGACTTATGGCTAATTTAATCTCAGAGTGAGGAAGAGGAAATTCATTGCAGTGATTCTTGAATATCCTGTATCATTGAAGAGCTTCTACTGGACAGCCTTTTCCAGGCATTCTCAACAGGAACCCCCGCCCCAGGCCTTGGCACTGGATCCTGCAAAGAGCTCTTGAGGGGTCCATGGCCCCCAAAAGTAGAAGACAACTTTTTATCCTTTTTTTTTTTTTTAATCCTTTAAAAAAAATTTCAAGTGATCACTTTTTTTTTTTCTTGGCTTAGATCAATACGGTCAGATATAAATGAGCTCTTCTTTGATGAGGGTACTGAAGATGACCCACAGGATATCTTGAAAGAAGCAAACAGGTAGCCATTCCTCCTCCTTGAGTTCTATTTAACCGCCTTCTCTTTCTGGATTTGGTACTTTCTTCTTTTGTCTTTCACCTCTATTTTTACTGGATGGATTTTTATCTATCTAATAATGAAACTTGATTCCATCTTGAAAATTTCTAGCATCATTGTGTCCCAGATTTCTTCTTCAGGTTTCATATCTTTTGATGTAGATCGACACAATAGTTACTGCTCAACTTGGGTTATCTTATGAGAACTGATGTGTCAAATGCTGAATGAGAAGATTTCTTTATTGATACTTTTACTGATACCAGTTGATTATGAATTGAGGATCAAGATTAAGCATAAAATATATGGTCAGACTTTTTTCATTGTATGTTCATTCGTTCACAATGTTTTTGGCTGTGTTCCAGGTTCTAGAATATGAGATCATACTTCCCAGAATGCATGCTTGATTGGACTGAACATCTCACTTCTGTTTTTACTTATGCATTCCTATATATTAGAATTGTGTTTGTGTCAAATTCTGAGTTTCTTCCCTTACATTGGATGACCTGTTTGCTTTTTCTAAAATGGCCTTTTTGATGAGAGGTTACCAGATGCTATTTGTATTGATGCTAGGTTCGGTAAGTGAACAGAGACACCTGACAAAGACCAGTGAGAACACAGTCTAAACGTTGTGAACAAATGAACATAGATGAGGAAAATAGTCCGACCATATCATACACAACGATTAAGCTAAATGCTGTTTGTTAATCTGATTTTAAAAAAACAGCAGTAATAGTAGTAGTAGTAATTTTCATCATCATCATCATCATCAAATATCAGAATAAGAAGGGACAACAGTGCTTCTCAAATAAGTTTTTTTTTTTCGTATTAGTAAACCAGTTAAGAATGTTATACTATGAACAATGATAAACGTTGTGATCTAAAATGCTGTTTATGTACTTGAGTTTATACTAATACTATTAATCTTAAATCTCTACCTATCTGTCCTTAGAATTGTGTTCAATGCAATTATTTTTGATTGAAAAATTCCAAGTGCTGCTCACAAGGGAAAAGTCACTTATGTACCCACTTCTGTTTGTCCCTACAATATCTTCAAAAGTTCCGAGTAATTTTCAATGACATTTTGTGGAAGTTTGGATCATGGGCCTAAGAAGAATAAGATCAAATTTGAGGGTGGATCCTGAAATTTTTAGTCACCTCCCTTTATTGTAGCTATATATATATTTTCATTCAGTTATTAGTGACAATAGTGTTGGCTGAAGTATGTGCTCTCTGAGAACTTAAAATTTACCTCTGTCAACGAAGTTGAACAGGTGTATTTATTTGATCATGTCTTTCTGTCTCTACATTCATCTGTCCACACAATATTTCCGGAAGTACTCAATGGATTTCAATGGGATTTTGTGGAAGGGTGGACAATGGAGTAGAAAAGGGGTGGTTGAATTTTGGGGCTGCTCCGGAAATTCATTCCTTTGATTGAGATATATTTTTCAATTTTCTCCTCAGTACATTTATGTATAAGCTTGTGACTGTCCACAAGCTGTCTCAAAAAGTCTGAATGAATTTCAAAGACATTTTTGGAAAGGGTAGACAATAGACTACAGAAGAGCTGATCAAATTTTGGAGCATGTCCATGTACATTTACCTCATTTATGACATATTTATACATCCAAACCACATAATATTGCCAAAATTTCATGTCTCATAATATCTGCAAAAGTTCTCAATGAATTTCAGTGAAATTTTGTGCAAGGGTGGACAATAGGCTATGGAAGAACTGATTAAATTTTTGGGTTGACTTGTGCCCAATTCCTCCCCAGACAATGGCAGTTCTTATAATTCCTCTTATCTGCTGATTCATAACAACAAAAGACCAATTTTTAATGATTTTAAACTTAAAGTACAAAAGGAAATTGTATTAATTATGAGGTTGTCCAACATGATTGCAATTTTTATTGATCTATATTTTTTTTGGTTTGGGATGGGGGGCATGTTTAATTTATTTATTTATTTATTTATGTATCTAATATATCTCTTCTTTTTAAGAATAAAAGATTTATATAAGACTTGGAATAAAAGTCAAAATGAATATTGAGAAGTCAAAATTATCTTCAAAACCCACATACGTATTCAAATTATTCTATTTACTGATCCCTCAGCTTCAAGAAATCTATTTGAAATTTTTTTAAAATTAATTTTTCCAGTGACCCCTTTCTCTTATCTTTTTAGAACATCAGATGTCACCAAAATGAATTATTTATCTCTTGGGATTATTATTTCAAACCTTTCAGTCCTGATTTTTGAAGTTCTGAGATATTAAGTAATTAAATTTTCTTATTTATATTTGAATGCCATACAAAGACGACTAACATTGATGAAGAATCATTAAGTAAAGAATAATTCTTATGGAGGAAAAAAATGGCCAGATACGCAGGTCTCAAAATAATTAGTAGAACATGGTACTCCCAAGGAACATTAGTACATGAAGGCTTAAGGTATATTTTATAACACACATGCACACACACAAATATCTTTCCAGTTCTACATCACAAGCTTTTCTTACTGCACTGCACATAACTTTTTTTTTTGTCTCATATTTTGGGGAGAATCTTCAATAAAATAGCATTTTATTTATTTATTTATTTATTTATTTTTTTGCACAATCCTAATTATGTGATCCCATTCGAAATGCTGCTGCTTTGCCTATTGGCTAAGAACCAAGTGTAGTATCTGTTCAGATGTGTTAAGAAGATACAGTTTATTCTTGTCAAAAGGAGAAACAATAATTTAATTCATTCTAAGGTTAAAAGACCTAACCTGCGCTCAAGTATCCAACACACACTAGGGATTAGGAACCTGTCTATTATAGTAATGCCAATCGATTTAATACTGAAGTCCCGATATCGGAGATGTATCAGATATCTAGCTGGTAAGAACAGATACTTTACTTTACTCTTAAAGATAAGCTGCATTTCGAACGAGACTACAGAATTAAAATTGTATCTTCTCTCCCTCCCCTTTTTTGTTTGTTTGTTTTATTAATTTAATATTGATACTACTTTTGTCCCATAACCGTTGTTACACTTGCATATACATTTCATACACTTGTAGTAATTATTGTGGGACAGAGGTAGTTGAATATTCATTTTCTTCCTTCCTCCCCTTTTTTATTTGTTCATTAATTTCATTTTTCTTGAATTGGAATTAAGACAGAAGCAATCTGAGTCGAAGAATCCATTTTCGAATGCCAAGGAAGTCAAGGAAGAGAAGCAGCCTTCCCCAAAGAGTGTTGACGACAGGTAGACCCCCTTAGCACTTAGCACTACTTTTGGACAACGGCTTTTTGGTGACATGCAGCCGCCTTTCCTATCGGTCTTGTTTCAGGAGATACTTGTGTCCCTGTGTAAAATGGAGGTAACTCCTATTAGCCTTAAAATGAACAAAAGATCATTTCCTCTATCAAAGAAATACAGAAATACATGAATTATACTGTTATTGTTTTGAACAAGTTAGATTCTTTTCAATTGTGCTCCATTTTCAACTTCTAGTGGGTGAGTGGGTGAAACGTTGAAGGTTTGTACAGAAATTAAGTTGGTTTTATCTATTCTATTTGTTCAAAGTAATAACACTTCTGTTTTTATTTGGTAGGGAAAATAATCTTCAGTTCATTCTAAAACGAACAGGAGTTCTCTCCATTTGACACAGATAAATTAGGAATCAACTCGGTCTTGTTAACTCTTTTTGATCTTATCCATTCTTTCTGTTCCTATTAGTGAATGCCCTTTTCTTTTCTGGGATGTGGGTTAGAAGAGCCTTTCTCAAGCTATCTGATCTCACAGACTGGCATGATCTCACATGTGTGTAGGACATGTCAGTGCCAAATTATTATTCTATATGATCAGTAAAATTGAACATTCATAGTAATGATTGCTGCTACATAATCTGTGTATTTCAAAAAATTTGTCAAATATAACATTGCAAAATGAATAATCTACATAATCTGTGCATTGCGAGCCAAAATAGCAGCCACTAAAAAATCTCTCTTGTCATCGTGAAGAATCAAAAGGTACATTATTTTTAGCGTTAGCTAAAGCAAATATTTTTTCAGTAGCTCTGAGCTAGATTTTCCGATTATTGTTAAATCAGTCTCCTCTTGCCTTTTCCCTTGAATCTTCCTCTTTCTCCTCTCCCCTGTATCTTCTGACGACCTTTTGTCTTGGCTGACTTGTGCTCCCCAACATGCATGAACTGAGAAAGCATGCCTACCAAACTTTTACATTAGGTCCTATTTTTATTGCTTTTTCTATAACAGGTAAATTTTTTTTTAAAATTTTACTGAGAAACAGAGATCCACATTGGTAGCTGAACAATCTATGATACCACCTGTGTTTATAGTGCTAAAAGAGTGAACCCAAGTGAGCATGGCTATCCTTTACAACTGGATATCGAGGGTGTGCTGTTCCCTCTCTCAATCAAAGTAAGGGAATGTTCCCACGCGTTCTCCCAGCTCTACAGCACTGGCTACCCTCCCCAAAACTTGGGTAGGTGAAAAGACAATTGATTTCAAAGCAAGGTAACAAGTTCTTCTCTGTAAGTCAGTCCAGATTGTAAGATAATGTTCAATAACAAGAATTTATTATTGTCATATTAATTTTTACTTTAGTTATTGCTAATACAACCATGCATCTGGGTTACATTTCGGAAATATGGACACTACTCAACCTGGGCGATAGGGTGAAGTGAAATAAACTCATCACACAAATAAGATACCATATATATTGTACATACACATATCTAAATACCATATGACAGGTCCAGTCCAATCGAGCATGCACTCTGAGAAGTGAAACAAAATCTAGAACCAGTGACACCTGATTGAAGGCCAGAGGGTGCACAGCTGACACGTTATGAACACATACAAGGAAAATAGTCTGACCATATCATACACAATAATAAATACGCCTGAACTAACAAAATCTGGACAAGAAAATGTAAATACTTTATTTTTCGTATTGTACTGTGCTGTGATGTACAGTATTTTACAATATCTGTAAAAATATTCATGCAGAGATATATTTTAGCCAACAGATACAAATAAGAGACGACATAGAATATGATTTTATGTTGGTGTCTCATATGCTATCAAGACAAGAAAAATCTTTTATACTGTATGGTGTGTTCTTTTCAATTTAGAAATTTTCATTGAGCCCTCATGGAAACCTCTGATGTATTTGCAAATGGATATTAGTAGGTTAGGCATAAGTTGACATGACTATTATAAATACCAAATTGACCTCAAAGAGAAGATGAAACTTGTTTTGCATTTATTCCTTGCTCTGAAGCCATTTTTCCATTTTATTGTAATTGATGGTGCTTGGTTCTCTCTGAGTCAGGGCTTTATTTTTTCAGTAGATTACTCGCAGCGGACAGGACTTTTTTCTTGCAATCAGGGCCAGCACAAGGGTTTCATGCAGGCATGAATCGAAATTTGCATCCCTGGTCGTATTTTAACCTCTATTTTTTTCCAAGTTTGAAGTGCACCCCTAGGACTTCTGTACCGTAGGCGACCGCCTAGATTCACCTAATGGATGGGCTGGCCTTGCTTGCAATGGATGACTTACACTTGCTGCCTTCTACATTTAATGGGTTAATTGTTATTCATATAATCTCGTAGGTTTTCCAGAAGCCCAAACTGGAATTATTTGAGAAAATTTTTTTTAATTTTTTGCTATAATTGCACATTCCAGCCAGTATGACTACTCAAAGAATCCGTTTTGGGATGATATGAAAGAAGAAGCCGAGAAAGAGCAAGAAAAATGCATTCATCATCCGTTAAACGTTGACAGGTAGACCGATGAATTCTGAGTCCCCTTTTGAGGGCCACCAGAATTTTTTGCCTAAGGTTTTGGTGACGCTTAGGATTGGTGGTTATTTCATATTTTTTGTTCTTTAATTTATACGTTTTGTTTGTCAATATTTGGTTTATACTTTATTGTTTTTACTCTGGTTTTATTCGCTTAATAAAAAGCAAATATGAAAAATAGATCTTTATTGGAGTGAAAAAGTGGTCACTCTCGGAACTGCATAATAGTTTCAATGCTATTAGGATTTATTTTTTTACTAGCATAGTACCCGTCAAAAAAGATTTTTATAAGTATAAGTATTCTTTTAGGCGGTTTGATTTTTAAAATAACGTTTCATAAAAAATATGAAACTTCCATCGGAGCTATGATAAGTGTCCTTGTTTTTCATTTCTTGTTAGTTTCTGTATTTTCAATTCTTCCTATATCCTTAGCTCAGCAAAGATTCAACTGTACACTTACACACCGACCTAAAGATTCAGCAGTCAGTCACATCAGCGTTGAAATGAGGAAGATAGACCTGATTCCATTGTGACTCTTGAAGCTGAACAGACAAATAAACCAATAAACCTACAAATTTTATGACAGATATTTATATGTATAATTTGTTGGGTCATGTTGGTTTTTTGATTTTTTTTTTTTTTTTTTTTTAATTTCGGAATTTTTGGAAAAAAAATTTAATTTCTAAATGTAAAATTTTTTTTCACTTGAAAAAAAATTTACATATTATTCTTATTCTTATTTATTTATGAAATTTTATATTTTTGATTCATTTCAACAGCAAAGATTTTCTTACTATATTTGATGGCATATAAGACCCCCACCTCCCTACATTATCTGCAAATTTCAGGTCCACTCTTGGGCCTTTCCCAGCTTCCTACATGACAATTGTATGGTCATGTTCGTGTTTTGGCAAGGTAGTAGCTAATTGAGTTCAGCCTTTGACACTATTTTCTGGTAAGCTGGTTTTATATGCAGTGGTTGTTCAATGAGACTGGTTGCCTCCCAAGGCTACTGAACCCAGTCTACCCTGCTATTTTACCCATACCCTGGAAGAGAAATGGATTTGTGCTTCTCCCAAGAGCACTAGAACAAAGCGAATTCCTTGTCTAAATTTTGTAATCTGCTCTCCAATTCCATTGTCTGCACTGTTGGCCATTACGCCCCCATCTTCATTTCTGTTGGGAATTTTGAGAGAGGAAAAAATTGTATTTCCCTGAATTTTTCTCATTTATTTTCTAGTTTTCAAAACACCTCTTCAAGTTCTGACCAATGTGCCACTGGACAACAAAGGATATATTTACCTTCCATGACATTTTCCTTGGGGTGGAGTGAGGGGTCTTAGATGCCTTTTTAAATACTATATGTTTATATAGATGTAAATTATGTGAAAGCTAAAAGGCATTAGCAAAAATCAACTTCATTGACCAGTCATGGGATTACAATGGTATCAATAGATGTTAAATCTCTATCTCAAGACTGAATTCAGTCTTTGACGAGTTAAAATTTGGCAAATTTGTAAGTTAGGCATGGAAATGCCTCAACATTCAGCATCTTATGATGTTTTTTGGTCATCATTGGCATTTTCTTTTTTTCTTTTTTTTTTTTTTTTCAACGTTTTTTGGCACTTAGACTAGCGCAAAAAATGTTTTGAGTTTGCAACACTTGAGTTTCAGTCTTGGCAAGTTAATCCAGTGACTGATCACCAGGTTATATAACATAGATTTAACATTATATAATAGCTATTACTTCTAAAAATTGAAGATTTTTTCACATTTGTTTCCTGTTTTCTCAATATTGTATAAACCTAATATTGACTCTTTTTATCATTTTATTCGATTTTTGGAGTTTGTTCACCAATTTTTTTCCAAGCATTAATTTCAGTGAGTCTTCAGCAATCAGTTTGCAAATAAGGATATTCCTGATTTTGATCTGCACCGCGTAATCCGAAAAAAGCTTTTAAACGATTATTGCATTTATTTTTTATGGAATTCAGGAGAGGGGCTTAATTTTTTTTTTTATTCAGCATATTGCACTGATCCTTATTTTGAATTCACAGCATTTCATTTGGCATCTTTTTTATTTGTTCAGTTTTTATCAAGATTTGGCCAAAGGAAAGATTTTCTCCATTTTTATCTTGGTGTGAATCTGGGCTTTTTTTTTTTACTGGTCTAATTTTTGAACTCATAGGAGCACATAACATTGTGCTTCAAGAATTTTCTCCCTTTAGAAAGAAGCCATTTTTTTTTCTCCTAAACATTCCACCATTTTGTGTCTCCCATCTTTGTGTACCCATTTCCTCTGTCTCTACTTTTGTGTATCCCTGGCATTTACTTTTAGTAATCATCCTTCATCATTTCAGGCTTCAAAGGACTTAAACTCAACTGGCAGGTAACTTCTTCGAGTGTCTTCAATTTTCGTTTGAAAAGCATCGTACGAGCCTTACCCTCTGATTACACTAACAGGCATACCTGATACTGACCTGCATGACCTTACTAACAGACTTGTAAAGTTAGAGGTCCATGAATACTTTAATTATACTTCTGTATTAAAAAAAAAAATAGCAAATAATTGTGTTTTTAGGTTTTATATGTTAAATCTAACCGATCACTATGGCCCAGTGGTAGAGTGCTTGCCTCTAGTTCAGTAGGTTGTAGGATCAATCCATGGCTGTCATACCCAAGACTTTAAAAATGGTACTTGATGCTTCTCTGCTGAGCTATCTGCAAAAGAGTAGGATCGAGGGAGCCTTGAATAGGATGGGCATATCAGGCAATCTTACTCATAACCAACGACCTGATTAAGGGAACAGAAAACCCTGTACTGGGTTATAGGATATGTGCATCTTAAATCTAGTAAATGAGCTATCAAGTTTATTTTTGGGTAGAAACAGGTAAGTTTAAATGGAACAACAAAAACCATGCAAAGAAACTGAACTAGTAAGAATTCTGCTGGCTTTATTTTGTGCAATATGAAATAAACAAAGATTATGCTACCCTTTTATAATCTCTCAATTGGCATTTTTTTCTCCCTTCAAAATCTTTGGACTTGAAAATAGAAGTTTTAAAAATCTACTGTCATTTTCAAAGCGTATCAGAAAGAGTAGCTCATAGTTAGAAACCGTCAACCAAAACTGTCAGCATAGTCAAGATAGGTTTCTTCGGTTTTTAATTGATTCTGCCTGGCTATCTAGGTATGTGTACAGGTTGCACCAAATGGAGGTAGAGGGCTGAATATTTACTCCTTATGTCTAGAAAAAATGTTTTTGGATTTGTTTTTGTTTGGTTTTTGTTTTTTTTTTAATTCCCTTTAAGTTTATGCATTCGTGCTCGTTTTCCTTTGTTTTGTTTTTTTTATTATTTAAACTTTTTGTGATCACTGCTCTACAAAAGGCGAGAGAATTAACTTATTCATTAATTACCCTTTTTTCTATTTTTTTGATTGATCATCCCCAACGAGGCATGCTGCCAAAAGACATTGATCCTGTGATAGTTTCTATTGAATGACTACCCAGACCTGCCTATTTTGGGGTTTCAAACCTGATTTTGAATACTATTTCAGAACTCGTAGAGAATCTTTTATCAAAGCTCTTATCAGATACGTACTTCAAAATCCAGAGCTGCTATCTTCACATTATGTTGAAGAGGTTTAAATTCTTGTCATAGTAACTGTTTACATAGATGCCAAGTCACAGTCGATTACTCCAATAACTCACCTGTTATCCATATAAATGATAAGTTCCATTGCTGCTGTATCTTTAACTTATTAGCTTTCAAGAAACAATATCTTGACTTTTGCAGGAATTCCTCAGCGACTTAAATGTCAATGAGAATGAACAGATTGTAGACCCTTCTGATTTTATATTTTTAACCCTTTCAAAACTTATCTATCAAGGTGCTTAATGCCTGGATTTTCAAGAGATTATAAAAAAGCTAGACTCATGTTACCATTTAATTATTTAAGAGAACTATTCTTTTATCTAATGAAAAAATTTCCATTTGATGAAAATAGTTTTATGCTGGTCTGACTGGCTGGCTGGCTATGTACGTATAACACATTCAGTCTGCACCAATGGAGCTAGAAGGCTAAACATTTGCTCCTTGTTATGTCTAGAAAAAGCTTGTTTTTTTGAGTGAGGGGGGTCAATTTGCCTTGTAAGTTTATGCTAAATTGGTCCCTTTATGCCAGGCAGCATTCATACTAGTTTTTTTAAAATTCAGACTTAGTGATAACTGCTCAACAACAGGTGAGAGAAGTAACTTGTTTATTGATCACCTCCCTCATGCCAATTTATTAATTGATCACCCTCATTATGATATGCAGCCAAAAGACTTTGGTCACTTGATGGTTGAGTGACTCACCAGACCTCCCTCTTTAATCTTGGAAATCTTTTTTTTCTCTTGACTAACAGGAATGATATAGACCTATTCAAATGAGGCATGATTGCTTGCCAATTTACAAAATTAATTCACATCCTAGTTATACCTCAAGTTTTACCGCAAATTTTTAGTCACTGTTTTCTAAGTTCTAGAGAAATTTGTCTGCATTTTATGACCAGAGCTGATCTGTTATTGAATATTTCACCTTTTGATTACTTTCTACCTCCATCTTAATTTCTACTTGTTTTTATCGCAACTCTGGCCGTCATTCTGAAACAGTGGGCAATCTGTGCATATTGGAAACCAAGAGTAAGCTTCTGATGGGATCCAACTAGAAAATTGAGTTGAAAGTAAAAAGTAGCCTAAAATTAATAAAATAATGGGTTACAACCCTTCACCTAATGATAAAAAATATATGATAAAAACGATCTATGATTGCATTTTCTGGAATAGCATACACACCCCATACATGAGTTTGATTGAATACATACTTATAAAAACAATATCAGTTTTATATTACTGACTAAATTATTTCAATCATTTAATTCATTTTCAAAATCATTTTTACTTACATCATTGCTCAGTGTCTTGAAAATGATTTCTGCAACTGTCTTAAAGTGAAAATCAAAACTCTAGCTATAAAGAACATGATACTATGGATATAGAAAAATAATATATATAATCCTTATCATAATGGAGCAGTTCATATATATGGACCCCCCCCCCAAATAATTAGCTAAACTTCGATTGTGTTATGGGTAATGCTTTTTCCTTATTTGAAAAAATCTTTCAAGTTAAAATGAAAGTCTCCAGTGACAAAAGTGTAATTGTTTCTGAAGATGAGCATAAAAATAAATTAAGAGCTTGGAAAAAGCTGATAAATTTAAACCAGGCTTATTTTGAAAAACTTGGCAGTTTTTAAGGCATGGAACAGATTGGAATGTGAGATTTGTAATTTTTATCTGATTGATATTTAAATCGTGATTAACAAATAACGGTTCTCCAAAAATTCATGTTTTTGTCACTTTATCATTTCTTTAATTTTATAAAATTATTTCTCTGGTTACCAAATGAATTGACTCTCTGCAGCATTTCAAAAAACATTTGGCTCACAAAAATTTTTTTAAAAAAATCAAATATCGTTCTTTTGTCCTTATGCTGGGTGTGGCACATCTGCAGCTGCTTGGGCCTAACACATCAATTTTCTCCCTGCTCCTCTGTCCCAGGTGGACTTTGAAGTTCTTTGAAGTTGTTGATATGTGAAAATAAACTTACAAGTAGCCAGCGCTCAAGGCAGCATCACTCACTTCTCTAGCTACTTTACCCATACTTGAGGGGAGAAGTGACCGATTAATGCGTTTCCTAAGGGCATTAGTGCAAAGTGAAAGCTAATTGTCTCAGCCAGTGTTTGAACCCAGCTCATCAATACATTTTCCACGATGCTAACCACTTGGCCACCAGTACCCAACAAGAGAGCCACAAACTTCACTTTGTGTTTTAGTTTGTCTCAAAATTTGTTGTTTTTCGTTCCCCCCCCCTACCAAGTTCAAGAACCTGAAAAAGAATTATCATTTTATTGTAATGGAATGAGCCAACAGTTACTTCACTTTCAAATTCAATGGTGATGACTGGTGTGATGTCAGCAAGAATGTTGCATGCTTTGAGTTTGGATTTCAAGACATCCCTTTTCCTCATGGCTCATTCAAGAACCCCGACCGTTGGTTAACTCCCCCTAAAGAAGAGTTTTTCAAAATTTAGTTAGCCTTGATAAGGAGCACTTTGATGCCTTCAATTCCACATCTCTCAAGTATGTCTGTGTTAGGTATATTGTCCACTAAATTACCACAGATTTTCCTGAGGTAACTTAGATGGAATTGTTTTTTTACATGGTTGCAGTAAACGGTCCAAGTTCTGCTACCATTCAGGAGGGTTGTAAGAATAACACTCCTTGTTGAGACCGACTATTTTTCAAAGAGATCATGGAGCATTTCTGAGAAGCTGATTATAAACAGGAACGGAGCCATGATGTAACCCTCTTTGGTTCTGTTCGTGATTGGGAATGTGTCTGACGTATTTCCACAGTCTGAAATATGTGCAATCATTACAAAAGATATCACGTTTATCATTAGTTTTGCAGGTGATTTTATTCAAAGAGTGGCCTATGAATTAAAGACTACTACAAACAAGTCAAAAACTGCTGAAAGAAAATTGAAAACTATGGTACCATGGTTTTTAACTTACTTGGTGAATTTTTCAATTTGCTTGCCGTGGTTTTCAATTTTCTCAAAGTAGTTTTTGGTTTGCTTGTAGTGATCTTCAATTTGAATGCTGCAGTTTTTGATTTGTTTAATGTAATTTTTTTTTTTTTTAATTATTTACCGTAATTTTTAACTTGCTCAGGAAAAGGTGTAAATCTAGCTCAGCAGTCTTCCAGTTAGTGGACACCAGCAAGAAAGATTGTACTTTGTTCATAGATTTTTTTTCTTTTTGCTTCTTTATAAAGACTGAAATTGTTATTAAACTGATTATTAGGCTTATTTTTTTTTTAGTGTGTTATTGAAAATTTCAAACCTTTATTTACAGCCTTATCTAAGATATGGACACACACAAAAATTAATTTTCTGTGAGTTCTTTGTTACAACACCATCCTGAAAGTGGAACGCTTAACATATTCACAATAATCAAGAGATTCGACACCGTATCAGTCTTTACATTTGGAATAAAAAGGTCAACTCTGAAACCTTTAGTTATCTACTGTAATAATATGCCACATTTGTACGTTTGTTTATTTTTTGTCTGTAACACCCAAAGAAAATGAAAATGGGGTGATGAGTGTGTGTGTGTTTATATGTATAAGTTCATTGATAACTGAAACGTTTTTATCTAATTCTTTCCATTTTTCCAGTTGGTATAGTAAGGAAATGAATGAACCATTATCTGTGAATGACTGCAATTTCAGTCATTGCAGTAATACTAATTACTATTACTCTTCTACACTTGCCACAATTAAATGGTTAACAGAATATCAATTTTATATATACCGTCATTTTTCACTGAATTTTTTTTCTTTGATATTTTTGCCAGGCTTTTAACTCTGGAAGAAGAAGAAAATGAATCTAAGGAGCAGAAAGGTGCTGAGAAGAACGGGAGTATGCACAATTTATATGAACCAGATAAATCAGAAACAGGTAAAAAAGACTGTTTTCTTATTTAATTAGACATATTTATAATCTCTCTGTTATTGTTTTCATAATAAATACAGAAGCTGCTGCTTATTGGGATAATTTTCAAACAGATGACAACAAGAAAGCACTCAAAGTGCATACCTCTGTCAATGCCATGCACTAACTAAAAACTGAATGAAAATCAGTTCATATATAGCTATGATGAAGGGGAGGTAATTTTTTTATTTTCTAATGTATAAAGAAGAAAAATTCCTGGATCCCTCAAATTTAATCATTTCTTCTTTAGCCCATGACCCACACTTCCACAAATGTCATTGAAATTCATTAAGAACTTTTGGAGATATTGTGTGAATAGACAGACATGAATGAATAGATATACCTTTGTTAGCGAGGAGTGAATAATATATTGATGAAGTCGCTCATTGTGATCACTTTAATTGAAGTGTATAGGACCTACTAATTTGGTAACAATAACTATCATTGATTATAATAAGCAGCTCCCTCTGTGTAATGTATGTCTGCTTCGAATGTTTTGACTTTAATTACAACAACCCTGGCTGCTGCAGGGCTGAATTCCAATTCCAACTTCTATTCCAACTGAAGATGATTGCTTCAACATTTGTATTTATGTATGATAGATGGAAAATCATAAAAGATATATTTTTATAATTATAAATTTATTAGAATGAAATGAGGCTTTGCGTATTTCTGACATGAATTTTTGTCGATATGTCTTGTCAGTGTGGTTCTGTTGGTGAGAGAGCTGTCTGCCAATCACTTTTTCGTGATTTTAAATCATGACAGAGGAATGATAATTTCATATCTCTAATTGGTTCAACATGACAGACAAATAGTGAATATTTTACTTTTTTGTTATGTATACTCATAAATTGAGACCTGTTATTACTGCCCCCGAATTAAGACCAGTCATTACTGCCCCCGAATCAAGACCAGTCATTACTGCCCCCGAATCAAGACCAGTCATTACTGCCCCCGAATCAAGACCAGTCATTACTGCCCCCGAATCAAGACCAGTCATTACTGCCCCCGAATCAAGACCAATAAAAAAAAAAACATGTTAAATTAGCAAAGTTGGAAACACAAAAGATGAAGGGGGTTTTAAAAATTCTCTAACATTGGGTTGGGCACTTTTTCATTTAGGATTTAAAAATGTCAAGATTCTACTCATTGGAAAAATATTAAAAAAGGTGTTGATCCCACATAGCTGATGTATTTGAGGAGGAGCTACTTGTACACTTTTGGATTGATCCTATTTCACTTAGGTGACACTTATTTAAAGAACTAGTAATAGAGGTTAAAAGAAGGAAAGAAAGTATTTCCTGCTATCCCTATCATAAGGTAAATATTGATCAAATTGAATACCATGGATTATAATACATCATTGGAAAATGGAATAATGATCAGACAATTTTTCAACAAAAAAATGAAAGTTATTGAAAATGATTGAGTAATGGTGTGTGTAATTTCTGTTTTGTTTTCTTTTCGTATATGAGAGAAATGTTGTGTGTCAGTGTGTGTGGTTTGCATCTTTTTTTAGATGAGATCCATATCTATCAAAGACGAGCTATTCAAGCCCGGACTTCTTATGTGATGAAAGGTATCACAAATCCCTTGTATATGAATCGTGAAAATATGAAGCCTACCAAGAATACTGCAGGTGTGTTGTGGTGCACCCTTACCTACCTGCACCACCTCCACTATCCCCATTGCTGCTATTATGTGTGTTTGTGTATGTATATATATATATTTATATATATATATATACACAAACACACATACATATAAACCTTTTTAGACTCCAGATATTAGGAAATTCTCCAACTTTCTTCTGAACAATTTTCTTACCCTGTTCGAAAACTCTTCCTGGACATTTGGGTTTCATATTTCACTTGTGTAGTGTACGTGCAGAGCAGAGGTTCTCAACCTGTTCATTATGAAGGATCCCTTTTATTTGTATGAATTTTCTCATTGACCCCAAGCTTTTGAAAGGTCTGCCTACTCCACAAGCTCATAGGCCCACTGTAATACCTTTATGCCCCCCCGCTCCACAGACCCTAGGTTGGGAACTGATGCTGTAGAGTTTTCCCTTGTGTAATGTTCACAAAATTCTAGATTAGTTGTTCTCATAGTCTCAGGTCACATACCCCCTCCCATTGAGGTTTCCTTCCCATTTTGAATGGTATTGTTTTAAACTCCCTACAGAATACACTGTCCATTATGTGTTACCCTCCTGATTGAAATTCGCCCCCTGGGTGTCAAGTGATTCCTATTTGAGAATCAAGGTGCAACACCTGTGGAAACTTATCATCCTTGGAACCCTACATTTCAAAGACACTTAGTTGCTAATAGATAGATTAGTCAAAACTCAAAAAAAGTAAGGAGCATAAACACCTGACACTTTCTAATATGTGTTTTCTCTTGTTACATTTCATTACTTGATGATCTAACTGTACGCTGCTTGAAGTCTAGTCAGCATGGATTGTTGGTCAGTACAGTGTTTCATACAGTAGAACGCTCATCAAAATGAATTCAGTAACAGTTACACAGTGAATATTTAGAGAGCTCTGTGTTGATCTCTGTTTTGCTGAACCTTTATACTGCATTACATAATGCTGTACCAACCAACAATCCATCCTGACTAAACTTCAAGCAGTGTACATTTAGACCATCAAATATTCACCGGTGAACTCAACCTGGAAGAAAAAGAAACATTTTGAAAAGTGTCAGGTATTTCTGCCCCATTATTCAACTTATCAGTGATGACTTGTGTGTGTTAGGCACTACACTGAGAGGACATATGTGCTTTGTAAACGTAAGTATCAATGAACAGTATTTAGTATAAGCATTGCATTTTTGTGTCTCATATTTTTTGCACATTATATGAATTTTTATTTATCAAACTGGTTTAACATTGTTTCACATTATATTTCCATTCCACTTTCTTCAATTGTGTATTTTATCAATGTATAAGCCAGTATATGAGATGGGAATTTAATCTTGAAAAAAATATTTGAATGCAATGTGATGGTATTCTAATTAGGTTGCTGTCTACTTGGATGAGATGCAGTGAGCGGTACCCCTCCAAATACCCTTGCAAACCATTCATCTCGTATTCTGGCATCAGTGGTATATCTATGGATATTATATTAAACTATATTTCTAATGCCAGTGTGAATCTTCAAAATACTACTACATTTTTAGTTTACTTTATATTTTTTCTTCAAAAATACAGGAACTCACCAGTTAATATTGCTGTCATTCAACATTGTTTTATAATGTTTTTGAGAAAAATATATAAATTCATATTGATGTAAAATATTGTTAATGGAATCATGAATTAAGTCATTTTTTAAGTAAGTCACAAAATTGGTAGACTACAATGAATTAAATTTCACTACTACTTACTGGAAAATGGAAATACCTGCTGGTTGTTGTTAACTGCTGAAGGAGTGGAGTAAAAAAAAAACAGTGTAAGTAGCAATCAAGACAAAGAGGGAAAAGAGTAATAAATTTTAACCTTGTATGTCTTTATGATTGAATGTATCTTCTGACTTCTATCTATCTGCTGGGTAAACAGCCCACATACATGCCATATTTGTTTGTTACTGTTTTGGGTTTCATTTAATGTTGTCTCGGTTAAAGTCACAGTTGACATTAATTGGGGGGATTGTGTACTACCTTTTTTTTTCATCAGTTCAAAATCTATTGAGTTTCTTCAAAAGAAGGAGAAATAGTAGATCAGCTCTTGCAACAGTTTGTATTAAGTATTCTGCTTTTTTCCAAAGTTCTGATTGCTTGGTTGTATTCTTTTAGAAAACAACAAAACCCGATTAGAGAATCCTTTTATTGATTTTGGTGAAGAAGATGACGTGAAAAACCTTGAGGATTTCACTTCACAGGAACTTGCGAAGATCAAAGCGCAAAAAATGAAGAAAACATCAGGTTTGATTTTTTTTTTTTTTTTTTACCCTTTCTTGGCTTCGAGTCATTTTTTTATCTCCTTATATAATGAACAGAGTATTTTTTTTCTTTCTGTTTCTCTTTCCACTCAAGGGAAACAGTTTTGCTGATAAAAATATTTATCTCCTACTCATTATTTAAAACAATGGACTCTTCCATCGAAAAGAGCACAGTAGTTCTTTTCTCAAAAATAAAAAAAATCATCTTATAGAAATCCAAATATATCCATGAATTTTATTATTAGGATCAACTAGTTTTAAAGGTGCAGAAAACTACCTGTTAGGAGTCCCCAAATGCAATTGTCACTTACATTGATTAGTCCCTGCATCTTTTCTATATTTTAATTCTATAAATCTTCTGGATTTTATATTTCTACAAGTTGTAAACATGATAGCAGTAGTGAAATCAAAACCTAGTTGATAGTCCATTCAAAGATCTTCCATTCTGTGTATGTATGAATGTTGTTGAGAAAAGCAATTAAGCCAAGCAAAATAACTTTTATTTTATTTTCAATAAGGCACTTTGTCAAAGAAATTTGAATAAAATTTGTTTTTGTCCTTCTTTTCAGAAAACCATGACTTGTTGTGTGATAATATGGAGCCTGATGATACTGAAAAAGATGACATGACCCTCCTCAATGAGATTTTAAATGCCCCTTCCACTGGGGAGGATGAATTTACCCTTGAGTGGCAAGCTGTATTCGGGCCAACTGCCCACTCTACTACAACAAACTTTACACCTGTGGAAAGTGACCAGCCACAGGCCCCAGCAGGGTTCATGCCTTCTACCTTGTTGGATATGTCCAGTCAAATGGGACGACTTGACCTTTCGCAAGGTTAGTTATTTCTTTAAGCTCAACTAAGCTGACATTTCACTACATCCCATGCACTGGTATTATGACTAGGAGGCCATCTACTGAAGCCCAACAGTTATGGGTTTTGGGTATGTTGCTGTGAGTGATAAACCTCTAAATACCCTTAAAAACTATTTGTTTTATTGTCTGGCATACACTAATTTATAGTTATATTCATGTAAGCTGTTATTTTTCAAATTTTATATTTCATTGAATTATAGTCTGATCTTTTGAGTCAGATAAGCGCGTTCTAATTCTTCCAAGGCTGAGGCCTTCTAAGGGCTACAATACAAGGACATAATGGAGGGATCTAAGTTTTTTGATTTTCTAAAAAAACCTTGGAAGTTGTATATCATCTTTAAGGTTGTATTATATGGATTCCATTTAGAGCAAATATAATGATCATGTGACCTCATGGTGTATTCAAAATGGCCACAAAATTATAGCGCACCCACATGTGCTCCCAGCCTGAATGACTTGATACCTACTGCAGTGGTTCTAAAGCTTTATCCTATGGCAGCATACTGAGATATATATTTGACTTGAACTGTATGCCTACTCTTTTCTCCATTAAAGATTCAAATATACATTGGTACGTGTACATGTGTTGTGTGTGTGTGTATGTATGTATATATATATATATATATATATTTTTTCCTTTTCAAATAAATAAATGATATATATATATATATATATATATATATATATATATATGTGTTTGTGAGTAATATTTTTTTTTTTTTTTTTTTTTTTTTTTTTCAAATAAATACTTTGAAATGTGTGATAGAAATATGCACTATACATGCCGGTATATAAAATGGACATTCTATTTCCTTGAAAAACTATGCAAATATAACTCTGTATCCAATGCACTGGTAATTATAACTGACAAATCACTGAATGGACAGTTATGTGATTTGAATAAGCTACAGTGAGCAGAAGTTCTCCAAAAAAAAAAACCCTTGTGAATTATTTATTTTTCAAATGCATTGAATTAAAAACCAAATTCTTGATTTGATCTTTAACCTTATTAAAACCTCGGACTGCAAATATATAAAATGGTTGTTAATAAGATCAGAACATCCAAATTCAGGATTTGATTGTTGATTTTTTTATTTAATTAAACACGTTTAATTTTTAAACGGCACTCATCTCTTCATATTTTCTCAGCTGTGTGATCAATTTGCTGACGAATATTAATCATTCATGAAGTGATTCTATTGAAGGCAGGGGTGGGGAAGGAACGGGGGCAAGGGCATAGTAGTAGGGGGGCATTGGAAAGCAATCGGCTGGTAATTTCCTCCTTCCTTCTACTTGAACCAGATTACTTAAGTGTTTTTTTTTTGTTGTTCTTTTCGCAGCTGCAAATAGTTCTCTGTTTAATATCAGAGCTACAGGTGGAATCGGCGAAAGCAACAGTATCTTTCCAAGTAGCCAACTGGCCACATCATCCTCGTCGTCCTCCCCGTTGCCCGCTACACCTTCATCTCTCTCTCAGCCAGCCACCCAGCAGAATGAAGATGCAGCCGCAAACAGACAGACCAAGTCCCAAGCAAAGAATGTAAGTTCATAGTTTTATTTTTTTGTTTGTTTTCTCCTGATCATTCGAACATCAGTAATTCCTGTTACAGTTAACATGTCTGCCTCGTATACACAAGGTTCCAGGTTCTATTTCTGGTATGGGCAAAGAGAGTGGAAAAATCTTCATTGGGACAAATTGCCCCATGCACTAAGCTGTGTGATCAGAGTGGAGGTATCTCATTAGTGGACATCCTCTCAAGGGATGGTCGTAAAAAATTGTAGATATAAAGTCCTGGTCTTGACCAGACTTGTGACTTGCATACATCAGTTTACTGATCCATGCAACGGAAACTGGGACCGGGTCACCATCCATCATAGTTTTTTTCACCATCGACAACGGACACCTGAAAAAGGTTAGAAGGTGCAACAACCAAAACTCTATGATTATAACAACCAAGATGAGGACTCTGGCCTGAGAACTTAGCATATAATGATTCATTTTTAAATCTTGTGTTAGACGAAATTTGGGGTGGCCTCGTCGAAATTTCTCTAAAAGGATATTCTTGAGGGATGGGGAGCACAAAGATATTTACTAAGGATCTGTGATCTTTTTGAGCGAGTAGACCTTTCAAAAGCATAGTCTGTGGGTAGAATTGATTTAAATAGGGGTCCTTGGTGATGAAAAGGTTGAGAACCAATGTTCCAGACTGAAAAAGGGAAGTTTGTCAGACTGACCCTCTCGGACATATTGACATCATGAGTCGTACACTTAGATCTTTCAACATTGTTGATGATGGCAACCACATGAAAATACATTAACAGTTGATTTTCAGTTCACTTCTCATACTTTTTAAGAAAAAAAAAAAATTGAAGTAAATTTGCAGGTTTTCCTGTCAAACCCTAAGAAGGAGGATAAATTAATATCCAGCACGAGGTTGAAGTGAATGACAGAGAGCTCAAAATCCTGACTAACAAAATTAGTTATTTTGATATCTTTTTGGTTTCCCCAGATTTCAATTCCCCATGAGTAGTTCCTTTAAAATTTAAATCCCAAGTATCAACAAAAATCACTTTTCATTAATCAAGTACGTCTACCTATTCATTTTTTAAAAATTTTACTGTCTCTCTTATCAAGGGAAGTAATTGGAGAAACCTCGATTATCTCCCTTAGTTCATATTGACACTTTGTTTTGCTTTTTTTACTTTCACCCATTGTTCTCTCTCTATTTTACCATTTTTTTTTCCTTCTTTTCTAGGCCCCTAAGACAGACATGTCTGCCTGGTTCAATCTATTTGCTGACCTTGACCCCCTTGCAAATCCAGATGCAATTGGTAAAAAAGCGGATGAAATAACTGACGCCTAAATATGTTGCTCACTTGACTTTCACGATGAAATTCCTTTTAGTTGAGAAATTGACATCTTTACTTTAAGGACTGGATGTTCGTCCCTTGCGTGGTGTTCTCTGTCGGATGATCACGCATCACCATGTTTTTGGTCTCTTCTGTGCAGAGGGTCGAGTTATTGTTTTCACTCTACCTACCTGTATAGGTATGCGTGTGTGTGTGTGTGCGCGTGTATGCATGTTTCTACGTATTTAACTTCTATTATTTTATGTGTGAGCATTTGAAATCCTACAGATATACACACATCAGTGCGTATATATATAATGTGATCTTTGAAATAATCAGTGCAAAAAGTTACTACTAAGTAAAATAATGTTTAGAAATATTTCAAACTTGGGATTTGAGGAAATTTCCAGTGGACGAACACATGGAAGAAAACCATTTGAATTATAAAATAACTCTTAATGTCGCGAACCGCTTGATACCACTCTTAATTTATAGTGGAACTTTTCTGTGCTGGAAATAAAGTTTGGGAAAATTATTATGACAGACAGAATAAGAAAAAAATTATAAGAATTCATCCGAAGCTGAAAGGGAGGCAATTGATTAGAAGTTATTTCCTTGATATCAATTTGAATTTCCTGATATGAATTTGAGAGTTAAACATCTTCCTGACACAAAAAGCGATGCTGTGGAATCAGAGTACATCTTGTAATGTGATTGGAGTACATTTTGCACTAATTACTTCATCTTATATATAAAATGATGTGTGTGTTTAAGTAATGGTATGTCATTTTCTGTATGTCTCTATTTGCTTCTTTTTAAACATCTTTATCTTTTCCATTTTAATCTCAAAGATGGTGAAATCATTCCCACAATTTCAGTTAACTCTTAAGATTAATAAACCGCATGATTCCGCTCCTCATTGACAGCAGAGCGCTCTTCGGTGGAGGAAACAAATTTCATTAAATTTATTATTTCAGTTGGATTTTTTAAATTCACCTAAAGCTGGAAGGGAGGTAATTTTGATCATTAGTTATTTCCTTGATATTAATATCTAAATATTCTCGTATGAATTTAAGAGTTAATTGTAACTATTCACATCTGATTTTAGGAAATGAAGATCTTTTGTCTGTGGCTGACCCTTCCCCACCCCCTGTACAAATACAAAGCATGAAGTTTTAATTTTATAATTTCAAAATCTCTTCTTCGTTTCTATCTCATCAGATTCCAATCCCGTGTGGGCTTCTCTCTCTTTTCTAGGTCCTATAAGAAAATTAACAAAAAAAAAGATACTGTATTTGCTGGCCTACAACTCCATAGCTGCCCATTACAAGCTTTGGGAGATGGGCCCCTAGTCATTGGACACACTGTAATATTTACCAAGTTTTTTTTTTTTTTTTTTTGTTTTTAATTAAATGTGCTTCTAATATGCTGGCGAATATGGTAATTTGGTCCTTGGCCTTTCATTATGTTTATTTTTCTCCAAGTGTTGAAATAAATTTTGGAACCTTTTTGCGGAGTAATTGTCATCAAATTCGAGAGGGGGTTGGGGTCACTGCAGCTTTATTTACTCTATGAATTATCCTGGTGGATGACTAACTTTACTTATTTCAGATTTAGGGAAAACAAAGATAACCTCCTCATTTCTCCAAGATTTTTTTCTCTTTTTCAGTCTTTCAAATTAAGATGGAACTGGATATCCTCTCATTGTTTTAATCTTTTCTCTCCCCCCCCCCCCGCCCCTATAAATACTGTATTTCCCAGCTGGTAACATACACCCCATAATTAGCTGGATTGTAAAAATAGACAAAAGTATTGGGGGGGGGGAATATTTGATGATTAAATAGTTTCTCATAGCTAGTCCAAGTTGCCAACTCGGAGGTGTCATTTTTTTTCTTTCACATCTAACCACATTTTGGATCTATTATCAAATATTTTTCAGGGGGAAAAAAAGTCTTATCACCCGGGAAATACAGTAACTTTATTCGGGGGGGAAGAGAAGAGTTTCTATTTATTCTGTTCAAAACCCCATAATCTGTTTCTTTCTCTGGAAAAGACATCAGTTCTTCCACCATCGGGGATTTGTGTAACTGGCTGTAATAGTCCTGAAGCAAGTTTTTCAAAGATTACACACACAAAAATCAGTACATTTAAATGCTTTTAAAATACACTCTTCTGTTATTGTTGCTGCTATTGTTTCCAGCGCCCAATGGCTAGATTGAAAAAAAGATTTTTAAATTTCTTGTAACTATAAAAAAAAAACGAACATCTAAGGGATAGTGCCAAGTTGAAGGATAAAAAAAAAACAAAAAAAAACCTTGTAACAGTTTGACGGGTTCTCTTTCTACAGTCCACATTTGTGTCATGGACACAGGATTTCTTCTTTTCTTTTTTTTTTTTTCTCCCCTTCAGCAGTCCCAGAATGTTGTGGCATCTTTTTGTCCAATACCAACTTAATTGGTTGCATCAGCTGCTCCCAATCCACAAATTTGTTGGGTTGATCATTTGTCTATTTTTACAATCCAGTTGGCCTGCTTCATGTGGTGAGGCTGTTGTCATTTGCTATGTTTAAAAAACAAAAACAAAAAAAAAACCTCCATTCCTCCAACCAGGGCCGCTAGGTTTGGCAACAAGGGCAGATAATCCGACCTTCATCTCCCAGACTTGCATAACAGAGGCCGGTATCAAGCCTCTGCTTCTAGACTAGCTCTATTTCCCAATGCCTGTGTTGGGTAAGTCTCAAGAAATGAAAATTAAATTATCTCTCCTTGTCATCCAATCTGGCAACCCTCCAAACTGTGTACAAACATTTGTTGATCTTTTTGTCTTGAGGGACTTGTTCTCGTAGACCTCCTCCCCTCTTGTTGCTATCGAATATCTCCACACCAGCCGACCCTGACGGCTATATTTTCATTGTTTTTTGTTTGAAAGGTTTTTCTATCACTTCCATAGTGCATATGACGCGTGAACAAGTATGTTTGTGTGTGGGGTGATGTTTTGCCAGCACCAGGGTCCATTGACTTCATGCCCTGTTCTGCGTGTGCATGAGTGTGTGTGTATGTGTGCATCTGGACCAACTGATCCTAGAATCTGATCTGGACTTCAAACAAGACTCTTTACATCTGGTATTAAAAATTAATATTTATCCTTCAGTCTTGACTTGTTTTATTTTGGAAAAAAAAACTTCTTTTTTTTTTTTTTCTTTTACTCTCCTACTGGGTTCTTAGCATGAGAAAGTATCTTGCGACGATTCTTATCTGAAATCTGTTAGTGTTTTAATCAGACTGTTCCTGGTCTTTGCCGTTCATTTCAGCCGTCTACCCTCCAGCCTTCATTTGAATGTTGGAACTATGACATGCATAGCAGGAGGGGAGAATCAGTTCCACAGGAAATAGATTCAACATCAAAAAAACACCAGCTGGAGGGGGACACGGACAAAATATTGTGAAAAATGATCAAAGACGAGGAAAAGTCAACATATTATATACTCATGTATTATATAGACTGCTTATGGGTAATATTAAATACATCTCTAGTGTAAATTATACTGACTTTTCATTAAGATCATTTCATGCAACGGATATCAATACTTGCACCAGTAACAAACAATTTACGACTTTAATGCATTCTTGTGAATGATAATGATCGTTTAATATATTATCATTACTCTGGAAAAATGTTACATTATTATTGTGATTTAAACTGTTACACATCAGTTAGCTTGGATAAAAGTTATATACTTTCACTCATGCCATCCCAAATATAGCCACGGAAAAAAAGAGTAACTTTTTTTTTTCTAAATTTAAAAAATCTGGGGAAAAAGCATTATTAACAAATGAATGCAGTACAATGATTTTCATGTAAAAAATCTTGAAGGCTTTTAATTAACAAAGATGAAATACTAGAATTGCTTATTTGTGGAAACATTGTTACGTGTGATTTCCTATAAGTAAACCAAATATAATCTTGAGTCTATGTTAATTGAATCTTGACAGCTATGTACAGATTACATAGATAACAGTTCCACCATTAGTCTTTAGAAACCATCAACATTAGTTTCCAAGTGGGTCTGGCTGGATATGTATGTATCACACATGCAGACGGCATCAATTGAACTAGAGGGCCAAAATTTCAACATTTTGAGAAAAAAAAATGTTATGGTTTTTGTAAATACTTCTCTCATCTGGAGAGAATGTATTTATTGATCACCCCCAACCAGACATGTAGTAAGAAGATGGGTCGTGATGGTTTCTATTGAGTGACTAACTGGACCTGTAGTACTAGCATTGCATTTTTTATATACATGTACATTTTTTCAATGCCTTTATCACGTGAATAACAGAAATATATTAGAATCTCTCAAATGTTAGACTTGGGAAAAAAAAAAAAAAATCAAGTCTTTTTTGTTTTTTTTCAAAAGATCTTTACAATTCAACATTTCTTGAAGCATTAAACATGACATCTTATTTCTAAAAGAAACCTTTTTGATTCTACATAATGTGACACCAACAAAACTATAAATGAAAACCAATCAATGAACACTAAGTGCGATATCAAAAGAAATATATTAGTACATTATATGTCAGTTTCAGAATTGAATTACTCCCTAAGCTCTTGATTTTGAACACTGCAGGACATACTTTAGAAAAATTAATGGCTAACATTTAAATGTAACCATACATAATCTCATATATATAAACTGCGGCTCGCAAATCTTGAATCATCAAGTCACAGCTGATATAGTGCGTCAACCATATTTGTTTAGTGAAGTTTGAATAGTGAGAATGTGTGTAGCTATTCCAAAGTGAATTGATTGTATCTACAGCAACTTACTGGAAGGAACAAAAAAATCAACTAGAGTTAACATATGGGCAATTGGCAATCTCCATCCTAATGTTTTGTCTATGGTTTAAACTTGCTGAATACGATACAAATGTATTTTAGACAGCTATGATACAGTTGTGTGTCGTCACATCTTGAATTTCAATAGATACTATTTTCATTAAATGTAGACAAAGTGAATTACAACTGATTATAATATTCTTTGATATGATCAGTTTGAAAGAAAAAAGAAAAAAACATATGGTAATTGAACTTAAGGCATTAAAAATTACATCTGCTTTTGTGATCAAAGAATATTTAAGACTGATTTTTAGGTGAAAATTTTTCATTTACTCAAGTCAAGTTATAGAGCCCTTGTTTGAAATGACTGAGCAACAGAAGTCAAGAACAAAAATTTTCCATTCTGCCTTTAATGGTGGCAGTAAAAAGGTGAAGAGTCATACGAGCATTGACCACTTTAAAGCCACTATTTCAAAGCGTCACCATGAATCTAACCATAAAAAAAGTTGCTTCCAAATTTCCCTCAGAATCAGTACTGTAAAGAAATAAGATAAAAATGTTGAAATCTAACTCGGTCACTCAATAAATTAGCCTGTTTTTCCATTGCTAGCAAAGTGACTGAAGCTAGCTTTGTTATATTGCTTAAAGGCAATTTCTTTACAGTCACAGAGAATGTGTAAAGAATACTAGGGCTATTGCAATTCTCACTCCAGAAAACTCTAAGTAATAGAACAAATTTTCATCTCCCGCCACACTAACTCTAGACATTTCTGATATAAGCAATGAACACGATTGTGGTACTGAATGATATGAACAAACATCGGATGAATTTACAGAAATTCAAGATAGTGAACAAATAGAGCTTGTTGAAGACTATGTTACAAATGATGGAAATGTAAGAAAAAAAAAAATCTTTGGACTTGATAAGCTTAAAAAGAACCAGAAAAGGTATTGACATAAATTAAAAATTTAAAAAAAGGATTTGAGAACACATAATAAAATGCTCAGGTATCACTACATAAATTTGAGAATATAGCAGCAGACAGAAAACCAGCTATGGTTGGTCAAAAGGCTGGGCTCTTGACTCAAGATCCCAATTATACTGAATTGTTCATTATTCACTGGTCATTTAGTAAACAAGCTCTCCAAGTTCAACGATGTCCTACAATTGTGTTTTAGAAATTGTGAGTTTTATTTAGACAAGTCCAAAAACACATAATGAATTTTGAAATTTTATCAAGAAGAGAAGCCAAATGACATTTTATTCTACTGCATTGTAAGATGGCTATCAACTAAATTTGTTGCTCTTTTTGAACCAATCATTGCTTTCAGAAAAGGAGATGAATCAGCCAAAACTAGATCACACATGGGTCCTGATGTTCTTTACAGATGTAACACAGCACCCCAAACATTTAAATCTGACACTTCAAGGAAAGAAAGTTATAGAACTTGCCCAGACACTTGAGTTTCCACAATAAAATAAAATTTCTTAAAAAAGACTGAATTGAAACAGCACAAAGAGAACAGAGAAACACTTAATGATTTTGAGAGCAGGTTTGGGAAACTAAATGAATCCTTTTCAGATCAATGTCCTGTTTATTGCACCTTTTGTTTCAGAGGATGTTTCAATAGAAACAGAACTTATTGAGCAGCAGAAGGTTGTGGATTTGGAGCAATAAAAGATGATCTCTAACTGACTTCAGGGAACAAACCCCGGAAGCTGAGTATCCTAATCTTCAGAAAACAGGCCTCGACTCCTGTTTTTGGGACAACTTACTGCAGCGAATCTTTCTTCTCAATGATGAAATTTGTAAAGTAAAAACATTACACTATTCTCAGCACCATCCACCTCAATTCAATAAATTCCTTTGACAAGCGGAGATTTATTATTTTACTTCGGAGTGTAAAACTATGTGGCAGTATATTTATAAATATGATTTTTGAAATATATGTTGCGGTTCTTGAACATGAAAAAAAAAAAAAAAAAAATCATACGTGGCTTTTAAACAACTTAGCCACCCCTGATATATACAATGTTACAACTGAAGCAGAATATACTTCATATTTACCAACTTTAGCTAAATTTATCACAAGGCCACATAAGTGGGGTATCCACTGAGGATCAGACTAATTACAGTAGTGATGGTTATTATCATAAGCTTGTTAACCATTACTTCACTGATTGTGAAACATTCAGGAGTTTTGCACGATCCCTAGTTTCAGTCTCGACAGTATAAAAAGGACCCTGACAGAAAATGGTCGAAATAGTGAGAGAGACAATTAGTTATTTATTAGGACCACTAACTCAGAGACACCTGATTTCATTTTAATTAATTAAATTTCAGTAATTAGGTGCCCAAGGACTTGTACAACAATTTTCATCCTAATTGGTTCAGCAGTTTCAAAGTTCAAAATTTATTGCATGCTGACATATTGTTTGTTTACATTTTAGAAGTAAATAACCATAAGATCAATTGTAAATCACCAATTTTTCAAATCCTGGGGTTTTGACAAAATTATAGCCAAATTTCAGCGAAATTGGTCAAGATCTGAGAAATTTCACAATAGTAAACAAAAACATTTTTGTTTATAAAATGTAAACAATCATATTGGCCATAATTCACCATTACCCTGGTAGAATCTCTCCATAAGCCTACATGCGAAATATCATTGAAATATATCAAGTTGTATAAAGTTATCCAACTTAGAAAATCACATGACAAGGACAGACACTGAGAGTGAATGAATGACAGTGCCAGGGATGAAAATTGCTTAATAAAATTATTAAAAGAAAGCAATTAATAACCATTGATAAGTTTCTAAAATAAAAATATTCATTCTTTAAAATTGCCTTTTGTTTCCAGACATAATTTGCCCCCCCCACATCTTTTTTAAAAAGTTATTCAATTCCCAGCTGATAAAATGCTACATCAAATAATTAAGATATTTAAAAAAAAAAAAAAAAAAAAAAAAAAAAATTTGACCATCAAATAGCTTACTATACTGGGGTTTGTTAGGGTGGGCAAATTCCTCCCTTGAGTTGATTTCACCTTCAAGTACAAAGATACAGTGATTTTTTAGGGCATTTTACAAGAACAAAAAAATGTGTCTAATCATCTGAGGAATACGGTGATCTAGAATTAATATCTATGGTTTCACAATACACAAAGCATCTGAATTTTCTTTCATTCCTTTGGTGTTAAGTATTAAATCATTATAATTTGTGATGTCCCGATCTGTTTCAGATACAACAGACAGCTGAAAGCGTGTGTGTATGTGTATGCATGCATGTGTTTGTTTGCAGGCTGCTGCTAATATAACTACAACTACTGCTGATGTGTCGATTTCATTTTTTACCAAAAATGAGTACAAGAATTTTAGTTGTTAATACCTTTTGTTAACCTTTCATTGTGTAAATGTACCGAAACACTTACATAACCTCAAGGATACGGTTAGCAAAACAACAAGTATTCACTGGTACTACATGATATGTATCAGTTCCACTCTGATTAGGTGGGTTTCCTAGTCAGCAAACGCTTAGAGAAGAATCAAATGAAACAAGATATCCTCAAATATGGGCAGCGGAATGAGAAGAGAGACTTTGGAATAGCATTGAATTTGGAAATTGAGCAAATCTGGTGATTCAATACTAGTCTCTTGAGGCAGACATGCTCAAAATCCAAATCTGATGCAATTCCAAGGCCTACGTTGGGTAAGTCTCCATTATAAGTCTCAGATTATCTCCTCTTCTGGCCAAATCTAGTAACCCAACTAGTCAATGTTGGAAAGAGGGGAAAAAGAAAGTAATGGAGCAGCAAGACGGCAGTGTCCCCAGGGGGAGGACAGTGTGTATTTCATCAGTGAGGGTGTGGCCATTGCTCTGGGGCAGGCGTTGGCCACTGCTGCCTGTACATGATGATGATATCACAAAAATTGGGACAATCTACCCCCCGTGGATAGAATGAAGGGTTCAGTCCCAAGGTTTCCAACAACAACAGTCATTTAGAGAATGCCAGAAGGTACAACATCTGAAATATTGCCACTATAGCAACCTAGATGAGGACATTAGTTTGAGTAAATATATATAGTAAATATATATTTGGTAGATTCCTAGTTTCCTCATGTGAAATGGAGATAATTTCTATTAGCCTTGAAATGAAGTGAGGATTATCTCCCTTGTCAAAGAAAAAACAAGTAAATGAAATTAATTACATTGTTATTGCTTTGAATAGATTAAATTATTTGTGATCCATTTTCAATAATTAATGGATGAGTGTGTTAAACATTGGAGGTTCGTATGGAATTAGGTTTTATTCATTTTATTTGTGCACTTCATAGCAATAAAGTGATTATGTATTTGCTTGTTTTTCTTTGACAGGAGAGTTCATCATTAATTCATTTCACAGCTTTTAAGAGTTATCTCCATTGTACACACTGAAACCAAGAATCAACCCTCTTCTGTGGTCACAGCATAGTAAAACAGATGACAAAACGTTTTGTTTTTTTTTGGCCTACCCCCATTTATTCAGCTAAGGTATATCCAAACAGAACAACATAACGACATAATGACAGTGGGGTGCTGTCAGAGCTGCCTGGGGGAGGGGCTCCACCCACCTTTTTGTACAGTGAATATCTGCAGATACCATAAAAGAAAGAAAGAAAGAAATTAGGGTCGAAGGGAGAGAGGGAGGGAACATTACAGAATCAGAATCAAGGTCGTCAGATTTGGGCAGAAGGGGAGGTAATCCAAACTTTATTCCAGAGGCATTGGAATAGCATCCTATTTAGAAGCTTCTTAATGCAGACCTACATGATTGCTGGATTAGACGCTTTTCCAATACGTTCAGTATATTCATATTCACCAACGTTGAAAAGATGTTAGGTGAGTCTCTGATATAAAGCTCAGATTATCCCCCTCCATCAATTTCTGACCAAATCTGGCAAACCTGGTCAGGATCAGCTAGGAGTGTTCCCAGACCTGTCTCTCCTTCCAGGCTTGTGTGAATTAGAAGTATCAGGTATACACAAGCTAAATACTTATTGAGTTTAGGTCAGCCTTTGCGGCCAGCCAGCTAGCCACAGAGGACAGTCGTTACCTAGATGGACTAGAAGGGGTCACCAGGCTGCGGAGAGATATGACAGAATTCCCACAAGTAATTGGCTCGCCACACGGGCAGACTTAGATAAGTATCTATCTTTTTGCTTTTTTTTTTTTTTCTTTACAACTCACTTCAGTATGTTCGTATATACCAACGATAAAAATTTGTCGTCGTCATCTTTTCCTTTAAAACAAAAGGTCATTTTTCTTTTTTTTTTTTAATTTTATTTTTATAGATTTCTGAGTTAATTATTTTTTGGTTCAATTGCATGAATCAAGATTGGTATATATATATATATATGTATACATATACTTCACTAGTCAACAGGGTTGCCAAATTTGGCCGAAAGAAGACATAACCCGAGCTTCATTTCAGAGACTTACTCAACAAAGACTTTGGAATAGCATTGAATTTGGAAATTGAGCAAGTCTGATGGTTCAATACAAGCTTCTTGAGGCAGACATGCTAAAAATCCAAATCTGATGCAATTCCAAGGCCTACGTTGGGTAAGTCTCCGTTATAAGTCTCAGATTATCTCCTCTTCTGGCCAAATCTAGTAACCCAGCTAGTCAATGTTGGGAAGAGGGAAAAAGAAAGTAATGGAGCAGCAAGACGGCAGTGTCCCCAGGGGGAGGACAGTGTGTATTTGGTCAGTGAGGGTGTGGCCATCGCTGTGAGGGTGTGGCCATCGCTCTGGGGCAGGCTTTGGCCACTGCTGCCTGTACATGATGATGATGTCACAAAAAGTGGAACAGAAAATAAAAGAGAGTTTTAAAAAAAATTAAAAGAACTCTCAGCAGGTTCAATGTCAATAAAGTAGTACAATTTGTTTGTTTAAGTGATTGTTCTTCAGTGGAAGTCGTCATGGTGTCCAGTGTCTAGTGGTGGGGGTGCATCAGGAAGATTGGGGCGTACCCCAGATGTCAAGTACCCAGCTACACCAGGACCTGTGGGACCTGAAATTCGAAAAAAAAAAAAAAAAAATTTTTTAATAAATAAAACTCACCCTCATAGTCAATAATTGAACAACCGTTGTGTCAAAATTTAAAATCAGGTAAAAAAAAATTCAATCGAAGAATGGTCAGAATAATCCTATTTATGTCATCACTGTCGTTTTTCAAGGGAGGAAACATTTAAAATTGAGTAGAGAAAAACCTAGATTCTTGAGAATCAAGATGTTATTAAAACGGTCTAAATAACACCCTCAAAAAGCTTTAAAAAAAAAAAAAAAAAAAAAAAAAATTAACATTATCTTAAGGGGTCTAGGAGAGTACTGATGCTAATTTTCAAGTCAGTAGCAAAAACAGTTTAGCCACGAGCAATATCTTTGTTTTCTGAAATACTGTGGCCATCAAACTTTCTAATGGTGTTTTTTGTTTGGTAAATGTGTTCTCCATTCTACTCAATGAATTTTGAGGGTTTTTTTTTTCTTGGAAGTGTAGAGCATCTCTTCTAACCACAGTGCATGTTCAAATGATATGATTATTTAGAGGGCCTTCTTTAGTCTTGATAGACAATGGAATGAAACAGAAGTAACCTCTACAGGGCACAAGCCAGAGTGGAGTGTATGGGTGCCCAATTGAGAGAATTCACCCCACCTCAGAATAGCTGATAATGTCCAAAGGATAACAGAGCATATCTTCGGTATCAGCTTGGTTGCAGGAACAGCCAGAACGACATCAAAGTTAACATCCAACCACCTTCAGAGAGCTCCATTCCCTGATTTGGAATCAAAATTCTCCTTCTCAACTGGTTGTCCTAGTTATATTACCTATTGTCAGGGGATGATGGGTGTGATTTATGCCTTTCTCAAGGGCATTAGTGCAAAGCGAACGTAAACAGGTTCGATCAGAGTTGAACTCCACTCACTAATTCTATTGTTTACATCATTAACCACAATGCCACAAGTACCTTCTAATAAGATTAAAGCACATAAGTAAATAGATTTTCAAAAATACTTCAAATCAAATAAAAACTGAGACTTTCTCAAAACAACATGTAATTTTTATATTTCTCAATGCAAAGGCTGTTTGTAAAAGTCTTGAAAGAATCAGAATCCTTTTGAACAACAAGGAATATTCTTCAAGAACCTGAAGAAACATTAAATGAGTAATCTACTGAAGATTACTACTTGTAATGTTAGCATTTTCCCTACAAAACTGAAGTTGCAAGAGATAGTTATTCGGATCAATATAACACCAATGCAATGGACCGGACCAGTGGTCAACTCCCAAGATGACCCAGACCTCCACACACACTGTAGAGACAGAAATACTGATCCAGAATTACCACCGACCCAAGAACGTAGAGACTGGAATTACCACCGACCCAAGAACGTAGAGACTGGAATTACCACCGACCCAAGAACGTAGAGACTGGAATTACCACCGACCCAAGAACGTACAGACTGGAATTACCACCGACCCAAGAACGTACAGACTGGAATTACCACCGACCCAAGAACGTACAGACTGGAATTACCACCGACCCAAGAACGTACAGACTGGAATTACCACCGACCCAAGAACGTACAGACTGGAATTACCACCGACCCAAGAACGTACAGACTGGAATTACCACCGACCCAAGAACGTACAGACTGGAATTACCACCGACCCAAGAACGTACAGACTGGAATTACCACCGACCCAAGAACGTACAGACTGGAATTACCACCGACCCAAGAACGTACAGACTGGAATTACCACCGACCCAAGAACGTACAGACTGGAATTACCACCGACCCAAGAACGTACAGACTGGAATTACCACCGACCCAAGAACGTACAGACTGGAATTACCACCGACCCAAGAACGTAGAGACCGGAATTACCCTCGGTCCAAGAAAGTGAAGACCAGAATTACTGTCAGTCCAAGAAAGTGAAGACCTGAATTACTGTCAGTCCAAGAAAGTGAAGACCTGAATTACTGTCAGTCCAAGAAAGTGAAGACCAGAATTACTGTCAGTCCAAGAAAGTGAAGACCAGAATTACTGTCAGTCCAAGAAAGTGAAGACCAGAATTACTGTCAGTCCAAGAAAGTGAAGACCATATTACCGTCGGTCCAAGAAAGTAAAGATCAGAATTATCATCGGTCCAAGAAAGTGAAGATCAGAATTACCGTCAGTTCAAGAAAGTAAAAGCCAGAATTACTATCAACCCAAGAGAATAATGTTTGAAACTGTACTTGTACTCTTTAGAGACCAGAATTACAATAAACGGAAGTTGACTTTTTCATTCTCTTGGTTCTACACCAAGAGACTGAAAATCACTGATGACACAAAAGATCAGAACTTGAAAACATATACATATGCATCTTACAGAAAGAAAGAGAGAGAGAGGACTGAAAGGATTTTTCGTGCAGAAAAATAACAGTCAGCTTTGAAATTAGAATGAGAGATGACATCAAAAGGTGAACTATAATCTATCTCCTTCATTCAAAAGTCCATGCAACTCCCTGGCATAATCTTGCATTAATCAATTGTTTAGGAGTAGTTATATGTTAACTAGTAATGGCCAGGGGGGCAAGAAATAGAGACTAAAAGAAGTAGGAGACACATCTTTGGACAAACTGGAAATATGGAGAAAAAGAAGACTGAAAGAGAGATGAGAAAAGATAGAAAGGAAGACTGAGGGAGTGAAACTTGAAAACGACACATACCTTCTTCAAAGGGATAAGCAGGGTTGAAGCTTGATTCTAACAGAATTAAAAGCAGATGCAACAATTAAAAAGGTATCCCTCATCTATTACTGTATTTACAACAGTAAAATGTGATCTCCACTTTTCGTAGTTAAAAATCACAAATATAAATTTGATCTTTTTCACAGGTTTGTAGTTGTATTTGTTTCTGGGGGAATAGGCAGAATAAAGATCCAAATTCTGGGAGGTTTCTTTCCAAAATACGGCAAAAATGTTATTTCTTTTACACTCAAGTATAATGCTACCCTCTAATTTTGAACCTTAGGTGAATACAGTACTCTAGCTGTTTGACTTTTATTCCATTCTCCTTGCATGACCGCACACCATTCTGCAGCTTTGACCAAGCTGACAACTCTTCTTTAGACAAATAAAGACTCAATACTAGGGAGTAAGGACTGGTGAGAAGTTACCCAGACAAGGTTGGGGGTGTTATGATACTTGTCAAAAATTTATGATGCTTGATAATGCTTCATCTAATGTAAAATCAATCATGATAATATCTTGACCATTATAACTATAAATAAAAATATATATGTATATAAAAACAATGATAAATATGGTGCTAAACAATAGGAGAAGGATGAGATTAAGGGTTAGAATTGATCTTTTGCCAGCCAGAAGAGTTCCAGTAGCTCAGTGAGTAGAACAGTCGCCAAACATTGAGATAAAAGGGATGCAAGTTTGAGTCTTGCCAAGAGTTTTTTCTTTTTTTCGGATCTCCACCGTTTACTCACTGCCGTGGTCTCATCATTACGATAAAAAACGATTAAAAACTAAAGGTAAGAGAAAATACAAGTTGAGATTTGATAATGGTTCACAATGTTTCATGTAGCAAATAATGAATCAGGATAATGTCACTTTTCCACTTTTGAAAACAATTTTTTGTATGATAATTAAAGGATCAAAAATTTATGGAAAGCCACTGAAAACATGGTGCCCGAGATATTGGGATAGAGAGTAGATTTAAAGATTGGATTTGGACTTCTGCAAGCCATCAAAGCTTCAATAGCTAGGTTTGTGAAGCAGCTGGTATACACAACCAGGCTTTTCGGCAGCAAGGACACGAGTTCAAGTCTCATTAGGAGCTCTTTCTTTACTTCCTATCTATGCTGTTTGCTTACTGCTGTTAGAGTGATGTCCTGAATTGGATTGTTGTAAAAGAAAAAAAACAACTAAAATTAAGACGAATATTAGTAGTCAAAAAATTAATTATGAGATACGAAAATCTCTTCATTTTATGAAATGGCACCTCATCCAACAATTGACAAAATCTGTGTGTGCAGTACTGTGTTGAGTTTTAAGCTGTCTTGGTCAGCAGTTCTCAGGAAATCTGATAAAAACAAATAAAATAAACTAGACAAAACAGATCTTTCTCCATAGTTTCTGTAAACTATCTCTTGATTTTTGCTCTCCAGAAGACATTTTGCATCAATCGCTACCAACACCTTAAAATTCCAAATGTCACCCACTTTAGTACAGCCTAATATTTTGGTAATAAAGGTGGTTTCATAAACCTCCTCTTGCTAAGGCGCACTGTTCTTTCAACTATCCTTGAAAGGGACTGGACTCAACAATGCCACTTAGAACGGACACAGCACAAATTTATAAAAAGTGAAAGCTAAAAGGATTTTATTAGTTGCTCACCTGTTAAGTAACCTGCCAAGGAAGAATCTGATATGAAAAGGTCATGTTTCTGGTCTTTATAATCTTTCCAAACTGGTGACTTGTCCAAAATTGACGTGACCTGCAACAGTAGAAAGACAGATGGGAAGAAATTATACATAAAAGATACAACACATCTGAAAAAAAATTCAGATTTTGAAGGATTACCTCCCTTGGATTTAACAAGCCCCCCCCCGTTCTTATCACACATATGCACATATACATATACACACATATATATTTATAGATGATCATAAATTGCGTTCTATTACATAAAACTATAATTTGAAATGATCTCCTGTTGTTACATGGTAAATATATCTATTAGTATTGTCTAGGCCAAGTAATACATCAACAAGGTAATGACAAGAGATCATTTCAAATAAGAGTTTCTATATAATAACACAATTCATAATCATTTTGTTGGATCATATACATCCGTTTCTTAATACAAATATACATTTCATTTATATATTATATGTACCAGTAAGAAAATACGTTCCTGCACAATGTGTTAATATTCCTGTAAATAATAAACAATTACAAAGTTTAGTTACAAGTGGGTATATGCCACTTGAAATAGCTATTTTGTGTCACTTCATTGATATCTTTTTTGTCTATTTTATGTCAGAATATTCTAATTCAACATTCATGTTTTCACAAAAATGTTAATACATTGTGCAGGAATGCATATTTCTCACTGGTATATATATATATGTATTATATATATATATATATATATATATATATATATACATATATATATATATATGTGTGTGTGTGTGTGTTTAGAATATGAGTCTTAGTAACCCAGAATTAAATTCTTTACAAGATGACATGAATCTTTTTTAGAAAGTGGTTGAGTTTTACAAAAATTATTACAAAATTAAAATCATCCCTTTGAGTAAAAAGGTGTCCCAATCATAAGGGCAGAGTGCCATCATGCATGTCATATATATATATATATATATATATATATATATATACATACACACACACACACATACGCAATGTAGTACCTAGTTTTCTATATATCAGAGATCATATCCATAACACCTACCTGTTCACCATATAGCAGACTGCGTTGCATGGCTTTGAGAGCTTTCACAATTTGGGCCTTTGTCGCTGCTGGATTCTCAGTATTCTCCAGAGGATTGTGTAGCACATAGAGCAAGAAAGGAACAAGTTCTTGTTTGATAGCCTGAAATATCAAATTCAAATATGAGATGGCTGAAAATCAACGACAGGAAAATAAATTTCTTATTCTGTCAGTTTCTGGTCTTAAGCAGACAAAAAATAGAATTTCTCCAAGATGGTAAGAAAATGTAAGACAAAATTTAATAATAATTGACAATACTTTCTCCAATAAAATAAATCAAGATAATATAATTTTTTCCAGTTTTGAAATCAAATCATTGAATTCCAATTACAGGGATTAAGAATTCAAAAAAAGGAACTACAAATATGGCGCCCAAGATATCTGGATAGAAAGTAGGTTTAAAGATTGGAATTGGTCTGTGTAACCAGGCTTCCCTGTAGCAAGAGGAATGTGAGTCTAGGTTTCAGCAAGGGCTAATTTTTTTTTTTTTATTCCTGATTCTTACAAAAAATTATATTTGGACTGTACATTCATCTTAAATCTAAATTTAGATTGCTAACATTTTCAGTGATAATTTCCAGTTATTTTATGTGTAAATTGGTTACAGTCTCACAGATAGTATTACATTTTTTTCTAGACACAATAAGAAGTAGATGTTCAAATCTTCAGCCCTCTAAAAACTGAAGAAGCTCATGTTGACTGATGAACAGTTTTAGTTGATGGTTGACGGCTGCTAATATGAAGTTGCATCTGCAACTTATAAGGTTTTTCACAGGGTGTTTCTATCATTGTACATGGTGCATTTGGATGAAAGAGCAGGTAATGAATTTAAGATTTAGTGGGTGTGGATTTGGCCTGAGAGATGAGGGCTTGCGCAAGCTCAACAGGAAATCATACTTTGATAGATAAAGATTTCATCACCAACCTGACACACAAGTTCTTCCTCGCCTTTCTCAAACATCTTCGCTAAGGCCTCAGCAGCCAAAACCATCATGTCTTTACGTTGCTTCATAGCCACTTTCAGGGAACCAATGCACTCGATTGAACTCATACTACGGATGCACAGCTGGAACAAAATCATAGAGAAATGGATGAAAAATAAAGATGCAATACACAGACAAAAAATAAAATGCATACGATTCTGGTTCTAGTGTCCAGACATACACAAAAAAATCCCTTATGAAATTTTTTGCTAGAGATAGCCAAAAAGATTTCCCTACTGAAAAAAATTCCATCGTATTCATTGCTATCATGAACCATGTTACACACAGCCTTCCCATTTTCAATTTAATCTCATTTCAAAATCTTTTTCTCAGATTTTAATTTGATCCAATTATTTTTTCTTTGAAATTATTTTTTCAATTTACAAAAACAAAAGTTGGTATGATTTTCAATTTTTTTCTCCCTTTATTGAGTTTTGTTATTGAAATTTGTTGTTTTGGTATTTCTGACAAAAAAAATTCAACTTTGGACATTTTGACATTCCCTGAAGTGATTTTTATTTAGATATTTTCAATAAGTCATCAGCTGATACTGACAGATGAATTTATTCTTAACGTTTGTTCTTCCTGTTGTAAATTGTAATTTTAAAAATTGGTCACAGGTTGCTCTCTATTCACCCAACATTGTAACTATAAACTGCTCTCTTTGATATATTAGAATTCATTTGTTTTCCATTGAGGGGAAAATTTGATACAAGGCTGATTTAAAGTGACAAAAATTACTCAGTTCCACAACCTGTGTTGCAAAGGCATCAGGGCAAGCTTGGCCCTTCCCCTTTTAATGCAATAGGGAGGTCCTGACCTAAGGCAACTGATCCCCTAAAACTGAGCGTATTTTACTTTTTCGAAGTTACAGGATAAATCCTGGGCCAGAATGTAGAAAAAGGGAATAATTAAATGTAAAAAAAAGTTTGAAAAATAAAAAATTCTCTTCAGGGAGGATTCCCTTTGCCTTACCTCACTGTTGGTGAGTTGATGCACTACCTGAATGGCACTCTTTGGAATAGCAGAATTTGTAGAAGACATGACTTGGAATATTTTGGGGATGTAACCAAGGCCAGGCACTTGATCCAGCAGGGAAGTCTGGGATTGGAATAGACATACAAGTGCCATTGTGACTGTCTCCAATGTTTCTCCCTGGATTAAAAGAGAAAGACAGAAAGGATAGTTTATCAATTTGTGTTGGAATCAGAAGAAATTCCCAACCGTCTGGGCAATCAGTCTGTGTAAATATATCTTTTATTTCATTGAAACATAAAGGAAAATGTTTTTGTTGTACATGAAAATCACTTATAAAATGCATGCGCACCATTTTTTGCATGTTGACATCTAAATGAGCCATGGATTTTTTTTCTTTCCGAGCAGCTAAATGATAAAATCATAAAGCAATATAGGGGAAGCTGCTTACTGTGATTGTTTGGGGATAGGGTAAAAGATAATAATAACCATCTGATAACATTCAGCAAAGGATATAAAAATCGGAACTATTTGCATTCATTGTTATAAATCAACATTAATAACTGCCAATAGCCACTTTTGAATATAATTTACCAGATTTTGATCACAATACCGAGAACTTTGATTACAGTAACAGATGACTTTTAATCCATCTCAAATTCAAGTGTTTGGTACATGATTTTGATAATAACCATCAGAAAGAAATTATCCATAACTATAAAGAACATCTTCCTTTGTACTGAGCTTTTTGTCGCTTGGGATCAAATGAAGAATCCAGACACAAAAAATTGATTTGAGTCAAAACCACAAATTTTCTGATGATACTGCATATGACGTCACAGAGACATTTATTTGTTTTGTTTTTTTAGAATGTCAGTTGAAACTGGAAAAAGATTTCGTGTTGGATTTCAATCAAAATCTATAACAGAATTTTTCATTCATGAATTCTCTTATTTCTTATTATTCATGCACAATTTTTGGCATTGAGTTTGCACAGATGTGAGTGTGAAAATTACTTGCAAGACTGAATCATTCATTTAGTTTTGTTAACAGAAATACTGGAGTCCACACACAATAATTGGAAGCTATTGGTATCAAATCAATGCTTGGATGTAGTCCTTTGATTTAAAAGATCAAATCTATTTATTCATTTTGTGTACAGATAAAAAGTCTGTAAAAATCCATCAATATCAAAACCCGAACATGACAGAAGTCATAGAAAGTGTCATCTGAAAATTTGCGACTATCTCAAATCAGTTTTGGGGATCTGGATTCTACTTTCGATGTGTCATGTTTCACAAACTTGCAGAAAAAAGACTGTATTGACTCATCATCTTTGTGGAGTTTGGGGAGTAAAGACATAGCAAGGTTGGTGGCAAAAGATATACACAAGTCACTCACATCAACTGTGGGATCATCAATAAGCCGTGTCCATTTATCGAGTAATTCTGTGAGAAATTCTTTGGGTTTACGTAGAACCCAACCTGGGTTGGCGATAAACAATCGCAAAAAGACTCCACCCACAGTCATCTCACCCTGAACTTCTGAATAGATGCTCAAGAAATCCTCTGGTAATGTCCACCGTGTGTCGGGATTGTCTCTTTGTGCTACATAATGCCTATAAAGACAACAACAAAGAATGCATTAATGAGTTGAAGTAAATATTTTGAGAGCAATTTATGAAAGAAAAATATAGGAATAAAACAAATCACTTCACTATAATTTGTTTCAATAATTTATATGGAATACCAACATTGTTGCCGACTCAAAAATATTTGTATGGTAGTTTGACTGCCAAGAAATGTTGAATAAAAAAAAAAACAGCTCTAAAATGCTAGAACGCCAGAAATATGCAAACAAAGGTCAGAAAATGGTTAAAAAAGAAAAAAAAAGAAAATTCTTATTTGCCAAAGACAGAATTCCTTCTGAAGGCAGCAATTTAACATCCATGGAATACACCATCCTTCCCCATTAATGCTGTTTCATTCAATATCATTGAGGGGAAAAAAAAAAGATAATATACAATAATATAAAATATCGTAGGTAGGATTGTGGATTGAGTGATTATTCTGTTTCCCACACTCAAATAACTCATAGTTATATTATTCAGTCATGGTCTTCAAGAACTTAAACACAATCTTAATGGGGGAGGGTGTACTAGTTATTGCCTCTGAAAAATTCAGATATATTCGAAATCATCTGGGATGATTTTTTTTAAATATACATATATACACATATATATATTTATTGTAATGTATTTAGTAAAAATATCTACTTGTGTTTCTGAGGAATATGAGCAGTTTTTCCACATTTTCTTCAACACTTGATAGTTCACTACTTCAAAGCTGTTAATAGAGCAAATCTACAATTTACAGCTAATCAATTTCATCTGAGGTTTTATCATAAAAATGTCTGCACTTGTTTACGCAGAAGGGTCCACTGTTCAAATGTTGGGTAGATATCCTTATCAGCAAAATTGTTACCTCCTATAACAGAAGAATAAAGTAACAAAAAAGTCTCACTATTCATCACGTAGATAGAAAACCAAAGTGGACAATAATCCACAACTGAAATCAGCTTAACCTCTTTTCAAATGTATCACATCAGTGACACTGATTCATGAGGGGAAATTTTCAACGTTTAAATTATACATGATTACACATTTTGCAACATGAACAAGTTCTTTTTTTTCTGAATTTCTGAGATGATGAATAATCATTATTATACACTGATTCACTCAGACTAATGTCCTCACCTTGGTTGTGATAGTCATAACATTATGCTTGTTGTAGCATCCCACCTTCAGGTATCTGTCATAGTCGGAAACCTTATAAGAATTTCAAACTGAACCCTTTATTCAATCCATGGGGGTAGATTGTTCTCATTCTACTGTCCATGCCAGGGGATATCTCATATAGATTAATGAGTTCTTGCAATACCTGAACCAGAATATATAATTTTTCAGCAAAATCTGACCTAGGGATTAAACTAGCAGCTCCTAGGCAGATTATCAGCAACACTTGACCATTGTCTTTTATCTACTCAGTCACGTGTCCTGAAAGATATGACGGCCAAGAGGAAGGGGGAAGAGGAGAGAGAGAGAGAGATTATCAATACTTACTGAGCTTTTAATTTCTTGATGAGTTCACAAACTTTTTCTCGTGCCTCATCATTCCAGATCAACTCTGGATTTTCATGCGTTCCTGTCAAGAGAGGAGAGCAAAAAGATGTTTTCATTAGCAACAAAGAGAAAACACGGCCATTTTTTATTTATCTCGTTGAAAAACAAGCATTTTCATTATTTTTCTCCGCGTAATTATGACTTCTTGAATCCTAGAAACTAAATATAAAATATACAAGATTGTATTTTCCTCATCATTAGCCTTTTAGCATCAGTCGTTGGACATAGACCTTTCCCAGACCTCTCTATCATGGGCATTGCAGAGCCAACTTACTGAATTTGTCTAGTTCCTTACACCATCTCATTTTATGTCAGTTACAATTTTGTAAGTGATCTCTAGGGATCATTATTGTGAGCCATGTTATGCAGTTGACTGATATTCTTGCAACATGTCCAGCCATTGGATTTTTCTCATGGTTTCAATGATAATCATCTCCAATCAAACCATGGATAATGTAGAAATATCTATATTTCTCTAGACCCTTGTGCAGCTCTCAGTCACAATAACTAAGGCTGCGGTTCTTTTCAATATGCCCAGGTAGAGATTAAAGACAAGTGAATTTAGTTAGTGTTGGGAGAGGGTGCAAAACATTGAACATACACAAACCCGCCCACTCTCAACTGATTCAGGTAACCCTGACCTGCAAAACACTAGAGTATCTGGCTGTCTGGCCCAACAATCTATGAAAGCTATGAATTATTTGTAAGGACCACACAACGGACAAATCTTCTCCGAGGGTTGAGGTGAATTCATGGCTCAAACAATCCAAAATAGAATTCAAGATAGAAGTCATCACCCAATAATGACTTTATTGCATGTTTTAGTTCCAATTAAAGATATTACTTTACAATATATTAACTAATCATTCTTATCTAAACTAGCAAAATACCTGCAGCTTTGTTAATGGTATACCCAGGGGTGGACATTTAAAAGCACTGTACTACCTGATGAAAAACTCATCAACCAGAGTTGCCTGGAGTGACCATCTCTTGCACTTGACCAAATTTACCTCTCACAGACACATGAAAGCAAATTCAATTTCACTCCTTTTAGCTTTCTTGTCTCTCTGCTGTTCTTGACAGCTGAGTTCAGCCATTCCCTTTTAGCAAATATCTTCATGTTTCTTCCTTCCATCCTTCCAATCTGCGCTGTTTACCTACTGCCATAAGCTAACGGCTTGATTTAAATTGTGATAAGATGTAAATTAAGACAAGGTAAAAAGTAATCAAAAAACAATGATAAAATAAAACAACTCGCTTACCTTCAAACATATGTACACTGGCCTCGGGGGAATCTCGCATGGCATCCATGAAAATGTTGGGCAGGAATTTAGCTAAAATAATGCGCACTTTGGGACCCACTAATTTGTCAGCCAACATCTTGGCAAACAGCTCTGATGTCTTTTCTCGGACTGTCGAGATTGTGCCATTGCAAAACAGGTCAAGCAGATATACAAGTGCTCCTGGAGGTCAAAATAAATTCAATGGTCAGTCACAGATGAAGAGGGAAAATGCATTTATAATATAAAAAAAATGAAAAATTCAAAATGTTTTCTATTTCTAAGAAAAAATCGGAAAAATGAAACAAATATTGACTCTTAGTTTCATAGAAGGAAAAGTAAGATGTTGGTAACAAGGAGAATAACTACTGATCAAAGTTACCTCCCTTCCCACTCAAGGTATAGTTTCTGATTCTTTTTTGTTGTTCTTTTAAAAGTGTAACAAAAGTGGTTCTTGCTACAAAAAAGCACAGAAGCAGATTACAGCAGTGTATGACCTTTAGAGCTAAAGAGTAAAAATCTTAACTAATAATAACGCAACATGTCTTGTATGCTTGCTTGGTTTGTCCATCCGTCACACAGAAATTGGAAGAGAGGAACAACTTCCTACTGTCTCCACCTGATCTGCCTCCACCTTCCACACCTATACCCAATTTTGACTGCCACTAATGTCACACAAAGTAAAGAAGAAAGACAAGTTCTAACCGTCCTAACCCGATTTGCCTTTACCTTTACCTTCCCCACCAATATCCAGATCTGAGTACTATAAATCTCATTTGATAAGGAAGGGGGGCTTCTGTCATGCAGAAACGGAAACTGTGAAAATTAAATAAGATAAACAGAAACATTTCAGTAGTCAATGAAATTTCACCTCTAATAAGGTCTTGACAATATATCAATTTTATATATGCAGTCATTTTCGATGGCACAGATATACTAGTTTCAAAACAGCTATGGTGACTTCTTTTTTTCATGTTGTCCTACAAAATACTTCCAGTTCAACCCATGAACTGATAGAATGTTGGGATACCATACTGAGTTCTTGCCGTAGCATTCTTCCAGACTTGGCAGTACCCATCTTCTCTCCGAGTTGATAACCAAGGCTAGATAGCCCAGTCTACCAACTTTTTATCCATAACTGGGGCGGGGGGGGGGGGGGGGCAAAGCTAAAAAGCCAAGTCTGCCTTGCTATTCACCCATATCTAGAGGGACAAGTGAATTAATGCCTTTCCCAAGGGCAATAATACAAAGTGAGTGCCAACCGCTTCAGCCAGAATCTGAACTCTGCGCACCAATTCCATTTCCCATCCTGCTAATAAGCCAAGTAAGGATCTCACAATGATAGAATTATGCTATTCTAATTTGAGGGCTGCATCCACTGAGGTTCAGAGGAACATTAAATGTGGCTGATGAATAATAATATATTTACATCTTACCTTTTGCAAGAGCTTCTTTGACTATTTTTGTATTTGACATCAGAGCAAATAAACTCTCCAAGATCAGCAGGTGACCTGTAAAGAAAATGCAAGACAATCTTTGAATAAGAGTCATACAAACTGAAGGTTCATCAAGATTTTCATGCAAGGCATCAATGAAAATAAACTAGGGAGTTGAAACAATTAATGAAATTATTCTGGAGTTCAATTATTTTGGGAAAATCATTTATTTTTTGGTTTAATTCAATAACTTATAGTAATTTCTTTATTGTTGAATAAGTTTGAAAACTATGGAATTAAAACAATTCATTTTAAAAATCAAAAATATTCTTTGTGTTTACAGGTACACAATAAGTAATGATTCTTTTCAAGTCTTGCATCAAAATTTTTTTTTTTGTTGTTTAAAATATTACAACTAGTTAATACCCGAGAAAAAATTCAGATTCATTTAAATTCCTATGAGTTTTGTTTTCTTCCAGATTTTCGAGAACGAACTGAGATGTCTAATGCAAGTTTGCTTTTTTTTTCAGACTGGACACCTTAAAAATTTGTTAGAAGAGAGAAAAAAAGAGAATGAGAAAGAAAAAAAAGAGCAAGAGAAAAAAAGAAAGAGAGGAGGAAAAAAGAAAGAAAAAGAATAATGGCTCTTACACTGTGGTAGTCCTTGGATGGCAAGCAGCAAATAAGAAAGAATCTCCGAGGCAGCAATATCATTTACACATTCTTGGTTGGCAGTTACACTACTTATCACCTAAGCACACAAAAAAAGAAAGAAAACATTAATTACAATAAAAGATACAAGATTGGTTCCAAACTTAGTAAGCTAACAAGTATAAGAAAAACATGAAGAAATGGTTTCTGTCTGAATTTATGAGATGAGTAATTATCATAATTTTCAACTGATTTACATGTTGACTATTCTCACAACATTTCAGATATTGTACTCACCAGGCATCTTCAGGTGTCTGTCATTGATAACATTGGAGAATTTAGAAGCAAATCCTTTATTCCATCTACTTGGGTAGATAGGATAACCTCAAACATGGACAACAGAATGAGAACAACCTACCCCCAAGGATTGAATAAAGGGCTTGGTTTAAAATTTCCAGAAGGTTACCCACTGTGACAGATACCTGAAGATAAGGGCACAAAGGCTGAAACATCAGTCAAAATTAACATTAGATTTTTTCATTCATTTAAGCATTTATTTTATAACCATAAATAAAATTGTATAAAAGTATCTGATTAATAAAAAAATAATCAATGTGAAAGATAAGCCTGATGTGATAAATCTAATTCTTGTCTTTCAACTCTCAAACCAATTTTCAGAGAAACTCTCAGGTAAAGGGTCAATTACCTCTAATGCCGACTGTTGGAGCTTTGCACAATTTTCCAGTCGTAACAAGGAGAAAAGAAGTTTAAAGTGACCAATGCACTGAATCTCAACACCTGTTAAAATAGATCAGAAGAATAAAATGATTACCATTCCAAAGGAAATTATGAATCACCGCCATCCATATATGCTCATTTTTATCATGTAAATTTAGCATAAACTTATAGTGTAAATTAAACCCTCCACCAAAAAGGAGAGGATTTAAGAAAAAAAAGAAAAAAAAACCAAACAAACAATTTCATCCTCTGTCAGAAAGACAGACACAAAGTAAAGGTCCAGTTTTGCATTTTATGTATATTGTAAATTGAACCCCTATAGCCAAGTCATTTGTTTTCACTTTGAAAGTTAATTATTCTCAAAAGAACAAAAAAAAAATTCCAAAATAAATGAATGTCATACTAAGCTGAAGCAAAATCAAACTACATAGGAATAATCCATTCACTTCAGGAAAAAAAAAAAAAAAAAGGTTTGCTAAATCGAATCCTAACCAAATGGATAGATAAAAACATCTGGATGACCTACCAGGATTATTCTTGATGACATTCCGTAGTGCTTCCAGTGCCATTTCGACATTCTTCAATCGGTCACTTGTGCCAGCCTGAGAAGGACCAAAATTTCGATTCTGTTGCTGAAGTGCCATCAGTGAATACAAGTACTGCAGATGAGAAAGAAAAAACAAAAATGTAACGCAGTCACATTCATTACAAGTCTAGCAAAATCTACTTGGAAATGATGTGCTAAAATGAGTAATTTTTCTCTACAGTTCAAAGCTACAAAGTTCAAGGTTTTATGATTTAATGTATTTTTTTTTCAGGCTATATTTAGGTCCATTAATTAGAATGGCAATACCTTGACCGTAATACATCTAGAAGCAGCATGTTGAACCCAGAAACCCAACTGCTTTGGTTTGCAGGTATAATATTTACCGACCTAGGGCACAAAATAGCAGGTTCTTGATGATAGATCTATAAAATTTTGCCAAAGCTTGCTAACAACATTTACAATTCAAAAATGTTTAACATCTACAAGGAGTAAGGAGTCTTGTCTACCATTTGGTACACATTCATCAGGTGATTACGAAAAAAAAAAAAGTAGTAAATAGAAAACAACAATTATTTACCTGGGCTTGAGATCCAAGGAAGTCTAACAGGTCAATAGTAAATCCTTTAGGATTCTGGGGGGAAAAAAAAATTGATACATCAACTCTTAGTTTTACATGAAAAAATTTATATAAGACTGCCACTTCACAAAATGTTTGGAGAGTTTTTATAGGAGTTTTGAAATAATAAAAAAAAAGCAAATCTATTCCTCTCTTGACAACCTGAGCTAAATTCACCAATTTTTCTCTTGCGTTTTACTCAGTAGTGCAAAAGAAAAAAAACGACTGAAATATAGAATGAAATGGAGAGTGCATGTATCTTTCTTACCTCCAAAAGAAAAGTGGGTTGTTCATTGTAGACTCGTACAAATATCTCTCCCACAACAAGTTCTTTGGTATGAACATCAAATTGAAAACTAGCACCATAGTCAGGATCACAATCTCCCTGAAAAGGATATGGAAATGAAGAAAACAATTCTGGTTAGTCGCACAATAGAAACTGTCACGTGACCTATATCATGCTGTGTTTTCTTTTAAAAATAAGAGAAAATGGGTGATCAATGAATAAGCTACTTCTCTCACCTTTTGTCGGAGGGTGATCTCTAAGTCAGATCCCCCTCCCCCCGCAAAAGAAACAAGTGTGAATACTGCCAGACACAAAATTTAACATAATGTTAGATTGTAAATTGAACTCTCTATCCACCCCCACCAAAAGAAAGAAAAGTTTTTTCTAGATATCATAAGGAGTAAATGTTTACATTTCCAGCCAGTCAAGCAGAATCATTTGAAAACTGAAGAAACTTACATGGACAGTTTGGGTTGCCTAACGTTTCCAATAGACAAAAGAGATTTGTAGTTACTGAAAAGAACATGCATAAGGTAATATCTAAGTTGACCTAAGGTAATGGATCTCAAACTCTTGGGTGCTGACACTCTAAAAAATATATCTGACTCATGTGGCACATCAACTCAAAGATAATCTTTACTTCAAAGTATGAATATACATGTAAGAGAAATTTCCTATTGTTTGATCATCTTCCTTCTTCCACATAGCAGTAAACCCTTAAGGAAGAATGATAGGGTGTTAGTTGATGTACTGTAAAAATGTAATGATTTGGGTGAAAACATTGCAGTAATCAATGAATGGAACCTTTATACATAATCTTCTTTTTATAATCTTGCTAAAAAGGTTAAAATCTCACAAAATCTAGTTATGAAACCACTAAATTTGCAACTCTGCACTGGAAGCAGGACAGACATAATACCTGTCGTAGACACATGTTTGTGTATTTGGAAGAATTCACAAAGATCATTATCATACCATGTCACACTACTGTTATAAAGAAAGGTTGGTTGTGGGAATACAAAAAAACTCAAGTGAATTTTATTTTTGTTTCCTGAATTAAGAAACCTAGTGACTGTGAGCAACCATATTGATTGATAATTGGTGCCTGTATAAGGCAGCTCAGCTCAGCCCCCAATTGCTGAATACATTTGCTGTATCCACTGTTTTCATGGATGTGCATATCAGCGTAATCCTGACTGGGCGATTCTTGTGTTTGTACAACCAGAGAGCAAGGATACAAAGAACTTTTGGTTATTTGTACTGTAACTCATTTCACTGATGAGTCACTCACAGACAACCTTCACTTGTTCACAAAGGCCATGACTTTTGCTTCAGAACGAGGCTCTCTTACAATGGGCCTCTTGCACAAAAGCGAGACTTGAAGTTCATGGACATAGCATTCTCTTGAACTAGAAGTGGTAGGAGGTGAATTCATATTAGCAGTAGGAGCACCCAACAACATTCCCAAGTCCTGATGTGAGCAGAGGGAAGAAAAAAAAATCAAAAAAATCATTCAACCAAATTGCGTTAGTACATGCATTTAACTTGGTACTATATTACCTTTTTCAGTCTAATAAAAAGATAAATGCAAGACTAGTTAGTAACTCAATAGAATTCATCACAAGACCAATGTCTTTCAGTCACATGCCATGATGGGGGTTATTAATTAAAAAAGTGTAAATAATTAGTGATCAATAAGTTATTTCTCTAGTCTTTTATTAGAACAGTAATCATCAAAAGTGTCTTGATTTTCAAAAAATAAGTGTGAATGTTGCCAGGCACAAACTAAGGGACCAATTTTATAAAAGAAACTTACATTGAAAATTGAACCCCCCCCCCCCCCTCCATCCCCACTGAAGAAAAATATTTAGGGGTAAATCTTACAAAAATAAAAAATGCATTTTTCTTCACTAAAGAAAGGAGTTTGAGTTTTCAGCCCGCTAGCTCCCTTGATGCAGATTGTACATGCATTACATACATAGCTAGACCAGCTTAAAAACTGAGGGAATCTTTGTTGACTTTTGGTGACAGTTTTGGTTGATGGTTTCTAATTGGTTAAAGGAAAAATCAGACCTTCTGACATTTCTCTCTATCATGTCCTCTCATATGGCTCCAAAATAGCACCAAATAGTTTTCTTTAGAAAATAAATAATAGCATTGTGAATTATTAGAGCAATTTTTGGAGTTATCTGCTGAAATTATATAAAAAAATATAGAAAGTCTCTTATTGAATCTTACACTAGTGTTTGCCAAGAAAATTTCCATTTCCTTTTCAAATATTCAAGATAAATGATTTTAAAAATCATGGAGATCTAATGTTTAATATAGCAGAAAGAACAAGGAATTCTAGCTAGATCCATGGCAAAAATAAATTGATTTTTCTCCCAAAGAATTTTGAAATACTAAAATAATTCACTAGCTCATGTAATAAATAGTACAAATATAAATAATTTAGAGAATAACTTGAATAAATTTAGATTATCTGGGATAGAAAATAAGTAGATAGGGCAATTCGGGGATTTATCAGCTGGAATATATAAAAGATAGTAAAAATAAATGATTAAAATGTGCCTGGTAAATATTTCTCTCTACTGATAAGCTTGTGATTTTTATAAAGTTTCATTAATGTATCTTTTAACGTTCAAAATATATTTTTGATATAACTTGGATAAGATGTCCATAGAGGCATTTTTATTTAACAAAAAACATATAAACATCATGATCGTATTCTGTTTTTTTCTTGGATTATTTTTTCTAGGATTTTATGAAACTAACAATTTACAAATGGAACAATTTTATTAAAAAAGATAAGTAATTTATTTCATCAAAATAATTTTAGTAATCTTTTCAATTTTAAACATGCATAAAGCATTCTAATTTTCAATTCAATTTTTTTCTAGAATTTATTCATTTATTTTATTTCATTTTTCAAATTTAAAAAAAAAAAACTTTCAAGTTACTAAAAACAAAAGTTGTAATGAATTTTATTCATTGTCTCACATATAAGTTTGTAGCTTTAAAAAAAAAAAAATCAATTCTGACTGGATGTTCAATTTTATGTTTTTATTTGAAGATGCTGAAAAAGAAAAGATTATTTGGTTACAAATTTACGCTTCTAAACATGCAGAGTAAAGTAACCAGGGTTGAGACTAAATATATAATAATCTTAAAAACAAAAAAAGCATCCCAAATATTCTAGTTAACTCTTAAATTCATATTAATAAAAATTGAATGTTGATATTAGGGGAAATAATTTCTGATTAAAATTACCCCCCATTGACCTTTAGGGAATTAGAAAAAATTTTTTCAAATTCCATTCACAAAAACTTTTCTTGATTTTTTTATTCTATTCACAGGAGAGTTCAACTATCATTTAGGTGCAGTATCATACAGTTTATGAATTTAAGAGTTAATTAAAAAAATAGCAAAATCCCTTCTATCAGGTAATTAGTTATTAGCAATTAGCGAAGTCAAATGAAAGTTTCTGTAAAAAGTTATTCAATTTTGTGATAATAAAAGAAGAACAAATGTTACGAATAACATCGGAGAGGAATCAGTTGCTGTTTTGAAGCCTATCGATATGGGAGTATGGTATGGTATGATATGATATGTTTATTATTTTTATCATTAATTCTATATTTTATTATTTTGATTATATTTCATTAGCTTTAATTTTTTCAATACATTTCATTATTATTTTTATTGCATTTTATGCTCATATTTTTTCAATAATATCTTATATTTTTTTTAATTCTTTTACAATTAAATATGTGGTACATCTACAAATAGATAAGGTAGTATATACAGTATCAATTCTCCTTGAGATTATCAAATAAACATTATACTATTGAAATCAGGAATAAGACGAATATGAAAAGCCAACCTTTAAAGAAGAAAAAAGCTTGAGAAATATTATGAGAATCAGTGAAGGAAAATATAAAGGAAGACAAAGGAAGATATTGATGACCAGAGAAATCTGTCTTTCATGCCAGGCTCGTTTCATACTCCAATGTTTTGCTGGCCTTAACCCTTAATTTCACACCAGAAAATTAGGATGTCTAGAATAAGGGGAAAAACTACTGATCCAAGTAACCTTCTGTCCAACTTTAGGTAAAATTTTGAATTTATTCTCATGCTGACATAAGTTCAACAAATTTTGTTTCCTTCACAGAATAGCTCTGCCGTGAATTAAAAGTGGTATCAAGTAGTTTATGATGTTAAAAGTTGCCAACCAAAGGGGCCAATTTCTTAGTCTGAAATCAGAGTTGTCAGTCTCCTGAATTGTTTGCCAACCATGGCTCTAGAACCATGTCAGAATTGCTATTTACCTATCACAGAATTATAATGAATGACAGAATGGTCAGCAAGGAAGATTGACACAGAACTTGAATAGCCGGCCCAGAATATTAACAAAAGTTTAAAACACCAGAGTAAAGAGCCACAGAAGGGTGTAAATAAGAGAGGATCATGCCCAAATGAAAAAAAAATTGACAGCGCTTGTAAGCTCTCGTAGAGAAAGAGAAAGGAAGATAAATTGCAATAGATGTACAGGAAAGACATTAGGTTAGTTGGAAAAATAAAGGAACCACAGTAACACACAGTATTGATGTGCATACGGTAAACCTTCACTAGCCTTGCATGATTGGGACCTGAGGAGTGCCAAATTAGTGAAAATGTTGGATCATAGAAAGATTTTCTTTTAACAAAAGCTGACCACCTCATCATACCTTCAAAATATCATGTGAATTATTACAAGTTAGGAATAGAAACATCAAAGCAAGTCAAAGTTCTTAATGAAACATTCTTGCTTGTCCTTTAACTCAAAACAGTTCAACATGTTCAATTACACAAAGGGAAAACCACTTCATAAACCCTTTATGTAGTTCTGAACTTCTTCCATCATTCATCGTTTTTCTCACACACATCTGTTCCTACAAGCTACTATGCACAAAAGAATACAGCCGGTTTTCTGTTTCCTTAGATTGTGTACCGTTGAAGAGCCAATGTAGTAATGCTCACACAAGCTCTCCATTGATACATCACAGTTCACTTCTTCCAAGAGTTCAACCTTTAATTGATAATATGCAGTGATTTCATTTCACAGTATGGGATGTATTAACTCAATTCATTGGAACCATAACCAGGGTTAAATTAGAGCAAATGATATTAATAAATGCAGAAAAACAAGCAAGAATCACTTGCCCGTATATACAAGAACATAGCAGGTTAGTGTGATACCCCGAAAAATTTTCAAATACATTCTTGGGAAATTTCATATCAGAGCCAATCTATTGAGGTAACCAGATTAGTGAAGGTCTATTGTACACAATCAGTACGCACCAGTTCAGTCAGTTGGACAAAACCTCCTTGTTTACTATGTGCGTCAAGTAAGTATTCCTGTAAAAGTTCCAAAACTCAACTTAGTCTAGCTGACAAACACAAATAATGGACGATTACTTGTGACCAGGATTGTCATTCGGTATTTTTCAAAGGAAAATTCACCAAAGATGATTCCATACACAAAAATGACATTAATATACATGAATAATAAATAAAAATATATATTTCAATCCATTTTATCTGCAAGCTTAGTGTTATGATGGATTTCAAGTTATTTCATTATTTTGGTACTGGAGCTACCCAATTTGGTCCCAAGACCATACAAATTGGGTCTTGATAGACATACACTTCTGGTAACCCTGCTTGGGACATTTTTAAAGAAATGGAAATGAAAAAGTCCCAAAACAAAACATATGTTGTTACTGCTGCTTTTTAAAAAGTTAAGAAAAAGTTTTGCAAGACATGGATCAAAGTGAAAAAAAAAATTTTTTTTGCTTTAAGTACAGTAACGGACCATTTATCCAGCTCCCCCCCCCCCCCCAACAGGCTAGTTTCAAATCTCGTTGGCTTTGTAGTAGTCAGCCACTCAGCTAATCTTTGTTTCAATTTTTGGCGCATGTTTGTATTGTCTTCAGATGAAGATAAATGAATTAATACTGATCAAGCAAGTCCTACTTTTGAAGTGGATTAAATTTGTATACGTTATAAATAGTTTCATTCTTTACTTTCCATTATATACTTTACATTCTATAAATTTTAAGGGGATCGATAAAGGATCAAACAGATCCTGCTTTAGAAGCGTAAATACAATTTTATTGTTTACTTTTCGTTGTTTATTTCATATTTATATTTAAAGTAAACATTAAGTACACACTAAGTTTTTGTTCAGGGAGTCAAGCCCCAAGCTTGCCGGATAAATGGTCAAGTACTGTATTTATATAGAGAGACATCCATCTGACAATTCTTACAAACTAATTTCCATATTTAAATACACATTTCAACACAGGTTCACCAATGGTGATTTTCAGCAGCCAGAATATGAATACAAACCTTTTTCTGCTGTTGGTCCAAGAGGTATTCTACAAGTTGTGCTCGGGCTGCATTATTCCATATTAAATAAGGGTTTTCTGTGTTGCTGTTTAACAGCTTCAGCAGCTGAAGAACAAAAAAAGGAAAAGGCAAAAATGAGATTAAAGATTTCATAAAAGAATCACAAGTTTAAAACATTTTAATTGATTATCTTTTTATTCAGATTTGAGTACTAAGCACTAGTGATGTAGCGGAAAATCAATCTGGTCGGATATCCTAGTTGCAATGTTGTTCAGTCTAAACCAGAGTATGTGATTTTTCTGTACAACCAGACCCAAAGATTGAACCTGTGACCATCAGAGAGGTTATTAGATATGCTTAGCCAATGCTTTTATCCACTTGGCCATGTTTACTGTGAGTTCATTGTCTGAAATGATGTGACAATAACAACCAAAATGAGGAAACTAACGAAAGTGAATCAGTGTATAATAAGAGATTGACCTGGAACAGTACAAGGCAGAATCCATAACCATGAAAGTATTAATGTTTTTCTGATTACAATGGAAAATATAATATTTGTCTTGAGAATTGTTGGTTTGACAACAATAAGTCTTAAATGTTGAAAAATTGAAATTTTGAACAAGAGTAACATTCTCTTTTTTTATATGTGCGTATATTTGTATGTTCCAGCACTCCTGGCCCTACTGTTTCATTGACAGACTTGAAAATTGGCACATTAGTTCACTAGACCCCTTCTAAAAATGTTTTTTTAATTTTTTTAACCTTTTTTTAGGCTCTATTTTGACAGGTTTATTAATAACATTTAGATTCTCCTGAATCTAGTTGTTTCTTCATTCTAGATGTGATGTCAGTGATGTCATAAATAGAATTTATTCTGACCATATTTAATATTTATTCTTTGATAGATATTTTTTCATGGCCTCAAATTTTGACATTAGGGTTGTCCAATCATTGATTGTGATAGTAAGTTTTGCACAATATTAAGCTTATACAAGAAACATACAATATTCACCTCAAATTCCAAATATAGTTGATCTAAGATTTTAGATCTAACTTCAGATAAAGAAAATGGGAGCTTTTGTTTAAATGTTAATAACTAGAAAGTTTGTTAATACTTTCATAGATGCTAATAGACGCTTTTTTTTCAATTAAGCCTGCAACTATACCTACCAGATGTACCAGACTATGAGACAAATGGTTTACAAATGTATTTGGAGAAATACAACTCATAGCAATTTATCCAAACCCAATAACTGTCCATATTGAGCTTCAGTAGATGACTCCCCAGTTATATGTCTGTCTTATACACTGGTATTTACAGTATTCACAGAGTCAAGTGCAGCAAATTATACTCCATTTTGCTGCCTTGTAATTTGATTTGATCCAAATTCAAAAAATGATAATAGAGGTCAGCAACTTTTTTGCCTCTGCTGGCTGGATTGAACATTAATCAGTGAACATTGGGCCAGATAAATGCATTTGAAAAAGATTGAAATATGGGAATTAAACATTTAACTACATCTAGTTATATTTTGCCTCAAATCAATAAATAACCCAAGCTACTAAACCATTTGTGCATAACCAAAGATGGCAATTAAAGCACAATCAATTTCAATCAAGGAAGGTTTTGAATCTATCAAAAAGACACAAAGAATTTTTTTTCAAATTCTATTAAGTAAACATTGTATAGCTATAACTTCCTACACCTGAAATTTAGCAACAACAAAAATTGATACTAACTTCGAAGGGATTGTCATTGGCCAACTTTCTGGCCAGGTAAGGGGTCAACATGGCACAAAGGGACTTCTTGACGGCAGGGTTATCTGGACATGAAGTGTCCCCTGCTTGGTTGTAGCCGGCCAATCGTGCACATGCAATGACACAAAGACAGGCCAGAAGGTTGGCCACCTCCTGCTGATTGCTGTCCTGGCTCTTCTCCACACCACTCTCCTCAAGCGTGTAGTCATAGTTGAATAGGTAGAGCAGAAGGGGCCACATTGCCCCAGCTTTATAGAGGTGTGTCTGCAGCCAGTAATCCACGCAAAAAGAACTCACACAAGCAGCCACTTCAGAGCATAGTTTGGGCAGATTCTAAAGAGGGAAAAAAAGGAAAGGAAAAAAAAAAATAACATTAGTTTTTGAAGAGAAAATAGAAATAAAAAATCGAGAAATTTTATCATCAACAAAAATTTAATCAGTATTTAATGAGTGTGTATATTTTTAAGTTTTGAACATGCAATAAAGATTTTCTTCAATTTTTCACAAGTCAAAAACCAAGAGCAGGATTTACTCTGTTTTTGACAAAAATATATTTGAAGCTGATAACCTTCGAATTTTTTTAATGACAATTCTCTGGTCATAACTGAATCATATTCAATCAATCCACGAAAAGAAATAATTTTTCTTCGTCTACATCCTTTGGTGCAGTAGTATTCTATACATGAAAGTACTTTTGGCATGTAACTAACATTTTTTCATAGATTTTTAGCCTACTTATTATAATCCATTCTGAGATTGTTTAAGAATAAAAATAAATGGAATGAAAATAGGTATTATTTCATTCCTTCCCAAAATACTTACTTTGAAATAAAGGATCTTGCACAAGTCTCTTATAATGGACGGCATCTCCTGGATCTTCTCTTGACATGCTTCAAACTGAGAAGCAACGGAATAGCACTGTGTGATGTATTTACAAACCTGAGTAAAAGAGAAAAAAACATGAGAGTTTGTAGAAAAAATAAGTACTCATTTTGGTAGGTGACGTTGACTCTCTATGAATGATGATGATGAAGCTGTTTTAAGCTTACATTACTTTTTTACAGTCCTAAAATGCCTGTTTCTTTGCTTAAAAACTCAGGAAACCCTTTGAAAATCATAGTCTGAAAACTCTAAATAACAAATCTAAATAGTCTGAAATATCTAAGGCCTAAAGATATATACAAATCATACATAAAATAAAATCATACAATATTGTTTAAGTAATTGTGTTGGTTTGTTTTGTTTAATATATAGATATGTGGAGAAAAAACATGATTAAACATTTCAATTTTATCTTGATTATTTATTTTTCTTAGACCTATGTGTTTTTAACAAGAAAATTCTTTTTACTTAATTCACAGAGGCCTGAACAAACTTGAAAGGCATACACATCATTAAATTCTTTTTACTTAATTCACGGAGGCCTGAACAAACTTGAAAGGCATACACATCATTCGTTTTTACCTGAGCAGGTACATCATCGGGGCTGGTTGAATTGCTCAGCACATCAACACAACGATTGAAAGCATCTTGGAGCACCTGTAAAGAAAGAGGCAGAGAGTGAGAGAAAGAAAAAAAAAGAAACCCATGACTAATAAGAAAGAGAAACCAGCAATAGAATTGTGATAAAATCGGAGATGAATATTGAAGGTCTAACATGAATATCAACATAATGAAGTGACAATGCAAAATGCTTTTGAATCAATTTTACAGCATCAGAAATACTTCTGAAACAATTCATTACTTATTATCATTACATGAAATACTGTGACCCAATTTTCCATTAATTCTAACAATTTTTTTTTTTCCTTTCATCCTAATTTTTAACTGTCTTCATACAACATACAATTCAGACCTTTATTTTTACAGCAATGAATGAATAGTGCAATCAGAAATAAAGAGCGAGCTTTTGGTGAGAATCAAACTTTCGTCCCTCAACAAAAGAGAAGCCGAATTTATGTCTGACTACAATGACCATTCTGTTACGAAAGCTTCATAGTGTAACGGAAGACAAATTTAACGGCACTACGTTAGAAACCATCAAGCAAAACTTATCAAGACAGGTTTCTTCAGTTTTTAACTAGATCTGGGTGTCTAGATACGTATCATGTGTACAGGTCACAGCAATGGAGCTAAAGGGCTAGAGATTAAAACATTTACTCCTTATGTCTGGGAAAAAACGATTTTGTTTTCTGTTTTTGAAATTTACCCCCAAAATAAGTTTTCAGCAGGAGGATTCAACTTCCAATGTAAGCGTATTTTAAATTGGTCCCTTAGTTTGTGTCCAGCAGTGTTCATGCTCATTTTTTTTTTCAAAATTTGGAGTTTTTTAGCGATCACTGCCCAACAATAGGTGAGAAAAATAACTCATTCATTCACCATTCCTTTTTCCGATTTTTAATGGATCATCTCCAATACAGCATGCTCCCAAAAGACATTGATCTTAGGACAATTTCTAACCAGACTTGCTGTTGTTTGAATCCGAGCCAATTGTAATCTTGATAAAGCCATTTATTATTCCGAGCGATAGCTCTGGTTTATGGTTGGCTTTGTGACAGATGGACCTGAAAAAGTCTTCAATAGGTGAAGCCACACAGCTTGAGATCAGCAGCAGCTGTCATAGTTGACAATTGAGATTTTTTGATAAATAATAAATAAGGATTTGAATTAAAATAAAAGCCTATTTTGTTCAGCTCGGACCAGTAAGTTGTGATTTATCATCATAAGATAAAGAATTGTAACACAATTTTCAAAAAATCGTGATCACTTGTTTTTTTATCTTCATCTTGATTCTTAGTTGTCTTTATATAACTATCAATTTGGGCCATTCGTTTCTACAGTAACGATTGAACAGAGAGATCTGAATAAATAGATGAAAACACATAACAAACCTCAATTCCATTTTCTCTGCGTAGTTCTTCAGCATTAAGGGCAGAACAGTTGACTGTGTGATACGCTAACTCACTGGCTGCTGCAAGCAAGGGAGCCGATTTGGAAAACAGCATATCATCCTGAGTTTCCATCTTGATAGTTTTGATCAACATTGGGTAACCTGCATATTTGTAGGGTTCCAGCACTGAAATACAACAGAGAAACAAGAGAATAAATACTCGACATTAGCATTTTATAACTAGTTGGCCTCGAAGTCCTATATTTATCTTACTTTAAAACCTCCCCTTTGGTCCATTGAGTATACATGCCAAAATTGGTTAAGCGAATTAAACTTTTAGTATTATACAAAAATAGATGGAAATCAGATAAATATCATCAGGGCCAATACAAAGTTCACAATTTTTTTTTTTTCCCTCCAAAAGAGACCAGTTCAACAAAAAATTCACCAGTGTAAAATAACATAAGAGATTTAATAGTAAAAGCCCATTGCTTTGCTAACAATATACCTAAAATTTTGTTCCGAGTCAGTATTTTTACATAGGTTTGTATCAGTATGTTAACATTTGAAAATTTAACACAAGGTATTCATTGTATTCTAGGAATCCTTGTATTCATTAGGGATAAAAAATGAAATTGAAATAACTGCAGTAGTAACTACAGCAAAAATACAGTAAATGCAAAATATATCCAATACATTGCAACAAGTTCATATTACCCTACAAGATGAATTACAGATTTTTACCAAATGGCAATTAATCAATGTATATCAATCAAAAAAATTGAAATGAGATCAAACATTGAGAAAATAAGTACAAAGATTAGAAATCTTTGGTCCAAATTCCATCAATTTTTAAGTTTATGTTAGTGTAAAATTTTTTGCAATGTATTGGATACATTTTGCATTCACTGAAGGTTAAAGATTGTAAAAACAATATGTACTAACCCTCTTTGTATCTCCTGAATAATATTGACTGTGCCTTGAGGATGAGCACGATATTTTGTGGGTCTGGTCCCTGAAGCACCTTACTCTTGCTACACAAAAACTCATAGGCTTTATTCACTTTTTCAAACATTTCCTATACATAGAAAATTATAAAAAGTCACATTGAAAGAAGGGTACCATGAGTAAATTAAAAGACATTCAAACCATCTGGATGAAGAATTATGGGAAAAACAAAATGTTATAAGAGATACCATGGTAAATAGATAACATGTTAGAAATAAGTGTGAACTAATTGAACTAGAAAGTGCCCATTCAAAATGTGCAGGTTTACAAACATACACTTTTTGGTGTGTAGAGCAGTTTACTATAATTATCATATGAAATAATTTTCCATTCCTCATTCAAAACTACACCTTATATTATAAATGCTACAAAATTTCAGCTTTGTTCTGCAATGAGCAAATGCTTAGAAGAGAAAATGTTCAGAAATTTCAAAATAGGAGTTTGGTTATGTCATTGTTGTAATCATCGGCCTTAGTCTGGCACAGAAGACAAAAGAGCTTTTGTCAAGGATCAATTTATGTCCATGCTGGCTCTGGGGGTGTTGTCCCTGACTTCTGCCACCTGCACTCTCTTCACTGATCCTCTCTCTTCCTATCACTAGTCTTGATACCTGCCTTGTTGGCAAGCCTCCATCAGTTGTGGTATGCAGCCACTACTTCTTTGCCTGCTTTCAGGTCTCATTTACAAACATCTCTGTAATGAAGAATGAGCCTTCCAACAAGTCTACACCCAGTAACAAACTTATCATACAACACATTTCTGGGTATTTGGCATTCCTGCATGCAGCCAACATGACCAATCCGACGTAGGCACCTTTAGGCAAGCAAAGCAAACAAGCTGGCTTATGCAGCTTGTGCCAGAATGTTCTTGTTTGGGGCAAAGGCAACAAACTTTAAGGAAAACTATATGTCTGGAATGTGCTGATAGTGGACTGCAATGACCAGCAAAGGCCAAGCTGATGACAATGTCAAAAACATTTTTTATGCGTGCACGGAAATTTGATTTAAAAAAATGATTGAGTTATGGCAAAAGAATTGTGGTGAGAAAAGACCGAGAATAAACAAGATGTGAGTTTGGGTTGAAAGTATCTATTTGGGCCTTTGAATTACCAGCGGCAGTTTAGCTCAATGGTAAGAGCATCTCTACATTGAGATGTCTGCCTTATCAGTGGCAGACTCAATTTCTGCAGCAGCCACATTTTCCTTGATTGTTTATTCTATTTACATTGTCTTAATTGAGTGATATATTTAACCTTGTAATGACAGGAGATCATTTCAAATAGATTTATATATAATATAAATCAATCTATAATTCATTATACATATACAATGAGTTCAGAAACACCCAAATAACACAGTTGTATTGTCATGTCCACTAGATAAAAATGAAACAAGTTGTGATTGACTTACCCGACCCTCTGGGTTCTTGTCAGGATGGTATTTCTGAGCCAAGCGGAAATAAGCTTTTCTCACTTTAGCTTCGTCATGTCTAAAATAGAAATATAATAAAATATCATTAAATGTACAAAAATGGTAGTTTCAAAGATTCCAGCTAAACTTAATTCATGCATTACTCAAGCCTCAAAATTTTTATACAGATTGGAAAATTGGAAGAACAAAGCTTAAGTAAGTTTTGAACGATTAAGTCATGAAGGATATAACTTAATTTAAAAAAAACGAGTTATCAACATAAGAAAATTCATCTTTAAAAAAATAATCTTATAATGAATATACTTGGTAAAGCACCCAGCCTTATCAAACATTCTATATGGAACATACATTCCACAGCTGCCACAAAAGTGCATACTATATCACAGAATTATCTTGAGCACCAAGACTTATTATTTAGCTTCTCATAAATCTATATGGTTTTATAACAGTTTACTTTTCCAGACATAAGTATTGAATGCAGGAATTAGATTCATTTGTTATAAAGACACAAGCGGTAGCAAATTAACCATTAGGTTGAGCAGGCTCAAGCCTAGAAACCACAAAGGGAGGGGTGGGGGCAAAATGAAATGGTTTAATCAAGTGTACTAAAAATGGTTCTATCAAGTGTACCGATGGGTATTTTGGATATTATTCCAGTACTTTTGAATAAATTGTTCCCATATCTGATATTACTAATACTACTTTGTTTTCCAACATATAAACACTTAGAGGTAATGCGTTAAAGACTTCATACCACAGCATGTAGTACATTAAACATAGTAAAACAATATAAGTTATTTAATGAGGTTGAATGTTGTTTTATTCTATTCACTGAAGGGCAGGGCAGAGAGGGCGAGGTCTACACAAATTAAAGATCAGCAAAAAATTTTTTTCACAAGTCATGTTCTATTAAGGGCATCCTAGATCTGTTCAGTGGCTCCATAGAGTCTGAAGGGCCTTAGGCCTGTATCTCCTGGTTGATACTGCACTGGTCATGGGACACAAAAAAAAAATTATAAGTAAAAAGCTACTTACTTTCCAGCTACTTTGGATAAATTCAAAACTTGGTAAGCTTCTTCCAAAGACATTGACGGAGGCTTTTTCTCAACTTCTCTTTTCCATGCCTCCAATATGTCCTTCAGCAGTCGAACCTGAAAACGAAACATCAATATTGAAATGTGAAGAATGAAAATGGATTAACAATTTTCCAATCCAATGGTTCTCAATTTTGATTGTATGGCAGCACTCCAAGAAATATATTTGACTCATGATACACTAATATAAGTACAAATCTCCCCTCTTTCCTCTAATCAGTCACTAAAAAGGTTGAGAATTCACAAAATCTTGTGACTAAACTTCTAGATTTGCAACTCTGTGGTGGAATCAAGAAAGACAATACCTGTACTGGACATATTCAAGGCTCAAAACACATGTTTGCATATTTTGGAAAATTTATGCGGCACACTTGGGAGATAGTTGCAGCATCCTATTGAGCTGTGGCACACAGTTTGAGAACAACATTTGCAAACGAACAGGCACTATCTATAATAGATATTGTTAATTTCTTCATTTCCAAGATATAACATAAGTCATTTTACTTACTGCATGAATACAACCAGTTTAGATTTACAAGGTGCTACACAAAAGTTTGGAGAATTTGAACAGCTTGATTAATCTGTTCATCTGTCAAGTTACCCAACATTTCCCATGTCTCACCAGACATTTCACACCCTTTAAAATCACTCCATCCAGAAATAAAGAACCGCATCTTATACCATTTTTTTCTCACTAACGAAGCAAAGCCTTGTACATACATACTGAGTAGATGTCTATACTAATTGATTATAACACTTGTTTCTTTTGTTCACTGCAGAAGACTCCTCGAGGAGCATAGGGCTTTAACCACTCTGCTAGATTGGTAGCAAGTAGATTTTTAAGGGATGGAGTTGCAACATGCCCGATCCGCTTCCTTTTGCACGGCTTGAAACCAGCTATCGTGACTGCCAAGCCGTAGTTTTTTTTCTGTTAGAGTAGCATCCTTTAAGCTGAATTGCCTGACAGAGCTAAAGAGAATGGAGATAAAGACTCCAGTGAGACTTGATCTCTCATCCCTCTAAACAAGAGGAAGCCTTGTTAAATACACAAACTGCTTTGCCATCTAAGCTATAGAATTTGGATCTCTTCAGTGGCATTTTGATTTTTGGTTTCTTTATTTTCCTCTTCTTGATAACTGATCCACACTGTTCATTCACTGCCAAAGATTGACAGCCCGAGTCAAGTTATGATAGGAACAAAACAAAAAACACAACTAAAAATCAAGATGAAGGTAAATAGTAGTCAAAAATCGATTATAATCCTTTTCCATATTATGTACAATTAGATATACAAGTGAATATTCTTACTGGGTCTTTGATGGGCCAATCAGGGAAGTTTTGAGTGTCACACAAATGTTTCAGGTAGTAGATATTACAGAAGAGTTCATTATCCAATTGTGGGAAATTGATGACAGGAATTGGACAATATTGGTAGAGAGCCCGGGTGTTGCTCTGTAAACGAGGGGTGAAGTCAGCCAAATGAGAAGCTATTTTTTCTATCATCAGCCGCCTGGAAAAAAAAAGGAACCAATATACATGAACACGTGTTGTCTATAATTTTGAGACGAGTCATTAACATTCAAAGAGTTTTTCCGACAACTCATTTTGTAATAATTTCAGTTCCAACAAGTTGGCCCATCCATCTCACAGCTCTCTTTAAATGTACGATCCATACATAAAGAGAGGAGCTCTTATTTAAAGCCAACTCAAAGAAAACAGTTTCAGATGTTTATAATTCCTATCTCTGTTAAACAAAGAATTCCAGACTGTATGACTGTTGGGCAGCAAAGGCTGCACAAAGTTGAAATATACACGAGTCTAACTTGTATATTCAGCCGAAAAGTTGATGTATGCTGGTTCTTTCATTTTTCTTACTCTCTATCAGCATTCTCTCTCTACAACGGATAGTACATGTGAAGGTTATAAAATTGATTGTCCAAAACATTGTGGAACATGAATGAGTTCAATTATCAAAAAAAACTCTTTGAATAAATACATACACAGGATTTCAAAGGATGGTTTCTAAAAAAAATATTCCGTGCATAGGATGTCCTGATAACATTGTATCAATCTTTTGAATCTCACAAAAAAAGAGAAGTATTTTTATCAACTTATGGAGTGTCTTAATACATACTAACAGAGTTTCAAACAGTCAACCATTATTTATTTTTGACTAGTACTTTTTTTAGGTAAAGAATTTTTATAAAAAAAAAAAATTTCCAAACTAATGATGAATTAATCTTAAAAGTAAAAACTTATATCTATTGTCTAATGAGAGAGAAAGAGGTCAAAATTTTTCAAAATTTCTACCTCCAACCCCCTGCTCAAAATCCTGGATCCACCCATGGAATGCAATTGTTTTTCTTCAAAATAAAAATTTACAATAAGAATGACAACAGATTAGTCATTCGATAGAAACTGTCATTTGACCATGTCTTTTGTGGGGCAGTGATCCCTAAAAATTTTTGAATTGAACTAAAAATAGTGGGTTGATTAAAAAAAAAAAAAAAAAAAAAAAAAAAAGTTTTTCTGAACATGATAAAGAGTAAATGATTAAATTTTCAGCCTTTTAGCTCCATTGGTGTTGCCTCTGTGTGATACATACATACATAGCCAGCCAGACCAACTTGAAAACTGAACAAACCTGTGTTGATAGTTTCAGTTCCTGATATTGAGGATATAACTGAAAATGATTTCTTGCAATAAGAAGAATTGAACTTACCTCATTTCATTACTCCAGATTGCTTCAGGAGTATCAAATTCACCAAGGAATATTTCTGCAAATTTTTCTGGGCTGTAATTCTCTAAATAACAGACCATTGCCTCTGGCAGAAGATGGCCCATTATACTACAGTGCATAATATCAGAACTTTTGTTCTGAAAAAGACAAAAATCAACATAAGTATAGTCTTTGAGAAGAGTCATTAATATACCAATTTTTCTTCAGACATTCAGATGATTCTTTAGACAGAAGTTAACAAGTACTCAGGAAATAGTTTCACTTACCTCGTCTGATCTAAATGCCTGTTTCAAGTGAGTATACTTGAGGAATCGTGATACAGGCAATACGTTTGAGCCTGTGTACATCATGATGAAATAGAAGACACCAGTGAGATACAACCGGGACACATTGGGATTGTCTTGGATGATCTCATTCAACAGTATGGCCACCTTTTCTACAAGAATTGGGTCAAAGGTCAACAACAACTGCAAAAGAAATTAGTGACGATACAGTAGTCTACTCCCTTCATAAAGCGGGTCTTGGGATTCAAGAAAGATAATCACATTACAACTGAACTAGAGATCATCAAAAGTCTATCATGAGAGCCAAACAAGTTCACCAGGGAATGAAGGTGTTGTTTCATTTCAAATTCAGAGAAATTATGAGTAAAACACCATATAATCATACATTAATTGATTGCAAATAAAAAGAATTCAATACTCAAGTCATATTGTTTTGATGATATTCTGTTATCACTTTTCTGGATAGATGGTCAATAATATAGGTAAAAATGTATGGGTTTGAGAACGTTTTACCAGAGGTTCTTCTGTATTTTCAGGTTTCTGGGGCAGAGCAGTGAGTTCAATTTATGCTTATGATTTCAAATCAAGCGTTGCTTTTTAAAAGTCAGTCTTGTTCAGTTGAGACTAGTCTCTAACCTGTCACTTAGCTGAGAGTTATCACAGGATTGGATGATGGCTGCTACTGATATCATAAACAACATTTTGCCCAGAATAGCTCATTTGCATATATTTCATATGAAATGCAGGATAATCAAATAGTTTTAAGAGTAAACATGATTTATCATAAAGTCGATCATTATCAACTAATATCAATCTACAATCTGTTAATATTGAGTGAATTAATCAACAAAGAAAATATGATTTATTTACCTACATTACAAAGCCAATGAACAAAGGGAACATACATCATATATCGGCAGCAGTTTTGGTCACATATTCTCACCTCAGGATCATTATAAAGAGGATATACATGCACACACACAAAACATTGATACTTACTTGAACTATATGAGGCAGTGATGTTGCATCCGACAATAGTCGCTTAGCTCGAGGCAAAGGTCGAACTATTGCGCCATCATTGTCTCTGTAAAAGAAGATAAAAAAAAAATCATTACAGCTTGAAATTTTTATCATTCTAATCTGGGGGTCAAGAAACTTTCTTGGGAAGCTGGCAGGGTTATATATGTTTTTATGTCTTGCAGACCAAAAAAAATAAACAATGATCATACATGCTTTTTTTGGTAGAGGTGTCCTTGCCTCTCTTTAAGATGCTCAGTAGGTTTGTCCTCATATCATTACTCATTTGTTTTGAGAGATATTTACGTGCAACTTGGTAGAAAGGTGTCCCTAGATAAAATGTTTCTTATCCAGAAAAATCATGTGATCTGGCAATATTAGTGTTTAGACAGTGGTTTAAAATCCATTTTCTTGGCCGAGTCAGATTTACTTGAAACTTGATAGGTGTTTCTCAATATGATAGTCCTAAAGACTAAAATTATCTTCTAATTGGGATCTCATCTATAGTGGATGCCTCATTGAACTTTTGTTTTTGTTCAATAGTTTTAATGTTTTGGGGTTTTTCTTTAACTATAGGAATATATACCTACATAAACTTCTATGTACTATCAGAACTTTGTAATTCTTTGGGGACAAAACACTGTGGTTCAAATATTGTGTATATCAATAGAACAGCATGAATATGGAGTGTTAAAACATTTCTAGCAATAAAACAATGATTTGTCTGTGATCACTACAAAATTGAGATGTTTCTGCTCTATTTTTCAATACAGAATTTTATTGTTCACTAATCAAACACAAATAAGGAATTTTGTAGGCAACATCACATATTCAATGAAGTCCAGATGAAATGAGCCTGCAGACTGTAACGAAGCAATAATTACTAGGATTATATGTATAACTAGTCTTAATCCATGATATATCATCAACTAAACACAGAAACTAATCACTAAAAAATTGTCAAAAACTACAATATCAAGTTTTACAGGGTTTATTATGAAAAAAAAGATTTTTTCAAATAAATTGAAGTAACTAAAACATAAAACTGAATTCATTTTTTTAAAAATCTTTATATAGCATCGTGCCCTTTTTACAATAAGCACCAGGAATACATTTTTGAACAAGGATAGCGATAAAGAATATGATTTTTTTTCTTAAAACCACTAGTTCTATAATTATTCTTTGAAAAATGATTTCCAAACATTTCTTCGACATCCAATAATTTCTATGCGATCCCTTGAGAGGGTTCCAATCCCTACTAAGAGAAATCCTGATCTAATTTAATAGGTAACAAATGAAAGCCAAGTTCTTGTTTGATCACCAAAGTTAAGAAACATCAAGCCTAGTCAGTACCTAGATGAGTGACTGGAGGTGCTGTAAGCAGCTGGGGATCATGTAGAAAGCCCCCTCCAACTCCATTAATCCAGCTAGGAAACTGACCTCTATACTATGCTCAGTAATGCAAGCCCCAGGCTCATCCTACCACAGCCCCCAACCCAAAACCTCTGACTGGCAGGCTGGGAGTGATCTTACCTGCTGGGGTAATATTCAGCGATACGAATGAGCATGTTAAGGATGAGGATAGCAAGTTCAGATTCATTCATCACAGGCTGACTAGTGGCCAGCAATGTCCATTTGAGTTGCGTTACTAATTGTAGAGGTCTCCAACCATCCATTCCTTGGGCCCAACATCTTGTCTTGGCATTGATCACATTTTCTTTCCATAATTCCTTCATCTGGAAATAAATGAAAAAAAAAAATTCCTTCTAATATATTCTAATATATGAAAGTCTTGTGCATAAGATAATTCTTGCCTAGAGAATTAAAAAATAGTAATGCAAATCGGTAGCACTCAGAGAGCACATAACTTGATACAAAACTGGATGGAAAATTAAAAAACAAGGAAGAGAACGTCATATGTACAAATATTGAGTTACTTCCCTTGAAATTTATATTTAGTATTTTCTTTTTAAACCCTTTTCCAGTCGATATCTCTCAATTAAAATCAATTTAAAGCATGTATCATATAAAAATATCATTTAATTTGTCCTCATACACGATACAATGGGTGTTGGCAGGAGATATTGCCAAGACTGAAACTCAGTGCTACCAATTCTGCCAGCACAAGATTAAAACAAATAGCACTTCAGCACTAATTTCGTAATTTTATTTGCCAAAGAAGGAATTCTGTCTGAATATGGAGATTTAGATTCTATGACAAAAGAAAGAAATCAATAAACTTAACAGATAACGTTGCTGCTAAAATAAAATGACAATATCTGAAAGGCTGCTTCTGGTGACTAACCTCTTCAAAGCTGTATGGTCCAAGTCTTTCTTTGTCAGCATTACCATAATACCATTCCTTTTCACTATCACGTTTCATATCAGCACCAGCTTCGATGATGTTGGTCTAAGGAAAAAGGAAAAGAAAAAGAATTATAGAAAAATCTGCTGTTACCACATATACTTGTGTGTTATTCTGTCTATAATTTTGAGAAAAGTCATTAACATTCAAGGAATTTTTTCGGACAATTGAACAAATTTTTCTTGTTCATACACCTAAAGAAGGTTGTGGAATGAATTGGCTGAAATGATACATGAACAACAAAAACAACGAGTTCAATTGTTTGAAAAAAAATCCTATGAATGTTTACTTATGTAATGTTTGACTTCCTGAGATCAATTTATTAACTAAGTATATTTTCCAAACAATAAAGATTTGGGACTGCTGAGTTGTAAGCCTACCATTCCAACCTAAGCTAGGCAGTGGAAGCCAACAAATCGTCTGGTTTCACATAAGATAAAGATAACATTATTATAAATGTTGTGTTTTACTTACTGTATCCCATAATCTGATAAGCTATTTATTATGCTATAATTGATATACAATTAAGATGATCAGAGTTGGAATACAAACAAGCGGTGGCCATTTGTATTGTGTATCGTATACCATTTCATTAGCTGACTTGATTCTACAAACATCGAGATAATCCAGATATATATCTAAAATCTGGGAAATATATTAGCATCATTAATAGATTAAATGTAATTTTAATCTTTAACATTTATTTTTCTTTTAAATATTACTTAATTCATTTAGAACATTACTTATTCTATCATTATAAATTATATAAAAACAACCCTTATTTTTTCAAAAACATGTAAATAAGCATTTCTGATATCTACATGCAACCAAAAACATTACCTGTAGTGGAACCATCGCCCTACTGGTATGCAGATGAGCAAGGGTCAGCAGGTCAACAAGGATTTTAATTCCGTTTGCATCCAAAATTTCTTTCACATTTTTCTGTTAAAGCAAGACAAAGAATATATGAAGAATACTGAAAATGTTCAAACACCAAATTACAAAATACGTCAGAATGTTTTGTTCTAACAGTAATATCGCGAATAGCACTCTATATATGTTCCTGAAAATTATAGCATTTACTTCTGTACAGCATTAATAGAGATAGTGCCAGTAATACTTTGAAATATACCATATCATTTTTGAGCCTCAATATGATGAAATGGATTAGTGCTGTGTATCTTATCTTGTAGATACTTCCTAAAGCTGAGGAAACGTAACTAGGTGTCGATATATATTGTTAAAAGATAGATTATAGTGTATTTATAAGTAATTATTCTTATACACATAGCACATTACCTAAAATGTGCAGAATACAATTATTTCAGAGACTGCTCATGATGCTTTTATTTTCTATTCTCAGAAACTTGAAAAGACTGAATTTATCACAAAACATATTTGAAAAAGCATGCTATAAATATTGAAAATAGAAAAGTGCTTTATTTATATAAAAGATACGTATATTCATTTACTTTATATGAATGAAAAAACGAATTTGCCCGAATAAAAATACATATACAAATGAAACACTGTTTTATATTTTTCATCTCCAACTGCATAATTAGACTACTATTCAGTTCCACCTCAATCACCTCAATTCAAGTTTTATTTTCTTTTCATCACAACTCAACTCCAAAGATGAAGGCAGAGAGTAAAATATTCATGGAGCATATGTAAATTTTTTTTAAAAATCCATTCAAATATCAAAAAAGATAAATATGTAAGTACAGTACGTAAAAACAAAAAGTGTACGTATATATATATATATATATATATATATATATATATATATATATATATATATATATATGAATGAAAAGAAATGAATAAAACCCTTTTAATTCATACAAAAATTAAAAGTAAATAAATATGCATAGCATATATGTAAATAAAGCACTTTTATTTTTAACATTATTCTTGTGATATTTTCAACTATTATTTCCCTTCATCTTCATTTCTTAGGGGTTTTTTTCTATCACAAATATTTCTGAGTAAAAAAACAAACGAATATATATAAATTTCAAAAACAATTCATCTGAATATTAAAAAGGTAAAAAACATATATGTACCTAAAATATTTATAAATAAAAACAAAAAGGCTCAACATGTATATGAATTTTTAAAAAACAAACTTCGATTTATACAAATTTTAGAGGTAAACAAATATATATAGCATATATATAAAATAAACATTTCTAATATTTTTTTACCATTGTATGATTAAAAACACAAATGATTGAAGTAATGAAATATTCACTCGATTGTCTCAGGTTCAATTTTCAGCCTACTGTATAAAGATTAAATAAAAGTCAAAGTAGTTAAAGCAAAACAGTACATAGATCACACACTAGTTGTATTAGTTGTACCATCATTCAAATTAGACGAAGCATTGTCTGTTAATTATTTTTGAATAGTATTTATTTCATGTTATTTCTCTTGCTTTTTATTGCAACTCCAGGTCATCACTCCATGATCGTAAGTAAGCAGTGTGGATAGGGAATAAAGAATTGAATTTGAATCCCCCATCTTCCCTGGAGGCTTAATCTTCATTCTTGATCAATGCTGCTTACTAATAAGTTTGGAATGATAATCTGGGAGTTATGATGAAAAGCAAATGAAATCAAGATGAAAGAAATACTAGTCAAGAACTAATAACAGTACATAGGTCAGAGAATGATTAGTCACAGTTTTTATTATTTCATGGTTTTCCTACATTTTTTTTTTCTTTTGGTGAAAATTATATTTTTATATCCATTTTCACAACAGAACCAAATGCTTTACTTAAATCACTGGTTCTTAACCAAGAATGCAAGCAATGGAGGGCGGAGTTATAAGTAATATCTTGATACAAACTTTTTTTTTTGATATGCAACAAATTTCAACATTTTGTTACATACACTTTTTAATATCAATGGCTGGCTTTTTTAAATTGAAATTTACAGCCTTAAGATAAAGGAATGAAAGATTTTGAATCCTCCAAGGGGTACTAGCCTTGAAAAAGGTTAAGAATTGTTGATTTAGATTGTGGTTTATATCAGAATGATGTTTTACTTAGACTTTGGTTCAAATCTAAATGTTTTAGTTATTTTGCCATAAATTCTACAATATTAAAAAAGTAATTGTCAAATTCTAAGGAGAAAGAGCAAAGAAATCTGATAAATGGCAATATCAGGAAAAGACTTGAAATCAAGCGGGGAGGGGTTAAAACAGTGTTAGATACAATTATACTTACAGGATGAAGAATCAATTTATTCAAGAAGAGGATAAGTCTGTCTCTTTCTAATCTGTCTGTACACTGAAAATAGACAAAAATGAAATAGATTCATATATTTGCTGATCCAATCAATTCATACAAATATTTCTACTAAGTTGAAATATTCTACGATGTGATATTGAAGAAGCTGTTCATTATAATCACAGATAATGTAATCAATCCTTTTTTACTCCCCTTCTTACCATTATGGATATGTTACCAATACCTAAAGTTAAGTTTTCAAATTACTGTGACACAGAGATAAGTTATAGGTATACCATTAATAAAACAATGGGAATTTATCAATATGGTGTAATTTTGTAACCATTTACTCTATCCAACATTCCTGTTTTTATATATATAAATATATTATACATTACTGTGACACAGAGAGAAGCTGTGGGTATGCCGTTAATAAAACAATGGGAATTAATCAATATGGTGTAATTTTGTGACCACTTACTCGATCCAACATTCCTATTATATATCGGGTATCATTAAAAGCTCCAATTTCTTCATGACAACGGCCGTACACAATAGCCATGGCTTGCAAACACATACATTTCATTGGGATCTTTGTGGTCAGCAAGAAACGATGATACAAATCATTGAAAAACTCATACCTGAAAATAGAAGGAAGATAGCAGAATATTTATGACTGAATCAAAGTGTTTATAGAGATAAAAAATCTGCCCAATATAAAACAAAACACCAATGTAACCCATAAGATAAAACCGAATGAAATAGATCTATTGGCAAAAACCCTAGAACAGTACAATCCGACAAGTTGAAAACTTTTTATAGACAAAACACCATCATAACCCATAAGATAACACCAAATGAAATATATGAGGGAACACAGATTGGGTGAATTTATTTACAGATATTTCACAGGAAATGATCCCACATCATCAGTAAGATGGGAAAAATGGAGGGGAATTTATGTTATAGTGGGCTGGACAAGACTGTGTTTGAGATAGACTGTGGATTTTGTTGGGATGAGCATTTGTATATCTGTCGTCAATTTGTATTGTGCTTTATCATTTATTCGAAACTTCATTTCATTTCAAGTTTTTGCAACATGGATTAAGATGAAATTGTATATAAGTATAGCACATATGAAGCTGCTGGAGAGACTTTGGGAAGTCTTCATTTGTTCAAGTAAAACCCATAATACCACTATAATACAATAAGAGTTCTATTCATCTTCCAAGAATAATAGTTTGATAAAGTACGAATAATCAGCAACCAGAATCAAAACTATTCTTGATTTCATTTTTCACTGTTCGACTCCCCACACCATTTCTCATCTCAAAATTATGAGATTTCTTCAGATAGGGTTAGCAAGCAATAAAATACCTGGGGGCATGCCTTCCTAATTATAGGGATTTCTATAAATAATCTAAGCAGGTCAAAGGACTTGAGTAAATTATAAATTAACAATTTTTCTCGCAGTAGTTAAGTATTGCAATCTATTCATGATAGATTGATAGCAATAGAAAAGTCAATTTTTCATCTGACAATTTTTTCAGTACCTTCTGATTTCATGGGTTGGAACTAACACAAAAAACATTCCTTGCTAAATATACTGGCATTATCCCACAAAATGACTGCGCCAAAGATAATTTCATCACATTCATTAAATTCTTTCAGTTTCAATTTTTTGCTAAACTAAGAAATGAAACTATAAATAAGTTAATACCAATCGCAAAAAAAAATTGAGTAGAATATTAAGACGAATGAGAACAGGAAGAAAAAAAATCATGAAATGAATCATGGTACTTATTTTTATGGCTGGGAACAATGATTTTTTTCAGGTGGATTTGATTAAAGTTTAAATTATGAAAGAAAAAGTTAAGAGTTTAAATCAAAATCAGGAACGTGGTATCATTATTTTAATATGATGGAATTCTTTGGCATGGTTATTATTTCAGGTAAAATCATTATAATATTTCACACAGGATTTTTTCCTCGTGTTTGTCCCAACCAACAAAATCAGAAAGTACCCAATTTTCATTGTGTCAGGAAAATTCATCAATTTAACAAAACATATTTTATTGCTCTCCAATATAAATTAGGAAAGAGCCTGGTAATCTTGCAAAGGACATCTTTGACCTGGACCCAAAAAAGCTACGGGTGGAAATGTCCCAAAGGCTAACCAAGATGACACTGATGGAACACCATTACCCAGGATCAGGGCCATGCCAGAAGATGGGGAGCAATTGAGGTGGGACTGTCAGCATGTAGTACTAATGTTGGAACCCCAGTAGGTACAAAGAAAAAAAAGAAAAAAAAGAAAAAAAAGAAAAAAAAAGGAAAAAAAGAAAAAAAAGAGGAAAAAAAGAAAAAAAAGAGGAAAAAAAGAAAAAAAAGAAAAAAAAAAGAAGAAAAAAAAGAAAGTAATGAGCAAAGAATAAAATGCAATGTGCCACAGTGCTCCAAGCTGTATCAACACCACAAATGAATATGTAAAAACTTTGGGGACTTTGCCCAGGACGTCAAATGGTTTCAGTTTATGAGGAACGATACCATCTGCCAATGAAGCAATAGCATTGATAATCCAGCAAAGGCTAAAATGGTTTGAACACCTAATAAAGAAACGACCTAGTTATCCTGCAAAGGAAGTTTTCTACCTGAACCTAGAATAGCAGGTTGGAAAGTCCGACCAAGACAATGCTGGCTGAACAACATAAACCAGGACTACGGTCAAATTAACATGTCACTCTATCAAGCTAGAAAACAGGCCATAAACAGGGACCAATGGTAAAGGGTCTGCCAATGTGTAGTTGTGACAATGCATGCACCATAAATAAAATGAATAATTCCAAAGTCAAATACCAAAAAAATGTAAAACAGTGTTATATGTTTAGTCATACTTGATAAAGTCCTTTATTTGCCATCTAAAACAAAAAATATATATTTATATGAACAAAGTATTCAGTATACACAATAGAGGAGATGGTTCCATAAAGAAGCTCCCATGATAAAATGCTACAGTCATAAATGCGTATAAGAAAAAATCCTGCAGAGATTTATTTAATTATATTTCATTCAAATATAAGAAAATGAAACAATAACATTTAACAAAATTACTCACATACAATATATCAAAAATATATACCAAAATATATTAAATGCAAAATTTTTAAAATTTTTTCATTGCAAAATTTCTGATGATGTCATCAGTGTCCATCATGAAATCTGGTAGTAATATGAGACAGCCACGAATGGAAAAAGAAGAAAAATGGCACAATTTAAAAGGAATAGTTTACCAAAAATAAATATTAACTGAAAATCATGTATAAACATGGGACAGACGTGATTGATTAATTATGGAAAATAATTTATATAAATAGTTTAAACTCCGATAAATCCATTTTAGAATCGTTTTTGTTTTGAAAATGACTTAAGAGGTACAATAGAAATTATCAAATAATACATGAAGGTTCAATTTTGATTTCATCAATGTATCAAAAAAGAACAAGATCTAGCTCCAAAATTGCTAAATTGGCACCACTGCAGCTATATCCAAGTAAAGTGTATTGCTCACTTAATCTTATACTGTCTTTGAAAATATATCACTAAATGAATAGTATAAATTTGATTCAATTATGTCTGAACAATGTTAACATAATTTCCTCTCAATATTTATTCTTGATGAACTATTCATTTCTCATGAGTACAAACAAATCTCACTTTTCTAACAATACTTTTGTGAAGCAGTAGACTAAAATGTTTAGCAGGTAGCCAGCAAGTTTCTGGATCAACTTTTTTTTCTAATAATAAGTTGAGCCTAACTTAGGTTGATGCAGCGATGGAATTACAGGAAGTATATAATTTAGCAGATAATCGAATGAAATTATTTTTATATTGTAGCAGGACGAAATAAAGAGATAAACATTTGGAAACAATATGATGAAAAATAATATTTTGGTGTTTGATTTCAACATTAGCTGTGCGGGCAAGGCAATGGAAGATTAGATTAATCCAATCTGAATGCAAAAAAGATGCTAAATTTTATTAAGTGGTCATATAAAAACCTAATTCAGTGATTGAATATTGAAATTTAAAGTATCTTTCCTTTCAGGCACTGAAAGAATGATAAATTTTAATATCTATTTCATACACACTTTGAAAACATGTTCAAAATATTTCTAATTTTTCTTTTTTTGTAAGTAAGTCGTAATGGCATCAATTTATGATAAGATATTTGTTAAATAAAAAATAAATTTGATGAAACATTTTCGTGGTCAAATGTTGAAATTTAACTCGTGCAGTTGAATGAGAAAATTTACCTTGTATACATGATAAAAGATTTGTTGAATGAAAAATAGATTTAATAAAATATTTTCGTGGTCAAATGTCGAAATTCAACATAAGTGGTTGAATGCAAAGATTTACCATCCTCAAGCGACTAAACATTCTCATTTTCACATATATTTTCAGAGTTGATTTGAACTGAATGTTAAATCTATCATCTTTTATTGTTGCGAGTTGAAATGTAGCACCTTGCATTAAGCCCTCATCCTATGGGTTTTTTCATTTGAGCCTTTCATTGTGGGAAATTTTCATGTTGGCTTCTTTCATGTCAGTATCTTTCTGGCCACAGGAGGAGACAAATTGGGCATGCCAGATTGGGTCAGAAGGGGAGGTAACCCTAGTTTTATTCCGGACTAACCCAACACAGGCAAGGGCATAGCGTTGAATTTGGATATTGAGAGAATCTGGCGGCAGAGGTTCAACACCAGCCTCTTGCTTCCAGAATCATTCAATTTCAAAATTAGACACTATTCCAATACCTGTATTAAGTGAGTCTCCGAGAAAAAGCTTGGATTTTCTCCGCCTTTCAGCCAAATCTGACAACCCTGAGACATGCCTCACACAAGACTTGCCTAGTTTAAAAATGTTGGAAAGTCACATACAGACATTAAAATTTAAATGCTGGAATTGAGAAACTTACGATCTCTTGATCCCAGATGTCTCTTCTGTTTCCTCTCCATCTTCAAGTAACAAACGCAAATAGTAATCTCCTAAAAAATAGAACAAAACACAATTTCTTTATTATTCTATGAGGTGAATTGACTACCATTAACTGTTATCAGAATTTTTAATTGCCCCCCCCCCCTCCCCAAACTTGAAATAAAGAACAACTTACATGATATGGTCGGAAAATTATTATCGCATTAGACTGACTAGACATATCACCATTTTTTTTCATACATATATATAATTCTAGACATTGGGATTTTTTGTTTCGGCGCCAAATACTGACTTGCTTTCCTTTCATTAGGTGACCCATTTACTTTGTCAGAAATGGCCTCTTGTTTGGAATTTAGAGTGGTTCATTTCTTAGACTAGGTCTTAACCAAGGTTAGAGAACCCAGTCAGCTCTTGTTATTCAATCAATAGTAAGGGTGAAAAGAGATTGATTCATGCCTTCCCCAAGGGCATTAGAAGAAAGGGAATGTAAACAGTTTCAGCAGGAATTTGAACTTGGCTTGTTGATTCCATTTTTCATGCCAGTAACAATTACGTCACTCCAACCTCATATATATATATATATATATATATCAAAGAGGAATTCAGTATGAAACAAATGACTAAATGATTCAGTGCGTGACCACATTATGGCAAGACTGGCTGCTTTTTAAAAGAATAATTTGTTAAACTGAAAAAGATTTTGAAACTTGGCCATGTAAGAGGACTAGTTGAAAGAGTATATAGATATTTTTCTAGACAAATGGCATGAAAATTCAGATAATTCTGGATATAATTTTGTAGCCTGTAGGATCTATAAAAAAAAGTTAATTGAACTGATCAAGTGGTTCTCAAACTCTCCTGTGGCACACTATAGTGTCTCACAACTATCTTCAACTGTGCCGTGGACATGTTTTTTGAGCCTTGAACATGTCCTGAAAGGGTATTTTGTCTGTGCTGCTTTGGCCACAGAGTTGCTGATCTAAGGGTTTTATCAATAAATTTCAACCTTTTCAGTTACAATTGAAAGAAAAAAAAGAGTATATATATATATATATATATATATATATATATATACTATTATATATTATATGCACACATCAGTATGCAGATATAAAGGTTCTATTCAATGACTACTGAAATGTTTCTAACTTATTCATCTCATTTTTACAGTGGATGTGCAGCAAAAGTCAAATATATTCTCAAGTGTGCCATCATGATACAACAAAGTTTGAGAACCACCAGATTAATGAATGAGGTGACAAAAAATAGACTTTACCAATTTTGATTTCATCACTGAGGCAGTTGAAAGGAACTTCAAATTCCTGATGGTTCCAGGCTATCACATGATTTGATCCAAGCTCTCGATCAACATTAAATGCTCTCATTTCATTTTCCAAAGCTTCACGAAGCTCTTCTCTTGTCTACAAAGATGAAAAAATGTATTGCATAAAAGAAACAGCTGCATGTACATCATAGAATTTGTCATGCATGCATATAATGACTGAATAGGCACCAAAAAATTACAAATGAATGCGTAGGTTCAGTATCCAAGCAAGTAGAGACAAGCAGAAAAACAAGGAAACAAGATTCCCCAAGATGAGAAGGAAACAGTTTTAAAATAAAGAGATGACAGGGAAGGACACATCTAGAGTTGGATTTAACAATGATGAGGTCCAGTGATTTCTAAGGGCCCTTCTAATTTTGTATTCAGGTATTATTTTCTAACAAACCAAAAAACAAAAATGAAATATTCATAAAATTATGGTGTTTATATTAATGTAAAATCCTTTATGGATCAATAATCTATCTCTGTGTGAGATTATAAATAATCAAACCAAATTGATACACTGAAAAACATTGAAAAAATATTCTAATACATATTTTGCAGGAGGGGGGGGGGCAAAAACTTTGCGCAGCTGCATTGTTTGCACAGCCTCAGATACAGCCCTAATTACCATTGATTCATGTGGTTCGAAACCTAGGTAGCATATTAGGGCAAGTTTTCAAAGAGGTTTGATATCAACATTTCAGTTTTAGTATTTAGCTATTATTTTCAAACAAAATGAAACAAAAATGTAAAATTCATACAATCATATTTATATTAACGTAAAGTCCTTTATGGATCAATAATCCATCTCTATGCAACATCAATTTCAGTCTGTACGTTTAGTCACTGTTTTCATATCTTACCTACAAGATGATTCCATTTTTTGGGGGGGGATAACACTGAAATACATGGTAGTTAAAAACTGATCCAAATTTACCTTATAATTCCAAATCAAGTTGGGTTGTGCATGATCCCGGCTGAACTGATAGTAAAAAAGAGGCCAGTTGGCTTCGCTTTTGATTCGTTGTCGACGCTTGCGCAGAACAATTGGTTTTACATCATTCTGAAGCTATAAAAGAAATTTTACGCATCAAACACCAATTGTACTGAATTTTTTTTTTTTTAGATGAAGTATTGTAAACCATTATCATTCATTTTTGACCACTCTTTACCTACATTTAGATTTTGATTTTTCAGTTGCTTTTAATAGCAACTTAACTCAGGCTGTCAATCTACAGAGCGCAGATTGGAAATAAATTTTCAGTGAGCCTCACCGAAAGATTATTTTTGTTTCTGATCCATGTTATTTAGTCACTACCGTAGATTGACTGACCAAGTAAAGTTGCTATAAAAAGCAACCATTGCTTATTACTAAGATGTTTGCAATTACTATGTTGTCACACATGAAACATGCAATAAAATTTTCACTTGAAACTCCAATTTAATTCAGAATATGGAAATTAGTTTGTAGTCATGGGTTACACTATTCTATCATTCTAAAGATTAGGGTATAAATCATATCAAGGCAAAACAAAGAGATTCTAAAAAGGAAGTAATTACCTGTTTTTTATTGGATTCCAGTCCAATTCGACCTCTCCAGTGCTGAAGGAAATTTTCTATTTTCCTTTCAATCAATTGTATCTGCGGATTCCTTCTGTTCTTATTTTGGTGGTCCTTTTTTTAAATAAAAAGAAAAATGAAAAAGAAATAAAAGAAATGATCATATGACCCAAGTCTTTTGGCAGTATGCCTTGTTGGGAGTGATCATTAAAAAAACTTGAAAAAAGGGGTGATCAATGAATAAGTTACTTTCATCTTTTGGATAGTAAGATGAAGAATAATATCAACAACAAAAAATGGTACATTATTCAAAATATGACCCTTGAGGTTTTTTATTGGTTTGCGTGTTTCCAGACCAAAACCTATTAAATCAACGCTAAACTGTAGTAGTCTTCACTCCAAATGCTTTGTTGATGTCAAATTGAAATCGTACTTGAATATTCAACTTTTTGGGTAGACACCATTGCTGTTAATGACTCAAAAACCTTCAATAATAACAAATTATATCTATATTTACACTGAATTTGCAAAAAATGCAATTACATTAGGAAAACTTTTTCTTTTAGCATTATTAAATCACTGCTACCCACAATACTTGTTAAGACACTATAGTTGGGTTTAGATTTATTGTGGGTAGCGGTGATTAATACCTTTATTGCATGGTTTATTGGTTCATTTTAGGGTTAAAAGGAGTTATCTCCATTCTATGTGCGTAAGCTTGGATTGTACCCCATTATAGATTATCTTCAAAATCTGAACTGATAAAGAAAAGCCACTCACTTGGGATAATTTTACATTATCCCTCACATTCAGTTTGTCATCTTCTGGAGATGGTACCTCAGCTGAAGAGTCCAGGTATGCAAGTAATCCACTTGGCTGAAAAGATTTGAAAGGGAAGAAAAAAAAGCAATTAAGAAACAGAAATATTTCAAGAAAAACAAAAAGACAGGATTTTATAAATGAACTATAAGGCACTCTGGTTTTAGGATATATATATATATATATATATATATATATATATATATAAAGAAGTACAGATTGCATTCTTTTACTTTTGGCAAAGCAAAAAAGTTCAAACTTTTGCTATGAAATATTTTTTTTAATAAGGAAGGCTCAACATAGAATTGATAATCTTTTACAACAAGAAATAACTATAGAATACCATTTCTAGAAATGACTTACCATAATTCTTCGTAACAAGTGCATAGCTGTTGGGTGTCCTGTAACCCACAGGCCCACTAAATGCCGACTCAGTTGCCTGAAATGAAAAATTATACATTAAAAAAAGAAAAATCTAATTGGAAAATATTCAGACAATATAGTGTCAAAGGAACCATCAGTTTCATTCTAATATTTTCAATACGTATCTATGTCCATTATGCTGCAAACACATCAAGAAAAGGAATGTGAAGAGGTAAAATGAAATGGAATTGAATCAGGAGGACAGAAAGAAAGTGAAAAGCAGGGTAAGGGGTGAAACAAAGATATTGGCTAAGAGAGAATGGCTGAGTGTATTTGTGTTATTACTACTGCTGCTATGGTTTCATCATATTCTCAAATGAAGACAATGCTTTACGATGGTATAATGAACTGTGAAAATAAGATTAATTTCATTATATTAAACACGGCTTTGTTATCCCTTAAACTTACGTTTCCACCATTATTTATACTATTAACAAAGAAACAAGTATTTTACTAGTATGGTGACAAAATAACCATTTGTTTCAACATTCTTCAATACCAGTAAGTCAAGAAAAAACTTTGTCCACAAGATGATTTTCATACAAAGAGGGGGAGTCCGAAAAACATGCTAATCAGTGAATGATAAACATAAAAGAAATACCATATATACTCATGTAAAAGTAAATCTCATATAAAAATTGACCCCCCCCCATTTATTCACCAAAAAGAAATTGGATTTTTCATGTATCTCATGTAAAAACCAACCCTAGTTCTCCACGGACAATAGATCAATGTTTGTATCAATGAAAAAGAAAGAAAAAAAAAAGGTATCATCTTGAACATGAATGCTATGATGAGGAAATTAATTTCTCTACACTATTATGTACTCACATCTGCATCAAAACACACTTCCTACTAAATAGATATCATAAAGTCACATTGCTATCATAAATACCAGTTGCTATATTTAATGTTGACTTGCCTTATCTATATATAACCATTGCTCCTGAATCAAGTAGTGCTGTGTATTTCTTAGATATTTCACTTCATCTGCTCGCCAGTCATTCAGAAATAGTCACCTGTAGCAATGCAGCTAGACAGAAATTCATCAAGATTATATTATTACTGGGTCAATATATCACAGCATTATTCCTTATATTAGCCATGCCAATATTTATTTATCGCTAGTTCATCATAATTACCATATCTCTGGATGGGTACTTACAGTAATTATGGTATATTTCATTAACTTAGAAACATGATAACACAAGTCTGCTTACCGTTTACAGATAGCAACACAGCTAGGCTGAAATGCATTAATGATATATTATATATATTGGTTTCATATAGTTGAAATTCTTTGAATAAAATACTACTGATCTATTTTTTTTTTCCATTAAAACTTTGCTTGTTTCATGGCATTACAAAATTTTAATTTCTTCCTGCCTTCATACGAGATTTGATTAGACATGTAGCTGTTGATTATTTCTCTCAGCTAGTGATCAGTGAGACTGTTTGACCGACTAATATCTGACAATTTTATATCAGAAAAAATACCAATGACTAAAAATGCCAGGTCAAGCATTAAGCAAAATAGATGAAAGAAAAGAATACGGAAATGGAAGAATTCAACGAGAAAATTTGTTTAATTCATGAGTGCTATGCAGCCCTATGTGTTTTGTTAGTAGGAGGTGTGTTTTGATGCATAGAGACATTGATAGTTTTCCAGTAATTCATTGTTTTTGTTTTTCATTCATTTAGAGATCACTTGAGCTTCTGCTTATTGATATATTTTGGATTATAGTATGAATTTTAGCTTCTCAAAAGTGTTAATCCATGTAATAGTCAACACCATGAATTTAACTTTAAAAAATGATCTAAAAAAAAAAAAAAAATTAGACTTTTTACATGAATAAGTACAGTATCTAACCAGAGAATGTCTGGCTCCCTTTGTATGAGATTATCAAAGAAGCTATCTGAATATAACTTGGTGAGAAAAGGTCTCAGAATTTGATTGAAAATTTGTGCAAGTTTCATCATTCAATATGTAATAGAAAATGTATAAAATTTTAAGAAACAGTGAAAAATTACACTGAAGGTAAATTGAATCACTATAAGTCTATACATTTTGTTTTGCTACCTTATAATAGTTGTTATTCTTTTTTATTTTTTAGACAAAACATTTTTACTATTTTTTAAAAATTCATAATTGCAGTAAAGATGATCTTCAAACATCAACAAAATATACCATGACCATGGTGGGTGTGAGTTGGCCAAGCAGTTAAAAGTATGAAGAATGGGCTTGGCAAGCCAAGTTCAAACTCTGGCTGATACATTAAGTGTACACTTCAAACTTGGGAAAGGCAAGAATCCATCTTCTCCCCCCAGTTGTAGGTAAAAAGTCAGGCACACTAAGCTTTCTCGCCAGGGTTGGCAACCAGATGGACGATACTGAAAACCTACCTGAAGAGGGATGTCTATCTTACTCCAGACACATCCATGATGAAATCATGTGGTGACCTATCAACCCTGTACCGGGTTATCGGATACATTACATTACAAGTCAACACAATATTCTATGATGCGGCAGTTGGTAATTCTCATTCATTTTTGGATTTAAAATTTTGATTTATCAATACAGTAATTTACCTGTTAGTCAGCATGCGACTGTCTGTACTCTGTGTAAACATGGCTGTATGTAGATGTTTTGGTAAAGCTCCTTCCGCCAGTGCCAAATCTTGCATTTTGGCTGCAATTTCAGCATCACCTTCCTGAAAATTAAGAGAACTAAGTGACATAAACACTAAGGTATTCATTTTCATTTCTGAAATATAAATGCAAAAGCAAGTTGAAATTTAAAAGAAAGAAATCTTTCTGAACTGGACAGAACTATTTCAAAACAATGTTGTAATTATGAAGATTTTATAAATTCATAATATTGTTCATATCATGGAATTGATATCAAAGAATAAAGCAACTTTACCACATACTTGCTATGGTGAACTCCCGTAACCGAACAATTCAATGACATACATTCTGATTACACATTCTATATTCCTACAAGACTATCCTCAGAGATTAGTTTGGATAAATGGAAGGCATTTGTAGGAGGTTATATTCCACAATTAGTCCCAAGTAATTTTCAAAGTCCAAAATAAATATGTCTATAAGAAAATTTTTTTTACACCTTTATTAAAAAGTTATTCAAGTTTCAAAATAGACTTTTGCACTTCCTAATGTAAAATCCTCAGAAAAAAGTAAACCCAGATGTAAATTCCTGCCAATTTTCTAGCAGAGGGGGCAAAGAAAAACAGGTGAAAAAATATACTTACCTCAATAATAGCTTTCATAACCAGACCTGCACCTTTAACTATTGCCATAGAGGGGTGCTGAATTGAAGAAAAATACATGGTTACAAATTAAACATGTAATCCAGTTTTACATAGGACATTCCAAGGAAAGAAAAAAGCATTTAGTATATACTGGATAATGATGTAATCTAAGGGAAGCTTGAAGAGCAGTAATGGTGCTGGTACATTAACAATAGGCTACCGATATGCAACTCATGCCCACGTCTTTAGTGAAAGGTAATAACTACTGATCAAAATTACCTCCCTTTCAGCTTTAAAAGAATTTTTTTCATTTTATTTTATCAATCATAATTTTGATAAACTTTAATTCTACCCTAGAAGAGTTCCCCAGTCAATCAAATATGGTATCAACAGCTTTATAACATTAAAATATTTTTTCTTTTAAAGAGGATGCCTGCTTTACTTGAAGTATTCACTAAGCTGCTCTATGAGTAATTTGCTATATAGAATAAAAAAATGTCAACTCACCTGAAAAAGTTTAAAGACAATCCTACCATTGGCAGCAACCATTTCAAGCATGGTATCAAAGTATGCCCCATCAGTGGTTTCACTGTATGGTGCACAGAGTGCAAATGTCAAAAAATCCAACATAGATGAGATCACTAAGGCCCCAGTACCTCGCACCTACAAACAAAAAGTGTATTATTGCAGATCATTAAATTGAAATATATTAGTAGACAATCTTCAAGGGACATTTTTTTATTCAAGTAAAATATATAAATCATAGTCATTCAATAGAAATCTAGACCAGTGTCATTTGGCAGCATGCTGTGTTGGAGATGATCAATTAAAAATTGGGAAAAAGGCTAGTCAATATTAACCCTCTGGCCTTCCATGGGCAGTGATCACAAAAGCAAGAATTTTACAAAAAAAAAAAAAAAAAAAAAAAAATGTATGAATAATGATGGAAACAATTCAAGGGACCAATTTGGCATAAACTTATATTGCAAATTGAATCCCCTACTACAAAACTTGGTTTTGTAGTGCTACATGACATAACTTAACACATGTACGTGCTACATTAGATAACTTACTTACCACATGTGCATTGAACATTTCTAAGAGATTTTCCAAAAACTTTCTGGAAGACATTAAAGAATATTTATTCATCTGTTCTTGTCGAATGTCGTAGTCATCATGCATTGGCTGGAAAAAAATTAAAAAGATATTTAAATATATATATCAATTTCAAATATATCTGTGTATGCCCAGACCATACAAACAACAAAACTACCATACTTGACAGTATATAACAGCACCCCCCCCATCTCCAAAAAAAATCTCTCAAACGGTAAACATAACCTTTGTTGTCCAGCCCCACATTGGCCAGAATTTGAGTTGAGAAAACTGGATGATAACCATGAAGAAATCAGGGAAATAGTAATGAAAGGGATTGATGTTCCTAAAAGAAAGTATTAAAGATGGTATACAAAGCTATTTAGTGCAGCCTGTTAAGGCAGTGATTTCAAAACTGTGGTTTGACAACCCTAGGGGTCAGTCATAATATGGTCAGGGGTCATCTGATGAAGATAGCAATCCTTTTTTGATGTCAACAAAATTAAAGAAACACCAATTCTCAAGATCTACAAGTAGTCAGCTCAGTTCTTGAAATATGGATTTCTAAGTACATGTATTGACAACAAGGTGTGGGATGGCTAAATAAGTAAGAGCTCAGGGTGGATGGATTCAGTGAGCAGAGTTCAAACGCCGGTAGGGACAGACTGTGTCCACTTTGCACTAATACCCTTGTCACAGGCATGAATCCATCTTTTACCCTCAGCTATGTATATGATAGCACAGTGACTGATTTCATGTTGGCAGCTTGTTGCCTCTAAGTCTATTTCACAAATCGCAAACCAACTAAGTAGTGATGTGGAGACTGAAACCATGGCCAGCATAAGGGCACTATTTACTTGCATTGATTATGCTGATAAACCTCTATGCATAACATGTTTATCAAATGAAGCTATAAAGTCAGCAAAGCTTGAGTGCCCCCTAGACTCAAGATCATAAACAACACTCCAGTAAATAGATTTATTTTTTTCTAAATAAAATTGAAAGAATTACAAGCAAATAAGACGCTTGCAAGTAAAGCCACTACAAGCAGCAATGATAAATCAACCATAACTGCATCCTTTGAAGTGTCTTTCTTTATTGCAAAATCAGGGGAAAAAACCCAAATTATTGCTGGGATACACAAATGCTCAGAGATAAAGCTGCAAAAGACTTATATTCAATCAGTCACAACAGTAATAGATTGAGGGAAGTCTAACAATACTGTAAATCAACTGATTAAGCGCATACAAAAGAGTGAATATTTTTCGCAACAACTTGAGGAAAGCAGAGGTATTTCCAACTAAGCTAATTTACTCGCTATCATTTGACATGAATATGACGGTACATTTCATAAAGATTTTGTATTTTGTAGATCACTTCAAATCTCAGTACCTGCCGAGTACTTTTCACTGGTTCAAATAAATGGAAGAACTATTATGAATTAACTAAATTGGTTGGATCAAACATGGAATCCGAACTCCAAAATTGATTTGAGTCAAAATCGCAAATTTCCAGCCAACACCATACATGATATCATGAGTCATGGTAAGGTGTTAATACTAATAGATTATTAATGGATACAAAGTGAATAGATAGTTTTAATTCAATCTAAATTCAATTTTATCTAAGGATCTCCTATATCAGAACATTCATTTAGTAAAACTTTTTTGACGATTCCAATACCTTTAAATTGTTTGTGTATCTACTTCAGTATTTCTGACAATGAAACAGTCTTGTGTGTAATTTTCAAATTTTCACACTCACGCAAACTCGATGTCAAAAATGACGCATAACTAAAAAGAAATAAGAGAATTAATGAAAGAAAAATTCTGGTGAAAATATTAGGTAATAACATTGTATGTCAATGAAAACTAAAAAAAAAGAAAGAAAAGTCTGCTGATACCTTGATGTGGCACGAAACACGTGATGTCATAAACAGTGTTAGGTGAAAATTTGTGACCTTCACTAGGATAAATTTTTGTGCCCAGATTCTACATTTGATCTGCTTGGTCAAAATGGGTTGTTTTTGGTACAGATGACACTCAAGCAATAAATGGAATGATGATTTTTTTATTGAAATAAAAAGGAAGTACCAAATATATATGGACACACTGATACATCCATCATGAATCACTTGCTGACAGGAAAATGCCAACAAAAAACAAAATTTCATGAAGTCACATCTCTAGTAAATTTCATAAAGCTTTCCTACTAGATAGTCAAATTTTTCAAGTTTTATGTAATGAAACGGGAAGCCATCATAATCTATTTCTACATACTTAAGTTCGTTGGTTGTCCGTTGGAAAGGTTTTCAATAGCATTATCAAAATTTGTGACAAAATAGGAGTATCTTTAATTGATTAAGAAAATTAACCTTTGGAAGAGCACTCAAATTACTTCTCTTGGCTCGTGAAGATGGCATATTAAACCAACATTTTTATTTCTCAAAAGAATTAAATCTAAATTTACAAAGAAATACTGTAGTTGAAACTAAAATAGAAACTGAGATGAAAAACTTATAATTGATGAAGAATCAATGGAAAAAGCATGTTTTTGATTCATTTTCAACTACAAGGTTGTTTCATCACATGGGTACATTGGTAAATTGCCTGGGAGCCCCTAAATTCAATCATATAATCAGATAGTGAACAGAGAACCTTCTCAAAACCTATGTTTATATTAATGTTCAAATCAGTTCTTGACTTCTTATTGAATCCATTTGTTAAACCGGAGTTGTCTCCAAAGCCTGTGGGCCAAATCCAGTAATTTGCTTTACCAAGGGACCTCAAATATTCTTAAGACACTGTCTAACACTATTTGATTTCATACAAAGCTCAAGAGAAAAGGTACCTCAAAAGAGAGTTGAAATTTTCATCATACATTTGAAAAGTTTGAAAGAGGTTTTCAGACATCACTTTTCCTAACCTGAATATAATTGGATTACAGACTGATTCTGTTGTGGAAATCTACATGAAATTGACAATTAGACAATTCTTGAAGGAGATAAATTGACACATCCATCATGTTATGGTTCCTTAAAAATTGTTTTCAAACAAAACAGTCTTTCTGATTGTTGGTTATCAGTGAGAAATACTGATCCAGAATCATCAGAAAGAGTCCTTCAGAAATCACTTTCTTTTTGAGCAACTTACCCTGGTAAGCGGGCTTTCTCTATGTTTCAGTATATAAAAAATAAACAACAAAACCGACTGAACATTGAATGTAACTTGAGAATTAACGGGACAAATATTGAACCTGACTGAATCCAGTGGCTGAGAAACAACAACGTCCATCACACAGCTAGCAGATAACACAATGATTGTACACAGTCCTGTATCATATATTAGGATTTGAATACATTTGATCCATTTAATATAATAATGGATTATTGAAAGTCAAAAATTGCTTATAATTGTAATTCATTAATCATTGTCTAGAAACTAAATGCTAAAAATAGGAATCCATTAGAATATTACCTTTGTAGAAGGGATCTGTTTTCTCACAAACTCTATGCTTAAGTATAATAAACCGTCTATGAGAATTGTTCATAATATAATATACTAGCATAACTAGCAAGTTTTTGCAGGAGACCTACATGGGGCCTTTATAGCCCCAATGAGAGATCATGGATTTGAACTATTTATTCATCCAATCATTCCTGATTTGAAAATCATCACCATCATGAATTCTCAAATCACAATTAATTAAAAATTGGAGGGTGGGGTGGGGTACAAAAGATAGGTGAATTATAGTAAGACGGATTGATAGATGGAAATCAGCTCTTTATTACAACACACAGAAATTTTTTTTTTTTTTCAAAAAATACGATGTTAAAACATTCTCCAGGGTCACATTATTAGCCACAGAAAACTTGGAGATCTAAAACCATCCTTGAATTATGCAATGACAAACGGACAGAGACATTTGATTTATAATTAGACTAGCAGAGCACTTGACTAAAATACATGGATAAATTATGCAATGGATTGAAAAATGGATTTATTCGATAGTACAAAATTATGTGATTAAAATTAAATCCTTTTCATTGCTTTATTTTTGTTTATATTTTTTTGGATTGAAGCAATTAACTTGCAGTAAAATCCAGTGAGTATCAGACACATTTCAAAAAATACATTTTCCTATCCTTATACAGCTTCAGAATAGACAGAATTAGGACTAATGGTAAAAAAATATACAAATATCAGAAACATTGAGAAGTTATGTAAAAAAAATCTGAAATCTTCGGCCCCATTTCAGTAAATTTTGAAGGTGTATCATAATTGCATAATAAGGATGAGAGTAAGAAAAGAAATCAAGACAGGCCTGGCAGCTGCAGGGTCAAACTCCATTTCGACTTTTATTCTGACTGCAGATGATTACTGCAACTTTTGCATTGTATAAATAATTATAAAAATATATAATTTTAGTATGATTGTATTTATTAGAACGAAATGAGCACGTGCATATCTGTAGGATAAATTTTTGTTTATATCTAAGATTTGTCAATTCAGCTAAGTCAGTGAGACACCGTCCTGGTAATCGGTTAGTTGTGAGTTCAAATTTCAGTAGGGGAATGTGAATTTTACACATTGATTTACACCCCTAATTTTGGTGAGAATTGTTTCTTAAGTATCCTGATGCTATGCTAGAACTGTTACTAACACACATTGCCTTTCACTGATAGTGGTTCTTAAACTGGGGTGCAGGTACTTCTGAGAGGTGCATAAGGCAATTTTTGTGGGTGCAAGATGAGGGTTGCGAACAAACTTTTGTTTTATTGTTGATGTCTACAACTTTTGTTCTTACCCTTTCATGTTCCAAATGGCTTTATCAGTAATATCTGGATAGACTTATTTTTGACACCTGATAAATCATAAGGTTTGGTCATTTACAATTTTTAATATTAAATATACCAATTTAGAACTCCTTGAATTCAGTTTTTTGCCTTAAGATTAAGAGGTGCCAGAAGGATTTTGAAATCTCAAAGGGGTACGAGCCTTGAAAAAGCTCAAGAGCTGCTGCACTAATAGCATCCTCATGAAACGTACCAGTCTGCAAGATTTTATTTTCCACTGTATAGAGAGAAATGTAATGTTAAGTGATGTCTTACCTGCATCAACGCACACAACATATCAACAGCAGCATGGGTGACAGAATCATCTTGACGCTTGAGTGCTTTCACAACTTTTACTCCAACACGTTCCCTCATCCTGTGAAAAAAAATTTTTTTTTTTTCAAAAAAATGAATCTTAGAACAAAAAATACACACCTTTTAGCCTTTCTAATGAAAAAACAAGAGAAAAACAAAAAAATTCTAATTTCGTCATTTTCAAGAAGAAAGAATCTAGCAGGGATAAAATTAAAAACAATAATAAAGGGTGGTACAAAAATCACTTTCAACTCGAAAACTTGAATTTTTTATTCAAAAGTTATTCAAGAATTTTTTCTTCATATATATATATATGTGTGTGTGTGTGTATATATATATATATATATATATATATATATATATATATATTTTGAACTAATCGTGGTATATAACATCCTTCAAATGCCTTTCATAAGTTTCGAAGAGTCAAACCCTTTCTAGGTAGGGTTCTTAACAGCTTGTAATGTATCTGATTCTAAAGCTCTGTCTTGTCAAATATATGTCTGATATAGATTAGTAATTTAAAGGTCCAAAATAAATATATCTGAAAGGAAAATTTTGTTTCCTCTTTATTAAAAAAATTATATAAGTTTTTAAAATGGAAAGTGACTTTTGTGTGTCCATGAAGAACATTTTAAAGGTAAAGAGAATATCATTATGTAAAGTTTTGTTCCAATCTTTGTCCTCATCAATGACTGAAACATTGTGATCAAAAAATGAACCAAGATGAGAGAGAAAGTTCAAACAAAACTCCACACAATGAACTTTTCCATTTTGTTTTTGTTTATTCCTGTAAACTTTTTGTGGAGCATAGGGCTGCAATTACTCTGCTGAGGTTTCAGAAGCAAGTAGATTTTACTGGGTACAGTTACTAACCTAATGCTCAACCCTCTCCCTTTACCTGGGCTCTGGACCAGCCATGGCAATTGCTAAGCTGTAAGTTTTTTCTGTCAGAGTAACCTTAGAATGACTGCCTTACAAGGGTGCCAATGGCTCTGCTATTTACCAATAGCCGGGAAATTCATGCTCTTCCCAGGGACATTAGTGCGAAATGAATTAAACTTTAATTGAAGAAAACAAGTACCATTAGCTCAACAATACGATGTTAGCAGGAGGAGAAGAAAGAGGAAGATGGCTCACCAACACAATATGATCGTGAATATTTGATATTTAGCATTACTAGTTACATTAGTACTAATAGGAAGAGGGTGAAGAGGAAGAAAATGATGGCACATTGAAGGTTTACCCCAAGTTTCATATCAATCCAATATGATAAAGCCGAGAAAATTTATATTTAATATATTAGAAACCAACCGACTGAAAAGTTTCCGATGAGGGTGTTTGATCTATAGAAAAATAGATTGAACTTGATTAAGTAATTGTTTTTTGTAACTTAGATATGACTGATTACTTCACCACTTGAACTATGACCTCATTTATATATGAATAACTTTTATCATCTATTTATATAATGAACCATGTGATCTTCATGGTTTTCTGCCCATAAGCATAGACTATTTGATTTGAAGGTAACAATTTTGCTGATAAAAATATCTCCTATCCACCATTCGAAACAATAGACTCTTCCACTGTGACTAGTTTTTCTTAGCGTCTTTGCTGAAAAAACAACAAAAAAAACATCTAATAAAATTCAAATAGTCGCCTTATTTTTTTAAATTTGTTTTACAGCACTTTTTCGCTTTTTTGTCAAAAAGCAAAAGTAGCGTTCAGCTTTTATTTTGCCATTTTACAGACTGCATGCACCTTCTTCCTCTTCCTCTCTCTTCTACATTTTAGTATCTTGTACTTCCCACCAACACAACCTCCAATAAATCAGCTTTACATACTATCCTCACCAATTTTTGGGTTTGGGAATGCTCAAAATCTTTTCCCACATAAGTTTATAGTAATTGCATCACTTTAAACCTTTTTATAGGAATTCTCTACTCTCAAATAGTAGGTAAACCTGTATATCCTCAAATTCTTTCATGGGGATCAACTACTTTCATGACAGATAAATACTAAATAAAAACAAATTGCTGAAATTGACATGAAGTCAGAAAATTTCAATCTAGTCTTACATTACAACACCTGACAAAAAAACTGTATTCATACTACTTTCCCTATACTTTGTCAAGATGGCTGGTGATAGAACGAAAATTTAATATCTACATTCTTACAAGGCAAAGGTTACTTTTTTTGAAGGTCAAAATATGAGCTTGTCTTATATATATATACACATATATGAGCAACTAAATTGGTTTCCTTTGATATATACACACATATTTTCTCATCTCCTTCATATATATATATATATATATATATATTATATATTATTGTGTCATCCACAGACAGCTGTTTCATTGTATTACTATAGACTATCAATTTTCCCATCCAGTACAAGGTAGGATTGGAACCTTCGCTTCAGACCTGGATGCCAGTATCCTACCTTCTGCTCCACGGAACTGGACAGTCAGTAAAGTTGAATTTAAGCGATATATATTATTATTTAACTTATATTCCTCATCCACCAGAGTGCTCTATTCCTATGGAAGAGCATGATATATATATAGAGAGAGAGAGAAAGAGAGATAGAGAGAGAGTGAGACACCAATTTGAACTGGATCATAAAAAAAATGAAATTCTTTTGTGTCATCCAACATCAAAAGACATGGAAACTGAAGATCTGAAGCTCAAGGACAATGGTCTTGAAACTTAAACTACTCAGGGAACCCTTTTCAACAACCAAATTTTCTAGGGGACCCATTCAAAAACAATATTCCATTCTACACACTCACACACATTATATATATATATATATATATATATATATATATTTTTACCTATGTAACTATTGGACTTTGACCTTGTTAATGGCATTATCGAAACATATATAAACCCAAATAGAAAAGTAAGAAGGCTTATAGCACTTGTGTCACATAAATAACGAAGATGTTTTTGATAAAAAGACAAAATGTAGTTAATTTTTTCTTCCACAAAAAGTACAGTGCATGTTAAAGAAATGAAATAAAAACACATAAAAAATGAAGGAATCATTTATATAATCAAGAATTATTAGGTATATTGTGAAAATGTCACTGTTTCACAGAACCACTGGGAAGTAGGCTTGGAACCCTGGGGCTCCAAGGAACACTGTTTGAATACAGTTTGGCTAGGAGAAAAGAAAAAGGAAATTTTGATGGTGTTAAGCTACTCACTTGGGTAGATTGGTGAATGCTTGGAATCCAGCTTTGGAAGCGACGAGTCGTCGCAGGGCATGGAATTGACTTTCAAGTGCCTCAAGAGAAATATTGTTCTGATCTCCTTCTCGTTCGAGTAGACCAGATAATGCGGCATTGATCAACTTTTCTTTGTTTTCAGCAAAAAGACCCTGAAGTTAGGAAATTGGAAAGAACAAATCATAATTGAAAATTATATTCCAGGACAGGGTTACCAGATCAGGCTACAAGGGGAGATAAGCCAGGTTTCATCTCAAAGATTCATCCAACAAAAGCATTGGGATAGTGTCAAATTCAGAAATCAAACAAGTCCAGGGGCAGAGGTTCAATACTTGTCTCTTGAGTCTGGAAGCAGAGGTTCCATACCAATTTCCAAATTCAACACTATTCCAATGATTGTGTTGGGTCAGTCAATATTGATGTGCATTGCATTTAATACATGTGGATAATAGAAAAAATTTAGTAACAGTGTTTATTCAATTGATTAGGGGTGTTCCAAACAAAAAATACACAAATACACGTGGCATATAATCATAGTAAATTTTTTAAAAATGCATATCTCGAAATTCATTTTACGGTCAATTTGCTACAACTCTTCATATATTGTCTTTTGATAATTTCAAAGCAATAAAGCAACTAAGTTTAAAGAAAAAAAAAAAAAAAGATCAGTAGGAGTAGTTATATCACCATCAGTAATTCAGACACATTTGCGATATGTGGAATAGATCTAGAGGCATCAAACCCCTAAAAACAATAGCACTCACTTCACCCTGCGCTATTTCACCCATCCCTGAGGAAAGAGATGGATTCATGTTTTTCTCAGGGCTTTAATGAGAAGTGAATAAAAACTGTTTTAGTCAGAGTTTGAAATAATCTCGCAGAGTCCATTCTTCATGGCGTTAACTGCTCCCCCAACCTGCACCTACAGGGAGTTATTAGGACTACTAATTGTTTTATCATCTACCTCACAAGCACAACGCACGAATTTGAGGAAGAAACACGACTTGACAATAAAGGGCTGTTACTTACGTCTTGTGTCACAGCATGTATCAGTCCACTGTAAGATATATTACAGTTGAATCGCTGCACAGCTTCATCATGACCCATAGAAGCTGGAATAAAAACAAAAGTTGAGTTTCTAGATGAAATATCTCCACATTATACAAGAGGCATGACTGATCACCATGGCCTCGTGGTTGAATGCTCACCTCCAATACCGTAGGTTGTGGTTCAATCTACTGCTGAGTCATACTAAAGATTTAAGAAATGTTACTCAATGCCCTTCCGATAAGCACTCAGTTCAATGACAAGGATTGAGAAATCCTCCAACCAGGACAAGGAGTTATGGCCAAATCACATTGTATACACTGGTTCTCACAACAGAAGCTGGTCAGAACCTAGTTGATTTACCACTGAGGGATACCAGGTGTTGTAAGCAGAATGATCCTTTGACAGGCCTGGCAAACCAGAAGTTGGTCTTATTTACAATTTCCTGTGTATACACTGACCATTATAACTGTAACGATTGCAATGCTGGGTTCCCACTACTATTGCTTTGTGTCAAACTAGTCTATACGGATACTGTATATAATACTGAAGTAGAATATACTTGATATTAACTAAGCTTAGCTTAGCTTAGCTTGACACTAGGCACATAGTGAGGATCAACTCATTACAGTTGTAATGGTCAACATCACAAGCTTATTGACCATTACTACACTGATTGTGAAATAAGGGATTTCACGAAATTACTGAAATGTTCAGGGATTTCATGAAATCACTAATTTCAGAATCTTATTATAACAGCTCTAGCTCTCAGTGAGAGTGAGGTTGGTCCCAAAACTGATCCAAAGAAAGAAAAGTCGAACTTACGAGGACAACATTGAATGAATCTCAAATGTTGACTTTCCACTTCTTCATCCACCGGGACAGTGAAAGGACCTGCAAATAAAAAAAAAACAGATCTTTTAGTAAATTTCAATTGATTCCTTTATTATAACTAATAAAATACCCATTGCTTTGCTAATGGTACATCAAGAGGTGGAAATCTAAAGAACTGTAGAATCTGAAGAAAAATTGTGGTAATGTTAGCGACAACAAACCCATATTTAGTAGAATAAAACTATCCTTATTTTACAATTTGTAAGTAACCTACAGCATTGGCAACAATTACAGACCAACTATTTCAAGTGCCAAGTTTTTGAAAATTATTACCAATGTTGCCAACACAAATTTTTTTTCTGCACTGAATTGACCTCAAAAAAAGCATTTTTAAAAATGTGCTGGAAAAAAAAAAAATAGCTAAATTACTGGAAAATAGCATCGAAAATGGGCTGAAAATAGTACTGAAAGTTTTTTCAAGTTGTCAAAATGAGAAAAAAATTAAATTGGCAACGCTGCTTATTATCATAAGATCTACCAAAAGAAAATCTGACTGTGATGAACCTTTCTTCTGCTAAACAACTTGGAGTTTGGAAAATCCCAATACTCATTAACGGCCGTAAATATCTACTGAGCCAGTGATTCTCAAAATGGGTGCCATGGCTCCCTGAGGCACCATGATCAGCTATACAAAGATTTTGATTATTCCAGTCAATCATGATTCAATGTGCTGATGTACGGTAACAGTGAAATCCAAGATTTGAGAAACAGTGTTGAACAACAATCCCACTAGTAATGATAATTACTAAGAGAGGAAGCAAATATATGTTTCTTTATGAATTTAGATTAAATATTCATAATTTTTTTTTTACCAAACTAACCTAACCATGTGAACATAAATTGTTTAGTATTTTATAACTTGAGACAACATTGTTAAAAAATTTTTTTAAACATCTTCATAAACTAACAGTGCCATGCTTTGAATGAGTTTGGGAACCCCCTTACTAAACCATGTTGACATGTATATTTGCAAAACAAAGATAATATCCGCCAAAGATGTAAATAGATCTTACCAAGCCGATATCCTCGCTTGGTATGCGTCATTTTCACACAGACATCTCGATTTCCTGAGGCTCGCACACCATCCAACAGGGATGCTAACAAGGCATCTCTGAAAGAATCAAGAAAAAGAAAAGATATTCTTCAATACCTGAAAAGATATTGTTCAAAACTTACACAATTTTTCAAAGTATTTGGCAACATTTGTTTCCGTACAAAAAATAAGTTTCCAACAGATTGAAGAAAAACTAACTTTCACTTGAAAAAAGACACAACTGGTAAAATATAAAGGGGGTTTCACAATAAAACAAACTTTTTGCAAGCAACAACAGGTCAACCTACTATAAATATTGGAGAAATCCAACCTAGTTTTTAATGGGCAAACAAGGTTTCTGAACATTTGTTTGCCTTTCAATTCCTCAAAAACCTTGCCAATCACTTGCATCTAGGCCAACTCAAGGGGGTGTCTGTCGGGTCTGAGATAGTAAATAAACACATGATCTGAATCTTTGATGCTCTGTCTGAACAATTTTTTATACCCTACCATAGTAATAAATTTTTTGTTCCTATTCATTGAACTTTTTCACTATAAAACATGAATGAATACATGAGATAATAAGAATAGATAATACGGATGTTAGCAGGAAAAATTGCCAAAAAAATTCAATGTTACCAACTAAAAAAGTATTTTTGCACTAGTTTGATTGCTAAAAGGCACTACATAAAAAAATGGGAGAAAAAAAAAAGATGCTTAAGTTGGCATAAACGTTCAAGTATTTTGGGGCTAAGTTAGCAATTTCTAAGCTGCCAAATTATCATAAGTCAGAGAATCCCACCAGACTTTTTTTCCAGGAGTGTAAAATGATGATACCAAACAAAATTTTGGCATTATCGGAGTGGGGGTGGAAAGTCCCTCACTTTACAAATGGATAGTACACCTAAGGAAGGCTACATTGAGTTAACAACAAAAATTACAAGAATGAGTTCGATTGTCTGAAAAAAGTATTTATATGTTGATGATTCTTCTCAAAATTATACACAATGGATATCATTAAAATTCCTGTAATTAATGGATACATATAAAACTGAAACAGCTACATACACCCATATATATTCACAACATACAATATCAGGATACCAACAAAATAGTTGCCGAAATATATTCATATGAGATAAATATATATTATACATAGTTGTTTCTGTTTAATATGTATCCACAAATCAGGGGAATTTTTAAAATTTTGAACCACTAAAAGACTTTTCAAATAATCATTGGTTTCAATCAAAATGAATTCAAATGTTCAAAAAACACTTCGAATGTTAATGACTTTTCTCAAAATTATAGTAAAAAGAAAAAAAAAACATTAAAATTGGTAACGTAGTATGTTTGTTTTTCAGAAACAGGAGCGCATTCTGTTTCAGCAGAGCTTCCCCCTAAGTAGTTACTATCTCATGTACACAATCGTTAATACCATTACCTTCCATCAAAAGTACCATGCACACTCCAGAAAAGAGAGTGAACAAAACATCCACCTGTAAGCAAAGTCAGTTTTGTAATGAGACACCTTTACATCCAAAAAGAAAAAGAAAAAAAAATGTTTTTTTCAAGTCTCACCTGTCTGTAGATTGATATGTTCTAATTGCTCCTTTCACATACTCTACACTGAACCTCTGCGGGCTTTCATTGTGTCGAATTATTGCAAATATCTGAATAAATAAAACGTTTATAATTTCAATATTTTTTGGAAAGGAAAAATTGATTTTTTTTTTGGTCGCTATTGTTCATTCAATTTATAATATAGAATACATATTACATACAATACAAACATACAAAGGTGGTAATATTTCATGAAATTCCTCCCTATTCTTTTGTAACTAGCTGGATCACAGGTGCTTCTTGCACTACACCAGAGTATATGATATTTTTGGTACTACCCAACCCAGGGATTGAACTCTCATGAAGGCTACTAGATACACTCTGCCAATATCTTTACTCACGTCAGAGCAAATCAATATATAATGGTAATACTAATTTCAAACAATGAAACTGTTGATCAAAGAGTACTTTCTTTAGCTCGTTAATTGAAATAGGTAAGATTGCTCTGTGCCCAACCTCATGGTAAACACATACTCCACACAGGCAAAATTGTTATCATTAAGTTGCAAATCAAGATTTATTTTGCACTCTTCAAGTTAACACACTTTAGGGAGACCTTGATTCAATACCTTTCACTACAATGCACTGTTTTAGCTACTTAGAGGTTACATATGGATGCAAAATAAATAGTCAGACTTACATCACAGAGAGGCTTACAGGTAACCACATTGTAAGTGGCTGGGTCCCGTTCAACTAGACATGTCTCGGTGAGACACAGTATCCTCCGCATACTGTCAGAATGGCGAGGACTTATTTTCTGTACCACAAATTCTGAGTAGGAAGTTAAAGCTTCATCAGTGCTGTTAAATACAAGAAAAAAGCAAAAAATGTTTTTTGATTAAAAAAAAGTCACAATAAAATTTGAATGTTTACTATCCAAACAACTGGATTACTTTATTCCCAAAGTGGGCACTACAGCCCCCTTACCGGACAAGTCAAAAAGAAGTAGTTTGAGTAGCAAGGCAAGGCAAGAAAATTTAAGGACACTGCTAACTAATATTGAGTCAGATGTGGAGATCAGACCAATTCTTCACATGATTGATGAATATGAAGGTACTTGAATATTTTTGTACTATCATATTTTTGGTTATGAAATAAATGCTTGAATGCAGAAAGAGAGAGGGGGGACGAGCAGAAAGAGAGAGGGGGGACGAGCAGAAAGAGAGAGGGGGGACGAGCAGAAAGAGAGAGGGGGGACGAGCAGAAAGAGAGAGGGGGGACGAGCAGAAAGAGAGAGGGGGGACGAGCAGAAAGAGAGAGGGGGGACGAGCAGAAAGAGAGAGGGGGGACGAGCAGAAAGAGAGAGGGGGGACGAGCAGAAAGAGAGAGGGGGGACGAGCAGAAAGAGAGAGGGGGGACGAGCAGAAAGAGAGAGGGGGGACGAGCAGAAAGAGAGAGGGGGGACGAGCAGAAAGAGAGAGGGGGGACGAGCAGAAAGAGAGAGGGGGGACGAGCAGAAAGAGAGAGGGGGGACGAGCAGAAAGAGAGGGGGGGACGAGCAGAAAGAGAGGGGGGGACGAGCAGAAAGAGAGGGGGGGACGAGCAGAAAGAGAGGGGGGGACGAGCAGAAAGAGAGGGGGGGACGAGCAGAAAGGAGAGACAGGAATGATACAAAGCAGAGGAGATAGAAGCAAGAACATTTTTGACTTGATTTCTAGTGACTATTTAGATTTTTTCTTACTTGAAAAATAATTCAAGAAAAGACATTTTTTTTAAAAATAGATGTATTTTCCACCTTACCTGAACTTGCCAAGTCTGTGTGAGAGAAACTGCTCAAAAGTGATTGGATCTTTTCTGTGTTTTACAGAAATCCCAATATAATTAGCCGCAGCCTCCATCACACTTTTGATGAGCTGGTCCTTCTGGTCCAATGCAAACAAATGCTGAAAAAGAAATACACAAGAAAATTACACAATTTGACTTTTATGAAGATTTTTCCTTAGAAATCTGCTTAATCACTATCAATAAAAAAACAGGATTAAGAGTAACGATACGCTGAACTTGGCACAATTAACACCCATAAAAAAACTTGTATAATACTAGACAATCTGGTGACCCACGAGGTCACCTTTAAACAGAAAAGTAGTGTGACCAAATCTTATGCATTTGCAAATACATATGGAACACTTCTTTATAATAAGCATTGAATAGATACAGATAAACAAAATCAGACTTTTAGTATTATATAGATTATTAGGGAACATGTACAAACCTTTTAAGTATTTATTTGGTGTCTTCTTGGCCATATCAAATTAAGTGCCATTAATAGAACAAGCAAAATATAATTAGCTAATATTGGTCATTGAAGATCCGAAGAGCAATTTCAATCAGAATATGATTGATTGACCTTACTATACTATTTGGAGCAGAGAGTTTCACAGTTTGTTTTATTATTAGATGTGATTTTAGAGCAGAAAGCCATTTTCTAAATTGACTTCCCAAAGTTTACATTACTTTAGAAAAAAAAATAAAGCCACAAATATCTCCTGGGATTGACCAACTCACAGAAGGATACATTTCATGAGTTACTAATAAGTCAAGTACAATCAAATTGCGTTGGACATGCCAATTTTTGTTAGATCACCAAGGCTGAGCAACATAGAGTCTGGTCAGTACCAAGATGGGTGACAATCCAAAAAATACCATATGCCTTAAACTGGGAATGTAGAGATCTCCTCACCCCTGCCAAGACATCATGGGCTAAAGGGTAAGGGCCACCCTTCCCACTATCCTGTGCCTTACACCCTGGAGATTTTCTATGTCTAAGATGGTACATCCAACCAAGTACAGAAGTCTGGAACGGCAGAGGAGATGGAAGATTCGACTTCAAAGGCATCCCAGTAAAAACACGAGTGGCATGTATAAAGGCACCCCAGGATGAATCAAAGAAAACAGTGACCGGTCAACTCAGCAAGGCTAGAGAAGGGTCTCTATCCTTTCTAAGTTGACCAGTCACCATTTCTTTGATATCAAGTATATCCAAGTGTCAGTCATAGTCACACAGAGTAGGTAATCATAACCTAATAGGTTTTTAAGGGAATGGGGTCCAATTTGCGAAGTAAATTTATGCTAAACTGACCCCACAATTTGTGTCCAGCACTTGTTTCTTGAAAATCCAGATATCTTCAGTGATCATTACCCAACGGAATGTGAGAGAAATAACTTATTCATTGATCACCCCTTTTTTCAATTTTTTTGATTGATCACCTCCAAAACATTGGTCACATGACGGTTTGTATTGAGTGACTAACCAGACCTATTAAAGTGATTTTCAATTCATGCCACTTAACAGTTGTAGAATGAATGAGTGGCCACACATGATAAGTACCCAACACACCATTTTAAAAAGTTGATACTTTTATTATTTCCAAACTACAATATTCAGTTTTTTATCTTTTTTGAAGCTTGAAAACTCAACATTATGATTCATTAAGTGCAAAGACTTCAAAATCAAATACAAATCTTCGTAAAAATGATGAGATGGGCCTCTTATCATGTATGGCCATTCAAATATAAAACCACCTGACAGTAACAATGAAAAATAAAAAGAAATGAAAAAAATAATGAAAAGTTCTAGTTGAGGCTAACTCATATCTCTTTTGTTCAGGAAAGACTTATTAAGCACATCAGCTCCTACCAACAGCCAATACTAATGGTACACAAAAAATAATCAAAATGTGGCACCAAAAGGGATCAGGATAGGTTGAAGAGGTAGATTTGATTTCCTGCCAAGCAGTAGAGTTCTCATAGCTCAGTCATTGAGAGCAGCTGGCACATCTAACCAGGTTTCCAAGAGGCAAAAGAGATGTGAGTTAGAGTCTCAGTGAGATATTTTCCTTTATTTTCGATACATAATGTTTACTCACTGCTGTAGCCTGAATATATTTGCGATAAAATATCAAAATAAAAAATTGTAAAAAATTCATAATAATGGTTGACAATGCTTCATCTAAAAGGGAAAAAAATTAAATAAAGATGATATTGCTGCCTCTTATCCAGCCAGAATCTAAATGAAAGTTACTGTACCTTGCCCAAAAGGGTGACCTGTGCAAGACATAATTATTCAACAAAGATGATTGTGCTTTTAATAATGCTGCTGGGGCAGTGGCGTTCCCTCACTATCTATATACCATACATACGACTCAAATTAACTATTATAACAATTCATTGATACAAAAAATTAGTCAGTATACATTCAAACAGTAATCTTGTAAGGCCTCAAAAAGTCAAAATTCTCAGGGAGGAGCTTGAACCTCCAACCCCCACTCTAGAGACCAGACAGCCTGGAGTTCCCTCTTTTCTTTTTCTCAGCATTACATACACTGCAATTGCCAGGGTTGCTTTAACAAGAGAGAGAAAAGAAGGAATACTATGTTCAATCATGTTATAGTAAATTACTGGAACCAAAATTAGAATCTATGAAGAGGCAGTGAAAAAAAAAAAAAAAGACTATGATTAGAGGATTAGTATTTAGTGTTGATTGGTTCTGTATACTTACCAGCCGACTATTGCCACCATAAATCACAGCTACTCCACCAGGATAATCAGAGACCTGATAATTAAATCAGCAATTAGTAGCTTTTAAACAACCAACAGAAAACGGTTTGAAGTTTGACTACTATTTACCGTCATCTCTTAATTTTTGGATGCACTAGCATCTCTAGTACATATGACAGTCACTAACTGATGGGCAAACATACTATAACAAAATTGGATGAATTTAGCTCCTATAAGTCATTGACTGACTGACATATTGAAACAAAATTTCAAAAGAGAGATTTCAGACTTATCCGTGAGATCAAACTAGTGCATCAATAGTCTAACTTTCAGGCTCGTCTTAGTTGTTTTTATCACAATTTGAGTCGTCACAGTAACAGGGCAGATTGGAAATAAAGAATAAGCTCCCACTGAGATTAGAATTTGGCATCCTTTTCACCAGCTGCTTTACCGCTTAGCTACAGTTCAGTTGCCATTAGCTTTTTCTTTATTTCTGCTCCAGCTGTTTGTACACAGCTACTGATTAATAGCCAAAGTTGAGATATGACGAAAAAAAATTTTTGAATCAAGACGATGGTAAATGGTAGTCAAAATCAACACAATGGGTTATAATACTACATTTAATAACAAAAAAAAATTGAAGTTTGTCTCTGAGAATTGAGTGTTTTAGAAGTGTTGACAGATTGATTGTAAAGTTAATCGATCATTTAAAGAAATATACTTTCCTCCTGATCTCTATTATAGGCAATAAGTCTTTAATAAATGCCACACAAATGCACTTATAAAGCTGAACATGAGGAGAAACTAACTTAGATGAATTAAATACAAAATTTAAATGGTTGAAGGAACTTAGTTTTTCCATAAATTAAATGGTACTGACTAATTTAAAACCATGTATACTGCTAAAAAATTATTCATTCTGCTTTTGGATAAGACTTATTTATTTATTGATATACAGTTTAAAAAAGATATTTGTCAATAAAGGTTGAAAGGATTGGGATTAACGATCATTAAAAATAGATGAATAACTTCATTTATGATAAATAGATTTCATAACTGATAATGCAATAGTATAAAAACTACAAGACCAACCTGAGTTAAGCCTTCCATGTCTTTGTAGTCATAAGAAGCTAACAGGCGATTGGAAGAAGGATCTACCTGATCCAATGAAGCATGATTAACTTCCAAAATAACTGGGATCCGATTCTCAGACCAATGGTGTTTGAAAGCATTGAACCGCTGAGGGGGAAAAAAATATACATCAAATATTATAACAATAGACTCGAAAATTCCATGGACTGAAACTGGCTCTATACAAAGGAGTAATAAATGCTGTATGAGAGGAGCTACATAACTTCTGCACTGATGGAGCAACCTAGAAGGAGTAAGGTTGGGATTTTACAAATTGATATTAATCCATTATGGACTACATAATTTTGAATATTAAATTTTACCTCCAAGTGAAGAAGATTTATTACTCCTTCCTTACTAAACCATTAAAACAGTAGTTCAAACTTTTTTTTTGAATAATCTTTTGAAATATTTCTTCTGCCAAGCCCCCCTCCCTGACCAGCACAAAACATTTTTGGCACAAAAGAAATATACATCAAAAGGTGCAATATAACACTGCACCATCAGTGTCTTATCTATTGAACAACCCTGTAACTAATAAACACTTGAAAACTGCATTCCAGATGTTTAAAATCCATCTCTAAATTCATGACAAATCAATTTGTTATCATCATGCAATAACACTAAGACTAATCCGTTTTCTAAATTTTTGTCAGTCATTCAATATCGAAACTTGCTTACCACTAAGTGAACATGATGGTGTTGGTTGCTTTCATAGTTTATGGTAGTTAGAAAATTGCATTGAAAATAGAAATATCAAATATGAAGAGTCGTTTATCAAAGTTAAATCACCATTTTTTATCGAATTCATGGCATATACATTTTTTGAATCAACATTTTGAAAAAATTTTCATAGCTCCTGCAGTATTACAAAGTTCCCCTAGTAACCACACAAGAAGAATCCAATTGACTCCTTAATTTTGGCATAAAAGTCAGTCAGAATCATAGATGCAAACACCAAAAAGATTAACTATGAATCCTAAGATATCCAAATTTATTTAGCTTCATGTGCAACAGGTTGCAAAACTGAGAGTACATTGCTTCAGAGCCAAAGTTGCCAGACGTCTTCTGCTGCACAAGACCAAATTTCCATGTTCTCAAAACCAGATTAGGTAGCCCCAGCACCAAAATAATCAAATCAATCATCATGGTTAAGCTTAAATGGATTGAAATACATATTTCTACATCTATTATTCATGTATATTTATGTCATCTCATATCATTTGTATAAAAGGTACTACCTAATTTTCCATTCAGAAACAATTGCTATTTGCCAATGAAAGAAAATAATCCTTTAACATTCACGGCTAAAGATTGAGACAATGTTAGGTTTATCTACCATGCAAATACAAAGAAAAATGAGAAATAAAAAAGGAGTTGATGTTTTTGATGTGTCAATGTTATCAGCATATGCAAAAACACTCTGAAAGGCACAAAATGTGTCTAATTATGGAAATACAATGATGATGTGGAGTTCATTAGAGTGGTGAAAAGGAGAGAGTGGTGAAAAGGAGAGAGTGGTGAAAAGGAGAGAGTGGTGAAAAGGAGAGAGTAGTGAAAAGGAGAGAGTGGTGAAAAGGAGAGAGTAGTGAAAAGGAGAGAGTGGTGAAAAGGAGAGAGTGGTGAAAAGGAGAGAGTGGTGAAAAGGAGATGAAATATTATGGTCTTTGCAACAAAAAAAAGGAAAAACAAGTACATATGGATTCAAGATTCCTCATTCCTTGTGAATGTGTTTGGAATAGTTGTATAAGCAAATAAAAACTAAAAACTAAAAACAGAAAGGAGAAGAAAAAATGAGAGAAGAGTTTGAGTCTAAAAAAAGACATTTTTCATGGTTTAATCAATATGAGGCGTTTAATATCTGAATGAAAAATGAACCAGTAGATACAGGATATATCCAAGCACTCATAAAAATTTTTGAATATACGTCCCATGAGTCTCTTAAGGATTAATCAAAATATACTGCAACTCTGTAACTGGAATAGTAAACTTTCAGAAACAGAGAAAGAAATATTCACCTTTGTGTTTGTATTTTGTTCTGCAAACTGACTTCGGAATCGCTGAAAATAGAAATAGAAACAAATAGATACAAGCAAATACATTCATTAAACACACTTCATTATTCTCATTTATTCACAGGGGAGTTCCACTGTCAATTGGGAGTCATGTCAAGCAGTTCATGACATTCAGAGTTAAACCTAGATAAAGATAATGAAAAAAAGGAGGACCTTGAAATGTTCATACACAAATAGAAAGGAGGCCATTTCATTTGGTGGTGCTAATTGAACAATGTACAACAAATGGTCATATGGTCCTCCACTTCATATTCATGATTATGTTCAAACAGAGATGGAAAAGAATTTGTTGCATGAATAGTCTGCCAGAACAGATCTAAGAAATGTACTCATATATGATTCTGCTGTCGGTGTGTGTGCACACACACTATCAAGCAACTACAATCCAAATTTTTGTATAAATAATTTTTTTTTTAGTTATAAAGTTAGTTTTAAATGAAGCGCAATCCAAATTTATTTATTTATTTAATATATATATATTTCAAGAGTGGTGGATTATTTTTAGTTTATATCTAATTAGGACGTAGTATTCAAAATTAATGAAAATAGATTTTGTGACCAGAAATAATCTTGCTTAATAATAAAATCTATTTGGTTAATTTTAGATACTGCGGCCTAACTGAAATTTTAAAAGCTATGAGATTTGAACTAAAAATAATCCACCACTCTTGATAAATGAATCAACCATGAAACACGTGTTGAGAGTTTTCTCTCTCTAATCTCAAGTAAACATTGTTATATATTATATTATTAAAATATGGAGCACTTTTAATTGAAAAATAATAAAATTTTAAAACATCAACTGGAGTAATTACTATTCTTTTCAAAATTTTCCTATTAAAATAATCTTAAAAATAGTAGTATTTTTAATAATATTTCCAGTAATAAACTTAGCTGGAAATGAAAAGTCTAGCCAATTTTAGCCATTTTAAGACAGTTTTAGCTAAGAATAAACATACTTGGCAACACTGCCAAACAGCCTTTTTTTCTTCTAAAATTCAGTTACAGAAAACATTTTATTATAACGAACGGTGTACGAGTTTGCATCACACATCAAAACATAATTCATCTTCAGAGATGTTTGGGAAAGACAAGATAACTACAACAGCATTTTACACCTGATCCCTTTAGCTGTTAATGCTGTGTGTTATCATGTTTTGATTGTTCATAACCATGCCTCTAAAGTCTATGCAAGTGATGGTGAAAAAAGAAAAAGGATCACAATTGAACGTCCAATCAACATTAACAACCCAAATAGTATTGAAATAAAGCTACTTATATGTAATAAAATTTCAATTGATATTTTTTCTTTACTGGTTTTTATGCATAGAAAGGTGGAATATATACTATGACAGACATTTGACTAATTGACGATAGATAAGCACCGTACATAACTTTTCCAACTCGCATACGAGTCCAACTCTGAGACAGACCTATGAAGAGAATTCCATCATAACCTGGAGATTTTCTATAAATGAAGAACAAAACTCACCAATGCTTCAGTAAGCAAGTCTGGCCGATGATCTGTAGAGAATTTCATGGTATCTGTTTTTCGGTTGCCCTTCCGCATCGTGATGAGGAATTCGTTATTTGTGGGTGCCTTGATGTTAGGCACAATGCTAATAAAATCTCCATATGGCCACTACGTAAGGAAAATAAAATTTATTATAGGACAAAAAAATATATATATAAAAAGATAAAAATTGTAGTAAGAATGCAACACTAAATACATAGGGGAAACCACTTATTGTGATTACCTTGAGATAGGGTCTTAAACAATAAGTTATCGATAACATTAAGCAAAGGATGTAAAAATTTGAACAATTTACATTCATTGTTAGAAATTAATTATGTTATTAAATTCAATATTATAAACAACTTAATGAAATTAATATCAAATAAAATGTTTGGGATGATTGATTCTGATAACAATAACCGTTTTAATAATAATTTATTACCTGGTTTGTAATTTCCAGTGTAGCAGGATTGTATGTGGTAATGCCATGGGTGCCTACAGAGAAGATACGTTTATACCTACAAAAAGAAAGAACAAGAATTGACATCCGAAAATCATAGAACATTACAAAATTTATGTCAGTCATACTGATAGTATCAATAGAAGCCATCACTCCCTTCCCCTTTCTATCCTCTTTTTAAACTACCTAACTTTCCTTTACCCCCTATACATTCCTTTTCTCTAATTGAAATACCTTTCTCTCTTCCATTCTCCCTACCGTGTCCATCACATGCTACATCAGTAGCAGCCATCACTTCAGCTAGTTGTGGTATGATAACTCTCAACAAAGCAACAGGTCATGGATTGGTCATTTATAGAATGATAAAGGCATGAAACTGATGAAACACAGTATCTAACTTGACATTCACTCAGAGTCTGATTAATATTATTTAATAGCTGTAGTTATCACTCATAACATAAGCAGGCAGGGTATATCTATATAGAAGAGGTGCCGTGGCAAACCAGTTAGCAACATTGAAATGGAATCGGCAAGCAAAGTTCAAACCCCAGCTGAGACAAACTGTGCTCACTTCACACTAATACTCTTGGGAAAAGCATGAATCCAATGGAACACGTCTGGGTCATTTTAGATTGTGATATTAAGAAAATATTCTAAAAACTTTCTTAAAAAATTTGTCGATTGCATCAGCTAACAGTTTTCTCAGAAAATTAAACAAGACACTTCTATAAGCTTCAGTATTAAAATTATATTTTTCTCATATAGTATCCTTAAAAAATGATGGGATTGGTTATGTATAGATTAACACTTTTGTTTAGGATTAAAGTACCCATACAGTCTACCTAGGATCAACTTTTGGGACATGACTGATTACCAAAATTGTTTCCCTAAATAATTCTTCAGGAATAACCAAATGTTTTTGGTTGTTGTCTTTTTTCCATCTTAAGAGACAAATTGCGTCTCGGGATGATATAAAGGGATAAAAAAAATTTCAATCAAATTTAACAGCATCAGTAAACAATAAAGTTAGAAAAATACTTGAATATACTTACTTGCCCTTCCAGGAATGCTTGGTTATAAAGTAACAGGCAATATCTGTATTGTCTTTGATGGAATCCATACTGTCCTGCAACAAAAGAAGAGAGAGATTTAAAACATCTTGTAAATTCATGGTTTTCCATTTTATTCAAAGACCTCTTATCAGAGAACAAAAACATATTGCATTAAATAGCACAGTACCAATCCCCAAAAGTGCACGTTTGGAAGGGTTGGGATTTTATGGTGTGGAGAAGCCTGCCACAAGTGTCATGTAAAATAGTTTTCCATCCACGTACAAAACTACAGCTTTGAAATATTTTGGTTATTCATCAGTGTTGCCATTTTAGATATTCATGAAGAACAGGAGACAAGGGAGATAATTGATAGCAATACATATAATTTTTAATATATAAATGTATGGGAATATTTAAGATTTCTAATCTTTTATTTATTTTTATCAGATTTCTCAAGAACCACCAATCCAAAAAACTTCAAACTCAATACTGCACTGTCTTGTATGCAGACTTATACATCTGTCAAATGTCAACTTTGTACAACAGCCAAGTGATCACAGAGCATATTCACACAGATTTCTTTAATGATTTACAACCCGGCTACTGAAGATTCCCTTTCCTTTGGGATAGTCATTATCTACTGCAGTGACTCCCGAACAGTGTGCCGTGGTACTGTAAGGTTCCTCAACTATCTCATAAGTGTGCTAGTGTAAATTTTAGAAAGTGTCCAGTACGGGCATTACGTCAGTCCCCTTTCCATCACCGAGTTGCCAATCCAGTGATCCCCACCTTTTCAATAACATAAAAAAGGTGAAGTGGGTTATTAGTATGAGTACAGATATGTTTGTTAATTTGATAAATAAAAACTAACATTCAAAAAGGGTCAAGCAGCAGAATCCACCACAATATGAATGAATATCAATGGAATCAGTCTATTTTTATTTGATATTTTTATCCCACTTATTTTTTATAATGATGAAAACTGACATTGCAATATTTCAGTCACCAGGGATAATTACTCCCACAAAATAGTTTCATTTAACCCATAACTTATTAAGATGCTTAATTCCTGCTTACAAATGTCTCCATAGATTTCCAAAAGATCAACAGGACATATATATCCTGGAAGTCATAGAAAACCCTCAACATATATACATATATATATGACTGAAAAGTTAAAAGAAAAAAAAAAAAAAAAAAAACCCCAGTAATTTAGAGATCAAGTTGGAAATGGACAGAATTCACAAATGCTTTCTATATAATAAACCAACCAGAGAATATTGCAATATTAGAACTTTAAAAAAGACTTGTCATCAGTCAATAATTGAACAGCTGTAATGTCAAAATTTATCATGAGAAAAAATACTACATCAAGGGTGTTTTCTACTGGAAAAAAACAAAAATAGTGTAAATAAACATCTACATTCTAGAGGATCTTCATGTTGTAATGAACCCGTCAAAATGAGGCCCCAAAATAGTAAAAAAAAAAAAATTCCCCAAAATAAAAAAATGAAAATTTGAAGCAGAGAGAAAATCAGTGAATTTAGGTCAGACAGTAGGAAAGGTCAGAAAGCAGTCACGTTGTTTGAACTTTTTTTCTCATAGCTTTTGGGACAAATGCATCATGGATATATAAAATCCCCTTTCTCTATGACTGAGCAGACAAACCAGAAAATCAACAAATTTGGTGACTTGGGCTTCTACATAATAAGATTAGACCAGAAGACTGGGGAATTGTTCAATTTTCTAATTAATGCCAAGAATCCAATTCTTCTCTTAGCACAGCTGATAAAGGCTGCTCCAGGGTATAGGTACTGTAGAGTGGAAACCATTTATTGTATTGAAACAGACTTGTATGAATGTAACAGCTTTCAATGAATTATGAATATGATGGTTTAGAAGTAGAGGTTATAAGATCTAAGACTGAAAAGAAAATTCATATGAAATTTAATAACTTTTTTTTATAAGTTTTCCAATAATAATTGAATGAATAAAATAAAATAAAATATGAATTACAATTAATCTTAGAACAGGAATGGAGAGAGCTGAATATATGCCCTTGAAAGCTAAGCACAATAATTCAATTATGGAGAGATGAATGAATGAATTTGGTTATATAGTATAATGAATTTTATGTTTGTGAGAAAAGTATAAAACCAATGCGTCCTCCCAATAGTCTTCTATGGAGTCAAAACATAGAACTTAACCAAGAGACTGACCCGCAAACTGAGAAGCATGCAACATGCACATAAGAGAATCATGTTCAACCTCACATGGAGAGATCACAAGACAGCACAAACTCAAATGGCAATGGGCTGGTCATGTTGCAAGAATGGCAAACAATCGATGGACATAAACTTGACTCACAACATGGATCCCCAGAGATCACATGCACAGCCGAGGCCAGCAGAATACAAGATGGAGGGACGAACTAGACAAATTCAGAAAGTATTGACTTCGCAACACCCACGATAGAGAAGTTTGGCAAATCCTGGGGAAATGTATGTCCAACAATGGACATTTAAAGACTGATGATGATGAATCCTATATAATGATCACGTAGCACCAAACTAGTTCTTAATCTTTAATATAAAGCTGTCTGTCAGTGACAACAAATAGAATGTGAGGAAGGGAGAAAAATGAACACACAAACACAAATTCGCTGATTTGCTGCGAGTAGGTGTATTCATTTGCTGGCAACTGATAATATAACTACGAAAGCTGATGTGTCAGTTTCATTTTTTGCCCCAAATGAATGGAAGAATTTCAGTTAACAATAACTTGCGTTAACTCATCACATGTAAACAACTTTTGGTATACTATCAGCAACACATTCACTAGTATTTATAGAAAGTTTTGACTTGTAGCCCTCTGACATTTCAAAAAGAGAGATTTATAAATGCTTAACTTTGCTCAAAAGTGACTCGGTTTTATTGTAAGGTAAAAATATACTTTCAGACCAATGTTACCTCTAATTTTGTTATGATCTGCACGGGATCAAAAAGCCAGAGGTGAGAAACCTAAGTGGAGCATGCAGATACTATTTTTACTTCTTCCAACAATCAGTGATTTTTTGTCTAAAGTTTATGAAGCAAAGGTTAGTTGCTTTCAATGAATAGTGTATAATGGAAGTAATGATTAATCTGGTGAATTTTTTTTGTTTACAGCTTATTCATTATTATTTAGTCATAAATTGTGCACAGCCAAGAAATTTTATTGTACAGCGTAATTTAAAAGGGAAAAAAAATGTAAACAGGACAGTGTTCCTGACCTATTTCACAAACCTAGCCATCTTTCCATTCTTTTCAATTCATAAAACCTTTGAGCAAAATTGAGGTATGTACTCTGATCTTTATACTTGAAGAAAAGAGATAACATACGAACAAGGTGAATAAAAGATCTGACGAGAAGTTAACACTGAAGTGGACTATGAAAGGAGTGATTAAATTTGAGGGTGGATACAGGAACTTTTTTCCAGTTATCCCCCCTATATAACAACAATTGGTGGACTGATTTTCATTCAGTTTTTAGTAACAATGGCATGGAAGGGGTGTGGTATCTCTAAATGCTTTCTAGTTCTACAAAATAGATGATGATATTATTACAACATTACTGTTGATTGAGACAGATAAGCTAAAACAATGAGTGGCCAAGAAATAGTCATGTGGGTTACAACACTTCATCTAATAAAAATAAATGATAAAATAATTGCTTGACTGATACTACCAAGTACAGAAACCAAAGACAAATACGGTACCGCAGAGATTGAGATAGAGAGTTAGTTTAAAGGTTGGATTTGGGCTTCAGCAAGCCGCCTGGCATTAATTTTAAGATTTTTTCTCTACCGTTTAAAAGTCTGAAAATAACCTATAATCAGCTTGTGTATCATTTTGAAAAGCACGAAGTTGAAAGAGAATAGCCAAGTCTAACAACACTAACCTTGATTATTTTAACTTTTAGCGAAAGCAAGATATCTTGACTAGAATCTGATTACAGCACAAGTAACATTTAAAGAAATAACAGGAGACCCTGAATTTGCTATTAGTTTGTCACCTTTGATATTTGCCAACCAAATATTCTGGAGGTTTTATTTTTTTTTTTTTGCTAAAAGATTACTTCCACCATGAGCATGCTTCAAAAGTCTGGGGCATTATGTCTATTTCAAAATGCTTAGATATAATTTCAAAGAGTAATCTTGATTAATTTAAAAAACAAGAAAATAGGTCTGGTTAATTACTCAGTAGAAACCGTCATTTGACCAATATGTTTTGACAGCATGCTGTGTTAGGAGAGATCAATTGAAAATTCGGAAAAAGAGCTGATCACTAAAAAGTTTGAATTTTCATAAACAAGCGTGAATGCTGCTGGACCCAAACTAAGGGACCAATTGAGCATGAACTTACAAAGCAAATTGAACCCCATACTAAAAACGTATAAAAGAGAACGCTTTCAAAAAGCCAAGTTTTTTTTTCTAGACATATTAAAGAGTAATTGTTTAAATTTTCAGCCCTCTAGTTCTGCTTGAGCAGGCTGTATGTACCATAAATACACGGCCAACCAGTCAGACCAACTTAAAAACTGAAAAAACCTAAGGTGACAGTTTTGGTTGATGGTTTGTAATGCACTTCATAAATGCTGAACCAATTATAATACACACACACACACAGAGGATGCTGGATATTGTGATCACTTTCAGAAAGGATCTTTAAAAGAACTGGTGGATAACAACAACCAAAGGATAAAAAAAATTGGAACAATTTACATTTCATTGTACTAAATACATTGTTATAAACAACTTTACATCATGACTCAAAATTTTTGACTTATTAATCTGGGCATTCTTTTCATGAATGATTCAGCATAGAATTAAAAAAAAATTTTAAAAAATGAAATTTCAGAGAAAGCCTGTTATTATGGTCACTTTGGGACGGAGCCTTTCAGCAGATAACAATAACTGGCTGATAACATTAAGCGAAGGATGTATAAATTGGAACCATTTACATTGTAATAAACTCATTGTTACAAACATTTTGTTATAAGATAATTTCTTGAACAGAAACTGCCGTTGTAATTATTCTATTATAGGTTGCACTTAAATGATACTTTAAAAACCTTTTACAGGTGTCAGAAATATTATTGAATCCATTAAAAAACTTAAATTGTGATGGGCTGGTCATAAAAATATCAGAAAACTGTTGGATATCACAACCCACTATATGGATCCCAAGTGATCATATGCAAAACAAACCAACAGAAAAAAAGATGGAGTAACGAATTAGACCGGAGAAATCAGCACAGATAGATAGAGAGATCTGGCGAATGTCTATGTCCAACAACAGATGTTGAAGGCTGATGATGATCCAGAACATGAATACTAAACAATTAGAATGACTATCAAAAGTATGTTTTACCAAACTATTACAGAATGAAACTGTTTTTTGATCAATTGAAAAAATAAATTTTTAAATGAAATCAATGAAGTAGTACAAAGTGAGTGAAATTTTTTTTGGTAATTCAAATAAAATTATTTTTTTTAAAATAGAAAAAAAAAAAAAAAAATATGGAGAAATTATTTTGTGAAAAAATACTATTCAAATAGGTATTTATCCACCTCCCCATGAGGGTGGAGCGGGGCAAAAGGTCAAGTTCAATAAGGAGGCTCATGTGTATGTGTGGGCAAGAACAAAAACTGCTGACTCCTCACAACCCATGTCAAGAAGACTCTACGCAACCCACAACTTTTAGTGCAATAGGAACCCCCCCCTTTCCGAACTGGACATTGTATACTTACAAGGCCAAAGGATGAATCCTGGACAGCACCTATACATAGTATCATATTTCCCAACTGATGAGAGAGACTTCTTTTCCCCTGAAAAATGCCCTCAAAATAATCATCCCATCTCGTTGCACTCGAAGATACAAGCACTCACATACAAGCCTTGCTAGATATAGGGTGTGTCATCTCATCAAATGGGAAATACAATATGTATTCAAGTATACTATATTTTCAATCATTTGACTAGCTACAGACTTTTTAAAAATCTGTCGATCAACAGGAAGCACATTAAACTGAATTAAACACAGATGCACACGGCAAAAGAAACCTTTCAATTCTTTTCTTGTCTCTACCTTGTCTTACTGTCTCTATAATAACCAGTAGAAGAAAATAAATACAGATATTTTAGACACTTGATGTTTTGAAGCATAAGTTTCCATTCACATTGGCAAAATGTAAAGTAAAGGCCCGGAGAATATCCAGCCATTTTGAATATCCCAAGAACCAGTTGCTCAGCCTTGATATAACTTGGTAACCGATCAGTGGCGACTTTACTGCACATACGTGAAAAGACTCTACCAGATGGTAGCTCGGTCGGTAATGAGACACCATTGAGTAAGCTTATGTACTGTGTGACTGTTATATTCACAATGACCAAACAAATCATTTTCACTTCTCATGCAGGGTTTTTTTTTGGGGGGGGGGGGTTGTAAACATTGCATCACCCAGATTTGGCTCTCACTGACTTCTGGCTTTTCCCCAAAGAGATTTCAGATTGTGGATGAGATTAAGGAGAATGCTATAAGGCAACTATCCTGAAAGAAGACTTTACTGTTTTGAAAAGAGGAAAGAAACACTGGGATAAATGTGTAAGGTTCCATGAGAAGTACTTTGAAGGGATTAAGGTGCCATTGACCTGCGTAGGTTATTTTTCATGAATATTAAATGGCTGGATACTTTCCACACAATCTTCACGTGTACTCATTCAGAAATTGAAATACATTGGAACTACCCCAATATCATAACACCGATATTTTGAAAGGTTCTATTACGTTTGTGTGCATGAATAGAGGGAGAGCAATGGGGCAGTTTTGATCTATACAGTCTCAGCATTTACATTTATATAAGGTAGGAATAGCCTGGTTACCTTTCCCCACACACACAACTTTTTGGTCCAGTGCCAGGTCAGAGAGCATTAAGGAAATGAACTCTTCTGCACTTTTGTATTTATGTCGATGGATAATCAATGTGAATTTATTTTGCAATACAGGGCAAAATCATCACTCTCATCATTATAAGTCTACTGCCCTTCCCGGTTCTGTACATGTCGACCATGACCATGCTAATCTCAGTTATGTCTTACCAGCAAACCTTTCCATCTTGTCTTCTTCTGCATTTGCTATCTTTAGGACACTAATCTGTTAACCTTTTGCACCACTTGTTATCCTTTCCTTTCTTCAACCCATCTCCATTTTTGTCTCTTAATTACTTTTATGATATCTTTTACCTTGGCCAGTTCTGATCCATGTTTATCTTCTTCTAAGTTTAATTCTTGAAAATAGAAATGGCAATATCAGGAATAACACTACCAGATAGAAAAAGATCAAAGAGATAAAATAACAATGAATATATAATATATACCTATACAATTCCTTGCAGTCTATACACCAATACCTCGATTAACAGAATCAATATGTTCCAGTTTTTATATTTTACTATTAGAAATTTCATTATCAGATAAAAAATCTCAGATGGTGCCCACGAGGACTAGAGAAATATAAGGTGATCTGATATGGAATGACCCATATATGTGAGAAAAAATATCTCAATCAAAAAAAAAAAAAAAAAAAAAATCAATTCTTCCTTACCCTTCCAGAAAACTTTGTTGAAATTCATTTGAAATTTTTGAAGATATAGGTATATAGCTACGATTTATGGGGAGATGACTGTAGAAATTCCTGGATCCACCCCAAAATTTAATCCCTTCTTCCTTAGCCTATAGCCCACTCTTCGATAACTTTTAGAGATATTTTGTGAACAGGCAGATACAATTGAATACATATACCTCTTCCAACTTTGTAGGCAGATGTAAACTATGAATATCTGAAGTACATTATGTTATTAAAGTAACTGAATACTTTATTCCTGTGCTGATATCTCAGAACAAACCAACAAGGAATTTGGCATTTTTTCAGCATTATTCAACACAATAGGCTTGAAAATCTCTGGCTTGGAGTTCAAATTTAGACTACATTCTTTATAATAATAGAAAAAAATTGATCAACAAACCAAGTCAAATGTGTTAACATGTATGTTTAAAACTAAGCCATTTTTATGTGATACCTATCATAAAACCTTCCAGCATATCAAAGATTTTTATATACACACATATACCTAATAAATAGAATTCTATCCTATCCAAGATTCTGTACACATTCTTTATCAAAGCTTTGAAAAACAGTAATAATTCATTTTTATTAGATGAAGTTTTACAATTCATTACTATTAATTTTATGACTACTATTTACGTCATTTTTTCTGTTGCTTTTTATTGCAATTATTAAGATGGGGGTAAAAAGTTGGGAAATTTGATAATATTGATTCATAATAATTCATCTACAGAAATGAATAAAAATGAGTGCATCATTAATACTGTTACTACCATTTTCTAACAAACATGACAATAAGAGATCAATATCAAGAGTAAGTTTAAAGGTTTGATTTGGACTCCTGTTTCCTAGTTAGCTTTCGTAGCTCAATTGACCTCGTGGCAAGATGTAAACCAGGTCTCCTTTAAAGAATGTGAGTTTGAGTCTCACTGGGAGCCTATTCTATACTTTCAATCAATACTTTTAATCACTGCCACAGATTAGCGGCCTGAGTTGAGTTGCAATAATGAGCAACAGAAAAATTAAGATGAAGGTAATTATTCATAAAATGATAATATTCACATTTAAGATTTCTTTAAAATACTAAATTAATCTTAAAATAATCTAGGGAGGACTTGCTTAAAAGGTTACGGAAAATAATAGTATGACTCAATGATTACCCTTCCCTATGAGTATTAAAAAGATCTTTATCAAATAACAAGTATTTAGAATTGTAAAAACTTTCTATGCATTTTCTGCACATTTAAACATTTGTTTCTTATGTGTTCAAACACGTGCGTTTCCAGATATATGTTTGCTATAGTCTCAGAGAGACTTACTGCCTCTGATAGTAAAAATGAATAGATTTATACGTATTAAAAGTATCAATGTAAATGTTCCCTTTAATATTTCCATGATCTGCAAGAGGGCAAACGGCCTGTGAGCCTTTGAAAGAGTGGAGAGTGAAGTAACTACTTTTATTTGTGATACTATCATTGATATTGATTTTTACTATCTTTTTTGCAAGTTTATAAAACAAAGACCAATCACTTATAACAAAAAGTGTACAATAAAAAGAAATGATTTATTTAGTCGGTGTATTGATTTTTAGTTAATAATTATCAGTAAAGATGAATTCTTGGTAGACAGCCTAGTGACAATCTATGCACCAATTTATACACATTGCAATCTTCATATAAATCAGCAATCAAATAATGCTATTTACAGTAAGAGGGATATGACAATTGCTTTTTCAGACACATACTTCCATTATTGTATCTTTCTTTCTTTTTTTGGATTGGGAGCTCAAAATTCATACACAGCATTAAAATTTCACTGCTCAGCATGATTTTTTTTCTTGTGTATGACTGTGCAGCCTCGAGGGAACACTGGTCAACAAATGTCTGGAAGGGTTTTTCAAAGATTTCTGGATCATGAGATAGTAAAATATGAAGATACCATATGCTAGTCTATATAAATGGTTTAGAAGGATATTTGGAGCACTACCACTGCGACTCATCCAAGCCCCATCACTATCCTTATCCAGCTTCAGTAGGTGGATCCCTAGTCACAATATCAATTCGCATAGTGTTATATTTTTTTTTTGATAAATATATCTCTCATACGCTAACATATACAGTAAATGCAATATGAAATTGATCTGTGCGACACAGACAAAATAATGGATTTTTATGTGGAATAAACTATTTCTGTGATCTGATCATTCAAAGAGTCATTAACTGGCAAGATGAGAGTTACAGATAGCAGAGGGTCTAAGGATGAAAGAGAGAAACCTTTCAAGATGGACAGAATTAGCAAAGTGATTAGGTAAATTAATGGGCTTAATATAAGGAAGCTAAAATGGTATTGTTTTTATTACTTTTTCATTTATTACTATATTATCCTTGTCATAAAACTATGGCATTATTTAGATAATTTCAAAATTGCATTGCATCGATCAAAAACATTGTTTCTCTGTGTTTCCTGGTTCATTTTCAAACAGAATGAATTTCAACACATTTATCTACTATAAGAATTAGATACTTATCTCACTTGACAAATGTTACTGACAGAACTTGGAGGTTCATCATGTGACATTATGTAAGTAGATAAACCAGGCTTCCCTCTGGCAAGAGGAACGCAAGTTCAGACCTCATAAGGATCATCTTCATTCCTGATCAGTGCTTCTTACACACTGTCATAAATTGACTGCCTGGATTGAGTTGTGATAAAAACTAAAAATTAAGATGAAGGTGAATTTGCCATCACAGTTAATAATTGAACAACCATATCGTTAAAATTTGAAATCATTTAAAAAAAAAAAAAAAAAATTTTTTTAAATCCATTGAAGAATGAACATGGTCAGAATAAATTCTATGACACCACTGGTGTTTTCCTCTCAGAAACACCCCAAAAAGCTTTTCTTAAAAAAAAAACAATTGAAAAAAAAAAATTTCCTGAAAGTGTCTACTAGAATACTGATGCCAATTTTTAAGTCTGCAGATAAAACAGTAGGGCCAGGAGCACAGAGACACATAGGAAGAGGATAAAACCCTTTGTCAGTTTTGGTGGCTACAGTTGTACAATAGTTGTCAAATTTAATATTTCAATGGATTTTGTTTTTAATTGGATCGCTTACAGGGAGGGGGGATGCAGTAAATCAGAAATAGTAAGAGAATATAAATCTACTAATAGTAGTTGATTGAATTCATATTAGTCAGCTGTTTTAGATATTTGCTGACTTCAGCCACATTTCTGCCAGCTAAAAACAACCCAAACCCTCAGTAATTATCATAGATATATAGATGAAGATTTTTAACAAATTTCAAATCTCTTTCACCATACAATGAAGACAAACCTCTATTTTTCAAATTTATCTATAACTTAGATGAGCTTCCTGACTTGATTGGTACTAGGTTAGAATACTGGATGTACAATAAATTTGAAGTACATGGTTTTCAGGTTATTGAAAGGAAAATAAGATAACTTTATCTGTATCAGTGAGACAGCCGAGAAAAATACAAAAGCATTAGTATGAGATGCAGGAAAACTACCAAATTCATCCAGTTTCAAACAAAAGTACCGATGTAAGTGCATAAGTAGATAAATGAAGTGTGCCTAGTTAGATATAGATTATTCTCTCTCTGGCAATGATTGATGATACTTATACAATTTTATAAGCAGGTCAGAGTATGATGTGTACGTGCAAGTGCTTGATGGCTATCAGTACCTGCTGTAATAGACCATATAGACCATAGTCTTCTCCGGCCAAATCTACCTCTTCCAGTTGAAAGTATTCATCATCTTTTAGCAGATCTCGCCACCACGCGTCCATGATTAACTAATGTTTGAACTACAACTATACCAAAAGTCGGCAGATATATCCTATTGATTTTAGTACTATAATCTGGAGCGGGAGTAGGTAGGCTGGATGAGCAGATAGGTAGAAAGGTTTGGAGGAGAGAAATGAGAATAGAGAAACACACCCATAAGCACTTTACTCAAGCCTTTGTAAACAGGGTATGGATAAATACAAAGGAAGCCGCTTATTGTGATCGTGTCGGGACAGGGTTTTTTTCAGATAACAATAACAATATCATGTGGAGAATATATAGAAAAGGCCGTTTCTGGGATGGAGAGATTTTGAAAACGATAACCATGAACTTTTGAAAAATATAACCATGAACTACTATCTATAAAGATTTTGCACCCTCCTATATGTCATGGGGGGTAACACTCTCCTAACTACAACTCTGATATAAGGAGATCTACAGTACAATGCAAATAGTTCATAAACGCAACATCATGGTAGGTTGGATAACAGACAGTAAAGGGGCGGGCAGGGGAAACTGAAATCTATAAGCACACTTGTTTAGCTTTCAACATCATCTTCATGGCTGGCTGGCTGGGCCGACCCGAAGACTATTCTTTCTTTTCAATACTATCCTTTGGGATAAGAATGGGCACAACTTCTATCCTCTATTCAGCCCAAAGGGCAACTTTTTATCAAAATGTAAAATACACTCACACATACACACTACAAAAACACATACAACATGAGTGTGTGTATGTGTGTATACATGCATATGTGACATGTAAACGCAAGTCTATGTATGTGTGTGCTCATGTAGTATGTGTGTGTACGTGTATGAATGCATTTTGTATTTCTGATGGAACGTCTTTTGATAAAAAATCATGGTTGGTAAAACATCATCATCATCTCACTCATGGAAGCAGAGCTGATACTTTGGTGACTGCAGCAGATGGAGATACTCAACCCTATTGCCAGCCCAATCTTTACTGGTCCTCTACATGAGTGAAAGATCCTAACAATTACATTCTAGCCTGGACCTATTGTGGGTGGCCTTACAATCATTACTATAAGTGAAGGGAAGATAATTCCACAGCCATTATAAACAAAACAATGATAGCAGCAGTAGCTCTTTTGTTAGCCTGTGGGAAATGCTTCGCTGCAATTCAGCCTTCAAAATGGCTTGTTATTTAACGAACACAGCTTAGGAAAAGAGAATGGTCTGAAAGGGTAGAATTCGAATACAGATATACATAATAATAATTTCATAACAAGAAAGCAAAACATAAAGTAGACTCCTGTTATTAAGATACCCTCAGGGATTTAGGAGGGCTGTTATAACAAATTTGACATTTTAACTGATGGATTTTACATAAAGCATTTGTTGTTATTATCATCATTATATCTCTTTTTATCAACCTTTCACAATCTCATGCCCCATAAATCTGCAGATAATGCTCTTCTACTTACACCTCGTCCCATCTCAATTATTTCTAGTTTATGATTAATTGATAAGATTTTAATTTGAATTACTTATCAGATTTCTTGTTACTTCAGGTAGCAAATTTTAATTTTTGAAATAATGCACAGAAATCTAAATGTGCTGTAGCTACAATCTAATGTATGATAATAGTCTTTTGAGAATATAAAAAACAAACATACTGTTAGAACCAGTGTGTCATTGGAAAGTGCCATTACAAGGAGAGTTTACAGTATAATTAAAAGCCACCATTTCACTAAGATATCAGTTTCCATTTGAAATAATGATACTATGTTTCTAAAATATTTCTACTGGCTACACCTACACTGTTGAACAACCATAACCACCAAAGGTGTCAACGGGTTCTATCCATTTTTTATATGTGAATCTATTTGTGTATTTGTGAGTTCGAGGACTCCTGGCTAAACAATTTTGTCTACAATCTTGAAAATTGGTACCAGTACTCCTAAGCCACTTCTAAAAGATTTTATAATTTTTATTTCAAAAGCTTTTTGGGGTCTCAATTTCCATAAATTCATTGAGAACTTCTGAAGATATTGTATGGACAAACAGAAAGACAGGTCTTACTGAATACCTTCACCTCTTCCAACTTCATTGGCAGATTTAAACAAAAGCACTAAGAGAGTGTATACCCCTCACCCAATGCGGTACACTACCTCAATTGGAAGAAAATCCCTGGATCCGCCTCCAAATTCAATCAAGTCCTACTTACTCCTGTAATCCTCCCTTCCACAAAATTTCATAGAAATTCACCGAGAACTTTGAGAGAAATTGTGTGAACAGACAGACAGGAGTGAATACATATAGCTCTCCCAACTTTGTTCGTCAAGGTGAATAAATACTGAACAAATTATTGGTAGGTTACACTGTAAATACTAAAACAATCACAATGAATATATAGTGTAAGTCAATGCAAAATGATAAACATTGGACTTAATGGATAAGTAATTGCCTAATTGCAAGATAACTTATTTGGCATTTGTTTATATACTTCATGTTTCTCGGTATATCAAATGGCAATATTTCAGTTTCTGCTGGTCCATTTTGGGTGCGTTTATTTCTGCTGGTTCACTGTTTGTTTAGCTAGTTTCCGCGTTTCGTATAAATTACTGAGTTGCATTTTTTCTAGTGACATAATGAGAAAAAAGATAATTATGCAACATTTTTTTTAATTTACTAATACCCATTTTAAATGCTCATTGTTCTATTAATTGATAGAGTGAAAGTGAAAAGTATCATAATACAAAATTGAGTAAGTCATGATTATCCAGTCAAAACAAAGAGCTATCATTAGCTTGGTTTCAAATGCATACATCCAACCTTATCAAAATGCACCAGAACAATGGTCTTTTTCATTAGTCCCGACAAAAAGCTTAAAACCTATTATTTTAAAGTATGGAATTCCAAGAGAAAAAAAAAAGAAAAAAAAAAAAAGAAAAGAAAAAGTTCAAGTTACATCATCTTTTCTAGCCAAAAGGCAAGAAATGCTGGCTCTTTTTCATTGGTCACCACCATGAAAACCTGTTGGTGTGGGACAAACAAAATAAACTTGACACATCAATTCTCACTGGTTATAAAATTTTGGTCTGGTACAGACAAACAAAAAAGTCCAAAAATTAAATGCATTATCAGAGGCAATCCATTCTCCTTCGAACAGAGCAGAAAAAAATCCGACTACTTGACAGATCTGGAACCCAATAAAAAGATATACATTATACAAGACAGTTAATTTGTGAGAAAAGTTTTTTTTGATCCTCTAAAGATCAAATTGCTATTAAAATTTGACCCCAAATTAACACTATGAATTGAGTTTCTGACAACAAGAAAGCGAAAAATCTGAGCCTTTCTCAGGAGTTCAACAACATTCAAGAACACAAAGAAGGCCAGAAGTACATAGCCGAAACACTGTGAAAAAAAACAAAAACAAACAAAAGAATTAAACAATGACGAGGAAATTAGTGTGAAACAAACCACACACAATGATTCGAACATGCAACTAATAAAATTCAGACCAAAACCGAAACATTTTAGGCACCATTCTTTCACGGTAGAACTCGGGGTTTAAATATTAAAGTAAAAAAAATAAAAGGGTTGAAAAGTATTTTCATTTATCGGATGCCAGATACAATAGATTAGCAAGGTGTAAGATTAAAAGATTTAAAAAATTGTGCTTCTAATCAATCAATGGATTAGCAGAAAATACACGTCAAAACTTTTGATTAGAGAAAGAAAAAAAAAAAAAAAAAGAAGGAAAACACATCAGGAAAATGGGAGTAAAACAACAGGGTAGAGGCAGTGGTTCTAAAAAGGTGTAGCACACTATCATCAATATCAGTATTTTATCGTCAGTCGTTGGAGATAGACCTTCCTTAGGGTTCGTCACACCCCTCTATTACGGGCATCACGGAGCCAATATTTTCTGAATTTGTCTGCTTTGACTCACTATTTTATATTTTGCCAGCTTCAGTTTTCAGATATCTGATGATCCACATTGTGAATAGTGATGTGTAGTGATTATCTACCATTCTTGAACCATGACCAGCCCATTACCATTTGAGTTTTCTAATGTATTCTATGATGTCTCCTGTTTTTTCCCCAGTATATTGTGGTGTCTTGTGATCTTTCCATATGACATTGTACAGGATTTTTTCATGAGCCCATTGCACGGATCTTAATTCAAGATTCAAAGACAATCAAAACAAATTTGACCATTCATGTTTAGAAGCCTGTAGGAGTAGAAATACAGCAGTACGCAACTGGATTACATACACAACCAAATACGGTATCCAGGAATCTCTTGAAGAACATAAGCTATTCTTCTACACTTCTCCATGACATTGTTGTGAACAGGGATTTTCAGCTTTGACAAGTATTGCAGACAAGAAAAGAGAAAGGCTTCTTTGTCTTGATGAGATGAGAGTTTATCTCAAATTAGACCTAATATAAAAAGGATACGCGACAAAAACAAGCTCATGCTTCTCATTGAATTTGTACACAACATACCTTGAATAGTGCTCTTAATTCAGTCCAAAATTTCCCATACTTTTCAAAATCATACAGTTCAAGATCTTATAATTGAATGGTTTTTTTTCAGCTGTTACTCAGTTACATCAATTTGTACAGCAATACTTTTCATCATCATCATTAGTCTGTTAGTGTCCATCGTTGAACATAAACCTTCCCCAAGATTCGCAAGACCTCTCTATCATGGGCATCGTGTAGCCAGCACTTTCTAAATTTATCTAGCTCGTTATGCAATCTTACTTTCTGTCGGCCACAACCTCACACCTGAATTTTGGGGGATCCACCTTGTGAATCATGATGTCCAACGGTTGTTTGCCATTCAAGTTTTCTAAATGTTTCTTTGATGTCTTAGACTCCTGTCTTTTTTCTGATATACTGTGCCATCTTATGATCTCTCCATGTGAGGTTAAGCACGATTCTCTCATGTGCACATTGCATGGTTCTTAGTTTGAGGATTAATCTTTTGGTTACATTCCATGTTTCAGCTCCATATATAATCATCAGTGAGATACATTGGTTGTATACCCTTCTTTTTAGTACCAATTGGATTTTTTTTGTTCTTGAAAGTCAAGCTTACTTTACCGAAAGTTTACCAACCAAGTGCGATTCTTCACTCTATTTCTTCTTCTGATGACTTCATGGATATTCGTTGTCCTAGATAAATGTAGTGGTCTACTTTCTCCAGCTCTGCATTTTTTGATTTTGATCCTTGTGTCTTTACTGTACTATATAAAAACAGCACAATTCAAGCTATTCCTGTACTTACTTAAGGTTATGTTTGCAAGATGCTCATCTATAAGGTAGAATGTATCATGATTTTACATAGCTGCATTGTTTTATACTTTCTGGATGTCCCATGGTCATGGTTGTTTTTTGTTTTTTAATGATTTCTGATCAATGAAAATTTCAGTGAGAGTTAAACAGGATGGGTAGAGAGCAAAGAAAAAAAAACAACAAAAAAACAGAGCAACAAGGAGGAAAAAGGAACACCAGAGTTATAGGTTGAAGAAAAGGAAGGACTAGGGTAAAAACTGAAAGTACTAGAATAGGATTCTTCAAAGTATAGGTCCCAACCCATTACTAAGTTGAAGCTTCACAATGAAAAAATAAAGAGTATCATATTTCACCATGTCTAATCTGCATTTTATTCCGGAAATTTCAAGGTAAAAAAATTCAGGTGTGTATTAACATAGTTGTCATAAATATTTGTATATATAATTTGATACACAGGATACTGCATTTTTCAATCAAAATTTAAGCTCAATTAAGGTGTGCGGATTATCTATGGTAGTGGATTATACATGGTGAAATAGGGTTAGTGACAATGAGATAATTAAGATTAGAGATATAAATATATCTAATAATCTTATCTGTTTATGCAAGATGAGGGAGCTAGTACTATGCAATCGTACATGATACATGTCAGTGGGTAGTGAAGTTATTGTATAAAATCAAAATGGGTTGCGACCGAATAAACTTGAAGAACCCTGAACCAGAAGGCACTCAGGGAGCGCATACCTCTGACGACGCCATTGTCACAAAAAACTGAATGTAAATCAGTTCACAAAATAGTTACAATTCGGGGAAGGTAACTGTAAAAAAGAGAAAAAAAAGCATTGAAATTCATAGAGAACTTTTTGAGATATTGTATGGATAAACAGACGGATGGATGGACAGAGACATTTGAAAATATACCTCTCCCAAATTAGTTGGAAGAGGTAAAAGAATGAAATCAATCTTAGTCAAGATATGGTTGGTATAATTTTTGTATAAAAGTAATTCTATTTTTATGAAACATCTGATTCAAGAACTTTCATCACTGTACTTGAGAATTTTAAACAAATATGACATACATTGCATTCTCTTTAGCAAGCAAATGATAACATGGAAATTTGCTGTCATCCGCATTTTATAGGTTCTAAGCTCCAAGGGTGATGAATGTTGCCAAGATATTCTATGGCCTTCAATTTTCCATGGTAATCTTTTCATCATATTTTCATCTCTAAGATGTTTTTGTTCAGCAGATACCCAAAGCTCTTAAACCTGTGTAGACTAGAAGAACTATTACTAATGGGTAGGATATCTGGAACTGTAAAATCAATGACTGATATTTGAAGAGTTAAATTGAAATTGCATACTAATAGTTTTGCTATTTGAGATTTGACAAATCTGAGGGTAACCTCAAATTTCTGTCCTTTCATCTTTTCATGGATGCCTTTTTGAAAAAGTTACGAAGCTGCAGCACCAGCTTAATCTTAACATTTCCATTGTTGAGTAATATAAATAGAAAACTATGATCATTGATAGTGATGTCGAGTATGGAGTCAAAGTTGATAAGTGCTTGGTTTTCCATTTCAATTTCTTTCTCTTGATTTTACAATTATTTAAAAAAAAAAAAAAAAACAGAATACAGGTGTACCCTGATATAGCACGATTCACAATATAAGGTGGTCAAACCGTCCAAAAATGTCACTGGAATTCATTGAGAACTTTACGAGACATGGTGTGAACAGACAGATGGATAGACAGACAGGTAGACATCAGAGATGGAGAGAGAAAGGAGTAGACAGAGGGAGAGAGAGAGAGACAGACAGAGAGAGAGAGAGACAGACGGAGAGAGAGAGAGACAGACAGAGAGAGAGAGAGACAGACAGAGAGAGAGAGAGACAGACAGAGAGAGAGAGAGACAGACAGAGAGAGAGAGACGGACAGACAGAGAGAGAGACAGACGGAGAGAGAGAGAGAGACAGACGGAGAGAGAGAGAGAGACAGACGGAGAGAGAGAGAGAGACAGACGGAGAGAGAGAGAGAGACAGACGGAGAGAGAGAGAGAGACAGACGGAGAGAGAGAGAGACAGACAGACGGAGAGAGAGAGAGACAGACAGACGGAGAGAGAGAGAGACAGACAGACGGAGAGAGAGAGAGACAGACAGACGGAGAGAGAGAGAGACAGACAGACGGAGAGAGAGAGAGACAGACAGACGGAGAGAGAGAGAGAGACAGACGGAGAGAGAGAGAGAGAGACAGACGGAGAGAGAGAGAGAGACAGACGGAGAGAGAGAGAGAGACAGACGGAGAGAGAGAGAGAGACAGACGGAGAGAGAGAGAGAGACAGACGGAGAGAGAGAGAGAGACAGACGGAGAGAGAGAGAGAGACAGACGGAGAGAGAGAGAGAGACAGACGGAGAGAGAGAGAGAGACAGACGGAGAGAGAGAGAGAGAGACAGACGGAGAGAGAGAGAGAGAGACAGACGGAGAGAGAGAGAGAGAGAGACAGACGGAGAGAGAGAGAGAGACAGACGGAGAGAGAGAGAGAGAGACAGACGGAGAGACGGAGAGAGACAGACGGAGAGACGGAGAGAGACAGACGGAGAGACGGAGAGAGACAGACGGAGAGACGGAGAGAGACAGACGGAGAGACGGAGAGAGACAGACGGAGAGACGGAGAGAGACAGACGGAGAGACGGAGAGAGACAGACGGAGAGACGGAGAGAGACAGACGGAGAGACGGAGAGAGACAGACGGAGAGACGGAGAGAGACAGACGGAGAGACAGACGGAGAGACGGAGAGACAGACGGAGAGACGGAGAGAGAGACAGACGGAGAGACGGAGAGAGAGACAGACGGAGAGACGGAGAGAGAGACAGACGGAGAGACGGAGAGAGAGACAGACGGAGAGACGGAGAGAGAGACAGACGGAGAGACGGAGAGAGAGACAGACGGAGAGACGGAGAGAGAGACAGACGGAGAGAGAGAGAGAGAGACAGACGGAGAGAGAGAGAGACAGACGGAGAGAGAGAGAGAGAGACAGACGGAGAGAGAAAGAGAGACAGACGGAGAGAGAAAGAGAGACAGACGGAGAGAGAAAGAGAGACAGACGGAGAGAGAGAGAGAGAGAGACAGACGGAGAGAGAGAGAGAGAGACAGACGGAGAGAGAGAGAGAGAGAGAGACAGACGGAGAGAGAGAGAGAGACAGACGGAGAGACGGAGAGAGACAGACGGAGAGACGTTGAGAGACAGACGGAGAGACGGAGAGAGACAGACGGAGAGACGGAGAGAGACAGACGGAGAGACGGAGAGAGACAGACGGAGAGACCGAGAGAGACAGACGGAGAGACCGAGAGAGACAGACGGAGAGACGGAGAGAGACAGACGGAGAGACAGACGGAGAGACGGAGAGAGACAGACGGAGAGACGGAGAGAGACAGACGGAGAGACGGAGAGAGACAGACGGAGAGACGGAGAGAGACAGACGGAGAGACGGAGAGAGACAGACGGAGAGACAGACGGAGAGACAGACGGAGAGACAGACGGAGAGACAGACGGAGAGACAGACGGAGAGACAGACGGAGAGACGGAGAGACAGACGGAGAGACGGAGAGACAGACGGAGAGACGGAGAGACAGACGGAGAGACGGAGAGACAGACGGAGAGACGGAGAGACAGACGGAGAGACGGAGAGAGAGACAGACGGAGAGACGGAGAGAGAGACAGACGGAGAGACGGAGAGAGAGACAGACGGAGAGACGGAGAGAGAGACAGACGGAGAGACGGAGAGAGAGACAGACGGAGAGACGGAGAGAGAGACAGACGGAGAGACGGAGAGAGAGACGGCCAGGCAAAGGGTTACAGAGAGATGGACAGAGACAGCTCGACACTAGTGAATACAAAGACAATTTCCGAACAGAAGTTCACTTCTGTTCAATTCACTCGACATTAGATGCTAGTATTTTACCACAGAAAAGATTTTTTTCAATTTAAGTTTTAGAGTATCCAACCATGACAGACTAAAGCAATTTTGAAAAATGCCTAGGGGTGATCAACCAAATTGCTTTAGTAGATTTATAAAGAGTAATTACCTATAAAGAGTAAATATGAAAGAATTAAAATTCTAACCTGTTTTTCATTTTCCTTTTTGCACACTTCAAACATGCAACTTCTAACCTCCTACTTGAATATCAATTACTCATTATTTGTGTCTGAATGTATATACTAATCCATTATCTGCAGATAACAGGAATTTCTAACATTGCAGTTCTATGGTTAATTTCCATTTTATTGTCATTGATGGCAACTCACTTCTATCTGTGAGTCACGGCTTTTATCTTGCAATGAATAACTGTTACACTTGACACCTTCCGCTGTAAACGGGTCAAGAAAGAAGCTTCAGTTAATTATAAAACATTTAATTTTCTCTTGATGCATATATTCATGTATATAATCAGCAATACAGTGAATGAAAACTTGGTTGAATATTACTTGCAAAAATAACAACTAGCTTAAACTCTGCTTTAACACACTGACTGTCAACCACTCGTGATGTGTGGCCCATCAATTTTTGTCAGTCACGAGTGCACTCCTAGTGGTCAGGGAAGAAAAATAGGAGGTTTTCATCGTGAATTTAAGGTATTTGCTCAGCCTTCAAACATTTATGCATATACCAACAGCAAGAAAACTCAACATCAAAGTTTGGGGAATTCAAATTTAATCTTGAGGAATAGTTAACAAATTATTCTGCTCTGCAGGGTATGTACAGCCAAAAATATAGACAGGAATTAAAGATATGATAGAAAACAGTCTTTTGGGGTGTTAACCGGGGTGGCCATTTCAACATAAACAAAAAGTAAGACATCCAGAACTGGGGTCCACGGACCACCCCACATCCCTGAAGAGGGAGTACATAAAAATATTACTGGAGTTCCATAAGCTTCTTAAATACTAAATAGAGAGACCTATCAAAAGCCTTCGGTCCATGGAAAAATTTGTTGAAATAAAAGGGGTCCTTCTTAACAAAAAGGTTGCGAACCACAGCTCTGTAAACTTACATCACAGTTAAAGACATCTTATTTGGTCATGTTAATCTCAAATTACCATCAACAAGATCAAAAGTTTCTAGGTATTGTCTCTGATAATACAAAGTACAAATGAAAAATTAATTTACCGACAAAAGCTTTCTATAAACATGATGGAATTATGTTGGGAACACCAGTTCTCATAAGATCATTGAAGTTCAGCAACATTGAGCTAAGTCATTCTAGATGGGTGACCATCTGTATATACCAGTTACAGTAAGCAATTGGAAATCAATCCGTGGTTGAATCATACCAAAGACTTCATATATGGTAATCTCTGCTAAAAGAGTAGCATTGAGGGTAAGTGGTTGCTGAACCAGGCATTGGGCCCCCCCTCCAAAAAGGTAGTAGCAAAAAGAAAGCCAAGTCTTCGAGTTGCCTTGAACTACGGTCAACCAAGCAACCAATCATTTTTTATTCTGTAATGTACTAAAATTACCTACGTATCAGGTAAATAACTGAATAATTGAAAGTTTTGAAGCACCACATGTAAAATAGTTGACAAGTACATACAGCATGTTTTACCCTTACTATCTATGGGTATTTATATAGAATACATTTCATGTTAAATCAAACAGTTTTGTCAGTTGAAATATTCATAAGCAATAATTAAAGGACAAACTCAAAGCTATTTCATAGATTACTCCCCTCTAAGTTGAAACTACATGACAGCTATCAATGATACTTATTTGGTTTTTTAGTGCATTACACACAAGTCCCTGATACGTATTTGCTTTTGTCACATTCGCAGCTTTGATACCTATTTGTTTTTTAGAGCATCACATACACACAGAGCCCTCATATCCATTTGGGTTTAGAGCATCAAAGGTGCAGCCTCAATACCTATGTTTTTCAGAGCATCACACATGGCCATGATACCCATTTGCTTTTTTAGAGCATCACACACAGCCATGACACCTATTTGTTTTCAGAGCATCACACACAGCCATGACACCTATTTGTTTTTTTAGAGCCTCAGACACACAGCCTTGATACCTATTTATTTTTTCATAGCATCACACCCACAGCCCAAAAACCTATTTGTTTTTTTAGAGCATCACACACTTGGAGGTTTCCCGGAGAAGTTCATTTGTATTGCTCACTCAAGAGATGAAGTCTACCCTTTGTACCAAGTGGGAAAAGTCAGCATGGCTTTTTGAGGTTGAAACTTCAAATAACATCTTGTATGTCAATTCGAAGTCTGTGGTTGGAGTTGAGCAATACTAGAGAACTCAGGTGGTTTTCCAACACGACTGATGGCAACTTTATCTTTGTTAGTTGAACAGCTGAAAATGATCTATCTGCTTTGCAATTAAAAAGTCAACTGTTCTATTTTAAATAACACAGTAGACATCAAACAGATAAAGTTAATGTGAGCATAATTCAAGCGCTTGACCTAAATTGCTATACTGCAAACATATTCTTCATTACACACTCTCTGATTAAACTTTCTCTCATTTATAAAACTTCATTATCTAGGTACAAGCTGAAAATATCTATCCTTTGGGTGGTTAGCCCCAACTATATGGAGCCAAAAGCCATAAGACCTCGAGTCAAGTAAAGAATCTCAGAGGTGTAACTCCAGTAAGTATATTTTTATATCAAGTGCAAATTCCTTAACACTGATGCGGATGGAATGTTGTTTCTGCCATAAGAATTAGAATCACTTTTAAATTAAAGTATCATAGTAAAAAAAAAGCTTAAATCGGAGGGTCAGCTTCTATATAGCAATTTCAGCACCTTCAGAAATAAGGAGCATCATCCAATAGTTTTATCATTTAATTTGTGATCCCCACCAACAGGAAAAAAACAAAAACAAATGAATAGCCATACATATCTTATTTCTCATCTTATTCAAATGAAATTTAGAATATAATGAGACTATGGTATGCCCAACACAATGCATGGTCAATGACACAAATCAAATCATTGATTAACCACACTATAGAAAATACAAATAAATGGCCATAACTTCATTATTTCTTATCATAATCAAATGAAATTTGGAGTATGGTATGATTATAGTATGCCTAAGACAATTTATGGTCAGAGACACAAGCTGATCAACCACTGGGTAATTAATTATTTGATCAAGCACAGTATAGAAAATACATTTTTTAGATAGCCAAAATTGTATCCATTATCATCAAACTCCAGTTTTCAGATAAAAGTGACTTAAATCTGTATCTTGTTAACGTCTGTAGCCGAGAACAAACTTTGACCGAAGTTTTTAGACACTGCTTCAATGGACTGCCCCACATGGAATGAAAAAATTAAAAATCTAAGCAATGATGAGGTACCTTATATTTTGTCGCAGTTCAACCACCCAGCAGAAGACTGTAGAGAACAACATCCACAATTGTGAGTTTTGTAACATTTCTACTTAAAGGCGTTTTCATGCTTCTAAAATCATGGAATTTTTTGGAAATCATATTCTAAAACCATCTAGAGTAGAATATCTAAAGCTTACCACCACTGGGGGTGGGGACACAATTTTCGGGCAAAATTATCTCAAATTTTTCTTAAAGATTTTAACAGTATTTTGCCCAAGCAGGCATGGGAGTCTTGTTTATAATATAAGAAGAAAAAAACAAAAACAAAACTATTAAGATTTTTAGATGAAGTATACTCCTGAAGCATTTTTTTTTGAAAACTTATTTCAAAATTTAGAATAAGTTTCAGAATATTCCAATCTAAGCCTTATAACTTGAACAAAAATAGAGATATTAAATCAATCCATCAAAAAGACATGCAATAAGCTATCATAAATTTTCTTGCCACTATATGGGAGTTAATTTGCTATCAAAAGGCAACAATTAGGATGAAGATGAATGATAGCAAAAGAATTAATAATCATTTACAATATCATCTAATAAAATAAAAATACAATCATCAGTTAAAAAACCATCCTAAAAGGAAGAGAGCTTGAAAGCTCAAACAATATATGCCCGTTAGGCATTTGATTTTTTTTTTCTTGAACAACTGACTGCATCCAACATCCTAATGTTTCAACAGGAGGGGACATGCATATAACAAAGCTCACTATGGAAAGTTATAGGGCTAGTATAAGTTTGCAGTAAGCAGTAATCCTCCAAATCCCTTCATATTCATATTATAGTCTGGCTTATACAGTATTGTTGTTCATAGCTTTTATCAAGTTCCTGCCTTACCATTTGACTGGTTTGTTAATATTTTAATTCCTTTTTATTTGGGATCAACTTTTTCTCAATATATTACCACAGACTACAAAGTGCATAAAAGATGAATAGGTAAGTAAGTAGGGTTGTGTAAGTGAAACAATTTGAGGCTTTTCCTCTGTTCTAATTACAGATATGTATGTTTGAACATTGAATTAATAGCAGAATGCCAAGTGTTGCTCAGGCAGAAAAGTAGCTACAGTTAGCCTCAAACTGTTCATGAAGGAATATTTTGACATAATAAAACACCATTCAATTTTCCATTGAACAGTTATTTTTCGTGTCAGAAATGAAATGGCTTTCCACTATATCTATGGCAACCCCTTGTCTAATGCATTATTTAAGTTAGGGGTAACTAAATTCAAACATCTGGATACAATGCACGACTTAAGAGGAGAAGATGTACATACATACATACATACACACACACAAACCTTTTCTAAAATATATTGGATACATAGAGACAAATCAGATCATTATTATCATTGTGAGTGCAGATCCAACATTATTATTGATATTATGGAATCACGAATCCTACAATTTTTTTTTTTTTTACATTCAGTAAGTTAGTGCACTTTAGAGGTACCCTAAAGCTTCATTCAGGAAGAAATGAATAACATTCACAATAAAGACTTACAACTTAACACTGAGCCATGGGCTAAGGAATAACAGATAAAATTTTCAAGTTTCCATTCAGTTTTTAGAGACAAAGGTGTTGACAGAGATATGAGCTCTCTCAAAGCTTTCAAGTTCTTTATGTATTAAACTTCAACCTTCATCTTTGATAAAGAATAGTTCGGCCAAATTCCATGATCACGTAAGTTAAACATTATTGAGCCTGGTCATACTCCAAGGACAAAACCTATCTCTACACTATGCTCTATATTTCAAGCCCACCTTCCAGAACCCTCTGACTGGCCAAGCTGCGACCATCAAGAAATGAATGAAGGAAGAATAGAAGGGAAACAAGTTTTAATCTTTGCAACATCACTTATGAAATAGATTTCTCATAGTATATATATATATATATATATAAATACCATAAATCCAATACCTCCCTCCAATGTCCCCTTTTTAAAACAATATATGTAGAAACAAAATATGAAGAATTTATTTTGCATCATTACACTGAGTTGCATTTTATTTCTCAGCACTGTGTGCCAAACCCCACCCTCTTCAAATGGAAACATTTAAATCAACATCACAAATTATCAAATATATTATTCTTCATGATAATACGTACCACTGTTGCTAACTGATTATTATCCATTTCTTTTCTGGTGTCTTCTTACAGCAATAAAATTTATTGATTCATTGTTTCCCCCTTCTCGTAAACCACATCAAGGATACAATACGATATGTCCTCAGTGATGTTATGAACCTGGGGTCATAAGGTGTTTCAGGTGTTCAAATATCAGACCCCCCCCCTCCAAGGTTGATCAGACCCCAATTTACATCCCAAAGGCAATGCACAACCATTTTTGACTAGTAAACTCTCTAGACGCTGCTGTTTATACATCTTGTTCCCAAATATAACATCTCAAACAACCGATAGGACGCTATTTGCAGCCTTCAACAGTGCGACAACAATTATTTAAGACAGAGGGGTATCCATTTAATCCTCCTATCCACTATAGCGGAGACGACTTCAAAAGAGTGGATCCACTCGTCATAACAGAATGGAAAACAATAAACAATAGAATAATACCAGAAACACTGCCAGTTGTCTTAATTTTTTTTTTTTTTTTTCAAAGGGAGGGGGGGAGAAAATAAAATATCAACAATTTTCTTATATCAGGGCTGGGGGGAAGGGGATCCCTAGATAAAACAAAGTACAGTTGGTAAACAAATAATCGGTAGTTGTGTAAAAAAGAAAAAAAAAAAGAAAAGAAAAAGGAGAGCAAGATTACATGGATTAAACAATTGATGGTTGAATATTCCCAGTATTGAAGTCAGAATATAAAGGACAATTAAATAACTAAATGGGGAGCAGGAGACAAACCCCCGGATTTCTATCAATACAAATAAATAGAGATAAACTGGAGTTATATAATTCCTTGAAGTAAGCCCATTCACACACACTGTCCTTTAAAGAGTCAAATTCCAAATACTTAATCTTTTAACCAACAACTATTTTGTTGCCCTTTCAGCTGAGTCTGTAATTGATTGAATTGCTTCTCTCTTTTTTGTACCCGTTAACCCAAGACCCGTTGAAGTTTTACACATTGATCTTCCAGCAAAACCCTCAATTGGCCAACACATCGCCCGCCAACCTTGATGCCTGCGTTGCTGTACCAGCTCATGATATTTTACAAGCTTCCTCTAGGTTCTCCTCCCATTGTACTGTCAATTTTATCATGATTACCTGCTTCGTGATACTTGAGAAAATGACCATGTCCCGGCAAAGTATTGTTGCTGCAATATGGCGCAGGAATTTTAGTTGACTCCAGAAATCCACCCCCAACAGCCAGTCTGGGGCTGAGAAGAACAGACACTCCTGATTTTTGCATTGACTGAGATTATAAATTGTGGCTGGAATAAAGTAAGATGGCATGATGAGCTAGACAAATTCTGAAAGTACTGGCTCCACGATGCCCATGGTAGAGAGGTCTGGCAAATATTAGGGAAGGTCTACATCCAAGGATGGATGCTTGAAGGCTGATGACGAAGTTGATGATCAGTAAAAAAAAAAAAAAAAAAAAAAAAAAAAAAAAAGTTCTAATTTTTAAAGAATAAGCATGAATGCTGCCAAACACAAACTAAGGGACCAATTTAGCATAAACTTACATTACAAATTGAACTCCCCACAAAAAATCTATTATGGGGAGGGAATTTAGAAGACAGAATGAAAAAAATTTTTTCTAAACATAAGGAGTAAACGCTCAAATTTTCAACCCTGTCACTCCATTGGTGCAGCCTGTATGAATGATACATAGCCAGCCAAACCAACTTGAAAAATGAAGAAACCTATGTTGACTATTTTGGTTGACGGTTTTTTTTACTTACTTGGTATTCGAAGAGACCTAATAACAGTTCACAATTTAAGTACTACTGATCTACTTTTTAAAACCTTGCCTTTCATTTTGATACTCAAGTTTTTAAAGATCATATCATATTCTAATTTTACGCACTAGATAATCTCCACGTATAATAAAACACAATGTGTATTTATTTATTTGTCACACTTTTTAGGTCATCATATGATGACATATGAAATTCTATTTTTTATGTTGAACTTGATAAATAAACCGTATTAATTATTCAACGGTAAATTGAATGTTATTTGTAAATCTTTTCACAGCAAAACGTTTTTCATCCGAGAAACCGACATACGTGTATGAATATACTTTACATGTAACACTTTCCGATATTCACATACAAACACACACACATAAAATGTGATGATTGGCAATTTGCCTATCATTTAGCATTGAACTGTTCAATTTTTTTCGGCATCGTCATTTAATTCAACACTTTAGTTTGATATTCAGGGAATATTGAATATAAACAAGAAAATGCTATACAATATAATGTTTTTGATATTTCATAGGTACAATGCAAATGAAAAATTACTTGAATATCTCCATCAAGAATGATGACAGGGTTAAACTAGCCATATGATAACGGGTCAATTCGCATTATATGGAGCTGCTACAGATGTTTTCGGTCTGGAATGATTTTTTTTATCATTACCAATGATTGCAGTTCTGCAAATGGAGAATAAGGTCATTTGCTTATTTATAGGACTGAAAATGTCACATGTATTTTTCTATTTACATTCTTGACTATTTAGTTCAAATGATTTTTTTACCTGGAAGATCTTTTTTTTTTTTTTTTTTTTTTAAGTCTTGGTCAAGGTATACTGTAGCTATTTTAATGCAAATTGACCTTTTATTATATAGTTAGTTTAACCTTGTCATCATTTTTAACAGTATGCAAACCAACTTCTGATATCTATGAATACTAGTAATTTCAATTCAATTTTCTACCAACATTCGACTGAAGATTTGATAGATATTTCAAAGTTAACAAGCATAAGACTGAATTATCCACATCCTACACCTTATATATATATATATATATACATACACACACACACATACACACACAGAGCCTTCAGCTCCAATTTTTAATGTATAATTAATTTCATATCAGGAAAATAGATTAAATCAATTTTAGATTCTGAATAACCCAAGCAAGCCATAGAAGTACAAGTATCATGATAACGCATTCAATTTGGATAAAAATTATTGCTGTATTGTACGAAAGAATCTAGAATATTTAATTTCCTCTGTAACTGCAGGGTATTGATATTTGGATATGACAGGTTTGTTGCGAGGAAACGTATTTGCATTAATCTTATGAACAGTGCTGGCCAAAGGCATAATCAAATCTAGCCACTGCTTAGGGCCCCATGGCAATCAGAGGGTCCCAAAGATGTGGCAAAGGCCCCCAAATCAAATTCTGCTTAGAACCCCAGAAAAGCTTGGGCTGGCCCTACTTATGAAATAACCAGATATACGAGAAGAACTATCAAAATACGGAGCCTACAAAACTGATTTCAGGTTCATTATTTAAAACATTCAACTGAACAGGACAGTGAGAATTTCATATTATTCCTCCTCAACCTTTAAACTAAACCCATGTAGCATAAAAAGATTCAATATAATAATCAATGATAGAAGTCATTATAGAATCAATGCCAAACATTCATATGATTTTTATAGCTTTTTTATCACAACTAGCTTGCAGAGTTTTGATATAGAAAAAGCAATGACTGTTGATGTAAGATTTTCAAAATTCAAAATTGCTTTTTGTCTAATTCCAGTCAAATTTGGAGGCTAGGATTAACTGTTGTTTTTTGTTTTTTTTTTACTCTAACAACAAAAACAATCCTCATCTAATTCAAGGGAGTAAAATCTTACAAAATCAATAAATTTATTGATTATGTATACAATATAAAAATTGCAGTAGTCATCTTCAGTCAGAATAGAAATAGGAGTGCAGTTTGACCCTGCAGTAGCCAGGCTTGTTTTCATTTTACTCATAACTGAAACGACTGTTTTATTCACTTGAAGCCAGATGCAAGAAAAAAAAAAATTCTGCACTCCTACGTTAATGAAAGAACCAAGCATAAGGAATGGGGAGTAGTTTTCCATTGCACTTTAAGCTTTTCTCAAACAGAACAGGCTTCTTGCACTATCAACTGCCAGAAGTTCAAAATAGCTATTCAAATAAATCATAACCCTGAAAAATCATAACACGAAAGGCAAGTGGGGATGAAGGCGAGACTACGTTACAGGTAGCCTAAATCCATGTTAAGTACTAGTCTATGTGCTATGTCCTTTAAGGACATAGGCAATCATGGCTCTCCACAGCTTCCTTTAGTATCCAGGATTATTCTTTGAAAGGATAATGGAGGGGGGGTTGTTGCCTTCTACACAGCATTTTTTTTTTTTTCTAACAAGTCACCATCACTACTTAGCAGGCCATTAAGTCTTGGAGTTCATCCATCCTTTTTATTCCAACTGGTTTGCTCATTACCCCCCCCCCCTTATCCAGTGGGGTGGAGGAGCCAGTTTGGTCACCGACCATGGAACAGGTAGTGCTAGTTTACATGGTACCAGTAGCATGAAAACCCTAACTGACATGAGTAGAATTAGTACCTATCTATATAATGAGTAGTATGATTTTTTTTTTTTCTGTTTGTACTTATGTCCATAGCAATGGACTTATCAACTTAAAGGTAACATTCGTGCAGAAAAAATCTCTCTCACCCAACATTTGAAACAATCAATTCACTTATTTCTCAATATCAGTTAATGTAATTTTCTTCAGCGTTTTTTTATGTTTTACATATACTTTGTTTTTATGATACTATGTGTAATTTTTTTTTTAGTTGAGGTCATCAGTTGTTTACCATGTAACCGTTTTGGGGATTTTTAAAACAAAACAGTCATATTAACATGGCACCCCAGCAGTGTTGATCAAACACCACCTCCCTTTCAACTATGATCTTGATATATGACTCATATCATACATGTAGTTTGTTATTATATTTAGGGTATGATCATAATGTATATACTTTAAAAGCATCATCTCATAGGATTCCAGATATATCCAAGAATTTTTTCACAGGTAATAATTAGTTACTATATGAAATTGAATAGAATTTTACACAAGATTACAATGGATATTCAGTTCTATAATTCAATTGAATTACTTGCGAGTCTACTCAACAATCAGATAACAACCTCTTCCAAGTATCACCTGTCACACAAAACAACCACAACCATCACAACAACAGTCATATACCAAATGACACCAAACAGATACTAAACAAGCATTTAATTTCAGCTTGAAACAGCTAATCAACATCATCGGGGTAACAGCTGAACATTTTTTTTCAAGTTAATCACAGCCTGATTGCATTAGAGAGTAAAATAGAATAATTCAGCTTCAAGAATAAATCTAAAAAGGTTTTTTTGTGGTTTTTTTTTTCAACACGTTTAGATTAGTCAACTTCAACATATGTAAGTATCATCATTCTCTGCTTATACTCTGGTCAAGGATTTTGTGGGGTAAGGTTCACAGGGGCAATAGTCAGTAAGACTTACTTCTGGCTTTCCAGGCCAGTTGAAGCCCTGTTCAGTTTCCAGCATCTGGTATTCTTCAAAGATCAACCATCTGGTTACTGACTAGGCTCGATATTGCTTAACTTCAGGGATCTTACGAAAACCGTTGTATCCAACATAATTTAAGTAACCTCTTAGCCTCAATGGGGGGGGGGCGTCTTCAATCCTACTTCTTGTGCTGAGTGCTTAGCGGAGAGGCATTGAGTACCATTTTTCAAGTCTGTGATACCCAAGCAACTATCAAACATCACTGTGGCAACAGCTGGATATTTTTTTCAAGTCAATCACAGCCTAATTGTCCAAGTGAAAAAATTAATTAAAGAGAGACTTTTTTCCAATTTAGGATTGTCAATTTATACTTGGAAATCCAGACAGCAATACAAAGATAGTAACTTCCAATGAAAGTTACCTACCTTGCCTTTTTTTGGTAATTTTTTTTCTTTAGTTCAGTTCATAAAAGACTTTTTTTATCATATTCACTGAAAAGTTCCATTCCACAGCAATTACAAACAATCTGTAGATTCAAGAGTTAATATAATTTACGAGCTGTCAGTCTGTCTGTGACAATAGAATGAGGAAGAGAGTATTCGAAACACATGAAGAGGAAATGCAGCTCGGCTGTAAGTGTATGTGTCATTCACTGCCTGATAATATAACTGTAACTATTTCAACAACTGCTCGGATAGTACAATGATTAGCACTTCTGCCTCACACCCTGAAGGTACTGGGTTCGATTCTTGATATAAGCAAAGAATTTGGAAATCTCTTCATTAAGACAACTTTTACTGTGTACTCAGCAGCTGATTGGGTATATACCAAGCAGTGTGCTTAGGGTGGTATCCCTTTGGTGGACTTGCATTCTGCCAAGAGGTTGGTCATGAAAAACCTGTAGGTATAAAGTACTGGTCACAACCGGACTTGAAAACTTGCAAGAATCACTAAGCTGATGCATTCAAAAGAAACCAGGACTTAGTGAGTTCATACAGCATTAGGGGCTGTCTCTCAAGAGATGTGACACTTATGTTCACTCTATACAGATGCCCCTTTTTTGGTTCCTTTCATTCATACTAAAGAAAGAATGATAAATCCTTCAAGCTGAGCAAAAACTTCATTTCAGGTTCAAACTTTCGTGGAGCAACACTTTGATCCTGGGCAGAGCGCACAGACACTACACTCTGATATAGGCAGAGGACCAGGGAGCAACACATTGATCCGAGGAAGGAGTGCTGATCCATATGTAAATAATCATGTCATTCTTGGCAGGTACTATGCTAGTTTAGGTATGGGAGGATAGAGAGAAGATACAATGGAATTTTAAAAAAATCTATATCTATTGTATAAACAGCTGAGACATTTTAACTAGGAGAAAGTTCATTTTGATTTTAGCAAAAGAGTCCCAAAGATGATATCAATAAATAGTATGGTGGTTGGGGGCTAAAATTTTCGAGGAGAGTTCGAAATGGGGCCTACTTTTCTCATTTGGCCTAGGTCTATTACCAGCTTTTCATAGGCCTCAGAAAGAGACAATTTTGATTTTAGCAGAAGAAACCCGGAGATGATACATATAAACAGTATGGTGGGTAGGGGCTAAGATTTTTGAGGAGAGTTTTAAATGGGGCCTACATTCCTCATCAGGCCTAGGTCTATTACCAGTTTTTCATAGGCCTCAGAAAGAGTCAATTTTGATATTAGCAGAAGAGACACAGAGATGACACCAATGAATAGCATATGCTGAATTCTGCCTCTTATGAAACAAGTATTGATCTGAATTTTCCGAGAAGCATTTCAAACTACAAAGGGATTCTCTGATCTATACGGACAAATGACTCATAGGGTTTTTCAAAGAGTATCAGCAACGTGCATCTTTTCACTGGCTTTCTAGCCTACATAACCAGCTACGTTATTCTAATCAAGCCTCTAACAAGCACAGGGCTTGGGGGAGGGGAATTTTTTCAGATCAAAAAGAAAAGGAAATGAGAATAAAACAAGATATGAAAATAAAGTATTTTGAAATGAATTATGCAATTATTAGCTATTCTTATGTCTGAATTGCAGCAAAAATTGCAGAAACCCCCAAAACCTCCAACTGCATTTGGTTCGTTACTCCTTGGCCATCCCCAGACATTTTTCCCTTGATACAGGCTGCTAATTGCGATGTATTGAAAGGTTACACTCTGAAAGAGCTCTTCACGAAGGAGCTAGGGCTAGAATATAAAAGGCTGTTACTATATGGTCTAGGAAGAAAGAACTAAGGACCCAACCAAGCTATTCCAAAAACGAACACCAAGTCCCGCATATATACATGCATATTATATTCATGTAGAGGATATGGAATAAAAATAAAAATTAGAAGTTCTGATACCTGATTTTCCATACCCAAAAAGTGGTATACATGGAAATTTTATGGCATAGAGAATTAATACTTGAAAATTCTTGACTATATAGTTTTGAATGTACATAGGTTTTTTGGGAGGGAATGTTGTCATCGTGTTCGTTGTCCTTTTGAATGCAATATTACGGCCATTATAAGTTAACAGCCTTCTTCAGGTAGGCATCATAAATGAAATGTTGGGACAAGGGGCCCCTCGCAGCATATTGACCGTATGTCCTAATTCTGCTGCTTCAGCAAATTCCTTAAGTGAAGCACTGGGTGATTTCCATATTTGTAAATGTCATCTTCCCCATTTATGACACTCACCTAAAGAAGACTAGACGGTACAACAACATGATGTTTGGCAGCGTTCTCACTAGCCATTTAACGGCTAATTCCCAACAGAAACCTAATTCTAGTTTCCCAATTAAGCAGTGTTCTGTTTTGATCATTGATGCCATTTTAGAGTCTTTTTAGTGTTTTGGGGGCCATTTTTGGCTTTTTCTAAATACAAAATTGCAGACCTCAAAACACTTCCCAATCCTATAAACACAGTGGGGTAATCAAATTCTTGACCAACACCCTGAAGAGCTGAAGAGTTGTATTCAAAAGAACAGCTGCCAAGATGAGGACAACAGTCCGAGAAAAGAAAGAAAAAAAAAAAAAAGGTGTACATTGATGATCTCTCATCCCAAAAATTCAGACAGAAATTAAATAATTTCGATCAGAATCAGCTGAGATTGTTACCCTAACAGAGTAAAAATGACACATCATAATGAGATTTTTGTAAGAGCACGTTAATGGTATAGCACAAACTCGGAGAGAAAAGCAATTTCCAGTCTTATTAGCAACTCAATAATAATAGTGTGAGGGTCGGCATTTGTGATCATCATGATGACCTATATCATAGAATTAGCTCCAGGTATATTAAATGCTACTCATAGAATAGTTCCCCATTTTTATTCATTTCAGGCTTTTAACAAGCAGTGAGGGAAAGGGCAACTTTTCAAAAATGATATATTTTAGCATCTCAGACAACTAGAATGCGAAGAATTTTGGTCCTGAAATTTTTCCAAGGTTCACAGTGCCCCCCCCCATCATCTGCAATTGGTTTGGTTCCCCCTTAGCAATCCCTTCCCCTTGGTACAGCCAGCACAAATCATTGAACAACTGTAGCCATCAAAAATGATGAAAAGTTCCATCCTTTCTTATATATGCATGTCTTTGTGTGTAACAGTGCTCCTGGCTGTACAGTTTTGTCTACAAACTTGAAAATTGGCATCAATACTTCCCTAGATTCCTTCTAAAAAGTTTTATCTTTAAAAAAAAAAAAAAAAGAAGCTTTTTAGGCCCTTTTCCAACAGATCTAATAATAAGATCTAGAATATCCAGAATGCAAATATATTTTTACTCTATTTTAAATGTTTACCAGTGGAAAACACCAATATTTTCATAAATAGAATTTATATAAACCATTTTTATTCTATGATGGAATTTTTTTTTTTTTTTTTTTTTTACACAACTTCAAATTTTGACTCTGAAATTGTTCAATCATTGACTGTGATGGCGAGTTATGATACAAATTCAATGAATAGGAAGCGACTCGACACCAAGCTTAATGGCTGTCAAAGGCAGCCTTCAAGCGAGTATCTCATATATAGTGTCTCTCTCTCTCTCTCTCTTTACACTTTAGATAGCCAACTTCATTCAGTAATGACTGACTTGATGATGATAATTACATAGTGATAGTTGGAGACATAGAAATGTCAATGTTTGGGATTAATTACGAGTGTACATTACATTATACATGGGGATTGGATTTGATCATACAGGACATGTAAAAGAATATATATTTGCTTTTAGAAAATTCAATGATCTGTAGTATAAAATAACATCCAAGTATAATAAATTACTATAAGGCCCCATGTGAAATAAACTGTATGTATCATGACAGCCCAAAAGACAATAAAACAAGCTAAATATAAAAATAAGGGGAGGTAGTATCTGATTAACACTACTGGAGAGCTATGTTATAATAACTGTTTTGTTCCCATGTCCACAAAACAGTTACATGGTAAACAACTGAAAATCCCATGAAAAATTCACATAGTACTAAAATATCAAAGTTTGAGAAAAGAAAAACCCTTCAAAAATCTTATATCAACCGCATTAACAGCTATTTGGAAATAATTGACTGAAATGACATAGAAAATGTTTATACAAAAAATTCTATCATATCTTTAGTGTTTAAATCTGTAAAGCTTTACAGATTATATACTTTCTTTTTGAATTAAAAAATGCTTTTTCAAAGCCATTATAAGTCTTTATGTTGAGCATTCTGTTTTGAATCATCTTTGTTCAATTGAAAAAAAATTGGGGAGTGGGGGTTCAAATGGCCACTTTAGTGGGAGATGTTAAATTAATCTCTCTAGAGATAGTGTCAGTTCCTATCAAGAGGGTTAAACAGAGCCTGGTGATGTTTCTATATCTTTATCACATGACCTGCAGAATTATCATTTAGATTTAATGGTTTCTTTCATATTTATTTTCATCAACTATGATAAGACCATTAATGTTGCTCAAAGTCCAAAACATTTACAAAACAAAGATTAGTAAACAATTTATTTATAAGATGTAATCATTTCTCTTTTTCTGTCAGTCACTGTGCCCACGAAAACAATAGCATAGCTAAACAAAATTTGGTGGACCTACTTGGTGGACCTCGGGAACTTGAACAATTTGGTTTTACAAAAATTAGTTTTAAAGGGTTTTAGAGGGGTTTTCTATTTACAATGTAACTAGAAAGCCAAACTGAACTCTTACTTTCCGTTCATTGGTACAGCTCACTAACTTATTGGACCTAGGAGTAAAATTTCATTTTGACAGGGTTTTCGAAGGGAGGAAGGTACTATCAACAATGTTATTATAATGAACCCTTACTTTCCTTAATTATTTTTCTTTTCTTATCTTATCTTAATCCCCCACCACCACCACTTAATTTGAGAAATAAAAAATATTGCATTGCAGGGAACAGTAATTTTCAACTTTCTGACCATAGAAATTGAATCATTCTATTAGGAGGTAAACATCGGAGGTAAATTTTTTCTAATTTAGAATTCTTAAAGAGAGAATTTTAGAATTTCAATGGAATTATCTTAAAAAATGTGAAACAACAATATGAAATGTAATATTAAGATATCTAATTGCTTATTTACCAGATCAGGATTTCCCTTTTTTTTTTTCAAAGTTTTTATTTAAAATGCAACTGTAGTGCTAAGCTGAACCATAACTTTTCATTCAATGCACATATATAAATCTACAGTCTTTTTTATACGAGATAAATTTGATTACACAAGTACAAGAATCAACTGACGATTTATTCAGAGGTGGCTATTTTGATGTAGAGGAATCAGTTGATAGCACAATTAATTAAACCTTGTTTCTTTTCTGTGCCAGTGAAGCGACTGTTACAAGGTTATCAGCAACGATGATTAATCATCATTTTTATTAGCCTGTTAGAGATAAGAAAGCTTTTGAGCAACGTGCAAAACATGCAATCGGACTTTGGCATAAAACACTGACAGCATAATTACTTTTGCAAGCCAATGTTTATTATGCTGATTTCTAACAAATCCTTGTTGGTGTTTTAACTAGATGGAATACCTGTTGTTGCCCAGATGAGGGGAAAAAAAAAAAAAGATAATCAAATATGACAACATAGAAAAGCAAATGATATTTTATAGAGATTTAAAAAAATTAAATATGATGGGGATGCGTTAACTTATCTGTTTCAGTCATGCCCGCTCATTCCCAGGCAGACTTGAGTACCCCCTCAGGTATGTCCACATAGCCCTTCTTAAAACCTAGAAACTTAATTTTTTTCTCAAGCTGAGAATTCCTGAGCCCACTTTTGACATTGGTAGTTTGCAGCTCAAAGTGGATCATCAGATTTAAATAGCAATCTTGTTATATTTTCATGTTGGGGGCCACAGTTGGGGCCACAGTTGGGATTTGTGCTCAAAGAAAAACAGGTTTTATTCGCCAGTTAGGGTCAGATTTCTATCTTTTTTTGTTTTAAATACAGAAAAACTGGCATAAGCAGGGACAAACAGAAATACAAATCTGCGGTTTCATAAGAATGAAGAAAAGTAAAGGTCTAATTTAGCATTATAATTACATTGTAAATAGAACCCGACTCTAAAATTTTTCTCAAAACTGACAAATTTCCAGAAAGCTATTAGCTATTAGTTTAAAAGCACATTTTTTATTTTCTCACTCATAGTTTGAACTCACTCTGCTGATACCATTTTCTGTATTTTAAATTACTGAGCCATTCGTTCTTTCTTAGGAATGAATGAATATTAGATTAGAAGCATACAAATCAGGGTGAAAAAAGTAGTTTCAATCCTAATTACCCTGTGAGAACCTAGGAGGTCAACACCAGCTATCTTATGCTGATCCTGGAGTCAAGTTTCTCTTATAAACAAATTTACATCCACAAAAGAGCAGCTATGAAGAATCTAAACATAGATGCAAGATGAACATCCGCTGTCTTTACTGTAATAAATTGCCAAAAAAAGAACAAATATCATCATGTACGGTGTCATCTGAGAATTGGCAATTAAGGCAGTATCAACTTAGGGGTCAGGATTCAACATTTGTCTCTAAATTTATTAAGTACGGTTTCTTTGATTTAGAAAAAATCTATTGAAACGTTCCCAACATCCTGTTTTGGGTTTTTTTTTTTTAAGGCAATGTACAAGTAGTGTGGTCCCTGTGACAGGGTAAGTAGCATTGCTTTATTTTTGCATCTCATACTAAGATGACTGTTGTCCTAAATTACCCACTGCCAGCCCAACACAACAGGAATGTCAGTTATGTTTTGTACCTATACTGTTAAACCCTGTTCATTGGTACGTTACACCTAGAATTGTATTAAAATAAATTAATAATTACTGCTTGGGATTCATTTTTATAGTAATGCCACAAATTGATAAACTACTGCTTGTCAAGCGAGACCACAGTCATCGGGGTACGGGATACAACAAAGCAATACTACTAGTTCTGGAGTCAGCCAGACACGTAAGCGAATTGAGCAACTGCCTAGGGCCACATGGGCACTGGACACAAACAAAAAGCCAACAAAAACACTTATGATATCCCACAAGAGAGCTTGAATGTTTTTTTTCTCAGATTCTGCTGAGGCCAACCTTGTGTAGAGACCACATTTCTTTTTAGGGAACACACTAAACTTGTACTGGAGGCAATCTTGTACAAAAAATAGTACAGCAATGTTTTGATGTAGTATGGTAATGGTATTGCTGTACAAATTAATGTAACTAAAATTAAGCTGAAAAAAAAGGACACATTAAATTATGATAAGGTTTTGAACAGTAGAGAAAACTTTGAAATAAATTTACCAGACTATTCAAGGTATGACTGTATAAAGATTGCTTTTTTTTTCTGTTTAAGAGATGCCTAAATCCGATGTATTTTATATCCCAAAGATATCAACTATATTTCTTGACATTTTTTCCAACAAATATACATCAGATACAAAAAGAAATAATTCTAAATAGATAGAAAAATAGTCACAAGAATTTAACAAAGTTTTGCATAGGAGGAAGATTCTAAATCAGTGGTTCCTACCCTGAGGTGCATGCACCCCCAAGCGATGCGAGAAGAGGGTGGTAAAAATTTTTTTTTTTGCTTTCCAGCAGATGTATACAACTTCTCTTCTTCCTCTTTCATGTCTCGTTTCAGCAAATGATTCTCCTATTCTGTGGCCTGAGTCAGTGAATAATTTGTTATTTCATGGACCTAGCAACCCAAGTCTAGTTGGATGTCCAGTCACTAAAATTGTTTCAATAATCAATATTTTTTGTTCAACTCATACCAGAGTGAATGCTTTTATCGGTAATATCTTGATACGGACTTGATTCTGACACTTGGTAACTTTAAAATGTTTTATTTACACTTTTTAAATTTTGACACCTGGTAACTTTAAACATCTTATTTACCCATTTTGATATTAACTTTAGACTCTTTGAAAATGAATTCTTTAGCCTTAAGATTAAAGAGTGTGAGGAAGATTTTGAAATCCCAAAAGGAGTGCAAGCCTTTGAAAAGGTTAAGAACTACTATTCTAAAACTTGATGTTACTAAACAATGCTTTCAGAAAATTCAGACAGGCTAATCTTACCAAGTATCTCTATAACAACCAGTTTATATCTGTTTCTACTTTGAATACATATAGTTCTTTTCCAAGATACCAGAATTTAATCCTCAATACTGAGAAGTATGCAACATGCGTATGGGAGAATCATGCTCAGCCTTACATGGAGAGATAAGACAGTACAGTATATAAGGAAGAAAACGGATGTCCGTGACATCATAGAAACTATTAAAAAACTCAAATGGCAATGGGCAGGCCACGTTGCAAGATTGAAAGACAACCAATGGACATCATGTCTCACAACATGGATCCCTAGAGATCACATAAGAAACCGAGGCCAACAGAACACAAGATGGAGAGATGAACTGGACAGATTCAGGAAATACTGGCTCCGCGACGCCCATGATAGAGAATTGTGGCGAATCCTGGGGAAGGTCTATGTCCAACAACGGACATTAAAAGACTGATGATGATAACTTGTGACAACAGAAATAGAGGAGAGTGGTTTAGTGAACATAAGCATAAATATGGCTGATATGCTATGTGTGTTTGTTCGTTGGCTGCTGCTAATACAACTACAACTACTACTTCTGCTGATGTGTCTATTTCGTTTTTGTACCCAAAATGAATACAACAATTTCAGTCAACAATACCTTGTGTTGACCTTTCAAATTACCGTATAAACATACTGACATAGAATGCAGTTTTAGGTACAACTGCAAGCAAAGCAACAGGCACCAAGTTGTTTAGACTAGTTTTTGAAGGAGTGCTTACATTCAGAAGATGAAAAAAAATGCCTGGTACCACTTGAAATTTGAGTTTAAAGTTTGGTTTTTTTTTTAAGCTTTAATAACTGGGATGTAAGTCAAATGTAGTAAGTAACAATACTCAAATACTAATAAGTACATACTTTGATTAGTTCGGTTAATTCATACAAAAATTTTCTATTCTGTTCAAGGTCTAATCATAATTTAATGTGTATTTGTTTTCAGCTTATGCTTAATTTCATTCATTTGTACAACGATACCATAACCGTACAATATCAAGACAACATTTAAAGTATTCTTGTACTACTTAGGCTTTCCAAACTTATTTTGTCACGGAACCCTTTCAAAAAATCGCGGATCCCATGCCTATAATTCACGGACAATCCCCACCACCTTGACTTTAATTAGATATTTAAATGAAATAAAAATTAATTTGGATATTGAAGTTATTCATACCAATAAAACAAGTAAAACATTAAAACAGCACGTCGCCTAACTTATTCTGAAAACGGTAAACACCATTTTTTTTTTTTTTTTAAGAATTTTCTACAAGAATTTATTAAAAGACACTGTCTCGAGAATCACCAATATTTTTCCGCGGAACCCACTTTGGGAAACACTGGCTTAAATCATTTTGAATTATTATCACATTAACATAACAAGGGAAAGTACTCTTTGACTTCAATCTTAGTCATGTGTTCAAATCATGAGGGGGGAAGGTTGTGTATTTGTTTAGTGTTTACCTGAAGGCTTAAAAAATTATCAAGTTTTTAACAAGCTGGAAAGCACTCAGAGAGCGCTTACCTTACCTACACCATTGTCACTAAAACCTGGATTAAAATCATTTCATACATAGATACAATGCAGGTGAGGAAACTAAGGAGAAATCGTTGGATCTTCCCCAAATTAAATTAATTCTCTCTTAGCCCATACACTCGTCATTGAAATTCATTGAGAACTACAAGACATATTGTATGGACAAACATGAGTGAATATATAAACATCAGAGAAAAAAATCCCTGGATCCATTCAAAAATTAAACTAATTCATTTAACCCATGGCCAACCAACCCTTACCGAAAAATTAATAGAAATTCATATTTAAGGATATCGCATAGACAAATAGCTACGATGTAGAGAGGTAATTGTAAAGAATTCCTGGATCCATCCTTCCACGAGATTTCATTGAAATTCCTCAAGAACTTTTGGAGATATTGCGTAGACAAATACACAGAAACAGATTGAATGATTACAATACCACTTCCAACTTGGTTGGCAGAGGCTAACTAGGAATAAAAGGGTTTTCACTGGTTGATTTAGCAGTAGTAAAAAGGACAGAATGAATTGCAAAAATGCAAATGTCAAGTGTTATGGTGATGAAGTCAATTGAAGTGTTCAACAAATAACATGAATTTAATGGGTGTGTTTCCCAGGAGGTCCCATATGTAATGACCACGTTGCACTGCCGATCAGAACCACTGGCTTAAAAGTGCATCCTACATAGGTTTATTTTCATAATAATAAATTATTAAACACATTCTTCCAAAAAGGATACGCGTTAACTACAAGTTAAAACTGTATATAGAAACAGTATTATCTAGTTGAAGATTTAAATAGAAAATTGACATTTCGTTTAGACACTCGCATTCACCGTAAAACGTAGATCACTATTTTTACATTTTAGTACATGCAAACATCTTCAACGAAATTGACTGCTTGTAATTCGGGACCACAATTATTGAATGGAATGCGAAAATAAAGTAGATATTACTAGCTCTGTAGGATGGACCGCGCTTCTTTTTAGGGACCACACTACTTAACTTATAACCCAAGTTGTTTTTCCAGTTTTTATTTATTTATTTTCATTTTTTTTTTTTTTAAAGCAGTGGTTTTTCCATGTTTGAATAATGGCATTGTATTGTCGATCATTTACATTTACGTACACACAATAATTATTGCGAAGAAGGAAAGAGGCTTGACTCAAAAGGAAGAAAGAAAGAAAAAAAAAACAACTATGGATTACTTCATTAAACTTTCGATTTCAAATCTAGTTATATTGATATAGGGTAAAAGGTTACCGGGCTGGGGGATATTTACTTTGTGTCCGTATTACCTACCACCTGTACACTACATACAATGAAATGATGATGACATATATGGAGCAAAAGATGTTTGGTCACGTGATCATCCTTAAAACCACCTTATTGTATGTAGGGGAGAAGAAAAAAAGACCCTCAAAAGGCGGTTTTCAAAATCGTTTTTTTTTTTTCTTTGGCTAATATAGTAAAATTTCCCTTGGTGTTTTTGAGTGTATTTTCATATTTCTGTATGATCTCAGAAAAATCAAGTAAATTTACATGCTAGCCGAGTCATAGAAAAATATTAATAGCAGTTTTTTTTTCTAAGACCAAGTTAAGTCTATGACATTAGGGAACAGTGGTTTCACTCCGAAATTTAAAGTTGAGCAAATTATCAAGTCTCCAACAATTTTTACAAAGAATTTTTTAGCTGAGTATAAAATAAATTGATAACGTATGCAGGAGTAAATACACAAGGTACAGGAAAAGAAACTAACCAGCATCACCACATCAGGGTTGCCAATTTGGCAATTTTGTGGCCAGATCTGACAAACCAGTTTTCTTTGAAAGGCATTTTAGCCAAGACTTTTTTGATTTGGCCATTTTTAATTGAAAAAAAATGAAACGAAGACAAATCTAAAATTGCATGTTTACGTTATTACTATAATTTGAATATTTTGTACATACCGGGGGGGGGGCGATTAGGGGTCAAAGATTGCATAGAGGGGTTGATATAGCCTAGAAAGTTTGGAGCGCTTGCTTTGGGACGTTGACTTGAAGAAAGCTGACTCTGTTGCAGGAGTATTTCTATTATTACCATTATTTGTTTATAATGCAATATTACGATGTCTTATGGACAATTTTAGCATTTGGCCCTTTTTGGCCAGAATTATCCCAAGCTATCTGGCAACCCAGCATCACACTAGATATTATGTACTGCTATACTACAGAGGCCCTAAGTACAACCATTCTATAGCAATGACGGCAAAACTGGTGTTGAAATTGAAATATTAGTGGGATTCCTACAATTACATCTAATGTTAGAGCAAGGTAGAATAATGAAATTGATGGTTTAACAAAACAAATCATCACTCTTAAAACAAAATAAGTACGTAGGTCTTCAGTGCAGGTTTAGCTGTTTTCAGACAAAGACATTAGAATGAATGTTTAAATTCAATCATTAGACTCAAATGATTAAGAGTTATGTTAGCAGCCTACACCTGAAAATGGCTTTTAAATACTTCCTACTAATACCAAATTCATTTTTTTTTCAACATCAATGTTTACTGTTCCTTGATCGGGGTCTGGACAAACACCCTTCAGTTAAAGTGCAAAGTAGGACAAAAAAAGCCACTTCGTTAAAATGTCAAGTGGGACAAAAACTCTTCGGTTATATCAAAAACATTACATTCAACAGCAATATTTTTTTAACCTTATTCTCTCGTGAGGAGAAGAATTTACTTGGCCACGAATTATAATCAAATTTTTATCAATTTTAAAGCTCAACGTTTTTATACATTTTGGGATAAGCATAGGCACACGAGCCAGAGGGGGCGGGTGGACAAGTGCTCCCTGTCTCATTCGGACAGAAAGTGTTAAATTTCGGGGGGGAAAAATTCACCTTTTTGCCACCCTAACACTTACAGGGTTGTTCATGGACTGTAAATAATAAAATTTTGAAATTCCACACATAATTTTTCTGAATGTTTTTTTTTTTTTTTTGTCCTTTCAAAAATAAATGCGCTTTTATTCTTATTTTACAATAGCTGTAAAAACATTAAAAAAATCCCTTATCATGGTTTTGAATATAAGAATTGAAAAGAAAAAAGAAGCAAAGTTAAATTAATTCTACAAATCTGGAGCGGATCTTAGATTTTGAACAGGGGTGGGGTAGTCCAATTTCTTTTGCCACATCTGACAGTGTCCATTTAAACTATGGATATTTTTTTTCTGTTTTTAAGGTTAATTTATGACAAATGTTATGTCATAATTGCTTAAGACTATTTCTTTGATTATTATAACTTCTTTAAATAGATACATATTTTTTTTTTGATTGTGTTTCGCCTGATCAGGGGTAGAGGGTTGGACAACCTGTCCCCTCCTGGATCCGGGCCTGATTGTGAATAGCTTTTATTTACAACTTGTAAAGTTTAAAATGTTATAAATGTGCACAAATATATCCACACGACAGAAAGCCAAATTGAAAGCTTCGAAACAATGATTGAAATATGCTTCAAAATTAATCAAGAATCGGTAGTAGTAATAATCTTTGAATGAAAAATTAAAAACACCCACTGTGCCTATTAAAACCCAGAAAGACCAAAGAATGTTGACAAAAAGTAAAATAAAAGCAACAATTGAGAAAAATCTCACAAATTATTTTCAGTTAGTGTTTACATTGTATTTGTATTTCTGCCAATAATAATGAATTTAAAACAATAATAAATTTTAAAATAACACTGTATCTAGTAAAAGTCAAATGAGTGTTACTGTTGCACAACAGACAGAGAGAATGTTTTTGCAATTTTCATGAACAAGAAAAAGAGGTATCAGCAAAAATAAAATTGTGATTTATATGGATGAAGATATATACACATTGTGGCCTTCAGTCAGCACTTACCTTGAAGATGTTGTTACATGACAGTAATGAGACGTAATCAAAGTTTTAAAGGGGTGGATATATTGGAGTCAGAACTAAGTCAAATAGGGGCGGTACTTTTTTTTATATGTAGCTATGATTTTGTTGCAGGTGGGTGCACTTTGAGTTTTTTTTTTCAAATAAAAGTATGTGTATCTTGGATAAATGTATATTAATTATGCACGCTACCCACGGATCTATGGCTAATTAGGTAACAATAGTGATAAAGACGAAGAAAAAAAAAGCTATGAAGTGCGTTTTTTTTTTCCTTTTTTTTTTTTTAGCAAAAATGACAAGGTGCCCGCTCTGGGTTTTGAAAGAAAAGTGTGTATCGTATATTATTATACACAAATCACTTGTAATAATATCAGTCGTATCACCGGTATAAAGATTAATCCAACCGTAAAAGAAAGGTGTGTGAAAGGGAAAGAAAGAAAGATCCAGTCATTTTTTCAACACATCAACAGAGAAATAATATTACTTATGCCGGCGGTGGCTCAGCTTTCGATTTTTCCTCCTCCCTTTCCTTTCAATTATTGTATGTATATATGTTTATAAATATATATATAATTCACATTTAGACCATCGTCTACCTAGTTAGGTTGTTATACAAGAAAGTGAAACATTTTTCGGTCTTGGGTTGTTTTTAGTATTTTAACACAATCTTGGGATGGGTGGTTGTATGATGTGTTAATACTTGTTCTATCTCTCTTTTGTATGTATGTATATATGTTTTGTTATTCTTTCTTCTTACATTTGGAATACCGACAGACTACCTTATTATATAACGCAATCTTGAAATTTTTGATTGTTTCTGTACAAAATTGGGTTGTTATTATGATGTGTTGTCACTTGTCACTCATTAGTGTTTGTTTTTTTTTTGTTATCTTTTTGGATGTATGCAAATATATGTACATATGTATATATTATACTTTTTCACATTTAGACCACTGCCTACCTTGTTATATATAATACAATCTCGGGATTTGGTGTTGTTGTTTGTTTTTTTCTACATAAAACACACAATCCTCGGATGGTTTGGTTGTTATTGTGATGTATTAATGTTTTCTCTCTCTTCCTTTTTCTTTTTTTAATGTACGTCTCTCTAAAGGCTGCTCAACACCAGCCTGTTTCACATGGTATCTAGACAACGTGTAGATGTATCCCTTGGTTGTGGGTTGGTGAGGCTAGTTAGCAAGGAATAAAGCTGCAAAGGGGGAAAAGTTATAAACAAACGGGGAAGAAAAAAGCGAGGCGAAAGGTTTCCGCCGCCAACATAGACGGCCATGACAGCAGCTGCCACAGAGTCTGCGCACACACTCCCACATCTCGCGAGATCAGGGTTGCCAGATAGTTGGAGACGTTTCTGGCCAAAAACACGTCCCAAAATGGCCAAATACTGTAATTGTTTATAAAACATTGCGTGAACTTTCTGGTTTGGCCATATTCATTTTCCATTTTCTTTCATGTTTTCATTGAAAAGTAAAATTAAAGAGACTGCAATGAAATGAAACCGTGTCAGTACGTCGATTTCATTAATCCCAATTTTTTATTTGCATGCCTGGCGGATCGATTTAAGGGATCAAGGATTGCATAAAGGGGTCAAAGGTTTAAAAAGTTTGAGGACCCTTATTTAAGGACTTTGAACAAGTTGATAATTTATTGCTTTTTCAAAAGGACAGTTTTGCCAAATTTGGCCATAAAATGGTCAAAATGGCCAAAATCGCAAAACCTGGCACACGCACTTGCACATCTCGCGTGATATCATCATCAGAAGATGGCGCCGTTGTCTTGGTAACCAACCACGCTCCTCTCATCTTGTCAAAAAAATTGAAATTGCTTGACATGTTTGTTTGGCTGCAAAGATGGAATGATAACTAAGGATCCATCCCAAGGGCCTGGTTAGTGAGGCTTGTTACCGTATACTCGGGATTTCAAAATCAGAAAAGTGTTTATGGTAAAGAGGGTTTGGAGTTTGGATTGATGGTATTAAAGAAAAAGTAACCGGCTGAAAAGAATTTAATGGAAAGTAAGTGCCCACTTTAGAATTTATTGTTACATTTTAAATAGGACCTCCCTCTTAGAAGCTTTAGTTGGTAGTTCAAGGAGTGTTTGCATTTTATAGTATTAAAAATATGTATAAATAAATACATTGTTGTAAGTAAATGTTTTTTAATGATTTGCAAACCTATACCAGTGATTTACCAACTTCGTACTTGTAAAATCTATAAGGGAGTTGAAAAAAATTAAAAGTTAGAATCGTTCACGGGGATGACCCTAGTGTGTTAGGTACCCTAGACAAGATGAACTTTGGTATAGTATTAGAAACCATCAGCCCAAACTGTAAACACAGGTTTTTTTTCAGTTTTTAAGTTGGTCTGGCTGACTGGCTATGTGTTTATCATGCATTCAAACTGCACCAATTGAGTTCGGGGACTGAAAATCTAAACATTTACTCCTAATCCTGTCAAGAAAAAAAATTGTTTTTTTTAACCCTATTTGCAATCTAAGTTTATGCTGAATTGATTAATTAATTAACCATTTTGTTGGGTGGAGATCACAAAAAAAGCCTGAATTTAAACAAAACAAAAAACAGCATGAATTCTGTCAGGCACAAAATTAAAACAAAGATTAAAATACAAACTTATTCCTTTATTCCCTCTTTTTCCAATTTTTTATTTGATCATCCTTAACACAGCATACGGTCAAAAGACATTGGTCAAGTAACAGTTTCTATTAAGTGACTAACAAGACCTGTTATTCTATTTATTCATTTCACCCCTCTCACAGATCCCAACTATCGTGAGCACTCTATCTCACTATACTCGCTAAGCCCAGCTAAGCTTGTCATCTGTCATGAGAATTCGCTCTGTCAATTGTTTCTCTTACTTTCACCTCAGCAGAAAGTGCTCAACTATCAGATATTCCTAGAAAATCAGGGAATTTTCTTATTTTAACTGTTTTTATTCTGTTCAATATATTCTTTTTACCATTTTTTCATTTGTATTTGGAAAGTTGCAGTGTCCCTGGTGCCCTAGAAAAATAGCCAAAGATTGGCTAAAATTGCTGAAAAGTGCACTAAAAGTAGCAGTAAATGCTGAATTTTTACGCTGCCAAAACATTATGGTGTAACCCCCCCCCCCCCCGATGGTGTCACTTGGGGCTGGCCACCTATTCCTGTCGATATGCCAGTGCCTCTTGTTTGTGGGAGTTACTTGACTAAATTGACACACCATCTTATTTTTTGCCAGCCGCAATTTTGCATATGATCTCTAGGGATCGACATTGTGAGTTGTGATGTCCACCTGTTTCTCATATGATACCTAATTCAAATTTTTCCCCCACATCAAAGGTTACGTCTTTGAGCTATCTGGGCATGGGGGGGAGAGAAAAGGGAGTCTTATACCTATAAAAATCTTTTCTTTCTGCTCCTAGATTTTTTACGGATAAGACTCTCTTCTGTCTATTTTCTTTACTGAAAAATCCGAAACATACTCAGTATCACTATTTGATTTGCTAGAAATAATGGTTAATTTTGTTGATAGTCATTGAAGTATAGGAGGTGAGAATAAAGCAATTCTACTAGCTCTGTAGGAGGGACCACACTTCTTCTTAGGTGCCACACTCCTCAGTTCACTTACATGCATATCAACAATTCATTTATAGACAACACTTCTAGTTAGTTTCCTCTCTCTCTCTATCACTCATTATAACATGTACAAATTTCTCTCATTCAGGTTATATATTTTATAATAAAGACCTCTTAATGTAAGAGTGACAGAGATTGTTCATATTATGTTTTTTTTTAAAAAGGCCTCTCAAGATAAATGCAGCAGACATGATTCTTATACTTTGTTTTTATGTACTTATGTCTAGGCTAAAAAACATACTTAAATGAGATTACCTGTGTAAGTACAAGATTATATAACCACACACATTTCTTGAGCATTTAAATACAGTGAACCCTCAGTTTAATAAACTAATAGGTGGTCCGTCAAAGCCAAGAGTGCATTATATTGAGGAAGGGCATTTTTTACTTTTTTTTCTCCTTTCAAATTCAAATATTTTAATGCAAAGGTAGCTTTAATAAAATATAGAATATAAATTTATCTAATTATGATACAGATTAGGTTAGTGAAGTTTGCAAAACGAAGGCATCCAGCTTTAGTTGCTTGCTACTGATACCATTTGCTGAAACTGTTCGGAGATCATTTTTGAACAAACTTCCTACTAATACCAAATTCATTTTTTTTTCAACATCAATGTTTACTGTTCCTTGATCGCGGTCTGGACAAACACCCTTTAGTTAAAGTGCAAAGTAGGACAAAAAAAAGTCACTTCGTTAAAATGTCAAGTGGGACAAAAACTCTTTGGTTATATCAAAAACATTACATTCAAAAGCAATATTTTTTTAACCTTATTCTCTCGTGAGGAAAAGAATTTACTTGGCCACGAATTATAATCAAATTTTTATCAATTTTAAAGCTCAACGTTCTTATACGTTTGGGAATAAGCATAGGCACACGAGCCAGAGGGGGCGGGTGGACAAGTGCTCCCTCCCTCATTCGGACAGTCAACATTCAAGTTAGCACACTTTCTTATCCAAAATAGATACAAAAAAAAATCGAAAAATACCTAGTTGTTCTAGAAAAATTATCTCAGAAATTAGCTGAAACCAAGGCAAAAAATATTAAAAAATATCTAGATACTCCAGGAAATTATCTAGTAATACATTAAAATATAAGTGAAACCAAAAATTTGAGGACTGTAAAGTGAAAATAATAAAGTTGGTTTTGCTTTTAATTTTGAGATTTTTAATGATTATGACCCTTACTTCCTTTTTGAGAAATATCAAGTTCTAAATACAGTTATTAAAAAAGAAAATAACTAAGATAATTCATGTAAGCCAAACCACCATAAAAATGGTAGAAAGTGCCCAGTTTAGCCTTAGAGTTACATTATGAATATACTCTCCTTGTAAAACCTTCAAAAGATTTTTTTTTTTTAGCTAACAAATTTCAAGGGTCTAATGGATAGAAAGAAAAAAAAAATCTCCTACAAGAATTGTGAGATTGAAAAAAATCCTAACCAAAACTTTTAATCCTAAACCACTAAATTTAGAATTGATTTGGAACAGTAAAAAGAGAAAAAAAATGGAAAATTTGAAATTGATATAAGACTGATATTTATTCTGAAAATAAAGTGATTATTTTTTTTCAAAAACCGTAAAACAATTTTTTTTAATGTTGGCAGCCATAAACTAATCTGGATACTAATACTATACCATTTTACTCTATCTTAACAGCCAATGTGCTTCTAAGATCTAAAATAGCCACAGCATACATCTATCTTGCTAGCAAGCAATCCCTTAAGATTTTTTACAGTTCGACTCATTTACTTCTAAGCTGTTGAAAATAGAGACATGAATGGCAGCACAACAAGCGAGTGCCACCCTGGGGATTTAGCAAAATTTTGATATTCTGGATGACTGGTAAAAGTTCAAGGTCTCAACTATATCTAATGATACCTAAATTCGGCCAAAAAAATCTGAATCCCAAACCTAAAAATGTCTGAACTGATATCCAATATCTAAAACCGATTTCTTACATCTAAATGCAACAAAAATATCTAAATCTAGATATGGAATATCCAAGTTGGCAATGCTCAAAGCTTGTTGATTGCATGCATGCACACATACATACTCGGTTAAAGTGTCCACTAAATCCGGAAAAACATTATAGCATCTGTTAAACCAAGGGTTTACTTGAAAACTTTATTGTTTATCTAATGGATAGAATAACAGAAGCTAATATTTAAACTTCATATTTTATCACATTCTTGTAAATCCATCACGCCAATCTGAAAATGAAAAGACCAGATTTTTTTTTCAGCTTTTCACTGTCTTGCTTTACTTAGCCGAGACCTTATCTCCACGAGGAAGCTAGGTCATCAGTAACCGTTGCCAGCACACTTGATTCCAGGATGTCTTCTTGAAGCCCTTCCAGGAGTGTCCTTTTCTCTGTATTTCTGCTTTGGTGTCCTCGAGCCTTCACCTCCTCTTTCTTATCCACAGGATTCTAGGCCACAGCCAGCAGAGTGATGGTGCTGGCAGGCTTCTAGAGGGTGTGGCTGATCCAGCTCCACTTTCTCTTCAGGATCAGTGTGGCACTGTCTTGCATTAGATTCATGTTTATGCTGCGTACCTACTGGCATGACTGGAATCAGCAACACAATCAAAACCGTGGGTGGAGATTTCAACCGAGGATCAGATTTCTACACTGATTCTTGCTCCTTTAAAATTTTTCAAATATTAATAGGAAGTGCAGGTGGCCAAGTGGTTAACAGCATAGAAAGTGGAATTGGTGAGCCAGGTTCAAACTCAGGTCAAGACAATCTATGTTCACTTTGCACTAAAGGCCTTGGGAAAAGGCATGAATCCATCTCTTTTCCAACTAGCCATGGGTAAAATAAGAAACTGGGAAAGCCCAACACCATGTCCAGTGCCATGAAAGGCTGGCAACAAACAGAACAAGAAACATGTTTTGCTTCGATTATTTAAACTTTTGGTTTCAAATTTCTTTGCTGATTGTTTTCATAAGTGTACAGATTGAATTTATATAATAATATCAAGTGAAAAATAGTCAAAACTGATATATTGAGGGGTAATTTGAGAAAAATTCAACTCTAACCCAACAACACTTCAGTGACATTGTATTTGTTCCAATGAATATTATCAATATAAATACATTATGCTATTTACATACATGCATATGAACCAATCATTTATTTGTGGACAACATGAAAATATACTGGTCACTTATTTTTAAATAATGTAACATATTACCTGCTAAATAGTTTTCAAATCATTTATAATAAAATGATAATCTATGAGAGATCACTCTGCAAGCAATTTACAAAGTAGCCTCCTTTGGCATCACGGACAGACTGACACTTGCAAGCTATAATAGAGAAGATAGATAACAAGCTTGGTTGCACTAAGGTCAAACCTCCTTACGTCATTAAAATGTATAGAAGTTGTGTCACTGTTATTCATGCATGATGTCACTCTTTTTTCTTTCTGGTCATTGTCATCTTTTACTGTTGCCTATGAAGATCAAGTCAAAACTCAATAGTAAAGGTTTCACCAAAAAAAAATAAGTAAAGAAAAGCCCACTCAGCCTAATGGTCAATTCACCACAACCATTGAAAACAAGGAAAAAAAAAAAAAAAAACATTTTGCTCCTAAAATCTACAGATGACTAACAGAATGCCCGAGACCATTCGGCCACAGAAACACTACTGAAAAAAGAAATTTATTTGTAATTATAGATAAAATTTTCTGACAAACACCTCAAAATCAAAGACGAATATCTATCGTTTCTTTTAAATTCCTACATTTTTACATTGTTTAATTGTTCTTTTATTAACTGTTTTGATGACATCCTCAGCAGTTTACACCGAAAAAGAAAGTAAATGAAATATATATATTATTGTCATTGTATAAGAATAATATTTTCCAGAACAGAAATTTCAAAGTTTACGAAAAAATACTGAGCACTCGCAAACGCAAGTTGACATGACATGAGATCATTCTTTCTTTTCCACTCTCTCAATCATGTTTTAAATTTCAGACATCGAAATCCCTGATTTCAATGTCTGAAATTCCAACATCTGACGATAATAACGTCAACTCTCAGAGTTTAACAATAATAAATCTTATTGAAAAATGAACTAAAAAACAAAAGAATTTGTTGCATTTTTCTTTTATTTCAGTAAGAAACATAAGAACAGGAGAAAATTGACAATATCATAACTCCATCTTGAATTTATCAATGATAAAGCATTGTCAATTATCAATTTTTCAACCAGTATATCTTCCATCTTGATTAGGGCAGCTTTTATCGCAATATCTCAGACTGTCATTCTAGGGGCCATCAGCAGCATAGATTGGAAATAATTCAGTTAGCAACAAATATTAAGGTATAAGGTTAATGTGTACCTCTTCAGAGACAACTTGGAGTATGACCAGTCGGTGATGAAGTACCAGTTTATGTTGCATGCATCAGCTTAGTGACCCTGTAAGTTTCAAGTTTGCTCATTGTTCCTACAAGTTTCTATGACCATCCCCTTAGCAGGATGTAAGTCTACCAAAGGGATAACTCCACTCTAATCACACAGCTAAGAGGGTACTCAATTAGCTGCTGAGTGCACAGGGAAATTTGTCCAAAGAGTTTTCCATACTCTTTGCTCATACTACGAATCATACCCAGGATCTTCTGCGTATAAAGCAGACATGCTAACCATTACATTACCTCAGCGGTATCACTACCAAAGTAATTTAGCTTCAGCAGCTAATTGGCTCCATGACTTAATCAGTAAAGCAACTGTCATGCTAAGACAGACTTCCGGAGGAAAATGTAATGTGAGTTAGAGTATCACTAGGAGCTTAACCTCCTTTCTGACGCTAACTGACAGCCATAATAACAGTCCGAGAAATTGTGATGAGAGAAATAATGGTCGAAAAAATTGATAATAATTATAAGGATATTTTTTTTAAGATGTCATAACGAAATTTATTCATAAGACTTTCCACCACTTCTGTATCAGAACCATGTCTACAAAATAGGTAAACTGTATATACTCGTGTATAGGTCAACTCTTGACACAGGGTTACAAAATCATTGATTTATGGTATGCTTTGTGTATAAGTTGACCTCACTTTTTGCGGGATAATTATTATATGAGAGCAAAGTAAATTCCAGTTCAAGAGCTTATTCATTGAAGGCTTTGAAATTTAGTCTTCAAAACCCAACCTATACACAGGTATATACGGTAATAGCCAGAGAAAGAGTTTCGGTTTGTGGTTGGGTCGAGTTACCAGACCAAAACTGATTTCTTTGCCTATTTAACTGATACAGTTTACAAAGCTTTTCCTTCCAAACATAAACACTTCTCTCACCAAAAGGTGAACAGTCCAGATGCAGCGCTGGTCAGATACATAAGAGAAATAAGCAGCTACTCAAAGCCTGCAGCCACCAGAATGCCCCCAGGAGTCAATAGTGTTTTGCGGCACCCACAGCCATATGGGCCCCCAAATCAAATTCTGTTTGGGGTTCCTTAAAGGGTTGGGTGAGACCCTTGTAGTTGCATTAGTTGTTAGCTGGTCCCTTACTTACAAGAATCAACCGAGAATGATCTGTCTATTTTCTGCAGTTTGGAAGGTAGCCATCGAGCCGAATCCGTGCACAGACCTTTTCCCACTTGGGACCATGGAAGCCCAAAACTGGTATTGTCTGAAGGGCAGCCGGGTCTTTCTATCTCATCCTCAGCAGCTGCTTGTCCTCTCGGCTTCAAACCTAAGGCTGGCAGCATTGGTGCAACAGTGCCAGCCTTTTCTGTTCCTTACTTCCTGGTGCCATGAGTGATGGATGCCAACTAGAGAATGGTGCATCTAGAGCTGGTCTCCAGAGTGCTCACGGGGCAGGGAGGGATCGATTGTGTTGACGTACTCCAGCCACTTGATGGTGCATAGGCAGTATGAGATGCATTGTTAGAAACAGTTCAATATGCATTGTACCAGCATCAAGCAATTGACCCAGTTTTGGGAGTGCTTGAAAATTTGATACAGCATCTGTGCATTATTATACACCGATTTCACCAGACTAGTGTCGTCTTGATTGTTATAGTCACAACATTTCAACTGAATTTAAGGATTTGTATCGGACATTTTGCTCTTCATTTCATGTTGTAAACTTAGATATGCAAAAAGCTTTAGACTAATATTCAACCTCCTGATCATACTATGGATAGTGAAAAAAGTCATACTCTGGTTCAATAGGAGAGGCAGACAAGTGACATAGCAAAGAAGTATTAACTAGTTTTAAATATCCCCTGGCATGGATAGCAGAACAATTTACCTTTGTGAATTGAATAGAGTGTTTGATTCAAAATTCTGAGAAGGGTACCAATGACGACAGACGCCTGAAGAAACCCAAGAGGGGACAACAGCCAAAACCGTTGCGACTATAACAACCAAGACGAAACACCAATCCAAGAAAATCGGTGTATAATAATGATAATTTCTTATTTCAGAAATTCAGACAAAAATGCAAAGAAGCTCCTTAAGAGCCAAAGCTTATGGATTTCTGGTTTGAGGAACAAACGAAGCCGGTTGAATGAACAGAATTTCAGCAAAGAGATCAAAAAACCAGCAGGTTACGTGGACAGAATCCACAGCAAAATGATACAAGTTGTCTTTGCATGCATTCCTTCGGTAAATGGATCTGGGATCCTCTGCTAAGATGTCCGTAATTGCCTTATGAACTTCGTCCTTATTCTGTAAGAACTGTAACCTGAAGGCCGGATCGTCAGAATCCAGACTGAAATCAAGCAGTTGTTGCTTTGCTCGTGCAGTAAATATCACAGTCAGTTTGGAAACTGGAGCTTGTGTGACCCAAGATGCGGTCATTGTAACTTGATCACCACTAGCTTGAGAGACTGAATCCTGATTGGCTGAATTCTCCCGACTCTCAGAATTCTTATTAACCTGCACAGATACTGAAGTAGAATTATCTGTTTCAAGATGCGTAGTAGAGTGTTTGGATGAAGAACATTCATCTGTGGCACAGAATTTATCAGCATGGCATTCTGGAAGTTCTGAGGGGCCTGAATACGTAGACTTTGGAGAAACAGAAGGATCTGGTTGAAAGCTATGCTTTGCAACAGAACATGTATCATCTTTGTCTCCGTCCTGAAAAGCTAGTTTAGCTGAGTATGTCCGTTTTGTGCCAGCATTGGTTTGCGGGATCAGTAATTGGCCAGTAGATATAGTAGACAAGGGCAAATCTGGTTCAGGAATAGTTTTAGAATCTGAGCTCAAGGTCTGCAAAGGTTGATCTTCATTTTGTTCAACTTTTGAAAAAGGTGACATTTGATTGGTCTTTTTTAGTTGATCTACATTCGCTTGGAGCAGATCTGCTCCAGGCAAATGATCCATACCAGTTTCTAGCTGTGATGATGATGAAACTTGATCAATTTTCGCTTGTTTATCCAACTTTGTCTCAGCTTTTGAGAATGGGGATGCCTGATCAGTCTTTCCGAATTGATCAACACTACTCACTGAATCATTGCTCAATGAATTCTCAACACAGCTGCTTGACTGGGAAGGCAATGAATTACTGAGCGGGTCATCATACTGGGGAATAAATGGCTTCACGTCCAAAACAGGAGTACCATCTAGAAGATCAATGCCAGAAAAATGAATTTCAGCCCCTGAAATTGAATATACAAGAAAAAATAAGTCTACAGAGCAATCTACTTGATACTGTCTATAATTTTGAGAAGGGTTATTAATATTCAAAGAGTCTTTCAGACAGTTGAATTCCTGCTTATGGATATCATTCATCACACCTGACAAAGGCCATGAAATGAATTAGCCATAAGATCATGTGAACAACATAAACAACTTATTATGACTGAAAAATTAAATTCCTTATGCAATCATTCTATATTTACTTAGTGTTTTACACATGATTTCTTTGATTTTGTGATTAAAACAATACTTTTTATTTACCAATGAACTTATTTGACACACGTAATTAGCTATCAATTATGTGTGATTCAGTTATAACACGATTATCTTCCTTGGACCACAACACTCGCATTACAAAGGGAAACTACTGTACCAGTAAAAAAATTAATTAGCAGTGGTACAGACAAATTTCGAATCAGACATAAGCTAAATGGGGAGATAATCTGAGCTTAATCTCTGAGACTTATCCAATACTTGATTTTCAAATCCAACGCCATTCCAATGTGTATTATGCAGATTACCTTCCCCTAAAGCCCGATCTGATAACCCTGCAGCTAAGACAAAAATATAAATATTGATTGATAAAAATTCACCTGAGATTCTTTCAATTTTGGCTAACGTCAATCCAATAGGGTTCGGTCTGTAAGGGGCTCTAGTGGCGAACACCCCTATCCGTTTCCCATTGAGTCTTGGAGGGCGCACCTTAGCCTTCACACATGCATTATTGTTCTTATGGAAGAGAAAGATGATCCTGAAAAAAAATAAATAAATTCAAGGAATTAATTAAAACAAAGTATTTTGGGAGAAATGTTTGTTGCCTAAGTGAGAAGTTATTAAACAGGGTCTTAGAAGGCTTTTATAATACACAGTTAATGATCAATCATCCTTTATTTTCTTCCCTAGATATATCTTGTTTTCAGAAACTAAATTTTAAAATTCTTTATCACATTTTAATGAGACAGTCATTGCTTTCAAGTTGAAAATCAATCACTACTTTCATTATTTTTTTCAACTAATCATTGAACAACCATAGCTACAAAAGGTGGTGATGGGTTCCATTCCCTTTTTATATGCGAGTGCGTTCTATTGCTCCTGGCCATACTGTTTTGTTTATAGACTTGGAAATTGGCATCAGTACTCTTCTACACCCCTTCTAAAAAAATTTTTTTTTTTTTTTAATTTTTTTCAGAAGAGCTCCTTCGACCTATTGGCCCTCATTTTGACAGGTTTATGAAAAACATCTAGATTCTCCAGAATCCAGATGTTTTTTTTTTCACCATCTTACATATTCTCCACTGGAAAATGCAGAGATGTCATAAGCAGAATTTCATTCTGATCTCATTTATTCTTCGATGTTAATTTCCATTTTTATTGGGATGTTAATTTCATAGAAGAAAAAAAACTTTTTTTTCACTCAGACCTTATATGAGGTTCTTTGGCACTGATGAAAAATCAGGTTAGTTTGTGTGCATAAAATCATTGCGTTGTAGCTGATATTACCTCTCCGGTCTTCTGTCCCAGGCAATGCCGGGAACTTCTGTTAGTATACATTTAAAGAAATGTTTTTGATTTCTTAAACTACTACAGTTACTATTATCTGTCTGATTATATATATATATATATATATATATATATATATATATATACCAGCAAGTATTCTAATGTTTTTTTTTTCAAGTCTCAACTCAACTCAAGCTGTTTTAAAGCGTGTTAGAAAATTAAATCGGAAGACAAAATGTTATGTAAGGAAAATCACAACTGATATCACCTGGTGTGAAAAAAAGTCATACTAAAGAAACTTATTTATAAAAAAATATAACTTATTTCATCACAAAAGTTGAATACTATTCTATCAAAAAGCATTTATTATTTCCATTATTATTCGGACTATCCTCATCTTTGTTGTTTTTCGTACAACGTTTTGGCCGTTGCACTCTACGGCCTTCGTCAGGTAACATCTGGGAGATTTTTGGGAATAAACGAACCGAACCCTTTATTTATCCGACGGGGGTATATCGACCGTACTCCCCTCTTTCAGCGTTAGTAGTATTGTTATACTGCCTCACACTAGGATCGAACCTAGTACCATATATTCCGAGATATACTAAAAAGCATTTAGTCATGAACTTTTTGGTTTGGCCATATCTAAATTTTGAGCCATATGGACTTTTTCTAATAAAGAAAATTTGGTATTTGCTTACAATATTGGAGTATTTTTTGGCCATAATCATCTCAAACAATATAGCAACTGCGCATTTCCCCACTCTCATCTGATGGGTATAAAATTGGCTACAATTAGGAAAAAGAGACTCACTCAGTAAATGAATCTTTCTTCAACAGAATAACTTTTTTCTTCCAGCAGCATTCCTTTGACACTGTAAAATTTTCATAGTCTGTTATCATAACAAATATCATCACATTTTATTACAACCCTTCTATCTATTTATAGCTCTGTTAATCTATTTCACAAGAACTGAACAATTTTAGGTTATGACAGGACTGACATGACAGACATTTATGCAATTAAACATACTGATTTGTATATATGGCTTTTATATGGACAGATATGGTAACCACAATTACAAGAAATAATTCATACTATATAATGTAAGATTATGGTGAAACATGAAAATTTAAAAGACAACATTGTTAATCATGGTTTTAAATCTTTACCAGGCATGAGAAAATTCTTCTAGCCCCTCTAGAGAATGTTCTGGATTGTTAAAAATGGACTTGCTAATTGTAAGGATTCCACGTGCAGTTGAGCAGACCCCTGCTTGACGGGGAGTACCATTCTTGAACTTGAACAGAGACTTTAGGTGACCTATTGGTTCCATCAGTTTAGCCCATGAAGTAAAAAATATCCCATTTAAATCTGAAAAGAAAAAAAAAAAAGATTAGAAATGTCAAAATTCAAATTTTCAGAGAATTCTTCTTTTAATCTCTCAACTGCTTTACATTTTTCTTTTTTTATCAATTGGAAACAAATAGTTTTATTACAGAAAGAAATGCTATCAAAATTGTCTAAACAACATCACAGGTTTTGAACAATGTATTATTTTTCTTATTTTTGAAAAAATTGGCGTTTCTTTTTCTTGTAAGTAAGTAACTATTAACATTAAAACACATTGAAGAACCAGTGATGTCCAACCGTATTCAAATGTTATGTTTGTATCCATACAGACCTGGCATAGGATTCGTCCTTCAACTATAATTGAAAAAAAATAAGCTTGAGCTTGCTCAGTCTAGGGGGGGGATTAGTAAGTCCTGGGGCTGCACCCCCTTATTGCACTGGAGGGCAACTATGGTTGGAGACACAAGTTATTCTTTGAGCTACCGACATGTATACACGTGGACCCACGTTAAAAACTGACCTTGCGTCAAATCTTGCCTCGTGGGAAGAAAGGTGAATACACATACCGAGAATACTTCAGAGGATGATCGCCTTTCCTCAAAGTACCACGGCACACCTATGGATGCTTCACAGCATATTTGGTTGGAAATCATAGTGGAGCGCCCCCTACACTTTTACTTAGGAATTAAATATGAAACCCTTCTTTTAGCTGGATATCGAAAACGTCACTTCTTAAGACAACCACTATAAAAGCCCTGGACACACATGGTCAAATGCTCATTGATGCAGCACCCCAAGCTGGCTACGCTTATGGCCCCAGCACTTGTTGCCGGCTACTCTTTCTCTCTCTTTCCTCCTCCCTAAGATCAGTATCATTTTGCCGACCTCCCAGCCAGTCCGATCCTATTTTTCCACCGTGATCAATCTCTGTACTAACTTAGCCTATGTCAGTTTACCAATGTTGATGCATCTAACATACACACAGCTACTCAACCGTGTCCTCACCACAGGCTCCAAACGCATATACACCTCTCACTTTCATGAATTAAATGGCAATGCTTTACACTATCCAATAGTCATGACGATCTCTCCTGATTCTCTTTACTTCGGGAAACATGCATGGGTGAAACTCCATGTTCTCTGTCTTTCAGGATCTGTCCGTTGAGTGTCCACCAGCGTCAGAAAATAGCCCCAAAGTCACACATAAACTCGGCAGTTTGGCACTCACACTGAACCCGGTCTCCATAATCATTCTTTGGTACAAGCCATACGGATTCAGATGCAGTTCAGACACCTCCACTTCAACTCTGATGCCTGTACTATCAATGACAACAAAGCTCCCACCTTTCACTATCTCTTCTCATCCCTTTACACTATTGTTGTTTTAATGTTATCATTACGCGTGTTTGATTTTCATTTATTATTTGTCATTACTGTTCCTGTATTAAAAGTACGTTTTATTTGTCCATCCAAATACTTGTATGTGTTTCGTTACTTTGTTTCATCTCTTCTTCTACGTTCATATTTGTCGCACATTCTCTTCAAACATCTCTTTTCCTCCTTCCACTTCTCAAGTGATATTGATGCTAACACCAAACCATGTGGAAGCAAAAATCCATTTTCTCCAGCATCTTCATGCTACCCATTCCTCAAATAGAACTACTGGAATTATCCAGAACCATAATTTCTACAAACGGTTCACATTCCAACTGGGATATATCCTACAATTGCAATGATACACCGTGTACAGTGTCTGGAGAAAATGCTTTCTAATCAAACGATCCAATAACATGGGTTAAAAACTAAAAGTTGGCCAATCCATAATGCTGATTCTGGCCAAGTGTAAACTTTTTGCAATGAGATGACGAAAGATGTACTTTTTAATCATGAAGTTTAAATCATCATTTTATGATATATTCTAATTTCAATTTGGTGTTGATAAAAAATACTTGAAATGACTCACAATGAATGAAGAACAGCTGCCGTGTGTGGTTTTTCGAAGTTAGTTCTGTTTTCTCGTCTACGCCTTGGTTGCTATCAATATTTCAATTCGATCAAATGTTCAAACTGATCGAAGTCTGGTACAACGTATGATTTAGAAAAATACAAATCACTGAAAAGTGAATTCATTTTCCACGAATCAATATTAATCTTTTTTCGATATCTTCAGGAAGCTGTATTTATGACAATTTTTTGTCGTATGTCTTTCTCAAGAGAAGCAAGATATGAAATCACTCCAATAGTTTGTTTTGATTTTTCTTATTAGAAGATTCGTTTACGCGAACATGCGTCAAAAATTATGAAAAAATATTTTTTGTATGTAGTATGAACTGCTCTGTCCGAATCTGACCTCTGTTTCTTCCGGATTTGTTTTGCTTGCAAGAAGAATCAACTTCTATGAGAGAAGCGAGTGAATTAATTTCAAAGTGGGTGATCGGGTTATAATGAACGTATAGTGTAAAACTGGACCCTGACTTTGTGTCCCACTTAGCGACACCCGATTCCAAGTTTCTATCATGGCATAGGAAGGGGAACATCACAAAATGAAATAACCAATGGAAAAAAAACATTTTTCTTTAGCAGTCCTTTCAATGTTCTATGCTATATAAACTATTTTCGATTCTGTTGAAGGCCTGAATTTGTAACTCAGATAATCAAAGTCTATCTAACTCGTGTAACAGAACACTCCTGAAGTGTGATAACCTGATTTTTGTTTATTTAAACACCTCAACTGCATAAGAATGAATATTGCTTACCTGAATATTAGCTGCTAAATTTCTTTTCAGCCCAATAATGAGGAAAATTTAAATATTGAAAAAGAATGTGTGATTTAAAACTTGTATTTGAAAGGTTTGGGACAAAGTAAAAGTAAAAAGCGTAATCGACATTAATGAGGGAAGATTATATTTTAAACAAGAAAGCCCCTTAGATGCACGACAAAAATGACTACCTCTCTGTCCCACAATAGCTGTTACATTAGTATACATAAATGTATGCAACAATGTAACAACTGCTTGGGACAGAGGTTGTAAAAGCATATTCATCTATCTTTCTCCTGGTATTTTATTTGTTGAATATAATTTTTTTTTCAATTGACTTGAAATAAAATGCTATTTCTGTCCCGCAGTTGTTATTACATGTAACAACTATTAGCATACACAGTTATTAAATTTTATTAATATTTTCCCTCTAAGATATTTTGTTATTCGAATTTCTTCCGTTATTATCGATCCCAATAGCAAAAATGTCGGTAATTATTCGATGATCGATTTTTAAAAACTTGAAAGATTTATCATCGATGAGATAAGCGACAGTTGCTATCAGGGTTGCTATTTTATGGCCAAGTATGGCAAATCTAGCTTCTTTTTTTAAAAAAAAAGGCGCATTTGGCCAAGAATTTTTTGTTTGGCCACATTCAAATTTTTTGTACATCTTTTATTGAAAAAAAATTGAACCATACTGAAATGAAACAAAACCAGGTCTAAAAATGAACGTCTATTTTATCACTAATATTTCAATTTGTTTATATATGCTTGGGGCCCAAAAGGGATATCAAGAATTGTATGGAATAAAATGGGTCGCTGGTCAAAAACTTTTAGGGACCCCTGCTATGGAGCTTTGATAAGATTGTGAAGGCTTTGTTACAGTTGTATTATCAATGAATTCTTGGGTGTGTTCTATAAACAATTTTCGCATTTGGCCATTTTTGCCTGTTCTTGGCCTGAAATGTCTCCAACTATCTGGCAACCCTGGTTGCTATGGTAATTTTCGGAAACTGATGGCCGTCTAAATGAGTTTGTTTCAAACGTTCCGAAATTGTTTTATTTATTTTGGCATTCGTTTTCTTTAATTGATATCCCTTTTTTGTTATGATTGTCTACTGAAGTTCGTAAGTACATTTGTTCGACTCATTTTGGCAACTGATACCTTTCCCGTTCTAAAATGGCAGCCGTTTCAGAAGGTTAGGGTTAGTATTTTGGCTTAGTTCGTCATCAGCATCTGTTAGTCTGCGGCTAAAACGGCTGCTATTTTGAAACGGGAAAGGTGACTATTGCCCTCGTTTTTGTTGCATTTATGCCAGACTAAATTGAACTTGGTAAATTTCTGTTTAGTACTTAATGAACTTGCCATAGAATAAGTTGGCAAGCCGGACCTGCCTGGGTCATTCCTAGGCAAATGACTGGAATACTTGCTTATTAAAAACATTTATATAACCTTACATTCATGCATTAATTTCTATAGTGCTCAAAAACGTATATTTACACCTTGATGTATCGACAAAATATGTATAAAAATTAATTTTCCAAGGGTTTACCTAAGAGTTCTATTTACAATGTAACAATAATGCTGAAATGGGCAGTTATTTTCTGACATTTTTACGGAGGTACAGCCCATATGAATTATCTTCTCTTCTTCTGCATATTTTTATTTAATACCATCAATCCTAACCCTAAAAAAATTAAACGAATTACAACTTTTGAATTTTTTTTTTCTTTTTTGTGCCATTTTTAGGATCAAAGCGATGAAAATTCATATAAGCAGTACTTACACTCATACTTCCCTAAGAATGGCGGAAAATAAGTGCCCATTTTAGCATTATTGTCACATGGTCCCCAACTCATAAAACCTTGTAAAAAAATTTTTTTCAAACAAACATATTTCTGGATGGTCCAAAGGTCTCGTAGATTGAAAACTCCTAAAAGCGAAAGTAAAAAAATTAATTTTTATGCAAAGAATTTACACACCTATTCAAGTCTTTCACCAGGTTCCTGATCTTCTGGGCAAGCTGAACTTCAACACCCTTTAAAGCATAGTATCAGTATTATCTTAGTTGAAACCCTCAACCAAAACTGTCAACAAAGGTTTCTTCAGTTTCAAAGATGGTCCGACTAGCTGGCTGGGTATATTTGGATCATGTGTATGGACTGCATCAATGAACCTATGGGGCTGAAAATTCAAGCATTTTATTATTATGTCTAAAAAAAAAAACATTTTTTTTTTGTTTTTTTAATCCCCCCATCCCCTAAATAGGTGTTTTTTATGCTTGAATTTTTTAATTTCAGACTTTTTAGCAATATAACAAATGAGAAAAGTAACTTATTCATTGATTACCCCCAGCACAGTATGCTGCCAAAAGACCTTGATCACATGATGGTTTCTATTGAGTGACCAACAAAACCAGCTTTTTCATTTATGTTTTGCTGTGAGAAAAATTAATTAGAATAAGAATGAAAAGTCATCATAACAGAAAGTATTTAACTGTCAGATATTTCTGAAAAATCCGACTTCACATCAAGGAACTTTTTTTCCATTTTGATTGTTGCTATTCTGTTTAACTGATAGATTTTCCCATGTTTCCATTTGTATTTGGAAAGTCTTACCGTCTCAGACACATGACAGGTGTCCCCCCCAGCACTTGGTGCTCAGTGTTAGTCGCACCTAGGGATGACCGGCAAGCTTGGGATTGGTGATGACCTGGATTTATGGATTTTTCTTATTTCTAGAACAAAGCTTAATATATATATATATATATTTAAAACATAAAATGATGAAAAGTAAAACAAAATTGTATTTAACAGGTACAAAGTAATTCACTTCTAAAGCAGGGTCTGTTTGTAGGCCAGAATGAGAGGGGGTGTAGTTAGCATGGGCCCATGATTATGAGGGTTCCTAGTTGCCTTGGTTGAGGTAAATACTATTGTATTCACTGCCTCTTATTACAGTTCTCTACTCTAATGTTTTATATACATTTTGAATAAAATTATTTGTCATCACCTTTTCTTTATAAATCATTCTGGTTCTTTTCTGTTACCTGTAAGTACATCATTATACAGTTTACGTACATGTACGAGTTCTGTATATAAGAAAACCAAACTTTCCAAACAGCGTACGAAAGAGATGTTTAAGAGTGCTGGAATATTATCAAGCTCCGTTCATTAGTTTTCAAACTACAGATGCCAGAGTGAATTTGTGTCTAGTGTACTTGTTTTTTTTTTATTCTAAGTTGAAAAATGACGCATCTTGAATAGCGACGATTTTGTGTAAAATTTTGTTTCAAATGAGGAAACACTTTTCTAGAGACATCTCTCCTGTTGCAAAATTCGATGTCTCCAAAAGTATGTCTCCTTGTATGTACCCATACATAAATGTATCACAAAAATGCTTAGTAAGCTGTTTGAAATTGGGTTTACATTTCCCATCTGGCCTATCACCAGCTTTGCATGGGCCTGTAAGTTTGATATTTATTTATCCACTTGAATTTTTTTAACATATAGAATATGAAATATATGATGAAAAATAAACAAGGAAAAGTAAAGAACAAAATTGTTTATAAAATATACAAATTTTTCAACTTTAAAAATAGGGTCTATTTCATCTAGGGTGACAGGGAAGAGAAAAGCAAAAAGTATTGGAGGTTGCTTTTTTTTGCGGGGGAGGGTTGCAACAAGTCTGTGGTCATTCCTATAAAGCGATCTAGCATCAATCTACCACAAAGCCCACCAAATTCAAAACTAGTCAATTTGAGAAAATAGTTGGTTTTCTGGTAATTCCAGTTTTCTGGAAGCCGTCCAGGATAAATAGTCTGATACCTTTACCTAGTTTTCTCTATGTGTCCCACTATTGTAGTCCTGGGCCAAACTATATTCACCTGATCTTGGTGTATTAATCACAGATGAATTATCATTCCCTATGTGTATTGCGAAAGCAGCTGCTAATGCCAACAGCACATTAGGATTGATTGATTGTACATTTTGTATATTGACAAGAATTATTTCCTTCTATTATTGTATAAAATTGTTTTGTAGAATATGAATCATTTTTGTTGACTAATTTTCTTTTATACTAGTCCATGATCTGTTGCTTCTCCTACAGTGATCATAAGTGTACAAGTAAAAATTTATGTACCATATTTACTCATGTATGATATGATAAATTTAATATAAAAAATCAGAGTCAAAATATGGAGTGAGAGCATTAAACTTGAGTATACAAAAAATGAAAACATTTACATATACAACTTATTTTTAGCTCCAGAAAATGGGGTTCACTCAAATTTATATATTGTTTAAGGGGTAATTTAAGAAGGGTGCAATCCTAACCCAACAATACTTTGATGACATCATGTTTTATATTGGTAAGGTGGTTGCATTTGAGATAATTATAATTACCGCTACCTCCCTATGAAATTTTGTCTTTTGATTTTGCAGGTCAATGAAAAAACTTTAACATTTTAATTGCAATCAAACTTTTTCAAGTCATTTGGATTTCAAGTCATCAATAAGGTAAGTCAACAGTTATTTTACTTATCTATCATTTATTTTACTTACATGCTCAATCAAGTTTTCTATCTGATGTTATAATGGAAGGATTCTTCAAAGTGGGGTACACATACTCGTTGGGGTATGCAAAAAAATTACCGGGTATGCAAGGTTTGTAAAACACTGGAATTTTGAAGTAATCTTCGCTAAGTAAACACAACTTGCGTGAGTTGTGAACTAGGTTTTGTTTATCAGCAATATGTATAACCAAAAAGAAATTTCATGATTGAAAATAATATGCGGGTGTGTCTCTCTGAAACTGTGCCTAGAATTGAGTCACTTGTTGGAAAAAGTCAAGGTCATCCATTTCATAAAAATGTAACACTAAATTAGATTAAATCATATTAAATATTTCATGTCTATTGTCCATTCTATGTTATCCATATGTTTCACACTTCACATGGGGTATGCCAACACTGAGAGGCTGAAAAACTTGGAGAACCTCTGCTTTAATGTTATTTTTTCTTTCTTCTGAGAATTTTGCATTTTTCCCCTCGTCTTTTATTCCTATCACCAATATACACTGGTGAGCCAATAAATCGTGACCAGCAACATTTGTTAAGAATGACTGCTACTTTCTTGTTACAACTCTGCCTGTCTGGGTCAGAGGTATATAAGCAGGTGAGCCGGCCTTCATTTTGATGTGTTGAATGCCACTGTAATGGTTGAGAAGAAAGATTTGGTGTTTTTGATTATGACCAAAAGACAAGCTCAGAGGATTACCAAAATGGTTTGGCTTTTGGGATGCTTACATCTAGTTGAGGTGAGTACCTATTGGCAATGGCCCAAGGATGGGAAAATCACCAGCCACTGACAAGGCATTGTACAACCAAGACAATGCAAGAAGAGAACAGAAACTTTCTGTCCAAGCATAACCAAACAGGAGGGCTACAGTGGTACAAGTTGTTGATAGCTGTGATCAAGGTGAAGGAAGGAATGCATCAGAAAACACAGTACATTGATCCTTGCTGCATATGAGGCTTCATGGCAACGGTCTTCTATGATGACAGTGACATCTTTCAACAGGACAATGCACTCTACCACACTGCCCAAAGTATGCAGGAATGGTTTCTGGAATATATGCAAGACTTCACGGAGTTGCCCTGGCCACAAAACTCCCAAGATCTCAATCCCATTGGGTGCTTATGGGATGTGTTTAACCAACAACTTTGCTCTGTAGAACCTTCACCACATACCTTGCAGTTAAAAGACCTGCTGTTAACACCCTAGCACCAGATCCTGGAGGAAAAATTTGGATGTATTGTAGAGTCCAGCAGGTAAGAGCTGTTCCATGAACACATGGAGGATCAACATTTTATAAGTAGGTGGTCATCATGTTTTGATTCATCAGTTTATCTTTAGATGTAATGATTGGATCAACACAAAATTTGCTCTCTTCATTTATGCTCACACCAATCACTGTTGCCTACTCACAGAGTGCTCAGCTCTGGTTTGGTAGGCCATGGTTCAATCCACCCCTGAGTCAAACCAAAGAATTTAAAAATTGTACTCATTACCTTTCTGCAAAGCACTTGGGTTTAGGAACTTTCCCCAAGACTAAGGGGTTACAACCAAATCACAATGGATATACCAGTTCTCATGAGATCACTAAAGTTAAGCAACATCAAGCCTGGTCAGCAGCTAGATGGGTGACCATTATGGAATACCAGGTGCCTTAAGCAAAAAAGGGTCTTACTAACAATTCTTCATGTGTACCTAACCCTGTAACATCCTTGATGAGGGTATAAGTGGCCTACTGAACCACTTGGTCATGGTGATCAGTATAGAAAAATAAATGAAAAGGCAAAAAATAGAGAAGTAATTTTTGGAACACTACGCATTTAATTGTTTCAAGTTGCCAACACTCAGCATCAGTTGACAGGAAAAGTGGCTGTTACAACATTAATCCGTATTTGATCTCATGATCACAACATTTTAAGGAGGAATGAAAGCACTTGAGATTATTTTGGTTATCAGTTTTTTTTTTACCTCAGCTTGAAGGTATATGTATTCACTTGTGTCCATCCATCCACACAATATCTCTAAAAGTTCTCAATGAATTTCAATGAAATGTAAGAAAGGAGGCTACGGAAGAAGTGATTAAATTTTGGAGTGGATCCGGGAGATTCTTTTTTGTTCAAGTGTTATTTTTATCATTCTGCAGGAAAAGAGATTAAAAATGAACAGTTGATAAAACAGCTGAATTTGAATTTCAAGGGAAGTAAATATTTGGACATTCAATGTTCTCCGCCTTGTTTTTTTAAAATTTTATTTTCTCTCAGTTTTTAGTAAATGCCTAATTATGCCATTTTGCAATAATACCTTTCAAATAATTTCTGCAATGTCAGTTGATTAATGTTCAAATATTACTGATATTGCTTGATGATTATGTTTTGAATTATCTTTGATATTCTGTTCAAAATTACCATGTTGTGGTAGAAAGTCGTCTTTTCATGTATATACATATATAAATTTTTATTTTGACAAAAGGCATGGAATGAATAAAGAAAAATAGATGGTTAGTCAGTTTGAGCATGATTCTACCCCACCTCCTGCTTAGATAAAGCAGAATTAATTTTTTAAATATCTAGATGAAGAAATTTCATAAATAAAACCCTATCCTTAGTAGTCATAAATTCAGCTTAAAAACAAAAGATTGAAGCTGTCTTCCATTTTGTTCTTTATAAATTTTTTTATTTATTGGTTCTGTGCTAAATTTCTTTGATTGACTTTTTTACTTTATGCTCTTCTGTCAATTTCAGTGCTACAAAAAGCTACAACTCATATGTAAGTGAAAAATCCCTGATAACATATAGCTTCATTGGTTTTAATGTTTGAATTTTATTGTTATTTTTCATGCTTTGTTTGTAGAAATGTTTTTTTCCATTTTAACATCTCGGCTCAAAATCTTGGATTTGAACCACCATGTTGAAAATCCTAGTATCCATTGAGTGATGAGTTCAAATCTTGCTCACAACTAATTCTTTGTCTCTGCTAATTATCTGTTCATATTTTGCAATGGAAACACCAAGATGTGGCTGAAGGGAGATGGAGGCGATTTGAAAACACCCTCTCAAGACCCCAATGGGGGGGGGGCTTTATGAATATTAGAATACCTACTGCATTTCTACTGTTAAATCTCAATAAATGTTTGAGCGGGCACTACTAGGAGCCATGCCCCCACTTTCCAACCCTCAGATCCCCCCCAAATCTCTAGCTACACCTCTTTGGAAATGTATTTATAATGAATACAGATTTTTAAAAATGTTTAACTTGTTTTTTCATTACGATTATTCAACCATTTTTTTTTTTTTCAACAGATGTAGTGGGGCTTCTCCACTTCTGATATTTTGACTGGACTTTCCCAGATTTACCAAGACTTACCGCACCAAGAAAAATGAGAGGCAACACCCTCAGCATGGGTGACATGGAATGTATCAGGAAGCCCAATCAGAGAGGATTCAACATGTATTTCACCAAGCAATTCGTAAGAAGCTCTGCTAATGTTTTATGCGTATGCTTAAGTATTTACTGTATATACTTATTTATAGGTTGAGTTTTGGAGAACAAACTTTGACACCAAATATTAGGGGTCAACTTATACACGAGTAATAGTTCTGTAAGGTTGAAATTAAAGCATAGTAGGAAGGAACTTGGGAACCCTTGGTTTGAAAAATGAAAGATATTTGATAGTTACAACCAGCAAATGAACATGTAAAATGTATTCAAGTTATCAGTTAAAAGACGTACAACACCTTCAATAAATAAGCTCATGAACTTGTGCTGAGTATCTTCTCATATAATATATAATATAATGTGGCCTATGCATGGTAATTGTGACATTTGTTTTGTTAGGGATGTTTAGGAGCTATCTTCGGTGGTTGAATACAATCGGCTTTATACAGAATTAGAGCAGGTTGTCAAGAGGACATTGAACACATGTGTTGGTTGGTAAGCTGCTTGGGTATCAAGTGCCTGACCCCTTTTCTTTGCCAGTAGCCAATGGGGATTAAGGGTGATAACCCAGGGGTGGTTGCTCTCTTTATTTACATTCAATATCAGTGTAGCATGGCCAACCTTGTGATATAGACATTAGATCCCCCCTTTTCCTTGGCTACATGTTATGGTATGGTGGTAAGTGAATTATGGGTGAATGGCAGATTAGTGCAAAATCTTTTTTTTAATTCTATTTATGATATTCATTCATTAAAGATTTCATTTATATCATTTATTTATTCATGTCATTTCTCCCTTTTTTTTTCAATGTGGGTATTTGGGGATTTTTCTTCTGTCTGGTACATATTTGAATGATATGAATTTGTTTGCATCTGTGCATTTTCATTTTTATGCAATATAGACATAGACATTACAGTAATTATCTTTAAAAAAACAGGGTTGACATATACCCAAAGCCAGGGTGTTAGCCAGGAATTTGATTTCTCAGTCGTTATTATAACATTGGGAATTTTTCCAGGGCCCACATTTTGTATTTTTTTTAAAGCCCAAAATAGCCAAAAAAATCCCTGGACTATCCAAAAATATACTAAACATGTCCCCAAAAAACTCACCATAATTGGCCCAAATTATCAAAGCTTAATTGAGAAATTGGAATTAGGTTCGTATTGAGAATTAGCCATTAAATGATTTGGTAGAAAGCTGGCTAACATCCTGAAACTAAGTCGTAGTTTAATGATTTTATAACCATAAATCAAGGATTGACCTATACTCACGATCAACTTATGCACAAGTATTTACAGTATATTTCAAGAAAAAATTTTTTCAGAAATAACCTTGTTAAAGTTTAAATGGTTTTTAAGATTATCATTCATCTTTGTTAACTAATTTTATTCTATAATAGTCCATGACCTGACACTTCTCTGACAGCTATTGTAAGTGTACAAATGAAAATTTATGTTCTGTATTCACTCATGTATGACGTGATAAATTCAATATAAAAAATCAGAATCAAAATTGGGTGAGAGCATCATACTCGAGTGTACAGAAAAACTATCACATATACATATACAACAGATTTTTAGCTACAAAGAATGGAGGACTCTTTATACTCAAGATCACACTTCATTCAAGTAAATATAGTAATATTAGATGAAAAATCCTCTGAACTAATGGATTGTTTAAGGGGTAATTCAAGAAAAGTTCAACCTTAACCCATCAACACTTTGATGACATTATGCTTTTTATTGGTTAGGTGGTTGTATTTAAGATAATTATAATTACCTCCATCTCCCTTTAAAATTTTGTCTTTTGATTTTTGTTCACAGAAAGATACTTCCACCGAATTGAAGATGTTGCTACAGCCACTTAGTTTGTTTCCTGAGGACCAAAATGGTAACCAAGTTCAATACTTAATTTGCACCTTTTCTTTCTTTGCACTGTTTCTCTTGGCCCCCCCCAAAGTATTTAACTGCCAGATATTCCAGAAAAATCTGACTTCAAATTTTGGCTGTTTCTATTATGTTTTATTCATTCATTTGTGTTTGGAAAGTCTGACTGTCCCAGGCACGTGAAAGCAGTTGACACCTTGGTCAACTGGCTTGTGTTGCTGCTACTTTGAGCTACCTGGCCAGAAGCACATAGAATTTAGTATTCCAGAAAATCAAATATCAAACAATTTATCACCATGCAGTCATATTGCTAAAGTTAAACTGGAGTAGCCATTTTATACCTAACCACATTTCAACCATTTTATAGCTAACAGCATTTTAAACCCATAGGAGCAACAATTACTTGTACAGTGTTTCAGACAATCAAAACATCAAAAACTGATTAGAGTCTTTAGTAATGGACACCAATTTTCATGTATACCATGTACACATTTCAGCAAAGTCTCTCTCTTTTGCAGATTTAATCAAGGAAAAAGAGTGTGAGGTAAGTCGACCTTCATCGTAGATATAAGACCAATAAAGGACATCAGTGATTGTGACATATGGCTTATCCTGCTTGTAGATCCGATTCTGTTATAATCCCAGCCTTATGCTTCATATATTTCTGGAAGACATAAATGACCATTAGTAGAAACTGTCAACCATTGGTTTCTTCAATTTTCCAGTGACTGTCTATGCATGTAACGCACATACAGGCTGCACGAATGGGATGAAAATCTAAATATCTACTCCTTGATATGTCTAAAAAAAAAGTTGTTTTTGCCTTTTTTTTTAAATTCACCCTTAAAAAAAAGGTTTTTAGTAGTGGTTTAATTTACTATGTAAGTTTATGCTATATTGGTTGCTTAGTTTGTGTCCAGCAACGTTCAACCTTGTTTTTTTTTCTTCAAAAGTTTAGACTTTATTATTGATCATGGCCCAACAAAAGGAGAGAGAAGTAACTTATTCATTGATCACTCCTTTTTTTTTTTCCAATCTTCTAATTAATCACCCCCAACATAGTGCCAAAAGACATTGGTCTCATGATAGTCTCTACTGAGTGACTAACCCAACCTGTGTTTATTTCTTTTATGTCAGCTAATTACCAATCTTAATCAGTTTTGCTTTTAGGCCATTTTAGGGGGAAAGACTAATCATTCTTTGGTAATTCTTACAAGTATAATCAGTGTCTTTTCTAACTTGGAAAAAAACAAAGAATAAGTATCCTACCATCAGATTGTCGTCTGTTATATACTTGTGTATGTTTTCAAAGGCATTGCTGGGGATGGAGGTGGGGCTATTTATAAATATCCCCCCCATTGGGCCTCCAATAGAGGAGGGCCCCCAAAATCTTCATAAATAGTTGTTCATCTACTGCATTTCTACTGACAAATCTCACTAAATGTTAGAGGGGCCTTCAAGGAACCAAGCCAATTAAGCCTTGAATTCCTCCCAAATCTGTAGCTATGCCTCTATATGCTTTACAATATAGTTGGAGATCTGGAATCTTTTACAAAAGTAATATTAGAACACTAGCATAATACCCATAAAAAAATGACAAGATTATTTAAGTATTAATCGGAACTTATGCCAAGGATCAGAATGCTATAAGAATCCCAACGGTAATACCAGTACTATTTTACTAGTAAGTTTTGGCATCCTGGTATGTTGGACATAAATTAAATTCATAAGCTGCTTGTAATTAACAGTTAAACTCTTCAATGATTAGCATGAAAAATAGAGGGACTCTCCTGTAAATTGAAGTTTTTTTTTTAAATTCTAATCCCCAAATGGTTAAAGGAAGATAATTTCGATCAGAAGTTATTCCCCCTAAATTGACCTTCTATTTTCTTTGCATGAATTTAAGAGTTAAATTGATACTTTCCTTTGAACTAGCATTACTATTCAGACAAATCAGGCATTGCTTTGGGGACACTGTATGACTTGATATGGATACACATTGCATTTTTATGTACGTGGATAGATCTTGATTCTTTGCTTGATGTCTATTCTTTCTGCTGCACTTATTTAGGAGACAGAAGACATCAGCAATAGTCATTATAAACATGGTCTGGTAGAATGCATAGAGAAACATTTGCAATGGCAAATAGACAAACAAGAAGTTTCACCTGAAGAACAACAAGAGTTGGTAAGTAATACAAGTATTTTCTTCTAATCCTTTAATTCATTTAGGCCTGGAGTGCGCATTGGTGCACTTTGAATTTTACGGCCTTTTTGATTATATAATGAAGTCACATATATTTGTATAATTTTAAATCCATATCTTATAACCTAAAAAATGATATATGACTTCCCCAGGTTTCTTAGAAAATGAGAACTTAAATCAATTGCTTTGTAACCCTTGAAAAAAGCCGAGGCTGAATGAGTCAATGTAGTGTTTCCCAAACTCTGTATCATAGCACTTAAGTATGTTGATGATGATAATCATTAGGTGTGTCGCAATATCAAGTACAATTTTGTACATCTTTCAAAAGATATTTCTCTTGAGTCGACTGAAATAGCATTGTATACTTGGCTTTGCTAACCAATATTCAAGTTATGTGTTACAAAAATTTTGTCTTTAATAAGTTTATTGTCAATCGAAAAAATTTTGAAAGCTCTACCTTAATGGAACAATTTTTTTCACTGAGCATTTAATTTTGACTCTCATGTTTTTATTTTTTTAATACATATACGTGCATAAAAAATACTCCAGTGGGACAAATATTTACATTCGCATCCAAACACAGATTTCTCTTCCATACCCATGTCAACGTGTGATGTTCTTAGAAAGCACAAAAATCAAAAAATGTATAAATACAAGATGATCGATTAAGGTGTAAACCCACCATCACCAAGATGTGCTTTCAGGTATGAAGTTTTTTTCTCAAAAAGAAGTTGTAAATCTGAATATCTGTTATGAGAAATGTTTTGATTTTGACCTGCTGAGTATAGTAATTCACAGCACAATATGAAGTTTGTATTATTGACCAGGCAATAAAATCATACTTGGCTTTTTCACCTTCACCAAAATTGTTGTCTAGAATAAATAATGTTCATCAATGAACTTATCTTTATTTTTTCTATTCTTGTATTTGTAGATAGCTGTTCTTCTGCATGAAGTAGCCAAAATTGAGCCGTATATCAAAGAGCAGATATATAATCCTTCTTTGGTAAGTAGACATTATGACTTCTTTCAGGAAAGCTGAAGTGTGTATCTCTGGTATCTTAATGTTTGGCCTTCATCATCTAAACAAAACCTGAATCTTATTGGAGCGGTGTATATTATAATCTTGAAAAATACAAATGGTTGAAATAATGAAAACACAATGCCAAAAGTTCAATATTGGTGAAGGTCAAAATCCCAAACAAACAAAAGTGGACAACTTGAAATCCCTAATCATCCTTTTCTTGATACTTTGTTAAAGGATTTCGAGGGAGGGGGGGGGGGTAATGTCAGTCTTCCTTACCATATTCTCTTCAACGTAATGGTGGGAATCTGTGAAATTTTTCTTTAAGAAGAATTGGAAAAAAAATCCAATGTAATTGTTTTCTTCCATTTGTGAGTAATTTTTTTTCTTAAATGGATAATTTGGGATTCCAAGTTGTCTACCTTTGTTTTATTTGGTTGAAAAATGGCTCGAATGAAATGCTGTGTTGACAACATCAAAGATGGAAAAAAGAGATTCAATTCTTAGAACAAAAGTTGAAACTATAAGAATCTACTTTTAAAAAAATCTTGTTTGAAACTATATGACCATTACATGATATATGATCACAATCATTAATTCTCCAACAGAAAACATACCGTATTTAGACATATATAAGTCTCACGCAAATATAAGTTGAATCCCATTTTTCATTTTGATATCTGGTACAATATTTTCATTTAATTCTTTCTGATGATAATTGGATTCTCAACTCCAAGTAAAAGCTGCACCTAAACATTTGGAATAAAAAATTGGTACAAAAATGTTTAGCTTATACACAAGTGAATGCGATATGTGAATTTCATAACAGCCAGTCATGATAATCCATTTTAAATCGGTTTCTATAATTAGGTTTATTTGTCTCTTTTTCAGAATGAATTACAAAAAAGAAAATTAAGCTCTACATTGCATCAGATTGTGCTTCAAATTTGTGAGAAGTTATTCCAACACTACTGTGATAAAGCTCAAGGTGAGTCTCCATACCACTGCTTTCCAGACTTTTTGGGACCACTGCCCCCTTTTAGAGCATATATTTCATCAGCCCCCCGCCCCCAAGTAAAGTCAGTCAAAAGTAATGTGTTGAAAATTAAATTTCAAAATCAAATTTAAGCATTTATTTTATAGCTTGAATATAATTGTACAAAAGTATGTCAAGTTTTTTGTTTCACAATGAATTTAAGTTTAGTTGTGGTCAAATTATTTAGATATGTTAATAGAGTTCTTCAAATCAGAAAAACAGAAAATGTATGAACTATAAAACAGTGAAATCAGCTTTTCAAACACATGACTTCATATGTAGGAGATGTCAATTTGTGTTCTTTGCCCCCTACCCCTCTCATTACCTCTTGTCTCCCAACATCCCACTTACCACTCCTTAGAGTACCCCTGTGAGTCTTCTAGCACCACCACCTGAGTCTTCCAGCCCCTCTCAAGGGGGCAGTAGCACCCATTTTGGGAATCACTGCTCTATATTGATGTGCTGTCTATCATCAGCTGTATGATATAAACCTTGATCTATGGTTCATATTGAAGGAAAGGATAATTCAAAGCTGGGTTTATCAACTAACCAACCCCAGCTCAACTTTCACCTCTTTGGGGATTATATTGTCCCGGTTGAGAATGACTCATTTAAAGTGCATGTACAAAATTATTTGGGATCTAAATCATCCAAGTATTGAATTTTCCAAAACTGTCTGAAAGAGTAGTATTTTTGTCTATGACTATTACGAAGTGCTTGACATGCATATATAGACCAGTGTTTATATTATTCATTATCCCATCTTTAGTCAGGTGTTTAGCTTGCAGATCATCAGCAGCAGCAACTTTTTAGTGTCCATCATCATTGGACAGAGACCTTCCCCAGGATTCATCAGGCTTCTCTATCATGGGCGTCACGGAGCCAATACTGAACTTGTCTATTTCATGCCATCTTATATTATGCCGACCACAGTTTCATATATATGATCTCTTAGGATCCGCATTAAGAGTTGTGATGTCCATCAGTTATCTGACATTCTAGCAACATGACCAGCCCATTGCCATTTGAGTTTTCCAATGGATTCTATACCCCTGATTCCTGTTTTTTTTTATCTAATATACTGTGCGGTCTTGAGATCTTTATATGTGATGTTGAGCATGATTCTCTCATGTGCACATGGCATGGTTATCAGTTTGAGGGTCAATCTTTTGGTTAGCTTCCATGTATCAACTCCTCCATCGGTGACTATCGGGAGGATGCATTGGTTGTAGACCCTTCTTTTTAGAACTAATGGTATTTTCTTGTCCTTAAAGGTTGAGCTTGCTTTCCTGAAAGCTTGCTCGCCTGAAAGCTTGCCATCCTAGAGTGATTCTTCGCTAATGTTTCCTAAACATTCACTGTGAAGCTGTCACAGAGTTTGTTTTGATGAACTTTTTACTGCAGTAACACTCTACTGTACTGACCAATGATCCATGCTGACTAAACTCCAAGCGATGTGCTGCTATATTATCAAGAAGCTACCAGTGAACTCAACCTGTAACAAAAGAAACAACATTTAAAAAAGTCACAGTTGTTTCTGTTCCACTCTATGTTACATAAGTGAGAAACAGCAAAAAGCAACAATTGAAAAGTTTGTGTTGAAAACCTTTGCAGAAATAATGGATGACTCTTTCTCTCTAGGCCATAAATTTTTGAAAATAAATTTAACATTCTCAAAAGTTGGTGGGGTTGGGGGGGGTGTTCTTTTCATCCACGTTGTGTCCAGAGTGCCGAGCAGTGTTCCCTCTAATTTATGCATGGCCAGCATTGGACCAAAAAGCCTGTGAGCAACTGTAGAAATGTAGTGTGCAGAAAATATTTTTATTTTTGAGACAATCATTAATTTTTTGTCTAAAGTTTATGAAACAAAAGTACTTACTGTGGACTTGAACAACATTGGTGATTCTCAGCTTCATTTTGGAATACAGGAGGCTGTACTGCAAAGTTTCAAGAATATTATTATGTTTTATCTACAATGTGTGCAATCATAAAACACACTTTATCAAGCAATGATTTGGTGTCTTTCAAACTGAATCTTTATGGATATTCCAGTCTTGTATTAGAGCAGTGTTTCCCGAACATAGGCATATGGAAAGTCTTTGATTAAGGGGGACAAGGGGCTTGATTTGTCCAAAATTATTATCAGTTTTGCCAGAATTACACTGATTTGCCCAAAATTTTACACTGAATTTTTCCTGAATTAAGCTGGACCCCCCCCCCAAGGCTTGTATGCCTATGTTCCCAAACTTTTTCTACCTCTTTCTCTTAAGATTTTCATCAGTACCCCAATAAAGCCGGACAAAAATGATAGGTAAATTTTTTGATAATTTGAGCATTTATTCTATAACCAAAAATATATTGGCACAAGAGTCTCTAAAAGTACTTGATTAATTAAAATAAAAAATAATTCCTCTACACTGCACTCGATAATGCAACCCAAAGTCACGTCTTCCCCTAACTCCCCTGAACCCTCTGATTGGCCTGGTTATGAGTGACAAGAAATGAATGATCATTGTTGTCCAGGGCAATACATGTGGTATTGTCTAACCATATCAAATCACCGTAGCCTCCAAAATTGCCCTGCCTGAGCAACCAGCCAAGTGGGCTAAAGACTTTGCTCTCTTTGCTTGTGTGAGTTTCCAGACACCCCTGGTCACATTTCTGGGGCTACAACTTTGAAACTTTGCATGAGTATACCACTAAACACCATCTAAAAATTTTTTTTTGTTTCTTCAAAAATGTGCTTTTCTGTGTTTTTCTGTGGTCATTTTGGACCAACAATGACCTAATCTTGAGCTGATTTTTGCAGGGGATAATTTTAGATGAAAGATCTATTTTTTTGGATAATTTCAGATAGAAGATCTATTTTCTTAGATAATTTTTTTGATCATTAGTTCTTGTTCATATGCAGACTATTGTGACTCATATATGCAAGGCATGGATGTATGCTTTCCTCATTGTGTATGAATAACTCATAGGATTTTTATGTATGTTTCCAGTTCTGACTGCCAGGGGAATATTTTCTGGGACTGCTAATATCTGTCGACTGCGAACACAGCTCACCATGGATGCTGAAAAAATGTATGAGTTTCTTTTTTTTTATAAATGATTGATTTATATTACATACAGATAGAAAAGTTCCATTTTATAACATGAGTGTTGGAGCCCAAGAAAGGCAACTGCATTATAACTGAGCCATGGATAATCAGATGTCAATTACACGTTTATTGGTGAACAAGCGCATTGTTTTCATCACAAAATCCAAGATATTATGTGTAATAGGCCAATTAATCACATGTTAGTTAGTTGCTAATTGGAGAAATTTGATATCTTAGTCATATCAAGTCATTTGATGAAATTCTGTTTTTATTCATGGTTTTCTTTACGAGTGGAAGATGATATAAATGAAAATGTTGGGGGTCCACCTCTTACTCATTTAATATTGTGAAAATGAGCTCTTTTATATCATGGAACACTTGTATTGATATAACACAGAAAAAGGCAGAACAAAACCTCTTTAAATTGTACTTTTTAGGCTCAAAGAATCATAAACAGGTTTTCATTTGTTTTTTAAATTCCATCTGGAAAATAGGGCTATAATGAATATTTCACAAATTTCTGGGAAATCTCTAGTTTCACAATCAGTGCGGTAATGGTTAACAAGCTTGTGATGCTAACCATCACTACAGTAATGGGTTTGATCTTCACTGGGTGTCCCACTACTGTGGCCTTGTGTCAAACCTACGAAATAGCAAGTATATTCAGCTTCAGTATTTATAGTGTATATACAGCATAGCATGACACAAGGCCACATTAGAAGGCCACCCAGTAAGGATCAAATTCATTACAGTAGTAATGGTCAGTATGACAAGCTTGTTAACCATTACTACACTGATTGTGAGACAAGAGATTTCATGAAATGTTCAGGGATTTCACAAAAATTTGTAGATATTCCACAAAATCACTAGATTCATAATCTAGTTTCATATATATATATAATTTCAGTTTATATATGTTATAGTAAGATTATATACCTGTTTTGTTTTTAAATGCCCAAAACATTTGCATAGTAAACAACCGATGATTCCAACATAAAAAAATTCACACATAGTAGCATAATTCCTAAGTCCGCGCAAAACATAGAAAAAACTCTGAAGAAAATTGCATAAATTACATCAACAAATATTGGGAAATAATTGAGGGAAATGATCTAACTTTTTTGAAAAATGTTTTGATGTATATTTTGTGTTCAAAGTTGTAAAGCTTTTTAGACTATATATATATGTATATATATATATATATATATATATATATATATATATATATATATATAATGCATATGGTACAGATCAGGTTAGCAATATAGCATGATATAAAGCAACGTCTGATATGTGATGGATTTATTTCATTGAGTGCTCAATACATTCAACTTATACTTCAAAAGTCAAGTTGTTTTAGTGTCGAGCTAGAAATATGTAATAAGATGTGGATTTGCTACACAAACAAGTTCATGTTTCTACCCTCTCTGGGGCTCATCAGATGAATGGTTGTCTGTATTTTTAGATTCTCGTTTGGAGAATTAGGTGAGAATCTTGTGGGTGTTGCTGTGAGTGGGAGGAGTTACTAATTTTCTTTTATTGTTTTTAGTAGTGTGATAAAGTGATAAATGTACTTTCGGCTTCTTTGAAATTTTAGCGAATTTCAATAGCTTGAATTTTTAGTTTAGGCAGAGATTACAAGAATTTTTTAAATTTTGGCATGTGTTAGTTTGTCTTAAAATCTATAAAATAGAAAAAAATGAAATAACACTAAAATGCAGGCATTGCTCAACGAATATAATATAATCGCAATCCATACATTAGTAAATTGAAGGTAATGTAGATAGTCTATTCACATACCAATCAACCCAAAAAGCTTTTCACCAACATTATCTACTCCCTAACACGCCCAAGTAAATTAAGAATAATACAATCCACTAGAGCCATAAGGGATACCAACATGGGCAATAAACCCAATGCCAAATATCAAGGTCAAGATGAAAACATCCCTCAGAAAACAATTAAGCATCCTTTCAGAGATAACTCCTAGACCTAGCTCATACCCTTTGACATGTAACTTACAACCACCAACAAAAACATTCACGCTACTAAAAACAATAAAACAAAATGAATAACTCCTCTCACTCACAGCAACACCTACAATATTCCCACTAAATTCCTCAAACTAGAATCTAAAAACAGACAATCATTCACCTGATGAGGCCCAGAGAGGGCAGAAAAATAAACTTGTTTGTGTAGCGAATCCACATCCTAATATATATATATATACATATATATATATATATATATATATATATATATATATATATATATATATATATATATATATATATAAAAATGATAAATTGCATTATATTATATAGAAACTTATTTGAGATGATATCCTGTTGTTACACAGTTAACGTATCACTTGCCCTAGACAACATAAATAAAGAAAATAGGGCTGTTTCCTGCAGCAGCCTCATTTTCTGTAATTGTTTATTCTCTTTACCTTGTCTAAATTGAGTGATGAATCAACCATGTAATGATGGGAGATCATCTCAAAAAGGTTTTATATAATATAACACAATCTATAATTCATTCTGTCGAACCAAACTTGTACATTTCTTTATATATATATATATATATATATATATATATATATATAGATAGATAGATAGATAGATAGATAGATATACTGACTAATTTATATTGCTTTTGCACAGTCTCACTATCCAAGGAGTGAAACGAATGTTTGTAACCATGAAAGATTTATCAACAGAGGATTGTCTGGAAATAACTGAAGAAGGTATAAGGGTAAGATCTTTAAAGAAAACCTTTTTGCGCTTTCAGCATCAATACACATAACTACAATCAATGCTATTCAAATACTGGTTGAGTATCCTTTATCTGAAAAGCCTGTGACAAGAAATGTTTCAGATTTTAGATTTTTTTCAGGTTTTGGAATAGTTGCATATACATAATGAGATATCTTGGGGATGATGCCCAAATCAAAGCACAAAAAACATTTATGTTTCATATATACCTTGAACATATAGTCTGAAGGTAATTTATACAATTTCTAAAAAAGTTTTATGCATGAAACAAAGTTTGCAGTGATGATAGTAAGTAACAAATTGTCACCAATGTTGTTGCGAATTTGATTTCATCAAGACTTGTTTCATCTTTCACTGTTTTTGATGTAAGCATAGTTTCACATTTCTGAAGAGTTATATTAAGATGACTCAACTTTTACTTGTGTCAGGATGATTTGAATAAAGTCTTGGAAATCAGCCTCATGTTTGAATTATGATATTGAGATCAGGTGTAGAATTTTCCACTTGTAAGGTCATGCTGGTTTTCAAAAAGTTATGGATTTGAAGCATTTTGAATAACAGACTTTCAGATAAGAGATATTTAACCTGATATTAAAAATTTTGTCTACCAGAAAATTCAATAACACTGTAGTGACCCTATTTTATTTCCAGTTAAAATTAAATCGAAAATAAATACAAATAAGTACATGACTATAGATACAAAACCTGCCTGAAAGCTAGCCACATAGTTAATGATGTCACTTCCTTTGGCTCCTGTCAATAAAGGCATAAACTTCTTTTAACCATGGCTTACTTCAGCCGTAGTCTCTCTCAGACAGTTATCTCCCTTGTCTGCCAGACAGTAACGTTTCTATTCTTTTACCATAACTATACCAATTAACGAATTGAGGTTCAAGAGTCTTACAAGGGAAGAGGAGAAGTGATAATGATGATAGTCCTGAGTAGAAGTAAGATATAGTAGTTCTGAAGATGGCGTCCGCCACACAGTGAGTTGCCGTGACGTAACAATGAGTTGAAAAAGAAAATGGAAGTCAATAATCAGCTATGACTGTCCCAGATGTAAAAATTCCGGTAGCCATTATTGCCTTTGTTAGAAGCATATGCGGCTATTCTAAATGTATAGACAATGAAGTATCAAACAAAGAGTTCTTGCAACAAGGAATGAAAACAGAAGCAGATGTTTTGGATAAACAATGAATCGTACATTTAATAGATGAATCAGACATTTAGAATGGTATGTACATTCCGCTGAAAAAGAGAACACATAAACTTTGGAGAATAATTGTTTTAGTATGGGTCTGATTAGTAAGTAACTTCTTATAAAGAAGGAGACGTCAAGGAGAGAGTAAACTATTAGGTTATTCCTATACATGAGAATGTAATATAGAGGAGGCCTCTGATTTGTTTGAGAAACAAGTAACATGATAGATCAAATGTTGTTTGGTTTATCTATTGATAGAGTCTGATCAGTGATGTTTTTGATAGTGAGTGGTATAGTTGACCGAGGTAAGTTATCAAAAAGTAGTTGGTTCAGTTTTAAGCACCAGGTAGCTAAAAGGGACCAATGAGATAAGCGATCAGATTGGCTCAAATGTGAAAAAAATTATTATATAATTACATATATTACTGATTTTTAGCTACAAAGAGTGGAGGTCACATTATATTTGACTTCACATTGTACTCAAATAAATGAAGTACTAATGTAATTGAACAAGATCTATAGGGGTCTATAGGGGACTATTTCAAATCATTGAATGAAAAACACGTCTAATAGTGCAAATGACCTTTAATAACTTCTCTAATTTTTATAAATGTGTGTGAGTGTGTTTATGTATGCACATCTCTCACATTCACTCTCTTTCTCCTTCTCTCAGTCTTTCTTTCTCTCTCTCTCTCTCTCTCTCTCTCTCTCTCTCTCTCTCTCTCTCTCTCTCTCTCTTAAAATATGTTTAAGAACATGGGACAGATGAAAAAAAGAAAGAGGGACTATGTGACCAACAGCTAAAATAAGTCTGGTCAATCACTCAATAGAAACGGTCACATGACCAACGTTTTTTGGCAGCATACCATGTTGGAGCTGATTAATTAAAAAATTAGAGAAAGGTGTGAAAAACTATTTAGAGGGGAAATTTCAAAAACAAAAAAAATATTTTTTTCTAAACATAGTAAAAAGTAAATGTTCAAATTTTCAGTCCTTTACTTTCACTGGTTCAGCCTGTTCACGTGATACATACACAACTAGACCAGCTTAAAAACTGAAGGAATCTATACTGACAGTTTTTGTTGATGGTTTCTAATAAAATGTATGAGGTTAGCTATGAAAAAAATATTGATTTTCATTTGTTTGCTTTTTTAAATTTTAGACTGTTCAACGTCGATCAGATTCTGGAGAGTCTTCGGAGATTTCTGAGGTAAGTTCAGATATCTAAGTATATAAATTTTTTGTGTGTATATCATGTTTTTGTACTTTTGATTTGAGAGCTATAATCTAAAAACTATTTTCTAAAGACACTGATTATGAAAAGATTACCAAAAGATGCTAATTACATGTACGTTTTAACTTTACAATAAATGTTAAAAATGATTCCCTTTAACTGGGATGTGGGTTCGCTTCCATTTCATTACATAAAATTTCAAATTACTGGTAAAATTTAAAAGTTAATTGGACAAGAACATTTTTGTAGCTTGTGCAACTGATTAATTAGCAAGAGTCACCAATTTCAATAGTGATTTGGTGTATTGGAATGCTAAACATTAAGTAGTTACTTAGAATTGGTATTACTTTTGTGACACTCTGTGCATTAACTCATTCAGGGCTTTTTAAGGGTTCCAAAGCAAGGGCACAGTGGATGGATTCAGGTTTTCTCAATCTCTTAGAAACCCTGGGCAGTCATATATTATTTTGAAGGTTACAAGATATCGATTCCATTTATGGCAAAATAATACAAATGTAATGGTCATGTGACTCCATTATGTATTCAAAATGGCCACAGAATTGGAAGCATGGCTACGTGTGCTCCTGAATGAGTTAAATGAAGAAACTTGTCTCATTTCTTTATCTTTATCTTTTCTCAACAATTGTAGATCATTAAACAGATGCCGTCCATCAATTTGGAGGGATTACTTCCAGCTTGTCTCTATACTCTCTCACAAGCAAATAAGCATTTAAGTAAGTTTACTTTCCTTATCTTAATTTCACCTTTTTTTAGCTGACATATGATGATAAATGTAATTTGGTTAATTCTAACTGATGAGAAATCATCAACCAAAACTGTTAACATAAGTTTCTTCAGTTTTCAAGTTGGTCTGGCTGACTATGTACATATATATGTACCATGCGTACAAGGTGCAGCAATGAAGCTAGAGGGCTGAAAATTCAGTGCTGGTTTTTCTTAAGAGTTACAAAGCCAGGACATAATGGATGGATTTAGGTTTTCTCATTTTCTAAGAAACCATTTTCTCCTTATTATATCAAGAAAAATACTTTTGTTTGTTTTGTCAAAATTTCCCCCAAATAGGTTTTTAATGGGGGGTTTGGATTTACTATATATCTTATCTATCTTGAATAGGGCCCTTAGGTTGTGATTGGCATAGGATTCTTGAGTTTTTAAGATAGTCTAGCTGGCTGATTTATCTATCACACATACAGGCTGCACCAAAGGTTTGGAGGCTGAAAATTTCTACATTTATTATTCATTATGTTTAGAAAAAATGTGTTTTTTTATTTAAAATCCCTCCTCTAAACAGGTTTTTAGTAAGGGTTCAATTTGCAATGCAAGTTTATGCTAAATCGATCCTTTTGCATTACATTTGTTTTTTTGAAAATTCAGACTATTTTAGTAATAACAGGCCAAAAAAGATAAAAGCAGTAACTTATTCATTGATCACCACTTCTGCCAATTTTTCAATCAATCACCCCCAATATGACTGTTTCTATTGAGTGGTTAACCAGATCTGTTTTCTCTATTATTTGTTTTTTGTTATCAGAACTTTCCAACTGTTATACCCCTGAAGAAGGCTTAAGCAACTGAAATGTTATGATGAAAAAAAAAGATGAGGATATTAGTAAAAGTTTCCCTTCACTTTTGAGCCCTTAAAAAAAGAAAAAAAGTTTCCCTTCACTCCTGATCACTTAAAGAATTATGTATAAACATATGAAATAAGATATGTATATGAATATCTGTGTATTGAAATGAAAGTAAGGGTCCAGTTTCGTATTATAGCTACATTGTAAATATAACCCTTCCTCTAAAACATTTAACTTTAAAACCTCCGCCTAGGTCCATTGAGTATGCATGCCAAACCACTCATGTACATCTGTTCCTGTTGAAGTATCTAGGATCTGTGCTTAAAGTTGCAAATAGTTGCACTGTCCTTGAGACCAGAGTTCAAAGTTGCAGATGGTCATATTGTCCTGATTCTTCCCCAAAGGAGTGGTGGAACCCTATAGCCAGCTCAGGCACCTACCAGTGGAGGATGATCTCGTCCTGTTTAATTGATTATATCAGGCTATGGACTTATTGATCCTGCTTCATAGATCATGGTATTAATCCTCCCTCATAGATCATGATCTGTAGTTCGACTTCTTTTCTGCATTTCAGTTCTTCACCAAAACTTTTCTTATGGAGACTCATGGGATGAACTTGACTTACAAAAGACCTGAGCTGCCATGATGTTATTTGTGGTTTAAACACAGATCAGCCTTTCAGTTACAACACTCCCACAAAGGGGCAGCAGACCCCCTGTAGCTAGCTTGCATCTGCCAGGAGAAGGACACTCTTGTCAAACCTTTGGGCTTGGCACCTATCTGTGCTACCTTGGCAGACCATAGGATGCTAACCGTTGATTTACAGAGTGGGGTTGGTCCTTGGCAAGTCATCTACACTTTAAAATTCTACTGCTCAGGCCGGAAGGTTATTCCCCCACATAGGCCCTGCCGTCTACATTTCTACTGCTGTTGAAAACTCTCCCAACACTCTTTGTCTGCTGAGCCAAGCCATTCATTCATTCATTCATAGTATGACAGACAATCGGACAGTGTGTCACCGTTCACTTATATATTCACAAGATGAGGTATTGTCAACTATTACTAATTTGGACTAGTTATTCCTTTCATCTCAACTTCAGTTGGTTTCCATTGCAACTACTCAGACGGCAATGAGTAAAAGCAATGAAAACCAATCAAAGTTGAGAAAATACTAATCAAAAATTGTCAACGGTTGACTACGCTTCATCTAATAAGAATAAATCAAAATGATATCACTTCTATTAATACAAAGTAGTGAGCATAAAAACAACTAGAGTGCATAAAAACGATAACAAATATGATGCCAAGTGATTAGGCAAAGATGGAGGATGAATTTAAGGACAGGATATGATTCTTTGCCAGCTATAAGAACTCTAGTAGCTCAACTGGTAGAGTACACACCATTCATAGGCAAGCTTCCTGAGGTAAAAGGGGTGCAAGTTCAAGTCATGCTTTGAGCATATTCTCTATTTCCACTATACCCTTCATTCTTTAAAAACAAGTTCTAAAGTCCTCTTTCAGGATCATGGTTGGCCTGCACTGTTTACTCACAGCTGTAGACTGGTGGTTTGATTCCTTGGTCCTTGGACCATCCATCTCCAGGCTTCCTCAATACAACTCTTTATGTTTAGTGCCAAGCAGAAAGGCATTGAATACCATTTTAAACCCCTTGGTATGATCCAGCCATGAATTGAACCCACAACCTACTGAACCAGAGGCAAGCAATCTACCACTGGTGGTCGGTATTGTCTGAGTAGTTGTGATGAAAAGCAACCGAATTTAAGATGAAAGAAAATACTCATCAAAAATCAGTTATGGATGTGGAAATTAGTTTGAATGAGCCTAAATACAATAAGTTGATGCTTTACTTATCTTTTTATTGTACACATTTAAAAAATTTTTTCTCTCCAGAAGATCCAGTTACACCGATTCCTACTGATCGAAGTTTAGCAAATGATTTAACAGGAAGGTCAGTAACAATTTGCAGTTATAAATTGAATATATATTGGTATACTTATATGATCCCATCATGAAAACTCAATGAGACTTAACAGTTTCATCTTGCAATAGAAGGACAGCCCAAATTGAGTTAAGAGAAAACAAACAAAAAAATTAAGATGAAGTTAAATGGACAAAACCAATAAAACATTTTCAGTTTTGACGAGCTTTTATCTCCATCCTAACTTTCATTTGTTTTTTATTACAACTTTTGAATCAGACTGTAATCCTATGGTAAGTCAAAATTAATAATAATGTTGCTATACTTTATCCAAGAATAAATTTAAAAAAAAAGAAAATATCGTTGTATTTTCTGTTCTGTTAGGTTTTTACAGACTTGAGATTGAACACAAGCTACAAAAACCAATGGACTCTATGACATACACAGTAGGCTAAAAGATAGTATCTATGCAAGAATACTAATAAAGATGAATAGTAAAGGTATCCAAGATTTCATTTGTATTTACTAGGAGATAAAGTATTATAAATCATTATTACTAATGCATAACTGTTGATACACTAAACTACCAGAACTCGGTGGCAAATGTCACTCCAAATCAAACCCTTAAACTTAACCCACTATCCATAATCTCTTCTGCACCATGTTCCTTATTAACTGTTCGGTCAGTTCAATCTAATTTTGCTTGTATTTTTTAAATTTTTTTATTGTTTAGTAAATGAAGCATTATAAATTATTATCATTTATGATTTTCACAACTATTTATCTTCATCTTAATTGTAGTTGCTTTTTATTGCAACTAAACTCGGGCCGGGTACTATTAAGCAGTGAGTAGATAAATTAATAGCGTAGATCAGAATAAAGAATAAGTTGCAGGTGAGAATCAAATCTACCATCGTCTATACTAGAGGGTGGCTCATTCAATATGCAACCGTTCTTATCACAAAACTACTGGAACTTAATGGCAAGTGTCAGTCCTAATCAAACCCTTAAAATCACTCCTGTTTGCTATTAACTGATAATTCAGTTCAATTCAGTTTTATTTTTATGTTGCATTATTTACTCACCACTGAAGTGTACGTTGCCTAAGTTTAATGCAAGTAAAAGCAACAACAGTCAAGATGAAGATAAATAGTAGTAAAAATTATTGATAATAATGGTATCTAATATATGTAGACACAGTGATCCCTAACTTTTTCAAATCATGGCACCCTTTGTCGATAAGATTTTTTCTACAATGCTCTATGTCACAAAACACTGAACAATTACACTTACTTTATTTTTAATAAATTTCATTAGTTTTTACCTTCATCTTAACTTTTTGTCATTTTTATACAACTTTCAACTTGGGTCATTGTGTCTAATGCAATGAATAGTAACGCAACCTGTAATGAAGAGTAAATCAACTGTGAGAATCGAACTGAGAGTTGTAAAAAAAATTAAGATGGGTGTAAAAACTAGTCAAATTCAATAAAAAATCATATGTTACAATACTTCATCCAATAATGATAATGAAAAGTACATTTACGTTTATAGAGATTTGCTTAGTTAGGTAAAAAAGATTATAAATCATCAGATTTAAATTCATAAGGAGTTTTATATTTGTTTCCTCTTTTAATAACAGCTATGAAAGTAAACATTATACAAGTAAATATTATACAAGCAAACATTATATTAGTGAACATAAGATAGATAAACCAAGAGATTCTATCACTGTGGCTGCACATTAGTACATTGAATTATAATTGCCCAGAACAATTAAAATTTTTGAACATCCAGCTGCACCCCCAGGAGTCATCTGCAATGCCCCTGAGAGCTGTGGCACACATTTTGGGAATCATTATCTTGATATATAATCAGTATATCTTGTATTCTATCCATACATTCCTACTGATCAATTCATCAACATCTACATTTCTCTGTGTTACAGTTTTCGAACAGAAGATTTTGAATATGCTCCAGTCATTAGGGTGAGCCTCATTCCCTTTTCTCCTTGTATTTGTTCTTTAGAAATCTTTACTGCACACAATAAGAAAAGAACTATCAAATTTTATATGGACTTTATATGGTCCATATTATACAGCGGAAATTTCAGATAAAAATTCAGCTAATTATTGTGTCAGGCTATGGACTTACTGATCCTCCATCATTGATCATGGGGAGATGTTATACTAAATCTGCTGTTCAACTTCTTTTCAGCGTTACAATTCCCAACCAAACCTCTCTTATGGTGACACGATTTTGGATGAACTTGACTTAGAAACACCGAAGCTGGCACGGCGTCACTCTCTGGAAAATCAACATTTCTCTGAGTTTCTGACTGTATTAGATTGGGAGGTGAGTTTTTCTACGATATTTTTCCCCTTTGTCTTTGAAGAAATTCAAGTAGTTTAATAGTTTATTTGCTTCTTTATAGCTTGTCATGCCAGTCAGTCAGAAACATTAGTGTATTTATATTGATCTTTAGCAGTTCAGTGTCAGCTAGATTAAGTGAGTTGACAGTTTCACACACTCAGAGGATTCATTGGTCTTCAAACCCCACTTGGACATTAAGTGAGTTGGCAGTTTCACACACTCAGAGGACTCATTGGTCTTCAAACCCCACTTGGACATTAAGTGAGTTGGCAGTTTCACACACTCAGAGGACTCATTGGTCTTCAAACCCCACTTGGACATTAAGTGAGTTGGCAGTTTCACACACTCAGAGGACTCATTGGTCTTCAAACCCCACTTGGACATTAAGTGAGTTGACAGTTTCACACACTCAGAGGACTCATTGGTCTTCAAACCCCACTTGGACATTAAGTGAGTTGGCAGTTTCACACACTCAGAGGATTCATTGGTCTTCAAACCCCACTTGGACATTAAGTGAGTTGACAGTTTCACACACTCAGAGGACTCATTGGTCTTCAAACCCCACTTGGACATTAAGTGAGTTGGCAGTTTCACACACTCAGAGGATTCATTGGTCTTCAAACCCCACTTGGACATTAAGTGAGTTGGCAGTTTCACACACTCAGAGGATTCATTGGTCTTCAAACCCCACTTGGACATTAAGTGAGTTGGCAGTTTCACACACTCAGAGGACTCATTGGTCTTCAAACCCCACTTGGACATTAAGTGAGTTGGCAGTTTCACACACTCAGAGGACTCATTGGTCTTCAAACCCCACTTGGACATTAAGTGAGTTGACAGTTTCACACACTCAGAGGACTCATTGGTCTTCAAACCCCACTTGGACATTAAGTGAGTTGGCAGTTTCACACACTCAGAGGATTCATTGGTCTTCAAACCCCACTTGGACATTAAGTGAGTTGGCAGTTTCACACACTCAGAGGACTCATTGGTCTTCAAACCCCACTTGGACATTAAGTGAGTTGGCAGTTTCACACACTCAGAGGACTCATTGGTCTTCAAACCCCACTTGGACATTAAGTGAGTTGACAGTTTCACACACTCAGAGGATTCATTGGTCTTCAAACCCCACTTGGACATTAAGTGAGTTGGCAGTTTCACACACTCAGAGGATTCATTGGTCTTCAAACCCCACTTGGACATTAAGTGAGTTGGCAGTTTCACACACTCAGAGGATTCATTGGTCTTCAAACCCCACTTGGACATTAAGTGAGTTGGCAGTTTCACACACTCAGAGGACTCATTGGTCTTCAAACCCCACTTGGACATTAAGTGAGTTGACAGTTTCACACACTCAGAGGATTCATTGGTCTTCAAACCCCACTTGGACATTAAGTGAGTTGGCAGTTTCACACACTCAGAGGATTCATTGGTCTTCAAACCCCACTTGGACATTAAGTGAGTTGGCAGTTTCACACACTCAGAGGATTCATTGGTCTTCAAACCCCACTTGGACATTAAGTGAGTTGGCAGTTTCACACACTCAGAGGACTCATTGGTCTTCAAACCCCACTTGGACATTAAGTGAGTTGGCAGTTTCACACACTCAAAGGACTCATTGGTCTTCAAACCCCACTTGGACAAGTCGTCTCCTGTCCTACAGACTGCCACTTCCGTTGCTCTATTCTGTATTTCTGTGGGGATATTCCTCCAATGGTATTCTCTCAATTTTAGTCGGGTGGTGACTGGCACCTAAGGATGTAGTGGGTGTCGTGAATTGAAGAAATTCAGCTAAGTATTCCTGGATCCAGTTTTGTGTCACCCACACACGATGAAGGTGGTTATTAGGCATGGAAGGGTGCAAATGATCTGCAACAAGACGTGCGTACATCACACCTTCTAAGACGTACTCTTGTTTCGCTAAAGAACACACTCCACACCATTCCAGGACCACCCCCAGCCTGCACAACACCCTGCTGTCAAACTGAATCCATAGCCTCATACATTCTCCTCTACACATAAACTCAACCATCTGCTTTCCCTCACAGCTTCCATCCCCACCTACTGTTCAGATTTAACACCCAGCATCTTCTGGCTTTTCCCTGTTTAAAGGGAGATTTCAGACAGTGGACAAAATCAAGGACGATTTGACTAGGTGGCTGATGACAAGTCTGAAAGAGGATTCTGTAATCTGTTTTGAAGAGAGAATGGTACTGTTGGATTATTGTTTGATGTCTCAAGAGGAGTTCTTTGAAGTGAACTGAAGCACCATTGCAATAAGCAGACTATGTTTTTTTTTTTTACTAATATCAAATTGCAGGATATTTTACAGTCTGCACTTATGCATTATGGCGTTTGTATGCCAAATCATTCAAACTCATATTTGTGGCTAAAACTGATTGAATCAAGCTACTTGGCTCCTGCTTAATAAATCATTGGAATCTTGAGCTTGCAGCGCTATGTAAAGCAGTGTTTCTTAAACTGATGAATGATTCACTCAAGAGTGAATGAAATCATTTTGAGTGTGAATGAAAATGTAGGGATGAATGAAAAGTGAATGAAACATGAAGGAGGAAAGACTTGATTTACTCAGATATTCATATTTTTTCTATTCTTCGCAAAGAAATTTTTATGATAAACATGGACAATAAGAAAACATTGTTTCTAAGAAAATCTATTTTTAAGTTCCAAGACAGTTGTTTGCAGAATTAATGTTAACTGGAAGATTTCTAATAAGTTTTTGAAATAATTTTTGTCTTTCTAGTTTTATTTACGTATTTTCAGGGTGTTCAAAAAGCGTGACGGATATGAACACTTTCAAAATGAGTTCCTATATGGGTTTTGCCTATGATTCAAAATCAATTCAAATCACACACGAAGGAGAATAAGGCAGAAATATTCTAAAACTTGAGAAAATTTAGTCGTGAGTGAATGAGATTTTGTAATGAAGATTGAGGATGAGGGACACTGAAATAGTTCAAGAAACATTGACTAAAAATCTCTGTTGAATTATTGTGAAGATTGTAGGTTTGTTGTTCCAATTAAAAAGGTGAAAAAATTTTCATTCTAGGAACAAGATGATTTCGAAAGGTGTTCTAGACTAAAAATAACAAGATCGAGATCACTGATCAATCAAGATTTGCTGACATTACTAAGAAACCGAAGAGACGATCATGATATAGAAAGTGTTCTTTCTGATGATATGCCGCCTCTTATCAAGGTAAGTTTGTTTTTTCTTAAATCTAGATTTATGGATCACAAAGCACTGTTTCTAGTGTAGTGGTTCTCAAGCTGTGTGTCGCGGCACAATAATGCACTGCCACAACTGTCTCCTAAGTGTGCCACATAAATTTTTCTAAACATGTATTTTGAGCCTTGAATATGTCCAACATCAGAATTATGTCTCTCCTGCTTCCACCACAGAGTTTCCAATGTAGAAGTTTTATCATTAGATCTGGTGAAATCTTTTTAGTAATAGATGAAAGGTGATTTGTATGTATATTTCATTCATTGACAACTGAAATGTTTTTGTCTTATTCATTTCATTTCTTCAGTGCATAGTCTTAAAGAGTTGGTGGAAGTCAAATATATTTATTAGTGTGCGATCATGCAATCAACATCACAACTCACAGCATGGATCCCTAGAGATCATATGTTAAACTTTGGTTGGCAAAACATAAGATGGTTTGATGAACTAAACAAGTTTAGAAAATATTGGCTCCGTGACACCCATGACAGAGAGGTCTGGTGAATTTTGGGGAAGGTCTATGCCCAATGACAGATGTTAAAGGGCTGATGATGATGATGAGGAGGAGAGCATTTTTCTCCCACAACTATTCAGTATGTCTATTTATAAAGCTCAATTCTCACCACTTCTCAAATCCTCACAGCTGGGTCTAACAACAGTATGGATGATATACAACACATTCTAACCACAAAACCATCGTAGATGCACTTTGCTGAAATCTGACTAAGATGGTCCAAAAAATGCAGAAACATCCAAGTCAGTATTTCCCAGCCTTTTCATTACCCCTTTTATTTAAGTGAATTTTCCCATTAAACCCAGACTGAAAGGTCTGCTTTCTCAACAAATTCATAAACCCCCAGTAATACAGCAAATTGGGATCTGCTGATCTAGATTTTGTATACCATCAACTCATGATTATGCTTTTCTGAAGAAGAGCGTAAAACCCTTAATTTTCTCTCTCCATCTCTCAAGACAATAGAGTAAAATGCACATACCAACTGACTTTGAGGCTGACTGGACTAATTTTGACAGAGGAAAAAAAGAAGTAGCTAAGTCAAATTATTGTTAAAGTAACCAGTACTCACCGTCACAGTCAATGATTAAACAACCAAAATGTCAAATTGTGAAGTTATGAAAAAAAAATCCATGTAAGAATAAATGAGGTCAGAACAAATTCTATCCATGACATCATTGGCGTTTTCCACTTGGAAAAAAAACATCTATTCTGGACAATTTGGATGTTATTAATAAACCTGTTAAGGTCAAAAGAGACTTTTTTCAAAAAAACTTTTAAAAAATATCTTTAAAAGAGGTTTAGTGATGCCAATTTTAAAATCTGTAGACAAAATGGTATTGCTAGGAGTGCTGGAACATGCAAACAAACACATAAACACACACACACTCACACACATATAAAAATGTGTAAAACCCTTCGCCATCTTTGATGGCTGCAGTTTTTCAACTAAGCCAAATTATAGTAAAAGTAACCACTATATAGAAAATGCAATGTGTATCCATATATTTTGTTTTTCTGCACAAAAAATATATAGGTATATATTGATATAATGTCAATATTACATGGCCAAAAAGGTTAGCCATGTTCATCATCATCATCAGTCTTTTAATGTCAGTTGTTGGACATAGACCTTCTTCAGGATTTGCCACATTTCTCTATTGTAGGCGTTGTGAAGCCAGTACTTCCTGAATTTGTCTTGTTCATATCTCCATCTTGTATTCTGCCAGTCTTTGTTATGTACATGATCTCTTGGGATCCACGTTGTGAGACGTGCGGTCCATAAGTTGTCAGCCATTCTTGCTATATGACTGGCCCATTGCCATTTAAGTTTTCTAATAGATTCTATGATATCTTGGACTCCTATTTTTTCCCTGATATACTGTGTTGTCTTGTGATCTCTCCATGTGAGGTTAAGCATGATTCTCTCATGCGCACATTGTATGCTTCTCAGTTTGCGGGTCAGTCTCTTGGTTAGGCTCCATGTTTCAGCTCCATAAGTGACTATTGGGACTCTATATTGGTTGAATACCGTTTTCTTTAGAATTAATGGGATCTTTTTTTTTATCAAAGGTTGAGCTTGCTCTGCCAAAGGTCATGTTACTTCAATATTGAATATAAATAAAAGGAAGCAACTATCACCAGCTTATCACCCTTGACACCTAACAGCTACCAGCAGATGGCTGGGGTCAGACTCTTGATACCCAAATAGCTTACCAACCAATACGTGTGTTCATTTCCCCCTTACAACCATCTCTAATCTACCCTTATCCTGCATGAAACCCCTAAGAATCCAAACAGAATAAATGTTAAAATGATAAACATTTTTTTAAATGAGTGTCATTGTTCAAATACTCAATTTGCTGCAGTATTTCATCTCCACCCAACAATAATCGTAGATTAACCAGTATTTGTTTCTTTTTTGAGGCTGTACCACAAGATGAGAAAAGGAAGAAAGCCAGAGAGAAACTGGATAAGCAAATTCAGGAACTGTATGAAAGAGAAAAAGAATACCAGGAAAAAACCAGGTAATTGCTATCTTCCTTATTCTTTAATCTACTATAATTCAACAATTGTCTGTCGGTCTGTCTGTGTTAGTATAACTCAAGGCCAACAAGAGCTATGGCCACCAAATTTTCTGTGGTTACTGAAGGAACCCTAAAGCATGTCTTTAGCATATTAGTTTTTGAAAATTCGGAAAAAAATTGACTCCGCAACGCCCACGATAGAGAGATGTGGCAAATCCTGGGGAAGGTCTATGTCCAACAACTGATGATTAAAAAATTCTCTCTATCTATATAATATGATGCCATTTATCTGTATGTTAAGTCTAAATAGCCAAAATGGTGCATTATAGACCAAGGTATAGAATTAAGATATTTCTAAAATTGATTTTTTTGTTTTTTCATTGGAGCTAAAGGCCTCATTTAGGCATTCTGCAGGAACTAGCTGAAAATCCTGCCAGTATGGTAAGTTTTCAGCTAATCTGGTTAATTCAAAGAAGGGTTTGGAACTAATCTCATTAAAAAAAAATAACCCAGTCTCATGAAAAATCACAAATAGCACTTGAAATGCTTGTGGGTGTCAGATTTAGGTTCAAACTCTTTTTATGAGTGGGTCAGTCCTATTCTGGATTCTTTTGAAAAGTGTTTTAGAGAACTCATTAGGAAAAAATTCCTTAAAAAAATCTAAAATGAAATCCGAAGCTGAATGAAGTGTTCAGTCCTCTTGGATTTTTTTCCACCCTGAAAAAGTTAACTACAAAAAAAAGCTGTAACCAAAGAGCTAGGTGACGTTTTGTATAATTCATACCCAAATGGTTTCAATTCATCACTTTACCACAATTCTGAGTACTTCCTATCATTTGCCTTCATTTTTTACTCACCTGACCTTGCAACTTACCTGCTATTTCCTGTGGTTTAATATTGATAGTTAAGTAAATCCAACTAAGAATTTGGCTTCTAGTTAGCTGCATAAGTACTACTATTACTGATACTAACCCAGTCAAAAAATAACTTATGATGAAACTTTGTATTTGAGCTTAGTATCTGAGGCCAATAACATGTACTAATGGCTACAAATCTTGGACTTTTCAACATTTTTGCTTTACTAAACCTCTCGATACATACTGTTTCAGTGTACATTCAAGATACTCATCAGGAATAAATCTTGTTTTTTATTTACTATGAATCCAATCAGAAACTGTCAAATGAAACTATCAGCAAATTTCTTCAGTTTCTTTAGTTTTTAAGTTGGTCTCGTTGGCTCACTATGTATGTATCATGTGAATAGGTTGCTCCAATGGAGCTTGAAGGTTGGAAATCTAAACATTTACTCCTTATTATGTCTAGAAAAAATGTTTTGTTTTGCTTTTTTAAATCCTCTTACAACAGGTTTTTATGTGGGGAGCAATTTGCAATGTAAGTTCATGCTAAACTGGTCCCTTAGTTTGTGTCTAGCAACATCACCCGCATTTTTCAAAAATTCAGACTGCCCCAAAAAAGACAAGAGAAGTAACTAATTCTCTAATCACCCTTTTTTACAAATTTTCAATTGATCACCCCCATCCCCAACATGTAACTCTTTCTGTTGAGGGACTAACCAGACATGTTCCTTGTTCTCTCTGCTTGGGCTTTCTTGTACCAAAAATTCTCAAGCCCTTGCAATATCCCTGGAACATATTCTATTGCACAGCTTATGTACGTTGAGATAGCAATAAAGGCATCCTTTGATATGATATAGATCATTATAGTGTGGTTCACACTATAAGGCAGATGGTTGGTATATTTTTACCTATATTTTCACTTACTCATTCAGAAAACCATAAATAAAAACAGAATTCCCCACAAAACCATACGCCTAGCAATTTAGGCTGAGCACCATTTTACTGTGCTGTAAGGCCATTTGATCACAGAAGTGATACAACTCCCAATCTACCACCCAAATATTTGACTTACGCCAAAAACTTAACAGTAAAAATGAAATGAATTAGATGAAAACATTTCAGTAGACAATAAACAAAACATTTTATTTATTAATTTTTTGCCCTGTTTACCCCCCCCCACTAGGAGCTTAGATATAAAGTATCTGGAGGTGTAGCAGCTTACAGGTTGAAAGGGTTGAGTCATCGATGTAAATATATAAATACTTTTGTTTTTAATTAAATTTGGTATACTTCGTGATGCATTGTAGTTATTTTGGTAGTATTGTTTAATTAGAAAAAAACAAGCATTAAAGAATGCATTTGTCTATTTGTTCAAAATCCAATTTGATTTTTAGACGATAGATGATGTTGATCATCTATCACCTGCCCCTTGAGAATCACTCATACCCACTCCACGGTTTTAGCACCTCAGTTATAATGCACTTAACTTTCTTAGACCCGACACTGCATAATAACAAGGGACAACTGTACTGACAAAATGCCACTAGATATAAAGATTTGAAATTAGAACTTCAACTCTTGAATTCATATAAAAACAATTTCGTTTCAATTTCCAGAGAAATAACTTTTAATCAAAATCATTTCCCTTTGACCATTTATGGAATTTTGAAAATTTTTTTCTTCATTCTGTTCACTGAAAAGTTCCACTATTTTTTATGCTATTCATTGAAGAATTCCACTATCAATTACAAACTGTTTATGAATTTAAGAGTTAAATTGTCGAACCAGCTTAGTTATAGGGAAACAAATATCGCTGTCAACTGTAAATCATTGCAAATGATAATGAAAAAAATTGGAAGGTAACACCATAACATTTTAAATGTCTAACTTTCTATTCTTCAACATTTTTAGGTTTGACCTTGTGGAACCTGCTTTTGACCAACCAACAGTTGTGACAAAAAAACTTTCTGATCAGGTTTGTTTATTTTTTTTGTCCAATTTTTTCTCTCTGTAACTTTGATGGAATAATTGATAAATTGAATTTATTACGTAGTACAACTTTTATTTTACTTTCTTTTCTTTTTCTTGGATTATAAGTGTTTTTTGCTGTCCCTTAAAGTTCATATCCTTGACACTCGTTTTGACAAAATCAAGGTGAACATGAAAACAAACATGCTGGACTTTGAACCATATAAACAAGGAATATATAACAAGGACATGATGGGAGATTAGATTTGGGGATCTATTTCATGAAAGTGAATTCCAGTAGTCACAATCATAAATCTCAAAAAACTTGTCAATTATAGGATCCAATTCCAACACCCAATGCATTTCATTGAAACTGGTTAGAGAAATCTTTTATATTAACATAAACCCTTTTTGCTATTTGTCCAAGATATTGAATATCAAATAATCTCCAACCAGTGCGGATTTTCCATACTTCTTACTTATCTCTTAAGTTTATATATATATATATATATATATGGGGCTGCTTTATATATATATGTATGGGGCTGCAGCAGGAATTGAACTAGCGAACTATAGGGTAGCCATTTCAGCATAGCTTTGCTTTTACCATTGAGCTAAACAATTGCCAATAATGCAAAAGCCCAAATGGCTGTTTTAACTCCAAATTCTCATTTTATTTATTCACTATGTTTATTCTATATCTGTTCTATTTGTCTCTTTCAAAATGGAGTTATATCATTAAGAAATAGACATATGATCCAACAGAATGATAATAAATTGCATTATATTATATTGAAACGGCATATATACATATATATATATATTTTTATACTAATCATCAAGTTGCACTTAACCTTAAAACTTCATTGTTTGGGCTGGAGGGTTATTCTGCTTGCAGGCTCTGCTTTCTATGGTCATGCTGCGGAGGAAAAATTCCAAAAATCTTTGTTTACAAAACCAAGCCATTCATATGTTTTTTGAAAATTCCAACCCAAAATAGGTTTTTAGTAGAAGGGTTCAATTTATATTATAGTTTATGGTAAACTTGTCTCGTAAGTTGTTTCCAGATGACCATCTCCCAACAAAAGACGAGGAAAGTAATTTATTAATTGATCACATTTTTTTTCTAATTTCCAACAGTGACTGACTAAATCCGTTTCATTTTTGTTTTGTCTCGATTTGTTTGAAAATAGTAGCCAAATGTGAAAAAAGGAAGGGCCCTCCAGAAATATTTTGCACTGAGCCAAATCATTGGAAACATTCTGCCTCGACAGATGGAATGAAACACTGAATTCTTTTCCTTTTATTGCAGGCCACTGACGTACGTACATCTGATGTACGAGTATCGAAACGGAGCAAGTTTGTGGATCATCATTTGGTCAGCAAATCACCCCAATATAATGATCTTCTAGGAGAGGTGTGTAGAATTTTTTTCTTAGTTTTTTTGTATAACACACTTTCTAGTTCTTAAGTATTTTTGTCACATTTTAAAGTGCATGTGACCCATAGTTCCCCTTAATCTGTGCCCATGCACACACGTTTTGCAACAAGCACATAAAGGTAATTAATTATCATACTTATAATTGTATGTATAATAATAATGTATTACATTACACTATATTTATAGTTGTATATTTATTGAAAATGATCTCTGAGCTAACTGTTTCTGTTGACTAGTTAGTTGGTTACTCTGTAAAAGGCAATCATGCTTGTATTATATTAAAAGATGCCAGTACTGTTATATCAACCACGAAGAAAGGCTTTATCGAAATCATCTTGAAATTATTTCAAGTTTACATTTGCACAAGCATTCAATGTGTACATACTTTTGTCAAAGGAAAAAAATTGCATAACTTTTCACACACACTGACTACAAAAAATTAGAGAGGACATTGGCATAGTGTAACTATTAATAGCAATGAGAATGGAATTGGTGAACCAAGTTCAAACTCTGTCTGGGACAATTTGAGTTTACTTCACTTTAATTCACTTCCTTCCCTTGCTCTGGCTTATTAGCAGGACAGTTGAAATCCTGTAGGTCAACCTATCTAGGACATCAGGCTAGCACCCCAGCCTTGTAAAAACTCACAATTGCCACAAAAAAATGAATGAGTATTCAATAGACCATTTCAAACAAATTAATAGCCTCATGTATTGCAATTCCAAAGGAAAAAGTGAGTCTCAGAGGAAGTCACCTTTTACTCACTTATTCAAGTTACCTCCGTCTCCTGACCTAAAGCACCCTTTCTCACTTAAATCAATTCCATTACACAAACTTAGCTAAATCATCTCCACAAAGAACAGAGAAAAAATGCATGAAGAAACATACATAGTTTTATAGAACTTATTTATAAGCAGGGTGGGGTTAAGTTGGTACAGGACCTTTGGTATGTGTTATAGAGGGGCTTTGAATCTCTTGAAAAAAATGAATAGATATTAGAACGCATGATTTTATCACTTAAATAATAAATAACTGAATTTTTTCATCTGCTATACAGCCAGATGATACAAGAAATATATCTAACATTTCAGTAATAGTATTACTTTTTTTCATGAAGTGCAACTGCTATGACTTCAGTTTTAGATACTTTTGTATTTATGTCTTGTATATGTATCATATTGACACCATGCTCCCATTAATAACTATCTCGAAATAACCCCAATTAACGGTGATAATTGTCGAAAATAGCTAATCCTAAACACCCAGTCATTTATTAAAGTTGAGGGTAGTACAGTACTACAGTAATGAAGCAAGCGCAGAATCAATGATCGGAATAGGTAGCTTGCAAGCATTTAGCATAGGGTCTTTGATAATACTACTTTTGCCAAGTAGTTTATCCAACACTGCTCACAAGGGGTGAAAAGTGATAAATATTAGGTGGTATCTGTCAGTCTCACTAAGGATCTGCATTGGGGAAAATTTTCCTTTCAGTCTTTCCAGGAATGGACCCGAACATGGTCGTATAGACGCTATATCTATTATACTCAAATTATTGGTAGCAGTCCCTCTACCTTCTTATCCTCTTATTAAATTCTTACTTTTTTTCCCCTCTCCCTTCCTACCCTCATATTGAACTGCCTGGCTTTCTTTTTTCACTTCTCCTTTCCTAGCCTCTAATTTAACTACCAAATTTTTTTTCTCATCTTGTCAGAATTTTTTTGAATATCTGCAATCAGGACACCTTGAATCGAAACAAGTGATTGAAACAATCACAAACAACAAAGATTTTTCAATTTCCAAACTTTTATTAACAGAGGGGGGTAAGGAACGGAGAAAAGTAAGGAAAATGAAAAGTGTCCTTTGCAGGAATACTTACTGTCAGAAGAATTTCCAAGTAACAAATACTCACGTTTTTTTTAGTTTGAAAATGGTGTTGAATGTTTGAAGAGTTCTAGATATTTTGCCGAATTAGTTTTATTGTAGAATTAAATGTATTTAAAAATTTTCATCTTGTATTGTTGAATTTGTTGTCTCGAAGAGTTCATTGTCAGATTAGTTCCCATAAATTTGAAATTGTAAAAGTTTGTAGGTTATAAAGTGATTTGAAGGGTGGTGGCCCATTTGGGGTGACACATGTTTTAAAAGTACTGGTACATTTTTTTTTTCATAAGAGTCTCCATTTTGCTGACTCAGGTAATAAAAAAGATTGGCTAGAGACAGTCATTTTGGCCATCTATAGTAACAAAGAGGAATTCGCCCAGACCTTGAAAAGTGCATCATCACACCACCTGCTGGTGAAAAAAAAGTTGAGAGCTAGGCCAGATTTTCCTCCTGCCCTTTGAGTTTTTTTAGTCACTTGACCCTTTTTTTTAGAGTTTACCATTGGACAGATTTCAGTGAATTATAACCAATGAGAAGAGTGTGTGTACTTGACTCCATAGTTCTACTGCAAAGGGAATGAGGGAAATATTTAGAAGATACAATAAAATTCTAATACTCTTTCCTTCTACTTTCCTACTCTCTCATTAAACTAATTTGTTCTTTCTTTTTTCTCCCTTCCTACTGTATCTGTCACCCTTATAATAGAAGTAGCCATCAACTAAGCCTGTTGTCATACACTTACGATAACCATCAGTAAAGAGATGGGTCATGGAATAGTTCTGATACAATTAATTGCTTTCAAGCCTTTAATATTTGCATTTTGTAAATTTCAAAAGATGATTTGCATTGTCAAAATGGTTTTAATGAAGCACATCTAAAATCCCATGTCAGGAAAACAGGGGCATAGCTGAATGGGGATAAGGGCTATTTGAAAATACCCTTCTTGGTCCCAATGGAGGGGTGTCCCCAAAAGCTTTATAAGTAGTAGTTCTCCTTCTGTATTCCTACTGTCAAATTTTACTAAATGTTGGGTGAGGGGACCAGTCAAGGAACCAAACCACCACCCCGGGCCCTCAAATACCCTGAAATCTTTAGCTATATCTCTGCAGGAAAAACTGGTATACAATTTTGCTAGATTTGTATTTTTACAGAGCTAGCAAGCTCACTGAAATTTTTAACATGGTTTTCTGAAATATAAGATTTGGTTATAAAATTAAATTTTTGATTTGTTTTTTAAAGATTTTTTCTGTTTCTTCAGATTAACTCAGATGGCGTGAAAGAATTGGATAAACCATTATTTGAAGAAAAAGAACTTGCTGCAGTTTATGATCGATTCTTGGAATCAATGGGACATGGTGATAAATATTTTGACAATGTAAGTTTAAACCTTCCCATGGATATTAACCTTCCTGAAATTCAGCCTAAAAATCCACATATACAGGGTATCCCAAAAGTAATGCCCGATTTGTTCCAAAATTATTGTAGCATTCTGCAAGACTGGCTTGATGAAAATTTGGAAATTTGCTTGCTAGGATAATGTTGTGCTATCAAATGGCCAGCAAAATCACCTGACATAACTCTTCAAGATTTTTGTCTCTAGGGAATTGTAAAGAACATGACACGTGTATGGTACCAAAAAAAAAAAAGCCACCTTAGAAGAATTGAAAACCAAAATAAAAGAAAAACTCCATCAATGACATTGAACTTTGCCAGACTGTGTACAGATCTGTTGATTGCCAATTTAATGAATGCATTGAAATATTACACATTGCATCTGTATATGTTGATTAAAAATGTTGATGGTTTATTACATCAATAAAAATTGCTTTTGGACAAAATGGGCATTACTTTTTGGACAGCATGTGTGTATATATAAATGTTTCGAAATGGATGCTAGTCACATTAAACTTGAGATGCATTGCATATGTCTATGTTTATCTGATCTGTGGTTTGTTTATTGCATCAATAAAGTTGTTTTAGGACTAATTGGGCATTACTTTTGGGACAACCTGTATATAAAATACAATGAGTATCCATCTATGCATACAGTTATCTCTTAGTATTCATGATTTTTCATAATTTGCTGTTCAGCCTTCAATAATTCAATAGGAATTCAATCTGTCCATGTCATACCAGAGACTTTAAAAATGGTGCTCAATGCCTCACTGTGAAGCACTCAGCCTACAGAGTGGGATTGAGATAGCCTGGAGAAGGATGGGCTCCATCAGGCTATCTCGCCCTAGACACATCCATAAAAAATATAGATACCAGTATGTTATGGTATTAAGGACTGGAGAAGGATGGGCTCCATCAGGCTATCTCACCCTAGACATATCCATAAAAAATATAGATGCTAGTATGTCATGGTATGAAGAACTGGAGAAGGATGGGCTCCATCAGGCTATCTCACCCTAGACACATCCATAAAAAATATAGATGCTAGTATGTCATGGTATGAAGAACTGGAGAAGGATGGGCTCCATCAGGCTATCTCACCCTAGACACATCCATAAAAAATATAGATGCTAGTATGTTATGGTATTAAGGACTGTACTAATTTACGGGACTACAGACTATGGATTGATTTGTGACAGAGATGAGTGTTGGAATGCTGCTACCCTAAATCTCTTTTGTAAGAACTGTTGGGGATACTGGTGTTGTTTACTCACTATTGTGGATTGATGGTCTGAGAACTTCCAATGAAAAACAACTGAAATTATGATAGAAACATCAAGATTTTGCAGAATCTAGTTCTTATTTCAACTGGAAAACATCTAAATACATTTTTAAAAATTATCTAAGATCATCTAGTTTTGAGAGAATCTAGAAGTTATCAATAAACCCTTAATTGTACATCAACTTTTTACAGATTTTATTTGTAATAAAATGCAGTTAAATTACCCAAAATAAGCTATCTGGTTTAGACCACTTTTTATGCATGCCTATCAACAGTAGAGCACCCTATTAACCATCATCATCATCATCATCATCATCATCAGTCTTTTAACGTCCGTCGTTGGACATAGACCTTCCCCAGGATTTGCCACACTTCCCTATCATGGGCATCACGGAGCCAGTACTTCCTGAACTTGTCTAGCTCGTCTCTCCATCTAACATTTTGCCGGCCTCGGTTGCGCATGTGGTCTCGGGGGATCCATGTTGTGAGTCGCGATGTCCATCGATTGTCTGCCATTCTCGCAACATGGCCAGCCCACCGCCGTTTGAGATTTTTAATGGATTCTATGATGTCCCTAATTCTCATCTTTTCTCGGATGTACTGTGCTGTCTTGTGGTCTCTCCATGTGAGGCCTAGCATTATTCTTTCATGTGCACGTTGCATGGTTCTCAATTTATGGGTCTGTCTCTTGGTTAGGTTCCTTTGCCTCAATAGTACCAATGTTGTCGCCTGGTGGTGCTGCTACTCTTTCTTTGCTTAATTCACAACCACTCTTCTGTACGTTTGCAAAAGAATTTAGTTGGACAATGTTCACTCAATGTTATGGACTGACAGTCTGAGAACTTGCAATGAAAAACAACTGAAATTATGATAGATGCATCAAGATTTTGCAGAATCTAGTTCTTATTTCAACTGGAAAACATCACAAATACATTAAAAAAATCATCCAGGAACATCTAGTTATGAGAGAATCAAGAATTTATCAATAAATCCGTCTAATAAGTATGAGGCCCCAAAAATGTCAAGAAAGCTTTTTTACCAAAATTCAAAAAATACAATTTTAGAAGGGGTTTAGTGGAATACTGATGCTGATTTTCAAGTCTGTAAACAAAACAGTATGGTCAGGAGCACGAGAACACAGAAATGCACGCACATATGAAAAATGGATAGAATCCTTTGCCATCTGTGGTGGCTTCAGTTGTTTGAAACTCTTCACTGCCTTTGGTGGCAATGGTTATTCAATCAAAGCTAATACTCGTCAAAAGTTAATTATAGTTGACAATGCTTCATCTAATAGGAGATAGATTAAGGAAATTCGATGTTGTTTGAGTCTACAATAAAATGGTCTCTACCTCTCTTTTAGGATACTATTTTCACGGATGTCCCTCCAGGTTTAGAGCTTTACCCAACAAGAAATTTGTGGAATGAGTCGTTGAGTCAGTTTGATGAACCTCCTTGGTTTGGAGTCAACTTTCATGATTGGCTGCTACAGTAAGTAAAGGTTTCTTCTTCTTGTGCTTGGCAGTGAAAAATCTTTGTTAAAAGAAAATATTCAAAAAATTTTCGACATCAACTCCATTAAACAACATATATACTGTTTTGTTCCATTATCTTCTACCATCTTTTAGACAACTTCATAATTCCACCAACCTTCAATTTTTTTATCTTCTACTAAATATGAAAACATTCCTTGTCTGTTGTCTTCAACAAAGTATCTGTACTTGTTCACGCACTTGAACGTAAAAGAAAGTGTGTGTGTGTGTGTGTGTGTGTGTGTGTGTGTGTGTGTGTGTGTGTGTGTGTGTGTGTGTTTGTAAATGTAAATTTGAACCAAGGTTGCCAATTCAGGTGTAATTTTTTCAATTATGGAGATCACTTTCAAATTCAAAAAAAATTTAGAAAAAACATCTCAATTGTCAACACTGGACTTCGAAACACGCGAACAAAAGTTTCTCAATCTAAATATTGTCAATGCTGGACTCACCAATTCAGGAAAAAAAAACTAAACAAAAAAACATTTAAACTGGCAACTCTGATTTGAACCTATGACTACTAATTGGCAAGATTGAAATATTATAGTTACTGCCTTCCCACCCCATTATCATTCTTATTATTAAAATTATTATTATTATTTTTTTTTTGTAGGCCCCCAAAGACCCGTACCTTGACCAATGCAACAAAGATTTACCCAAGAGTAAGTTTTTCTCATTTCTATTTGACTTGAATGTATTAATCGGAAACTGTCAACCAAAACTATCAATATAGGTTTCCTTCAGTTTTCAAGTGGGTCTGGTTGGCTATCTATCTATCATGCAGATAAGCCACACCAATGGAGAGCTGATAGTTTTAACGTTCGTTATGTCTGGAAAGAAAAAATTGTCCTTTTTTTTTTCAAAATTTCCTCTAAAAATGGGTTTTTAGTTGAGGGTTCAATTTCCTACATAGGTTTATGCTAAACTGCGGTGACTATGACAGCCAAGATAAGGACTCTAGTCTAAGTAAATCAGTGTATGATAATGATAATTCCTCTTCTCAGAGATACAGAACAAATCTTTTGATATCTTATTCCTAAGACAAAGTATAATGAAAAAATTACTTTATATATAAGATTGTAAAGTCTGACTGATTTGGGATTTTTTCTCAATACTGGCCTTGGAAATTATTAAAAGTATTTTGATTACAGTCGGTCTAATACTATATTTGTCATTTCTCAAGAAAATAATGATTATTTTTAACAGTTTTTGTGTTTGCTAAAGTTATCATCCATATAAGCAATATCATGAAAATATTATCTTCTATTTCCAGAAAAGATTGGAGGTTGAAAACATTTCTTTTGATTATAAGTATATTAGATTAAATGTCTAGATCAGAGGTTCTCAAACTGGGGTACATAAACCCCTAGGGATACACAAGAGAAATTATTGGTGTGCATAAGTTTCCTAAAAACACTGGAATTTTGAATTAATCACAACCAACTAAATGCCCTTTTGTATGTCTTGTGAACCTGACATACATCAAAAAGGTCATTTCATAAAATCAAACATCGGTTTACATGTATATCTGTGTTCATTTGACTAGAATTGAGCCAAGCTCATCTATCTCAGTAAAAAAGATAACATTAAATTAGATGGAATTACTACCAAACACTACATATCTATTGTCTGTTCAATAGTATCCATACATTTCACACCATATTCTTCTCAAGGAGTTTGCCAACACGGCCTGACAGGACAAACAATTACACTGGAAGGAAAAGTTTGAGAACCACACCTGTAGATCCTTAATGTGACTCTTGAACAATTCTTAATAATGTCTAGACCAGTGCCTCTTGGAATGTTGAATGTTTTGAGGGGGATGGGGGATGAATCTACATGAAGGGTGAAAGACTTGATCAATTCAGGTACTTATATTTTATTCTAAAAAGTAATTTTTGTGGTAAACATATACAATAAAGAAAACACTATTTCTAAAAAAATCTAATTCCAAGTTCTAAAACTTTATAAGGTGTTCAAAATTCTTTAATAAGATAAACAATTTAGAAATGAATGATTTATGCTTTTTGCTCATAAAAACAAAATGATGAAAATGATGATAAAAAACATAGAAAAATTTAGTTATGGGTGAAATTTTGTAATTATGACTTGAGGATGTGAGGTCTAAAAAAGACTGGTCTTGGTCAGGATTCCCCAACCTTTTCACCACAGTCCAGTTTGACAATATTCTTACAAAATGGCCGAATTTGGAAGGGAGATATTCATCACAACTGGAATATAGGTAATAAGTTAACTACTAGTCATTTACATCTGGCTGATACACTATATTTTGTTTCTAAAAAGGTTCATCTAACAAATTTGATATTAAGATATCAGGAAATGAATTTGTTTTTATTTTACAAAGAAAATTTAAAAAATATTGGTATTAAGGTATATTGCTTCCTTGTGGCCCGGTACCACATGCTTTGTGCACTGGTTCGTAGCCCAGTGCTTGGGGAACGTTGGTCTAGGTAATTCCCAAGAATTTGTAAGCCTAGTCTACAATCTATTGAGAGACAAAAGGAAATCAGTGATAAGATGTAATTGTGCTATTCCCAGAGGCGAGCCTAAGGTTCCTTTTACCCTGGACAACTGCCCATGTTGTCAGTACCTAGGGCCAACCTTGGCTATTTCACTGCAGATTCGTTAACTTGGTCTCTTACTGGCTGTTGTACATTGAACTCTATGTCTTTCAGATTCCAGATCTTACTCCAATAAACAAAGATGACAGCAGGGATATGGCATACTGGAAGAAGTGGTGGAGGGGAATTGTGACACCCGAAGACTATCTGAAATATCTCTGTGTAACGGTACGTTGGTCTTTAACCCTTTCAAGACTAACGTATTAAAGTGCTTAACTAGTAAATTCATAGAAAAAAAGAATTCAATCGTAATACAAGGGAAATTACTGCTGATAAACATTACCTCCCTTTGAACTTTAGAAGTATTTTTTTTTTTTTCAATTCACAAGCGAGTTCCATCATTAATCACTGCTACCCCACAAAAAATCCTCTTTAATCACTCTTACTGGGTTTAGGCTCTTCATGTGTTCTGACATTTACATCTATCTATTTATCTCTCTATCTATCTATGTACCTCGACTTTGCCAAGCCCTTACTATTCATATTACAAACTTGAAATTTTGCGCATACATTCCACTCAATGAGGGGGGGGGGATCAGTCTTTTGAAAATTCCTCCCTTAAGTAAGTTTTTGGTTGGATATTCAATATGCAGTGTAATTCATTGCTGAATTGGTTACTAGTTTGTGCCTGCTTGTGTTTTTGAAATATCCGACCATTTTTTTTTTATTGCCCAACAAAGACAAGAGACGTAATTTATTAATTAACCACTGTTTTTTCCAACTTT
>OY735216.1:46601824-47104324 GCA_963457665.1 Thysanoteuthis rhombus | reverse complement strand
CAATATTGAAAGCTGTTCTTTTCAAATGAATGTTATCTTTATTTTTTTCTTTTCATTTTTCCTCCAACCCACAGATCGATGTAGCCATATTCCAGACTCGTTTGAATAAGATGTGGGACTCCCTCCAAATGCCAGAGGATCAAAGAATAGAGCTAGCAATAAAATATGCTTCAACGGAAGATCCTGAACAGTTTGAAATAGTAAGGATTATTTATCTAAAATCTATATTGAGTACAGGGTTGGTTTCAGTTAGAAGGAAATACACTGAATTGTGAATGGTAGTGTTGGATCAAATTTCTCACAGATTTAAGAAACAGAATTGTTATTCTGTTTTACAAATGACCCAGACAACACCTGGGCCATTGTTCCTCTATCCTTGACCACCAGGATCAAGCAATAATCAAAATGAAAGCTGTGCCATAAGAAGAAAATCCTTAAATTCAACTCCTCAGAATTTTCTATTTCCAAAAATTGAAAGCGTGGATGTATCTTTTTTATTGGTTATTCAAATTTATCAAACACCCCACACAATCAGTATAGGTATATGAAATGTATTTGATTCATTGGTTGTATATTGTGAACTGATATAACATGATTCTTGGTGAAGGAAGTTAATTAAAATTTTAAAACATATAGACCTCACTCCACACCTCACCCGAAGGATTCTCATAAACATACAAAACTTTTATCATTCCAAAAACAGTCTGACCATTTCTGTGACAGCTTTGGCTGGCCTGAAGGAAGGGCTACAGGATTCGCCACCTGGAAAAAGTGTAACTAAGATGTGAGGTTTACAAATTAAGAGTTTTTCATGTCCTGTTATTTAGTCAAATGACTTATCGCAATATAGTGTCAGCAAACAGCACTTTCACCATGTAGCCAATTTGTATAACAGTCTTTTTGACAAAGAGATGTTTTGTCAACATGGTTTTGGCCAACTGCTGTTTTATCAAATACTTTTTTTTAGTAACATTTGGAGGCTGAAAAACATATGAAATTTCATTGCTGAATAACAGCATTGGAAGAACAGTTCAATAAAACGAAAAACAAAAATAACTTCCTCGGAGGATATGTCTCACCTCTTCAATAAAAGAATTAAACTGTCCTGTCAAGAATGTTTAATAAGAAATCTTTCAAAAATAAAGTAAGCCTTTGGAAATTGATTCACAGAAAATTAGTTTATTTAATGATTGATTGACTGGATTTGGAAACAAACTCAAAAAAACTGAAAAATACACATGTTACAAAAGAGGTGTCAGTACAAAGTTATTTGTTGTTGTTACTGACAAAAATGTAAAAACCTACTTTACAATTAAGCTTGATTAATTAATCTATGCTTATATCATCATCAGCCTTTAAGCATCCATTGTAGGATGTAGACCTTTCCCTAAGATTAGCTAGACCTCTTTATAATGAACATCATGGAGCCTAAACTTTTTGAATTTGTCTAGCTCGTTACACCAACTTACTTTCTGTCAGCCACAATTTCGCATATGATCTATGGGGATCTACGTTATGAGTTGTGATGTCCAGCAATTGTCTGATGTTCTCACAACATGTCCAGCTCATTGCCATTTGAATTTCTCATGGTTTTTAATATATCTCAGACCCCTGTCTTTTCCCTACTTACAATACTTAGAGGAAAAATCAAGGAATTTTTTTTGACAGAAAAATTGACACCAGATGAGAAAAAAAACTTGCATACAAAAGTTTTACTTGCCAAATTCCCAAAGAACTAACTACAGTGTATGTATTTTGCTGATAATATAGGTAAATAAAAAAGAAAATCACTTCAAAACATTGTGATATTCAAATCAATTATAACTGAAAGTTCATTTCTTTTGACTGATATTTGGACTTTTCTCTTTCTAGCAAAGCCAAGAAAAAGCTCGAGAACTAATTTTTTTCAATCTTGATTACTTTTTTCAAAAATTAGGTGTCTGTCAAAAATTACTGATCATTTCAAAAATATGTGTTTTATCATCGTATTCTTCCAATGTTGTTAATCAAGATGTAGAATAAAATTATTTTTATGGAATTTCACCATTTTTTTCCTCAATTTCTCAACTTCTAAGTAGTACCAAAAAAAGTTTTTGACCAAATGGCAGTTGGCAAAAAGCCATATTGATGAAACATCACTTCGTCAAAAAAGCTTTCTACGAATCAGTTTCATGGCAAAAGTGCTGCTGACTTTGTGTTCATAGGTCGTTTGACAAAATAACCAAGGACAGAATTTTTCCCTCTCAGAGACTCACAGTCTCTCTCTCTCTCTCTCTCTCTCTCTCTCTCTCTGTGTTTCTCTCTCTCTCTCTCTCTCTCTCTCTGTTTCTCTCTGTTTCTCTCTCTCTTTGTTTCTCTCTCTCTCTCTCTCTGTTTCTCTCTCTCTTTGTTTCTCTCTCTCTCTCTCTGTTTCTCTCTCTCTCTGTTTCTCTCTCTCTCTCTCTCTGTACAGTCAGCATACAAGCATATGCTCTTTTTGAAATAAAATAAAGGCCATAGCTATATTATTACTTTCAAGCATCTTATTCACAACATTTTCAATAGTGCTTATAATTATCTGACATAGAATGTCAAAATCTCTTTGTTTAATCAAAACGCTTCTGACAAACAGAAATCTCTCTCGAGGATTTTCTCCAAAGCAAAACAGCTTCGCCAACATTTATAAAACACTTCAAGTAGACAATATTCACTAAGCTTTCTTTCCTCAGGCTTTCATGGTCTGTCATTGGACAAAAGCCATCTTCAAGTGAAACTCTGGAAGCAGACGATGATCAGCCTTTTTTGATAAAAGTGAAGAAAAAGAACGCATATCTGTTATATTTGGTATTTTTTACAAATTGGAAATTTCTTTACCATACATTGTCAACGGACAACCACAAAAATAACCCTACAACACAACAGATCAACAAGCAGTCAACATTTTATCCAACCTAGTCAATGACTGCAATACCAGTTATGTTACATCCACGTTACTCACTTACTTCAAGACTAAATACTTTCACTATTTCAAAGTAGGCAATAGTGTAAAGAAATGTTTACGCCCTCATCTGAGTTTTTTTTTTCTAAAAAAAAAAGTTGACCTTGTTCAAGTGAAAGAGTCAATTGCTTCAGAGGTGGGTACAAGAATTCTTTTTATCAGCAAAATATGAATTCTATCTTACTTTTACTTTATATATACAAGTTAAGAAACAAACAGAAAAAGTCGCATTGTTCATTATATAGATATATCAATAGATAAATATACATATTCTATTTTTAGTTTGAACATTGGCTCCTCTCCCTCAGCTTGTAAATTTGACCTGTTATGCTTCCTGATCAAATTTATCAGACTGTTATGTTACATTAGGTTGTTAAACTAGTGATTTCATGAAATTCCTGAAAATTTCAGTAATTTCATGAAATCCCTAGTTTCACAATATTTGTAGTAATGGCTATCAAGCTTGTGATGCTGTTCAATCCTCCTTGGGTGTCTCATTGGTGTTACACATGAAATTTTTTTTTTTTGCATCATAGAGAATGATGCTAGAAGTAGCAAGCTTGGCTACTGCAAGGTCCAACTCTACTCCTACTTCTATTCTGATTAAAGATGATTTCTATAACTTTTCTATTGTGTATATAATAGATAAAAAATGATAAAGATATACCTTTCTGAATTTATTTATTATAATGAAATGACCCCTTGTAAATTGCTAGCATAAACTTTGGTAGATATATAAGATTTGTCAATTTCACTCAGTTGATAAGAGACAAGCCATACAATCAGTTGTTGGGGATTTCAAATCACGGTAGGAGCATGGTAATTATACTCCTCAAAATTTGGTCAGGATTGTTCTTCCCATTCTTGTTGTTCTTGTTAAGCTAGAGAACAAAGTCAACTCCTGGTTTGGACTGGATTTTGACAAAATATTTACTGATTTAATTGACTTATCTTTTAGATTCCATGTAAATAGAGAAATGATTCTTTATTATTGGAGGTTTTCGATCCCATTACAGCAATGGTGTCCACCCAACAATTAAGACTAATTTTCAAGTACGATTTCAAATTAGGACATAATGATGCTTAAACAGCTGATAACGTCAACAAAGCATTTGGAGTGAACACTACAACAGTGCAAACTATTCTGTGTTGGTTCGATAGGTTTAGGTCTGGAAATATGGATGCCAATAATAAACCTCAAGGGAGGCTCAAACCTGTTCTCAATGATGAATTATCAACACTAGAAGCCAACAGCCTAGGAACATTGGTTCAAACACTTTATAGAGGTTTTAGGACTTGAACAGCCACCATATAATGTTATCTCAAGGCAAATGGAAAAGTTAAAAAGTTGGAAAAATGGGCCTCACATGAACTGAATGAAATACTCTGTGACAGTTGTAGAATACACAACTCTCGGCTGACTTTTATCATCAGTCTTTCAACATCCATCGTTGGACGTAGTCCTTTCCCAGGATTCACCACACTTCTCTATCAAGGGCGTCGCAGGCCAAGTACTTTCTGAATTTGTCCAGTTCGTCTCTCCATCTAATATTCTGCCGGCCTCGGTTGCGCATGTGATCTTGGGGGATCCATGTTGTAAGTTGCGATGTCCATTGATTGTTTAATGATGATGAATTATCAACAGCAATGGCCAATGACCCCCGAACAATGGAGACTTTCTGGAGACTTCAAATCGCATCATCTCAAGGGAACAGGAAAGGTTGAATGGTTGGAAAATCGGGTCTTACATGAAGTGAATGGAATGTTCTGTGACAGTTCTAGACCCCACACCTCTCAATTGATTGTGTCTAAGCTTAGAGAATAAGGATACAAAGTCTTGCAACATCTTCGATATTCACATGACTTTTCTACATCAAAATATCATCTTTGGAATCATTTTGAACTTCATACCTGAGATAAAAGGTTCAACAATAAGAAAGCTGTAATCTGTGATTTTAATGAATTTGTGACCACTAAACCCAAAGGCTTTTATATAGATGGAGTATTATCATTAGATAAATGCTACAAAAAGGTTATTGCTTCAAATAGGTCATATTTTGATTAAATATCTACTTTTTTTGTTGTTTATATAATCCTTCATCTTACTCTTCAAAAAATTAAGTTTTATATGTAACATCTTAATAATGTATACTCAACTTTCATTGTTTATAATTTCTATTGCTTCTGTTTTCAAGAAATTGGATACTTGGGAGAAAGCTACTGAACTCATTAACCAAAGAGAAACTCTCATGGCTTCCCTGATGACTTTTGAAAGTGAAGCATCCGACCCCAACAGATTTTTTCTTAGAGGTAAAATTTAGCCATTTTCTCCTCTTCTTTTTCATATGGGAGGCTTATATAGGCAGCCGTTCTGGTGATAAAAATGGTTTACGAAGGTATTCAGAAGACTACCGCCCACTATATTCTGTCCAAGCCCCATAATTGTACATATCAAGCTTTGGTAGATAGACCCCCCTCCCAGTCATAATTTGAAAGTGTAATATTAGCATAGATTTATTTTTGAATAAATAAAATCTCCATTTTATATACTGGCATATATGATAAGTAAATATTAATGATGTATGGTAATCAGTAGTAGAAAACCTTCCAGAGAATAATGACTAGTATGTTAGTCTTATCAACCATTGATTCTTCATTAGTTTCATTAATGCAAATTTGTAGAACAGATATCAAAAGTCCTCATTGTGGACATCCCATTAGGTGTGTGGGCAAACAGGGCATTCCCTACCCCCTGAATCAGGCTGTCTCACCTGAAGTGAGGGGATTCAAAGGTTGAAACCTTATAGTCAGTTAAGGATTATGCTACTGTAAAATTGTTTTATGTAACCCCTAACTAGATGTACCCATACAAAAAAGATGGTATTAAGATTGCTGCTAAGATATATTTGGAATATATTCTTTTGTCACCCCCATCCCCCGCCTGGAAAAGTGACAGCGGACATCCATGATCCTCACCACTGATGACGTTCATCACTTCTTTCTTTTGATATTTCCAGGACCTGGGAATGCCAATCACAGATTACAGGAAGCAAAGACTCGAAGTACCCTTTATAACGTACGTATATTTTCTTCATATATTTCCATATCGCAATCTTTTACAAATATGAGAAAAAATTGACATAGGATGACTACGTGCTCTTCTTCCTCCTCCTCTTACTACCACTACTACCATGGATGGTGTATGTGCCATTGAACTTATGGTTCCTGTTAGTTGTTTTTTTTTTATCTCGATTCAACTCAGGCTGTCAATCTACAACAGTGAATGAACAATGCAGATTGGAAATAAAGAATAAGCTATCAGAGAGACTCAAAGCCATGTCCCTCTAGCCAGAAGGAATCCAGGTTTGACATACTTGCGGCTTCACCAACTCAGGCACAAAAACTTTTCTTGGTTCACAGAAGTCCAACTTTTAATCCTACACTCAACCGTTTAATGAAAAAAAATTTTAAAGAAATCAAGATGAAGGTAAATAGCGGTCAAAGGTTAGTAATAAAGAATTATATCAGGTTTGAGATATCATAAGCTACAAAGAAGTGTACAAACAAACTTCGAAGGGGGAAAATAGTCTGAATGCACTTGGTATAAAAAAGTGGATCAGTTGACTTGGGATCTAAATACCGAAAATGCTGACTTAGCATCCTACAAAATATACATAGTGTGGCTATTGAATAATGAGATTGGATCTATGTCAGTCGAACCACAGAGCACCTAGCATACATTGACCAATGGTCAAGCATTAAAAAAAACCCTGGAAGTGTCTACAGTTTGCTGATATGCATTGCTTGAAGTTGACAATTCATGAATTGAACAACATATCAATTTGAATATTTTGGTTAAATTGAACAAAACAGCTACCAAATCTTTTTGTATGCTAACAAAGTTTATGGAGGAGAATGCATGTAGGTTTGAATGGCACAAGTGATTTTATGAAAGTCAGGTGGTTATTGAAGATAATGAACTTAGTGGATGTCCATGAACTGACGAGAACGGTTTATTTATTTATTTTTTTTTTAAATTGAACAAATCATTGCAGAATTGGTCTCTATTGATAAAAAGACGGTAATTTTTTCTTTTCCGTTGATAATAATAATTATGTTACAGTAAGATTTTGTAACTAGTGATTCATGAAATCTTTGAAGATTTCAATAATATCATGAAATCCCTAGTTTCACAATCAGTGTTGAAATGGTTAACAAGCTTGTGATGCTGATCATTACTACTTTTAATGGGCTTGAACTTCAGTGTACCCCATTATAGTGGCCTTGTGTCAAACGAGGCTAAACTTGGTAAATATCAAATATATTCTGCTTCAGTATTTACAGTGTATACACAGCTTAGTTTGACACATGGCCACAGTAGTGAGGCACCCAATAAGGATCAAACTCATTACAGAATAGAAGTTCAGCATCATAAGCTCGTAAACCATTACTGATTATCATTCTCTATAATTTTTCTTTCAAACAGAAAATTGAACACCTTGACAAGAAGATAACAAAAGAAGTCAACATGATCTCGAAAAAATTTGAAGAAGCTGTTACCTATCAAGTAAGATCAATAGCAAATCAGTTTTCATTTCACTGTTTTATTTACCTCTGCCAATGTTTGTATTAACACCCTTCCTTTCTATCTGTTTGCTACATGACAAACAGACTAAAATGTTACATATTATCACATAGATTAGTTGGTTTATTCCATGGGTCTTCCATTTGTTTCTTTCGAAAGTTTTCAAGGTTTTATCTGAGGATAATCAATGCCGTGTATCAGAAATCAATCCATGTAAACCAATTTTTGTTTTGTACCCCATGGAGAAAAAAATTGTGGACTATCATTCACTGTGTGTCTGTCATCATATGTCTCTTTTTTTTGAATTGGATAATATTGTTATTCCTAAATATATTTCAATGAAATTAAATACGTAGGCTTGTGGAGAGATTCTACTGAGGACGGGGGGTTATGTCCAATCAAATTGTTTGTACATTTTATTGGCAAAAACCTTTTTGCCTGTAAATGGTCAAGATTTAAGAAATTTTCACAAATTTTGCTGAAATTTGGCTATAGTCTTGACAGAACGCCAGTAATTAAAAAATGGTGAGTTACAGTCAACCTGATTGTTTACATTTTATTTATAAACACCCATACGGCAACATGAGAAATAAAAATATCGAACCGAGGAACTGTTGAACTAATTAGAACGAATATTGTTAGACAGGTTCTTGGGCACCTAATAACACAATTTTACTTATTGGTTTCCTTTAGGGACAGAAAACAAATAGATAAATAAATAACACATCAGTAATTAAAGTCTGTTTTGATTAATCTGCTTTGTGTCCAGTGGAGGTTACTGTAATCTCTTTCTTCTTTCAACAGGGTCGGCCTTACTTGGAGAAAATGAAATGCGATCGTATTGAAATGTTACACTGGTTGCAAGAAGTGAGAAAAATGAATGCCCTTCATTATGAATCAAAGAAACTTCACATTCAGTTACCTGCAATGAGCTTTAAACAATTAATGCTAGCAGAGACTTTTATCACCAAATGAAATTGGTGTTTTGTTGTTATTGATTTCAATGACTACAATTTGCCATCATTTTAATTTTCAGTTGCTTTTTATCGCAACTTCACACAGGCCGGATTCTTTCAGCAGTGAGTAAACAGCATTGATCAGAAATAAAGAATAAGGCCCAGGCAAGACACAGACTCGTGCTAGAGGGAAGCTAGGTTTATACTGTATTGCTCAACCAATCACAATGCCAGAAAGCAGAAGCTCAAATCAAACCATTCAATCTACTCTCTAAACCAATCTCGCTGCCATGTTTTTTGCATTAACAAGTAATATCACAATACATACATTTATCATTATTCTTCATTTCCAATCAACATTGTTTGTTCACTGCTGAAAAAAGTGGCCTGAGTGAAGTTGCAATAGAAAAAACAAATAGAAATTGAAATGAAGGTAAATTGTAGACATAACGATTATTAATGGTTTATAATATTTCATCTAATAAAACAAAATAATCTTTAAAAATTGGTACTGTTAATAAATCAGGAACATGCGGATAGAATATCATGAAATATAGTTTGAATGAAAACAAGTAAATATAACATTTTCTTTTTTTATACAATTGATATTTATAAGGAAAAATCCAATTGTCAGCCTCATGTACATTTCTGAGTGTTATGATTGAAATTGATGTTATCAACTTTATACATTAGTGAGAGCAAATTTTAAACATAATACAGGTAACCTCCATTTTACTTTCACGAATGACCACAAGTTGTGATAGCTTTGAACAGTGTCTGTGAGCATCTGTGATAGGTCATAATTTATTTACTGCATCCATAAGCAAGATGCGTCCTGAGGTTTCAGAAATGCCTAAGAGATCTTGTAAGGGTGTTATGCTCAGCATAAAATTGACAGACATAATGGATTATTTTTTCTGTCTGGGGATGCTCAAAAAAAATTACCTGCATAAATAAATCGTAACTCATTTTTCAGAATCTCTTTGACAATTTTTTTTCATATCATCCAGACTTTCTTAGAGAACAGTATTGATAATACTTGCTTAAAATCTGCCTCCAGTGGTCTTCAAACTCAATGTTAGGCCACTTACTAATTATACAATTCATATTCAATTATTTGCTTATTCCTCTTATTTCTTTAAAATAAAGAACAGTAATCAGAAATAAATAAACCAGGAGTTATCTCCCTTAGAAATTTCATTTTTTTTTTTTTTTTTGTCTATTCATATTTAGATTAATAACTTGAAAACTGACGCCCCAACTAGATTGGAAATTGCTTTATTTTTTCAGGTTAGATCATTTTAAGGCTTGTGCACTAACAAAGATCTTGCTACAATGTGCTGTTTCTGCTGCGTTATGGTATCACCCCCGACCATGTGCAAACAGGAATCAGATCATTATCATAATAATCATATTCAGAATAAGAGGATGAAGATTTCACTTGAAAATTGTATCAGTGTACACGGGAATGAAAACATAAACCTCTTGATATGCATCCACCAATCTCTGAGCGTCACCTATAAGTGTTGGTGTGAGGGGGGAAAGTAATCAAATAGTGCTTTTAGCTTCAGACATCCCTTCTGAGTTACCACATATTACGTTACTATTTACAGGCCCATTCAATATGTGAAAAACACTGAAGTAGCGTCACCCATGTCACCCTGTGCTATTTTACCCACAGCTAAGAGAGACAAGATGGGTTCAGGTCTTTCCTATAGGTATTAGTGTGAAGTGAACACAAACAGTCCCAGCCAGAGTTTAAAATCAGCTTGCAGAGTCCTTTTTTGAGTCATTAACAGCTCTGAGGGAAAAAGTCACCAGAAAAATAAATCTTTGATAATAAAAAAACAAAAAAACAACTAATTTATTGCAATTCATCCGACAATCAAATTACGAAAAATTAATGTATGGAGTGTCTTTCTCAGATGCAGGAGGTAGATATGGCCGTAAAGGACAGTCCCGTTCACTCGGCTGGTTGATGAAAAATTTTATCATTTGTTTCAATACATCATCATTGAAGCCAACGAATTGGCCATCTTGAATGTCTTCGTAAAGTTTCAGATTTTCCTGGTGCCAACACAAATTCCTCAAAGGGTTGGCGTCATCATCTTTCCACAGTTCAAGCGTATTGAGTTGGTAAGCAAAGAAGGAATATTCTTGCCCATCGGTGATGATCATTTGGCTTGTAAGTGGATACGTCAATTCTGTATAGGTGTTAAAACCTGAAACAGAGAAGCACATGCATACATGAACATAAAAAAAATGATAACATTTTTGCTGTATAACAAACCAACAAACATACAGAATTTCAATTTTTGATATATAAGGATTAGATGAATTCAAAACTTCAAATTTAAATTAACTTGAATTAATTTCAACTTTAAATTTAAGTATTCAGTATTCAAGTATTTGAAATGAGTGAACAGATTTAAAACAAATACACAATCGGGATGTCTATGGACCAATTTGAGTAAAAAGCATTCATCGTCTATTCCAGCAGAAACAAAAATAAACACCACAACCTGTGGAATCAGAGGCAGTAGGCCAGAGACATCTAATGAATAATGTATACACTTCATTGCTGGCTACTATGAAACAATACATGTGTAATGACCTTGAACCATTTTATATATATCCAATAGCAATTGTTAATTCTGTTAGCACTCTGGTGCTGTGTGTTTAAACACTCAATTATTTGAAAAGTGATTATCTATTTCAAGTGTTTTGAAATTTTCAGCGATATGAAATTGGTTACTTAAAAGGCTGTACTTGGGATTTGCATTATATAAAAGGATAAGAAATATTTCTGAGTTTTGGTTACAAAAATGGGGGGTCACATTATATTAGAGTAAATATGGTGCTATCTAAGGATATAACAATGCATTTTCAAGCAATAAGATTAAGAAGTGACCACTTGTTTTTAATATCAGTTTTAAAAAAATAAGATATGAACCTAATGATTGCAACAGGGAATAGATAGTAAGTTACATGAGGAAATGTGAATCTCAATTTCATACATAGATATTCACAGCATTTTGCTTAGATTTGGTATAAGGCTACTAACAGAGAGCATCCATTGAATTTCAAACTCGCTATTCAATAGTAAAGATCTGCAACACTAGCTCATTAACCACTGAACTATGATAAGACTCCCATAGAAACTGTATATATATATATATATATATATATATATATATATATATATATATATATATATATTTATTCAAGAAATGGACATATTTGGTCGGACAGAATGAATCATAAGTTGTGTTATATTATATAGAAACTTATTTGGAATGATCTCCCATCATTAAAGTTAATAAATCACCTAATTTAGACAATGTAGATGGAAAAAAACATTCATAGAAAATAGGGCTGCTGTAGGAATTGATCCTGCAACTGATAGGGTAGCACACCTAGAGAACAAGATATTCAAGGATTTCACCAAAGCTAATTTATACCTACACTTATGTTGACAACATCCTGATATTAGCTAAAAACACTAACGATATTGATTAAATAAAACGAATAAAACCAAAATCAAAACAATTAATTTCTCAACTTCACAAATGAACTAAACAACAATGATAAAATTTGCCTACTAGATGTACTAATTGACTTATAACAGTAACTTTACCACATCTCCATATGAAAAAAAAAAGATACTCGCACAAGCGCCTGCCTTCTTGACTATAATGGCAAATAACCCTATTGTTATAAAGAAGCCATAATTAAAAAATTCTAATTAACCAGGGAAAACTAATATCCTCCTCTAAAGAGATATTCTATAATGAACTGAAAAAACATTAAACAAACCCTGAGCAATGATGGATTCCCCAACAATATAATAGATGAACAAACCAAACTAATCCTGAACAAGAATAATAACACTCCTCACCGAAACAAAAATATTAATAACCTTTACTACTTACTGTAACTGAATGCAACCCAATGTTAATAAAGACAAAAAAGCCATGAGCAGTAAAGTCCACCAGTACATATCTACCACCGGTCCTAATAAATGTCTGACATTAACAACTTACTATGAAAAATTTAAAACTTCAAGTCTACTGATAACTAATAATCTCTTCCCCCCCCCCAAAAAAAACACACCATACAAGACTTAGGTTGTATACTGATTTAAATGCCCATTGGGAGACTGTACCTTTTAACAATACTACATATATTGGATATACAACCAAAACACTGTCAAGAAGATTAACACATCACCTATCAGACACTAGCTCCATTCGTCAACATTTAAAATGAAAACATAATATCCCCTCTCCAAATATTCACAAAACACTCATGGAAATCACAACAATCCTCGAAAGATCTTACAATATAAAAAACTCCAAATAATGGAAGCAATTCTAATCAAATCAAAACAACCCCAGATAAACTCTTAAAATGCCTTTCAACAAGAGCAGCACATATATCAATTACAACTCAAAAATATAAGTTTTATTAATAAATTAAATACAACCACATTTCACTAACAAACGGAAGTGACATACATAACAGTAGATGATAAATAAAACTTTAAAAACCCGGATTTAACACAGCGACTTGAAAAAGACCGGTGATGGTCTGAAATACTAGGATGTCAAAAAACAAAACATATAAAATGAATTTTGGAAAATTCATTCACTCCTTCAGATTATCAATAAAGGACAACATATTAATGTACATTACGGCAAAGATTTTTGAGTATAAGAAGTTTTACAAAAAAAAAAAAAATCATTGAGTACTTCAATTGATAATTTTTTCAATTATTGATACCAAAAACTATAAAACTAATCTTTCATAAAAAAATGTTTCCAGGAAAAAAAATTAACTACTCACTTTAATCACATATATACCAAAGTATAAATCAAGATAATTCAACATCCAATGTGTTTATTTATACACAAACACACACACATTATATATATATATATATATATATATATATATATATATATATATATATATATATATAAACAGTACAGCACTCAACGATTTATCAAGGTTGAGATGCAACAAAATGTAAAGAAGGCCAAAATATAATTCTATGCCTTTCTACAAGTCATAGACATCAAAATTAAAATCATTTACAATCAAATTCTAATCATGGGTTAATGATTTGATATGTTTTTAGTTGCTATCAACTGCACCAATTTGTACTGAGACTGAATACGCAGGAAGTTTCTGAGAGGATGGTATTCTTTTCAACAATTTGTACTTGAATTATTTCTAATCTAAAAAATATCTTTGAAGACAAAAATTACAAAAAGATGCAAATTACACTCAATTTTAACTTTACAATAGATATTTCTTTCAACCTGGAGGCATGTTCATACTTATTTCATTGAATAAACATTTCATGACATTGGAAAACATAACCAACATAACACAAAGAAATAGGTGCTCAAATGAGGCTAGTGCAAGATGCAATCATCTCAACAGTCACGTACTGTTGTCTCTGATCAGTGTCGCCACTTGGTTAATATTGTAGCTTAAAATTTATGCGCGCATAAATTCTACTATTTTATCTTAAGGGTTGCATCTTTTATGAAACCTTGTACATACCAACGTAAAGGCCTTGTACCAGACTAAACTCAGTAAATATTTGTACCTACCCAGGTAGTAGGCTTGTGCAACATTCCAGGCAAACAAGGAGACTAATCCCCATCCAGTTTGTATTTCTGCCGTAACTTCCTTTCCATATTTGAGCCGACGACTGTGGAGTTTACTCGGACAATTGAAAGCCAGCAAACCGAACTCACAAGGGTCACCATGGAAATAACCTAGAAAAAAAAAAAAAAAGTGGAAAAAAAAAAAATCTCAGTTACGAATGAGGTTGGATGGCAAACATGAAGGGAAATCGGAAAAGTTGTTCATTATCAATCTTTCCAAACTTTGTTCTGACAATTGAACTTGGTTGTGTGTGTCGCTGTGACTGAAGTAAAAAAAGAAAAGCGGTCCTTTCTCATTCCTCATGAATAACTGTATTTACTCTAGTATAATGCGATCCCCGCTTTTTATAGCTGAAAATCAGTAATATATGTATATATGTTATCATTCTGTTTTTACACTTGAATATAAAGCCACATTCCAATTTTGACCCCTTTTTTTATATTGAATTTCTCAAATTATACAAGAGTAAACTTAGTACACAGCTAAAGACGGCTGCAAGGGGGATTAACTTGAGTGTTACTTAAGGACTTTGACGACATAAAGAAGTTAAATTTAAAAAAAAAAAAATTGAGTCAATTTGGCACTGAAAGAAAATTCACAAGAGATAACAATCGCTTATATATGAATAATATTAGATGACATACGCATTAACAATAGATGGAAAAATATGTATTTTAATCCACTTTTCCAGCAAGCTAAATCAGATGATTGATTCAAAGATATTTGATTATTTTGGTACTGAAGATACTTGATTTGGTCCTAAGACTAAAGAAATTCAGTCAGATGATAGATTTCAAGTTATTTTGATACTGAAGCTACTCAATTCAGTCCCAAGATCATACAAATTTTGTCTTGGGTGACAAAAGATAACGAGTAATCTTGATCCAGAGATGAGGTTCAGTAATTGTTATCCAATAATTGGCTACCTCAACTTGTAAATTATTTTAGGGAATTTTCAAGTCGAATCAAGGGGAGTAACTTGGATTCAAGTTACTTCTCTTGCACTTTTTGATAATTCTTAAAACATTTTTTATTTAATTCCACTCACAAAAGAGTTCTATTTTATTCATTCTATTCACTGAAGAGTTCCACAGCAGTTCATTCATCCAAGAGTTGAATGAGAAAGAGATAGACTTACCTGGAAGACATGTGGTCTTAATTTTCTCACGGAATTGTGCCAAGTCCTTGGGCCAGTACCTGAAGTTTGGATAAGGAGTTTCTGTAGACAGTGGGCTGTAGCGGTCCACAAACTTTTAAAAAAGAAAAAAAACAAAAGAAAAAAACTGATATTATCATAAAGAATTCACTTGAACTTTCTGTAGTATTTCTTATCTCACTCATTGAAAACTCTGAGATAATTTAGCCGATGGTACAAGTTTAATAGTCCCTCGTATAGAGCGAGGAAGGTGAAGCGAACATCTTGTCTCTCAAGAGACAACCCCCAATGATGTATGATGGCCAGAGACAAAGTCCTGGTTTCTGGTGCATGTGTCAGCTCAGTGATGCTTGCAAGTCTCAAGGCTGGTTGAATCCAGGACTTTATACCTACAAGCTTCTTTGACCAACTCATTGGCAGGCAGCAAGTCCACCGAAGGGATACCTCCACTCTAATAACACTCTAATACTCAATTAGCTGTTGGATGCACAGGGAAAGTTGTCTTACTGAAGAGTTTTCTACACTCTTTGCTCACACCAGGAATTGAATTCAAGACCTTCGGTGAGTGAGGCATAGCTAACCATTACACTATACGAGTGGATAAGAGAGCTAGTAATATGGCTTCATTTTCGCATCTTTTACTCCAATGACAGGACAAAAAGGAATGTCAGAGTATTGGATGCGAAAATGAATCCATACGACAAACTCTGTGGTAGGGACCACAGTACTTAATTTGGACCTATCCTCTTTTCCTGTTAAGAATGAATTTATATTCACACACAAATAAGTCTATGAACTTGTTTACTGCCACAAACAAGCTAACCTGTCCTATAATAGTATCTTATTCTTTTACAAAATGGCTGTATCTCCTTGTGCAAACAATCAAAATTTGCTTATTCATTATATGGTAACAAGACGAGGGCATAGAATCTCTAGTGATCTTCTTTGTCTAGTGGTAGGTTGTTGAAAATATTACAAGTCAAAACTTCTGTAGTTGTGGTTGAGAGTTCTCATTTTATTCAGATGTAGACTGATGAAAGAGAGGTTGAACAAGGAATGAAGTTTCTTCCTAAGTCAAACATGGAATCTATTTCATCTGACCACATGGAAATATGAGAATCTTTCAACACACTTCTGTCCTGACTTTTCTACCAATCATTGCAGCTAGCTTGATTGCTTTATACACAGTTTCATGGTCAAAGCCACATTATTCTTATGTATATTCAAGTTACATGACTAGATTAAATGCTTCGGCTTCATTTGATAATGTGTTAAACTGATATGTCCTCTTGGACAAAATGCTATGACTTTCTGTGGTCTAACTATTTCACTAAATATATTGTCCATAAATTATATTTTGAAACATTAAAAATCTATTAAAAATACAAATTCCAATATAATTGTACAGGGTTTGTTGCAGAATAGAGATAATATGATAGAGCTGTTTTATTTACAAACACTAATACACTTTTGGATCATTTTCAGTTCTTCCTTCTTTTGTTTTTATTGGCTTTGTGTCTTATCTTTCAGACATCATTATTTTGTTCTCATGCTTTTGAAATATTCTCTTTCACACTAATACTTGTTTCAATGGTTGCTGTTTATGTTTGGTTTTGATATTGTTTTAAAGATTTTTGTTTATGTTTGGGTTTGATATTTAAAGGTTAATCCTGCAGTTTAGAAAAAAAAATGACAAGCTTGACTGAGCTGGGGTCAAACTCCTTTGAACTGCTACATCAAAATCTAAAAAGTAAACAAAACAGAATTCATTCCTCCTTACAATATTATTCCAAATCTCTGTGTCCCATATCAATTCCTTGATTAGTAATTCCTGTAAATGGAATTAGCAAACTTTAGCAAAACAAGTGGACCTGAGTTGGGTTTTGAGAGTGGGAGTGAATTCATCATCAGTTTTTGCTCACGTTAATGTCATTTATGCAAGGCATCACTGGTTTTTTATCTGGTCATTATCATCCTACAATTATGTTACATACAAAAATAAAGTCAAAACTCAATCGTAGGAGTTCGACAAAATGTAAGAATATTACAATTACTCAACAATTTTACTGATAAAAAGGTAATCTATGGTTATATGCTGCTAAATTTCACTTAGCCATAAAATGACTAACCATGTGGTAAATAGCTATAAAATGCCAAAATGGCTACACCGATTATAAATTTCTGCTCGATTGATGTTTGAAATGGCACAGCTTTTCAATTTATGTTGAACGTAGCTTATATTGGGCTATCTCTGCAAAAGTAAACATTTTGATAAGGGCCATTTTTATAATGGCTAGAAGTGGCTGGATTTTTTTTTGAATGGGTAGATTTAATGGCCAGGTAAGTAACTGTGTAGATTTCACTTCCTCCATGTTAAAGGTAATTTTAAATTTTAAGAGTGACCAATAAGATTATCTAAGGGTCACATTTATAGTTCGCATGTGTGATTCTTTTAATTATAAAATAAATATAACATTTTAATTCATCGAATTTCTTCAATACACTGATTTTAACTCTGATCAAAACGACAGTTTGGTAAGACGGGAGGTAAACCTTTAGAGACTTGTAGAAAACAAGAGGGTTTTTTTTCGATTTCCTTATCGGTGTAATTTCGGATTAATACGTTGTCGTTGTATAGACTTTCCATAAAATGTGGTCGTTCATATCTTTAAATCTCTTGGTAAGCCTTCCAGCCATCACTCATATCGTTTTCAGCTGATTTTAAGCTTAACAATAAAATAAAACTAAGAAAAAAATGAATGGCTTTTATTTTTCTTAATTGTGTTCCAACCATGATCGAGATTAACGTAATTTGAACAACAGTACCATTCCAGCCACTTTGAGTCATTTTAAATTGCCAACATAAAAATGGCCCATATCAAAATGTCCACGTGATGGATGAGTCTTTGCAAAAATTGCCCTCGACTTGTTTATAGGCTGAAGGGTATACATAACTTTTAGCTTCTTATATCCCCGACAAATTACTTTTAACCATTAAGTGAAACGATTTGAGACATCAGCAGTAAGAGATAGATATTTTGTTTACATTAAATTGAACATCGATGTCAGAAAGACGAACAGAAAGTGAGTGTCCAGTTTTCGATTATAAATACAATGTAAATAGATCACCCATACCCACTTAAAGATACGATTCACTTGTCTAACCTATAAAAACTCACTTTTTTCTTAAAAAAACAAAGATAATCCAGAAGAAACTAAGGTCAGATTCAATCAAAACAGTTCATAATTCATAGGAAAGATATGTTTTCAATACGTTTTTCATTTGGTTTGTTTAACCGAATCGTAATCCGACTTCAAAATCATTTTGATGAAACAACAAAAAAATAACTTACCGGCTTTAGTGGCAAATCAAAACGTAGTTGTTGTGTGCAAGAAAATTCTGTATGAAAACGGCTGTCCATTTTTTCTCTGTAGGTTGCTGGAGTAATTTCTTCTTCGTCTTCATCCAAACATCGAAAAAATTTCGATTCCGGAGGAAAACCATGTCTGTCCCAAAAAGCCTTCACCTTGACATCCTCCCCATACTGACAGGTTTGCAAATGAGGATATTCGGCGGATAAGGAGGTTAGTAAACAATCGATCAGTTGCGACCGAATATATTGATTCCTTAAGGCACCAATCGATTGGGCTTCGTATCGAATGTTAGATCTGTCCAAGAAATCCTTTTCCAAAAGCAAACCCTCTTCAACCTTGGATCTTACAGTCGGCAGAAGGGCGGAGGCTTCCTCTTCTAAAGTCTCGTAATAATCAGGCATTCCAGGTAACAAACACGTTTTTGTTACATCCTGTTGGTACTGGAGGGCGTCAGGATAATGCTGAATGGCTGGAAACAGCCAACTCCGATTAATTCCACACGAGGCCTTGTCCATTCGTTCTTGAACGGACAGATCTTGGGTCTCTAATTCGACCTTTTTCTCCCACAGTCGCCAGGCATGTTTTTCAGTCATGCTACCCCAGGAGCCTGGTGGCCATCGTGGTTTGACCGGTGGATACACGATAGCATCCTCAGCATCTGTTTCTGGGACAAGAGATGTAGAAGTCCGAACAGGATTGCGAAGTATCGGTAAAATTCGTTGAAAACGAACGATGCCTCGATAACACATGTACCCTGACGTCGCCATTTTCTTTTTTTTTTTTTTTGCTCTATGGACAAGGGACGTAATTAGAGAAGTTTGAATTATCTCCCTTCGGCTTTAATTTATTGTGATGAGTAGTAACACACACACAAAAATTCAGACCGAAAGTAACATATTGGATTTTTGAAAGAAAATTCCGCTTTCATACCAAATTATGCTTTATGTTGTACAATCTGGAATACCCAGCGTTGATCAAGGAAAATGAGAATGAAAATGAGAAAGGGTTAGATTGTGGTACTCGATATATATCATATTTAATTTATTGTTTTTGTGCACCTAAATTTGACGGATTTTGGGGGGTTCTAAATTGAGACTTGCTGGTGATTATGTCCCTATATATCCATTAACTTATTCATACATACTTTGTTGTTGCAGTTATCCTCTGTGAGCGAAAAATTGAGCAGAAAATTCAACATTTTTTCAACAAAATTCAACCTAAAAATGTGGGCTGCATGTAAATGAGGTGTTAATTTTGAATATGCCCTTAGTTTTTCTCTAGTATGTGTAATTCTTGATATATAAGAGTGCAACCACACCGATAAACACAACTTAATATATTTAGAAAAGGCACCGGGGAGATAGAAGGTTCCAGTTTCATAACAGGAATTGTCTTTTGTTTTTTTTTTTCAATTTCAAGTCAATTTAACCCCTCATTTAGGATCTTAAGTGATTAGCAATTCTATTGAAAACTTGAATAAGAAAAGAAGTTATTGTTTAGATTTCTGAATATAAAATCTGGAATATTCTTAGTAGGCACGGATCGGGGGGGTGCAAAAGCAACCTGCCCCCACTCTGGTAAACTTTATTCAAAAATTGGGTGAGTGATTGTCGCAATTCACAAACATCTTGAAGTATCCTCCATGTTCGCCTGGTATTTCTCCTAGAGATTATCGACTTTTCAAGCATTTCTGCCTTCCTAACAACAATAAAAAGTTCAATAATAGGGAAACCATAACTTGTGCTTGTACTGAATTTTTGACCATTAAACCTGATGAATTTTCTTGTCTGAATTTTGTTGAACAGGATGCATTGATTTGTATGAGGATAAATAATCTGACCATATCATAAGTAATGACTAAAGAATTTGATAGAGATGCCATATCATCATCAAATGATCATTGGAATCAGATCATTGCTTCAAATGGTTTACATTATGATTAAATATTTACCATTTTTTGTTGCTTATATCATCCTTCATCTTTCTATTTAAGAAATGACATTTCATTCATCGCAACCTTTACAAAATTCCCAGAATTGCTATTTACACCTTCAGCCTCCAAAGGATCAACATGTATACATTCAATTCTTTTCCAACACAGAGCATTGCTCTTGACAGCCATTTGAACTGACCATGACAGTCCCTAGAATGTTCAGCGGCTGAGGATGACCAACTGCCCTTTATTGCTTGTGTTGAATACATCAGGTTAAAATTTTTCCCCCCTTTTCATCGATGCATGATTTGCCCCAAATACCATCAAGTCTGTAATTTCTCAGTTGACTGTTGGGCAGCAATTCGTCTTTGTAGTTGCAAAGTTATTTCTTTCAAATTTGAGCTAGTTGTAAAATCAACTTTAAAACCAGCCCGTCTGTACATTCTTGTTAGTTTGGGACCCAAAATAGTAATGCAAAGAAGCTTGAAAATTTTTTGAATAATAAAGGGATTTTTTGATTGGGACTGGATAAATTGGTTTTCTGATATATATTTTGGTGGTTTGTATCTTGTTGCAATAAGAACTAATATGATTTATTGAAACCCTCGTCAATTTGATAATGAAACCAAGTAAGTTCTGCCCTTATGTCTGTAAGTTAATTCTGAGTGTAACACCACATTATCACACCATTTCGAACATAAGTAAATCACCAAACACATTTTAAAGTCTGTTGCTGCACATAAGCCTGCCTCAAGAACCAACATTCCCGAGTGTCATGATGCCAAGTTTCAGAACTTGTCTAAATCATCAAACCATCTCATTTTTTTGCTGGCTAGGATTTCACATATCTCAATAATCCATGTTGTGAGTCATGAAGTCCAGCAGTTGTCTGATTTTCTTACAACTTGACCTGCTCATAGCCATCTGAGCCTTCTAATGGGGTTTATGATAAATCTGATCCGTTGGTTTTCTGATATAGTGTGCTGTCCTTCAATCTCATAGTGTAATCTTCAGCAAGTTTTTTTTTTATGCATGTTGCATGGTTTTTATTTCTAGAGCCAATATCTTGCTTTAGAAAATAATGAAAACATCTGAGGAAAAAATCTTTTTTTTTCATAGCAGTTGAACACTGGTCCTCCACTACAATCAGTTTTAGTTAACAGTCAGCTTCAATTTGACAAACTCACCTCATCAGTTTGACTAAACTCAAACTAATTGTCATCCTACCTGTAGAGGTTGACACTTAGTAGCATATCCCGTTTATCATTGTAGCTTTCATCTCAACTTCCATGTTTGATCCACGCCATTGTAGTTAACTAGCTCTGTTATCATCTACCATTGATCAAGGTATTGAACCTGAGTTGATACTTACTTGATCCACAATAGGAGTCCTGCTTTCAATACCAGGATCTTTCATTGAATTTCATTCCTCTTGTTATCTTCTTTGGTCTGACCCCTACCCTTTGACCTGTCTGACTTGGTTGAACCTACCACAAGCATGGACACCTACCAACATAGTTTTCCAGGTCACTTTTTTCTAATTTATTCCTCTGTTCCTTTGACTTCAAATCTCGACAAACTTAATCCTATCAATTGTCAAATACTTTTATTTCTATAAAAGAGTTTACATTCCATTACAAAATGCAGATGTACACGATACATTATTTGATGATCATCAGGATTTAATTATGTTCAGGTATTTTTCTTTTTTCTTTTTTTCAAAACATCTTGATTTCACAGATATTAGTGAGTTTGTTTTTCTTGGCTAGCTTTTCAGATAAGCAAAGAGTTAACAAAAATAATGTGACACACGCATGCACACCACAGGTACATAGTCATTTTTATTTCAAGACCTTTCACGCAAGGGATCATCTCAAGAGGCTCATTGATACATCAAGTCGAATTATATGGGACTGGCCATGGTTGATTGATAGGAAAGAAACCTAAGATAATTGGTCAACTTCCATAATCAGGGAGGTCTGGAGCTCCTCCTTTTCTTCACATCAACAAGCCACTCTAATATGGGAATGACCAAGATTGACCAACAGGAACTGGACTATTTATCTGGCTTCCAAAAAACAGGCTTTTTTTTTCTTTTAAATCGGCTGGGCTTAGTAGGTGTTCATCTCTCAACCACTCAATTTTTTTTGTGGCTCAGTCAAAATTTCTTCAGAAGATGACAAGTGAATTAATATTCATTAAACAGACACTGTTTCAAGTCAAGCAATTTGTATATGTTAAACAGTTTTGTACTTTTCATATTTTCAACATTTAATATCCTATATCTTGAGAAATATGAAGATCAGACAGACCCTGATTTACAAGTGTATCCATTTGTTGCTATGTATTGTTTATTATATATCTTAAATATATATCAAGCCTTGGTCCAGAAATCCAGTGAGCCTCTGGTCCCAAACTCGCCAGTTAAATGGTCCAGTACCGTATAATGAAAAAAAAAAATTTACTGAGAAGTACTGTCAAGAATTATCTGTATTGACACTTGAATTCATATAAGAAACCTGCAATGTAATAAAAAGAGGAATAACCGATGATCAAAGTTAGGCTATGTACAAATAGCCTTCGGCATCTCCCAAGCACTGTCAGATATACAGAAATTGATGGTGCTATGCTGGCCATTAAAACTCTTACTTTCATATAAGAAAATTTAGATGGTAATTTCTCTGGAAACAATTAAAGTTACCTCCCTTTAAACTCGAGTTGAATTTTCTTTTTCTTTTAATTCTATCCAACAATAAGTACAACAAACATTGTTTCCGCCATAGTAGAGCTCTGGTGTTAATCAAGCATAATTTGCAGCAGTTCATGAAATTGCCCAAAGATTAGGCAGAGGAACCAAGAGAATAGGGCACAGACTTGCATGATGAACACAATGAATGTGGGGAAAGAATAAGAGTTACCTGGGTTCAAGTTAATGGTATCAGGGCAAATTATTCCCGAGGACAATTTCCCCGGAGTAAATTTGACCCTAGGGACAATTTTTGTCAAAAAAGTTTGAAATAGGTTAGGGTTATGGAATTCCATATAATTCAATTTTTTCTATACATTACAGAAAAGCAGAGTAATAATCTCATTTTCCCCGCTTGCAATTGTCCTTGGGGGCAAATCTACTGTAATATAGAAGAACCTAGTTCGGTCAAAAATCATTTAGACCCATAATTAGACTTGATAGGTAGTATCCCTAATTTTTTTCACATCAAGGTGAGGAAAATTCTTATTCACAGATTTTTGCTCAGGAAAACCTTCCTTGATTCCTTGAGAATGGCATTAAAGTTTCCACTTGTTTTTTCTCAAAATTGAATTCAACAGATTTACTAGGTTTCACCAGATTACAGGAGATATGTCCTTGGGGATAATTGTCCTCAAAGGGAAATTGTCCAGGAGTCCAAGTTATAAGTGAATGGAAAAAGAAAACATAAGATCATGACAGATGTATAAAAAATTTCAACAGAAGTAACTATTTTTTCTTTTAATCCATTGATAAACAATCATTACGAGTTCATATATCATTGGTTGGTTAGTTGATGATGTATGCAGTAGGACACCGTTTTATGGGCACCCTAGGTTCTAGCACTGTTAGAGATTATCCATTTTGCCAAACAAACAGAGGTTGTATAATACAAATTGTAAGTAGAGTATAGTACACCTGGCCCACTAATTATGCACGTTGTATACTTACAGCACTATTGACTGTTGAAAACTTATGCAGTAAACCACTAATAAATGTGAATTATATCAAACACATTTCTGTTGAATTGACATCAACTGGTGTTTACATTTGAAACCATGAACACTTGCACTTTGCTTGGAAGCCATAACTAGGGTTAAATGTAATCAAAATAGGCTAAGAATTGGAAAAAATTAACGTGCTTTGACTTGAATGCCTGTGCACTATACACAACGCCATCTGTAGTTGTTTGGTGAACTAGTCTGGAAATTGCAGGAAATTCGAATGCCCACTTGTAATCATGACCAGATTCATAGAGGTGCCAGGACATCAGTTGCCAGAACAATTTCTTGACTGTCAGTTGATACGAGTGCATTTTTGTACATACAGGGTGGGTGAGAATTAACTATTCAAGATCATTTGTGACTTTTCTCACTATTTTCCTGACTTCTTCCCGTAAGGTTGGTCAAAGGAGAGGGGGAGGAACCACTATTTCAGGATCAAACGGAGGAGAGCATGTTACTGCCAACATGCATAAGGTGTATCGAGACCGTACTGAAACATGCACGGAGATGGGTGCCTTCATTGACTTTTACCCCAGCCATCAAATTCTACAATTGTATGGTCCAAAGTAAAGTTAATTTGATTACAATCATCCAATAAATAATAAATTTATTACCAAAGTGGAGTTTCTCTTCACCCACCCTGTATAATTGTATACATCAGTATATATGTACAAATTCATTATTTGCAATAGAAGTTCCCAACCTGGGGTACATTGGGGGGGGTCTGATAGTATATCCATGGTAAACATTGCAACAACCTCCTAACTAAACAGCTAATAAATGCAACCACATTCAAAGAATTATTCACTGAATATCTAATGAAGTCGGAAGAGGAACTTGAAGGATATATCCTCAACCTTTTACTTACAATTGAGTGGATCAATATCATTTAATGAATTTTTTAGGGATATATGGGGTACTGTGAGAATGTTCAAAGGGATATTTTTGAATATCTAAAAAGTCTCCCTACTGAAAGGTCCTGTTTTTCAATAGGAAAATAGATATCGAAATTCATATCAATAGTTTTAAACTTTTGTATGTGCCACAGTGATAGTCTTGTTTTAAGATATTTCCCATAAAGGTAGCCAGGCTGGAGCCTGCCTGAGGCATAAGTAAAAATAACCAGCTTTAATACAGGTACCAGACAATTCATACTGTTTCCAGAAAACCAACTATTTTCCAATATGGCCGACTTACATAATAGTGCACTGCTGAGCCACTACGTAGGAAACCAGAAACTTTCAAGTGAAGTTTAGCTCGATCCTTAAACTCCATGCTTCTCTTCAACTGTCACTCCAGATGCTGAATTGTCTTTACATGAAGATTAGTGGATCAATATTGAGCAAACTGTTTTCAATGTGGATTAGTTTGTACGTTGTAAACAGGTTCGTTCTTTACTTTTCATTGCATATTATGAGAATGATCAATAAAGATTTTAAAAAAACCCTGCTCCAAGTGAGTGTTAATTTGTATCTTAAATACCATTTTTTTTCTTATTTTATATTCCAAGAATATATCAAGCCCAGGTTCAGATAACCAGAAAGTCTAGAAATAAAGGTCACTTTTGGTCCCAAGTTTGCTGGATAAAGGGTCTGGTCCCGTTACTTGATGTTGCTTCTACGTACCAGAATGGAGAAGATCCTAATGTCAGACAACACCACTACCAAAACTAACTCTAAGTTGTTAGATTTATTGGAATATATTAACAAGCATCAGAAACTGTCTATAATCTAATATAATTGAGAAAGTTTGAGTATGCATCCCCCTCGAACACAGCATTTAACGTAACCCTAACCTGTGCTTACTAGAAGGATGCACTGGATGCTGGAACAACTCTTTACAGGGGGAATTCAATAGTGTTTCATTAAGCCAAATATATCTTCATTAACAATAATTCTGAATCATTTATAGTTACTTTTGAGCCCAAGAAACATGGAATCCATGCTTGTTTACTGTAGCACACCAGAAAATAATCAGACGACTGAAGGAACTGAATAATAAACAACCAACATTAGTACCAACTACATACATTTTATATTGTGTGTGTGTATATATATATATATATATATATTTTTAACTTGTATGCAATAGTTGATATATGAAGAATAATCATAGCAACAGGCAGCTGGTAAGAAACCAACTTTAAGCCTTAGCAACCAGATTCAAGTTAAATGTTCATTAACATTTCCCCTGAAAAGTCCACAAGAGAAAAGAGAAAAAAAAAGAAAAAAAAGAAAGAGGTTTATCCAACCTGATATTCTGAATATGCATTTTCTCTTTTTTAACATGAACCATGGATGACAGGAATTTCCATTTCCGTCACTGCTGTTCTATGGCTAGCTCAACAAAATTTCAATTTCATTTTGGTTGACTCGTAACCGAGTCGCCAGCAGAGCCTTTAACTTTCAACTTGCAATAGATGAGGTCTCTTATCTCAATGGAGAACTGTTACACTTACCACCTTCCACAGTTTACGGATTTCATAACCCCGGCAAATAAATTCTCCAGGAGAGGAAGATTTAACAATGTTACAATCAACGTTTAATTGCACTGAACACATCATCCTCTCCCATGTTTAAACAGGATCTTCACCATACAATATAACAGATGTGACTGCCATAGAGTTTGTTTCAATTTTCTTTATTTTTTTGTTCTTAGCATGAATTTTTTTTGTTTTCCATGATCTAAACAGACTTAATAAAAATGTTACTTTATTTAGAAAAAAAAAAAAAGGGAAAGAAAAAAAAAAAAAAAAAACTAACTACAAGTCCAGAATATAAGGCCAAAAAGAGGGGGGGAGGAATAAAAATGTTTCCCTGGTGCCAGTAGTTAGTTCAGACAGGAAAATCAGCAACAAGTGACAAGTGATGACTCGAATTAGATACGCCTAGCATACCTCGGGGGAACCAACCAGCAAGGTCTCTAGTCAGTGTCCATTTTGTAACAGAGGGTTTTTGGGGGGGGCCTTTTTTTTTCTCTTTTTTTTTTTTAAAATGGGGGCAGGGGGCAAGGGAATTTGAGAAGATCGAGCTTTTTACACCCAAGAAAAAAAAAGGGAGGGCAGGTTTGAAAAAAAAAAAAAAAAAAAAAAAAAAAAGCCAAAAGTGGCAGAGAGGGAGAAGAGAAAATTGAAAATGATTCCACAGTGAATATTCGATGCCAGTAGGAAGAAAGAACAGTCGATAAGATTGGCATATTCCAAATTCAGTCAGGTCTTATTCCCCCCTTCCCCTCATCTCAATAATTAGGAGCAAGTGATCCGGTTCACTGTGGGGAAGATAAAGATCAATTTTGGAGCTCTGTGGATCAAAATATCACAAAGTAATCAATGTGTATTTGTATATTCATTTTTTGTCTGTAACACTCCAAATCATTCAAATAAACATTGTTACTGAAGGGACGTAACCTACATAGAATAGTTGTGTGCCTTATAGAAGTTTTGCTATTGTCCACATGAAGAACCAATTGTGTATATCCATATAGTTCATAAAAGTCATCGTACGGGTACATTAGTATGTTTGATAGTTAATCAAAAGGGCTACTTTTTGTTTGGCTTATGGTAATTGGAGAAAAATAAAAAAAATAAAAATAAAATAAACAAACCAAACAACAAACAGGTTACATTAGCTACTCAAAAGAAAAATACAAATATGAAAATTAACCTTGAAATCAATAAGGGGTAATTGTAAAGAACAGACAATTCGATCATGCCATTGACTGGAGATAACACAAAAGGCCATTTATTACTGGGCGCTCACTTCCTGAATAGACAGAAGCTTTAGAAAAATAAAAAATACGAACACAGTAGTTTAGATTGAGAAGGGATGTTAGGGAAGAAGTGAATATTTTTTTCCTTCTAGGGATAGGGGAGGATAATAGGGATTTTTTACAAATTGGCAAGGAGGGGACATTTTTTGATTTCTGGGAATGTTTTTTTTTTTTTTTGGTTTTTGTTTAAATTTTTCGATAGGGAAAGTTCTTGTTTCAACTCTCAAATTCATGTAAAAAATCTGAATGGAAATTTTAAAGGAAATAACTACTGATTAAAGTTACCTCCCTTCAACATTTAGGTAAATTAAAAAAATGTTTTTTTTTTTATTATTCTATTCATAGAAGAGTTCCATTATTTTTTTAAAATTCTATTCACAGAAGAGTTCCAATGTCAATAGGAGCGGCATCAAGCGTTTCATGAATTTAGGAGTTATTTGTTATAAAGAAAAAAAAAAAAAAAAAATGTACTAAATTAATATTTTTTGGTTGTTATACACGTTGTGTACAGTTTTGGAAAAATACTTTATACACTGCCTTGGACCTGGTGTCGCTTGTTTTAAAGTACAATTCAGGGAGAAAAATTTGATCTTCTGTACAGCTGACAAGCAGTTAATAATGGAGGAACGGAAGTCAAAGGTCATTGTGTTGGAGTTTGGCTGCGTCACCATTCATCGCAGCATCAAGGAGGAACAGGTGACTACGTCATGGTACCAAACACAGGATTATGGCGACATATACTGGGACCATATTCATCATAGTCAGCCTTTGTGTGACACACTTGGTAAAATTCCGGCTGTTCAAAAGAAAAAGAATTATTATTTTTAAGATGGGCTCAAATAATATTTACATGCATTTTGATATTGTGTATAGAAAAGAAAAAAAAAAAAATTTTTTTTCAAATGCTAGATACCTGAGTTGATTGGGATTATCACCAACGTTGTAGAAGGCACAGATCAAGAGGCTCAAAGATCAGGCAGAAGCTGAATCTGTATGGTTCTGGCACTCCAACATTGTTACAGAACTAACCAAGTATTGGTAGTGAGGTACTACTGGGGTGTCCCTGGTTAAGTGATTATGATGCTTTGCCCCCCCCCCCCCCCATGCCAGTCATCATCTGATTAAGGCTTTGTTGAGAAAAGTACAATTGTTTTTTGCAGTAGTTATCTCTCTCATATATATATATATATATATATATATATATATATATATATATATATATATATATATATATATATATATATATATATATATATATATTATACAATGATCACTTTACAGTTTCCATCATTCTAGGAAAGTTTTACACAACCATATATACTATACAATAAGATCAATAGTTTAAAAGGGTATTTAGACGACTACAGCACGGCACAACTAATCTAAGCCCTGTTTCCGTCAATTTCCAGCTTTGGCAGATATCCTTCCTGTCATAATACAAGCACATTGGATGCAGAGTAACATTTGCATTGTTTCGTTTAAACTGTTTTCTTGACAATATCTTTACTGATATAAAAGAAAGAGAGAAAATGAAAAGAACAGAGGAATAAAAGAGACTTACTGTGGAAGCCAACATACTTCCTCCAAACCAGACAGCATAACGTTGCATGTGATGAGTGATTACTGAACATTCAATAGGTTTCGGCTGGAAAAACAGAAACAAAATAACGGCATTATTCAGAGTTGTTAAGGGACAAAGATGAGATTGCAAATCATCATCATCATCAAAATTTGTTAACAGAGGTTTTATTACCTCTGCCAACAAAATTGGAAGAGGTAGAAGTATTCACTTGTGTCTGCCTACCATCCATCTGTTTATCCATGTATTTTTTTTCCATCAGTCTGAATGAAATTTCCTAGAAATGAGGGCCAAGAAGGATGAAGGGAATAATTTTGGGGTTGAATCTAAGAATTTGTTTTTGAAGATATAGCAAAAGGGGTGAAAAAAAAAAAAAAGTTGATAGAAGGCCATTATGCTTCCAGGGATATAACTCAATATTTGTCTATTTACATTTTCCCTTGCGAGATTTTCATTCAATAATGTAGACAGTGGTATGCACTCTCCGAGTGCTTTCTCGTTATAGATGGTTATATCAATTTACTAGAATACAATTAAGAAGAGAGCATATCGAGGAAGAAGCCTTTCATCAGAATCAAATGAAATTTTATGTTTTCACTCTTTTTTACACAAATTGTCCCTTGTTCGTACTATAAACTAGAAGGCACTCAGGGAGCGCATATCTCTATCAATGCCAGGGTCAGGGGAAGTAATTGTGCATGGATCAGCCCCAAAATATAATCACTTCAGTAGTCTTTTGCCCACTGTTCCATTGACATTCATGAAGAGTTTTTGGAGATATCTTGTAGACAGTCGTGAGTATATGCACACACATATATATATATATATATATTATATATATATATGGGAACCAGTAAGAAAATATCTTTCAGCCCCCCCCCCTCTGGCTCCGCCCCCAAATTTAACCATTCTTCTTTATCTCATTGCCAACCATTCTATAAAATTGAATTGAAATTCATTGAGTGCTTTTGGAGATATCACATGACAAATAAATTGACAGACACAACTGAATATATATACTTCTTCAACTTTGTTGGCAGAGGCGATTGAAGTTTATAAAAAGTAATTCAACAGCTTAAATGCTTAAGGATCATCAACACAGATAATGGGTAATATAATAGTTATCAATGGAAATGGTTTATCCTTGTACAAAAAAAAAAAAAAAAAAAAAAACCAACTCACCTTCAATCGTCCGCCACTTAGTTCTTCACTGGCTTTCAAACGGGCATCTACAATTCTTTTAACATCTCTCTGAAGACGACGTCCAAAATCACGAAACATGGTTGAGCCTCCAGATAGTACAATATTCTGGAAAGAAGTCAAAAGGAGAAAAAATCATTATCTGATAATACTCGTTTACCATCACGAATTTTCGAGGATGCAATGATCGTCACGTTCATTCTTCATGGTCAAGGATGACCATGGCTTCAGTTACCAGTCGTGCACTACAGGATCCGAAGTCACAACTTGCGCAGGTCTTGAATTATGATAAGGGAGAGTGGTTTATCATCAATTCAATTTCCTCTTGTCCGTTATCTGCCTTAGTCCAGGGCAAGATATAGTCAGGACGGCTGGAGACAGCCAAGGATGCCACAGATGATGGGGCACTCGGCATGCCGTCACCTTCATGCTCCACAATACAATCATATAAAACATTGAAATGAACTTTTTTCATGCTGATAACTGAATTGTTTTAGTGATAGACATCCACACACGCTTTGCGGAGAAATGATGAAATAGAATAGCCAGTAATAGAACCAAGAGCCACAAGCAGATGAACCAATCAGTTAAAGTACATCTTTCATATCAACCCTTAAGTACTCTCTGCTTTCTTTTTCAAGACTGTGTGCACTTGGTAACTTCAAATGCCTATAACTTGTGTGCCTGTTCACGTGCGACTGAAATTGACATGACATTAGCTAAATTCAAACACAATTGGAGTCCCCCACAGGGTCAAGACAAACTTTTCGCTCGTTAAATGAAGTCACCTACAGAATCACCAGAAGATTGAATAAAATGGATTGTTTTCCAAACTTTGCTGCACCCCATCACATTTCATTTTTATTTATAAAGCCTTCTCCATAAGTCAAGAACCAGGGCCTGCCTTAGGAGCCTCAGGGCTCAATTGGAAACATTTTTTGCAGGGCGCAAGGTTCACAGCCGGTGTCTATAGAATCTTACAGATAAATAGATATATACATACATACAGATATAATGAAATTTATAACATCTTCAACTATGGTAGAATGGAAAGCTGTCAAGATAGGTGCTCAACAATTTCAGAGAAATACAAATTTTTAATGATGGTCTATGATTAACAGGTTATTTAATTCAAATATGATAAAAAATATATATAAAATGGAACAAACTAACATTACAGACTTTTGAAGAATTCAGAAGAAAATTTAAATCATTGCTGTTCAATGTAAAACCTGCAATGTCTTGCTGTGTGCATTTGACAAGACTAAAATAAAGTAGATAACCTTGGCATGGGACACAATCTTCCAATTTTTTGTAGTAACTGTGTGCAAAAATTTTGTGTTGTGCAACTTTTTTCCTGTGATAAAAGCATGCGGCACTTTTGAATTCGACACAGTGAAACAATATTTTTTTCAATACAAAATTCACAAAGCTATTTACGGAATATGAAATCTTTTGGTGCACAATTTCCCATGCACATGCAGGGAATGGTTGACCCAAATGGCTTGAAGACAGCCCTGTCAAGAACTACAGGGTGAAGAAATTGATAATGTTCTAATGCATTTACTCAATTCCGAATGCTTTCATGGAGGATTCATTTTCGTTATCATTATTCAAGATTTGAAGGACATTTTTTGTGCTTTGAATGACAACATTAAAATTTGAAACAAAGGTACAAAATACTTACTCTGTAGAGACCACGTCGAACATCAATTGGGCAATTTTGAATTACATTATCTACTATTTCAGAGATAGGTATTGTGAAGTCAGGGTTAGAAAACTGAAAGAATTAAAAAAATACACAATGAATGCTTCATTATATATTAATTTACATCTACAATATGCAAGAAAAAGTTCAATTCATCAATAGAAAAACAAAAAAAGTGTTATATATATATATATATATATATATATATATATATATATATATATATGTACACACACACAGAGTTGCAAAATCTATGCAACCATGAACTATTTTTGAAAGACACTAATTATAAAAAGATTACAAAATGATGTTTATTACAGATACATTTCAACTTTACAATAGTGATCTCCTTTAATCTGGATGCATGTTCATAAATGTTTGATTACATTGGAAAATGACAACCAACATGAAGGAATGGATGCTTGAATGAGGCTGGCGCATGATGCTATCATTTCAACTGCTAAATACTTTTGTCTCTGACTACAGTGTTGCCACATGACAAATAATGTAGCATAAAAATTACATGTGCATAAATTCTACCCTCTTATTCTTATGGTAGTGTCCTTTATGAAACATCTTGTATAAATAGATGGTTACAGATTGCCCGTGAATTGAATTTGTACACATTTTTCTTGAAAATACAAGAATAAATAAAATCTGAAATTATTAATATCAAAGCAATCTGTCAATAGAAGATTTAAAAGAAGTTATACAAAAGGTGTCCAGGTCTTAATTTCACTTTTAATTGCAATCTAATTAGAAAGTATTCAGAGTGCATACCTCTGTCAACACCATACACTAATTAAACTTAAATGAAGAAGACATTTAAAAACAAGAGGGAGCACTTCAAGTATATAAAGAGGTAAATCGTTAAATTACTTCCCTTGAAATTTGAATTTAGCTATCAAATTTACTGTTCATTTCTAACTTCTTTTTTTACCATCCCTTCTCTCATAGCCTATGGCTCACCTTTCCATAAAATTTCAGCAAAATAAATTAGAGATTTGATGCTGACTGACAGATGTATGGACGGACAGACAAACACGAGGCAGTGGTGAAACATATGTTAGGTGATGATTAAGCATCGTGGATGAAATAAAAGTGAATAGCGAACCTACCTCGGGATGGAAGAAGATCTCTGGGCCCAAAAAGCGTTCATATCCAACATCGACACTGAAGGCATTCTTGGTGATACTGTTGACTCCATCATACCTCTTTACCCATTTGCCAGGATCCTGATCATATTTGCTAAATTCTTTTGCAATGTCTGGGCACACATATGAGAAACGCTCCTGCAACAAACAAGAAAATCAAAAATATTCTGTTATGCACCATCAACTGATATATGTCGATTTCCAATTTTTAATAATACCCAGTGTTTCAGAATTATAAACAAGGAGTAGGGTTTGATGCTGTGAACACTTTATTAGAGTTGAGATTAAATGATAACCCCAAAAGTGTTTCATGAAAGGTGATTGATACATTTGTTGTCTGATGTATAAGGACACGATTACACAATTCCAACCATATTCACATACAGTTCAACATTTCGAATGATTACACAGAAAATGTAAAGTTCATGACTGTTTAATTTTTCCTGTTCAAGACTATTGGAAAACTTGAGAAAATGGACTATATCATCCATTGTGTAATTCAGCAATGCACTTTCTATGCAATAGGAAGGGGCATTCTTATTTAGTATCATCACCATGTCCTCATTAGATGATAAGCCCTTGATTCTGAAGTATCAGATAACTGCACAATGGGTGATATTATCCATCTTGTCAAGTGCTGACTCAAGTTTCTATTGTTTCAACAGGAAAAGTTGAAGTTATAAACTTCAAATTTTCAGTGTAATCATTCAAAGAGATGAACTGTATGTGAATTTAGTTGAGACTGTATAATAAATATCTTTGTATCCTACGCAACACATTCATTTCTTGTAAATCATAAATGATCTAATGGCTGGGATGTGTTATTGTTTGTAGAAGTGTGCAATTCATGTGTAATAGAGCTCATGCCTTTCCCTGCAACAAACAAACTATGAAAGCAGTACGAATACTGTATGATTACCTTAATAGCTTTGGCTGTTTCTAAAGATTGTTCAGGTGGGATGCCAGCCTCACGCTCTCTCAACAACTGTTGAATGAAGTAAGTGATATCTCGTCCTGCAATAGGGATGTGTTTGATACAACTACCAATCACATAACCTTCAGCCTGTAAAGAAAGAACAGAACACACACAAATGACAACCATTTTGAAAGTTTAGTATTTATAGTAACCAACAATTTGGACTTTCAAATTCAACTGATATAAAAAGACTTTTTTTTTGCAAATAAAAAGATATATACAGATACTTACTACAGGGATGACATGGGTAACACCATCACCAGAATCAATAACAGCACCAGTAAGTGTACGATCCCCAACCTGGCGCGATGTCCAGGATGCAGCCAAGGCAAGGACAGCCTACAAAAATGAATAAATTAAAAGAAATATAATCCGATTTTTTCTCAAGACTGGAGTATTTCACAAACTTTATTAAAAGGTCACTTTTCTTGACCAACTACAGCAGATAGAAAAGATTGTTCTATTCTATATCCCCATGAGCGAGAACTATTTTCAAATAAATGAAGAAAAATATCAAATCAGTTTCTCAGAAACTTACCTGTACTGCTATGTAAAGTCCCGGAACATTGAAAGATTCAAACATGATCTCTGCTGTGTATTCTCGGTTTTCTGGCGTGTTCAAAGGCGGTTCTGTCTGTAAAAGGTTACAATAATCAATAAACACATACAAAAAAAAGTATATACATTAAAAACAATGACAAGTTGTAAATTACCAATATAGTCTAGTTGAATTTTAAAAACATTGTCAAACAAGCATGAAAATTCACTAATATTTAATATCTTTGATAAAATTTACTGTTTTTTTCATTAGCTAAAAAGGAATGCAAAAAATTACATGAACTCATTTCTGTAGATATTTTTAAAAAATTAAAAGAATAAAAACTGATATTAAAATTTAACCAATGCATTTGTCAGTTTTTCCAGACAGTTCAATGGATTTGAAAAGACAATTACGCAATTACCCTAAACACTTGGAATGGGTGAACTCAAAACTTGGTGATGTACAAAAACTTCCACAAGTGGATGAAGGCCACCTTCTATCTCAATAGACAATGGAATGACACTGACATCACCTAACCAGGGTTCAAGCCTGGGTGAAGAGTATGGAGATTCCCAGTTAACGGAACTCCTTTCTTGGCCTTGCAAATGTAGTTCAAAGGAAAGCAGAGCATGATAGCTCTGGTATCAGCTTGTCTGCCAGAGCTACTGAAAGAAAGTCAAAGTTGGCATCCAACCAACTTGAGGGGGCACCACTCCCTAATTTTGAATTAGAGTTGTTATCTTCCTAGACTGATTGCCTTCCTAAGGCTAGAGAGCACAGTCTACCCGGCTAGTCTACCCCTAGTGCACTGGATTCAATTGTCCAAACTGTTGCTATGCCCATCACACATCCATATGCAGGTACTGAATCAAAATGAGGTCAAAATTTTTCTTCCCTCATCACGTGACTGAATGTATGATTAAATTGAGCAGTTGTACAAAGAGAAAGATGGAAGGTAAAAGTGTTTAGTTTAAAGCATTATACTTACCAACAGGAAGTAATGATCCTCAGGTTCTGCACGAAGGTATTTGAATATAGTTTGTTCCCAGAACCTTTCCATCAAGTCCCAATCATCAACAATGCCATGACGAATCGGCCACTGAATCAATGATCACGTGAATTAATATTATGAAGTTTTAGCATAACAACATTCTCTTCATTCTTATTTGAATAATGATCACCAACATGTATGTATTTCAGAGTTTGACAATACAATTATGTTTTCTTTTTAAATTTAAAGATTACAAAAAAAAAAAAAAAAAAAAATTAAACTCTTTTGTGAATTGAATTGAAGAAAACTTTAAATCAAAAGAAAAAAAAAGGGAGGAGGCAACAGAAGTTACCTTAATCAAAAGTTACTCCCCTTAACACAACATTTTGATTCTCCAGTATGAATTCAAGAATTAAAATCATGCCTGTCACACAAACATATCTAAAAAGAAATGTCCTGGAATTAACTTTGTATCAAGTACAAAATATAAAAGGTAAGATAAGACTGAAGAGAGAAATTCATTTTCAAAAGTTAATGAATCTAAGAAAAGGTGGAAAGTATTTACCTTGACCGAGTATGAAGAGGCGTCCAGTGCCTCATCTCCAATGAAGAAATCTAAATCTTCCACACCTTTGCCCAGCCTTCGAATGGCTTGGTCCCCAACTTTAGCACTTTCTTTGATGGCAATGCAGGATGGAATGATAAACTGTGGCTCTGTGTTGCCAGCATATCCCATCTTAGTGTAACTGAAAGAGAGATAAACAAGTATTAGAGACATTCTAAATAGATTTCCAACACATAATGACTAGTGCCATCAGAATCATACAAGAACAGGTTGAACTAAAAAGCACTCAGAGAGTGCATAACCCTGTCAATGCTATTGTCAGGGGAAGTAATTGTGCATCTATCCACCCCAAGATTTAATCACTTCTTCCAAAGCTTATTTTCCACACAAAAAAAAAAGAGAGAAAAAAAATTGCTCATAAGAGTGAATATATATGTATGACTCATGCAATATCACTGCCATCCTAAACTTTCGAAAATCTATATTATGATGAGCAATATGTCCGTCACACTTCCATCTGTCACTTTGAAAATTGAAACCTTCTGCTGTAAGAGGGGGGGGGTTAGAGGAAAAATAGAGGAAAATAGAATTCTAACACTAAGACAGAAAAGACAGTGGGGAGAGGGAGAGAGAAGTAGGATACGTTCACACAAGAGGGTAGGGTGTGAAACAAAGATATTCGCCAAAGTAGAACAGCTGACACATACTATCAAGGAAAGTAGAAAGACCTGAAAGTCTTTCATTTTTTTTCTTTTACAGTCAGTTTGACATCACATCTGTCAGCAGATGTCATGTCAGTGACATTCGGGTTTCACTTATGAATCTGAATATATATACATTTTCATATTCATATTGCAAAACAAAACAAAAAAAGAAACGCGATCATAAAGTTGATTTAAAATCAATTCTTTATTCTTTCATTTTTTATTTCACTTTTGAATACGTATATTCATTCACGAAAAAATAAATTTTCATTTCCTTTAAAACTGGCTGGAAAACCTGTCTGTAAGAATAGTATTCAACTAGTATTGAAAAAGTCTTCAGTTGAATCTTTTTTTTATCATGCCTGAAACCCAAAAAAGAGAAATTATCCAAGATATGCAAGCAAAATGAAGAAAATTAGAAAACAAATTGTAGATAAATACAAAATTACATAATTTTGCCGGCATGTTAATTATCCAATCTGTCCAGTGATTACAATAAACTAGATATGCCAAGATTCAACCTATCCTATGCACAGGAAGGATTTTGTTTGGGATTTCTATACACAGTCAACCTCTTTAATATTACTTCAGTTCCCATCTCATCAAAAAGGATAAGTTTGATTTTTATTTCTTTAAATTCTGCCATCTAGAACATTAGCTGGTTTAATGTATTGTACCCTCTTCCCAATGTATACTACCTGATTGACATACCTAATGCTTAAAATTCCACCACCATTTCATCAGCGTACCATTGGCAAGTCATCAGGTCTGCAGAGTTCAAATTACGACGGTTCCACCTAATTTTATTTATCAGTTCTCTTCAGTATGACAGAGAAATGAATAAAGAATCAAATAAAACCACATTGGTGATTATTGGATGTCTCTTGATAATTTGTAATGTCAAGATAGGAAGCATTACTAACAAGTTGTAGGGTTGGTGAGGCTATGAAGGAAGCACATTGTGAGTTATAAAGGAGTGTTATCTCCTTTTGCAACTCAAGTTCATAGTTAAATAAACAGGATCCAATTATACCAATACAGATAACAATGCTTATATCCCAATAGTACACTTTATTCCTGCCATATGTTAATGTAATATCTTGATTGTCTGGCAGGGATGGTTTTTGCATCTAAATATTTCAATAACCTGTGGCAGAAAACAGCAAAAATAAAGTGCTGTCACAACCAGAACCCCCCCCCCAAGCTGACACAGTGTCATACTCGAGGCACAGCAAACTGTGTAGTTAGCACTGCTCACCAATACGTCTATGAAAAATATTTCTATATTTTTCATTTGAAGACTTACAATGTTACCTTGAGATTATCTGCCCATAAAAGACTTTGTTAAATTGAAAAAAAAACTTTTTATAAATATTTCATTTTTGCTTTGATTTGTTTCAAGGTAGCTTAATAAAGCTTGGAGGACCCATTTAAAAGAATTACGCCAGATGGTCTTACAAAAGTTTAAAACATTACGTCAGAGGGCCACCAAGCTTTTTTGAGGCCCCTGTGGATTATGAAGATCTCAACAATGGCATTATAAAGCACCACAACTATCTCCCAAATGTACTGCATAAATTTTCCCTAAAAGACAAAAATATATTTCAAGCCTCAAACTTGATGCAAATAACATTATTTTCCAAGGAAATCATGCCTAAATAATGGCCCATATATGCCAATATATATTCCTGGGCAAAATATTAAGCTTTTGAAGCTCAAATGAAACCAGGATTAATAGAGCATGGAGAGATCTGCAGTATGCAGCGTTGTGAGTCCTAAGATAAAGCAAAATATCATGCAGAGGTCACTGTCACAAATTACAAGGCAGGTTTTCATCAGGCCAACAGTAAGGTAGCTATTCTGAAATTTTCAAGATCTTAAAAGGCAGAAATCCCTGTTTCTCTATCTGAGAGAATGGGTCAACATTTTTAAACGGGTAATGTTGCCGGAGAGAAAGGATTTGGAAGGCCCAGGGCTTCATCATGTAAGGATGACCACCTGCTGAAATCTACAGTTCCCAAAGACAGACGGGTGGGGGTGAGGCTACAGAAATTTTCAGATTTCAAGACCTCACAAAATGATAACCAGAAGATTATCTGATGTAGGTTGTGTCCAGAAGATGTGTTTAGAAGTAATTTATTGTCTCGGGAAGAAAAAATTTTTTTTTTTAAATCAAAAGATGGGATGAAGATTTTGGCTGAATATGGTAAGTTCGAGTCTAAGTGATTCAGCAAATTTACATGAGGATGCTCCAGAGACACATCTTTGAAGTTCAGGTGAGAAATACAATTGCGAATGCATCATCACAGTTAAGCACGGAAGAAGAGACGTCATGGTGTGGGGAAACCTTTTCAGCTGCTGGTACTGATCAGCCGCTTTGTTGTTCAAGAGCCAATGCTTTCGAATACAGGAGAACATAGCAGAGAGGCTTGTTTGTTAATTTTCAACAAGACAATGCTTCTGCCCACACTGCAAAGACCACCAAAAAGTGGCTTGAGAACACATCCATCTGGCTCATACTTTGATTTAGTCAGAATCCAGATTTGAACTCAAAAGAAACTATTTGGTCTCACATGAAGCACACATTAACCAGAAAACATTTTTCAACTGTTTCAATATTGACTCTTCTTTCTGTAAAAAGCTGTTCGTAAATTTACCCACAAGGTTTAAACATTCAAAGAAAACAGAGGGAAAAGCTATCCCACACTAAGTTACTTTATGATGAGAGTATGGGATAGCTTTTCTATTTGTTTGAATCTTGCTTATTTCCTCAACAAGTTTGTTATGACCATTAAAAGCTTATTTTGGGCTTGGCCAGTTTTGGGGGCCCAGGAGTGTATATTCCTATTTTAATGAAGTAAAGAGTTGGTATGCTGTGAACGTAAAATATATTTCTCAATGTATGGTCATAAAATAAGCCTGTTTATCTATGCCTAAATCCGTCACTGTATTACTTTAAATGATAGATAATCATGAATCTTGATGAAAATGGTAATTCTTGGCAGCTGTTTAAGTAATGTGTGTAGGAACAGAAACAAGTAGACACTAGTGTCAGAAGTAGGTCAGTAGGTGACTAACTGACTGGCTTAACTCATCCACAAGAGTGAGTGGTGGCCCATCCCAAGACAAGAATGATTTTAACTAAACAAGCCTACACAAAAATGCTGTAGCATCAGTGAAGTTGAGAAAGATATCAAACTAACACAGGCAGCTGTATTTTTAGTTCTCAGTGGTAAAACCTATGACTTTTGGTCGAAGAGATCTTAGATTCTGGCTTTGAATTTTAATCATATTTAGTAGATTGAGAAACTTACAATTCAAGTCACAAGTTTCCTGATTTGATACACATAGACAAGAAAATGCATTTCCCATAAGTATGACTTTGTGGTACATACAGTGCTTAATGAGGTTTTCAGTTCCCAGCAATAATACAGTAGTCCCATTTTCAAGACGAGAGTTTGGGTCCAAGGAAGACAACCACATTATAACTGAACTGCAGATAATCAAAAATCAATTACAAAATCACTGCTGAAGGATTAAAGGAGTCGTAATCATGGAGGAGGGAGATGAACAATATCTCGCATATCTGGTGTTCTAGCTTTTTGTTCCTAAAACTGCATTTGTGTTCTTGCATTTCAGCACGACTGACTATCCTACCAGTTCGATGCAATCTTGGTCATCGAAACAAAACAATTTGAGCACATCTGACTTGTTTTTTTTTTTCTTCCTATGAGTATACGCCTCACAAGTTGGCAATATTTTGAATTTTATGTAAATAAGATTTTATTGGATCAACAATGGCTTGTCAGTCAAGTTAAAATACAAGAACACTAACGCGGTTATAGCAACAAAATGCAATAATAACTCAAATATGGGATATTGTTCAGCAGAGATGTTTAAATGGTTGTTTTTTTTTGTTTTTTTTTAGATAACTTTAGAATTTGTTCTAAAGGTTCCAAACTTCAATTAAGAGCAACAAAGACACCATCCAAAACGTGTTTCTATGTACAGCTGGTAAAATGATGAGATGACATTCATCATAATTATACTGACTTGACATTTTGCTCTAACATATTCTCTTCTCAGTAACAAAATACCTCCACATGTTTTATGAAAATAGAGCTTTTCATAGAATTTGGGATCTACAAATGATGTCTTTTTGCAAAATAGATAATGGTAAAAACAGCAGTAATAGTCAAAATTAAGCTATGTATGTCAAATCACTTTGGTCATAACACTGTCAAGCCTGGTCATTACCTAGATGGGTGAATATCTTGGAAAATGAACTGCTGCAAGCAATCAGGGATCAATTCCTGGCAGAGTCATAAAGATTTTTAAAATGGTACTCAATGCCTTTTGGCTAAAGAGTAAGATAGAGGGTAAATGGTTGCTGAACCAGAGATAGGTATCTGGCCCAACCCTATCTGAAAGATGGCAGTGAAAAGAAAGTGGAGCCTTCAACTACAGATGATCAGCCAGCCATGCTATATACATAAGCCAGTGGTTAGCTTCATCATCATCAGTCTTTTAGCGTCCGTCGTTGGACATAGACCTTCCCCAGGATTTGCCACACTTCCCTATCATGGGCGTCACGGAGCCAGTACTTCCTGAACTTGTCGAGCTCGTCTCTCCATCTAACATTTTGCCGGCCTCGGTTGCGCATGTGGTCTCTGAGGATCCATATTGTGAGTCGTGATGTCCATCGATTGTCTGCCATTCTTGCAACATGGCCAGCCCATCGCAATTTGAGATTTTAAATGGATTCTATGATGTCCCTAACTCTTGTCTTTTCTCAGATGTACTGTGCTGTCTTGTGGACTCTCCATGTGAGGCCCAACATTATTCTTTCATGTGCACGTTGCATGGTTCTCAATTTACGGGTCAGTCTCTTGGTTAGGTTCCATGTTTCAGCTCCATAAGTGACTATTGGGAGGATGCATTGGTTATACACCCTTCTCTTTAGGATTAATGGGATCTCATTAATACTAATTATCAAGCAGCTGAAGGAAATATTTTAAAAGATTGTTATTGCAACAAGAATTTCAGTATGGTACACTTGGACATTTCTATCTGAAATCAAAATATTGCTTTGGTCTATTCATGTCAAGTGGACCAATTTTGGAAAAGTGTCCTACTTGACCAGCTCTGGTTACAGGCTTTTTTGGTTCAGGAATGGAGTCCTGTAAAATTTTAGCTCAATATCTTTACTTGTTCAGTCACTACGGATCCAAGGACAAAGACTACTTTATTCACTGCAGTGGTGACTGAATTATTTTTTCCATTTTCCACTAGTCACCATTCCATGACAGGAAGTTCTACTGAGTTGAAAATCTGTTCTCAGGGTTTTATGAAGATTTTGAAAACGTTATCAGCCTAGCTCAAGAAAAATGTCAATTTTTCAGAAAAAGATGTCAAAGTGGGTTCAAAATTTCATCAGTATTTCTGGGAAGCCATTCTCATAATCATAACTCAGGACCTGGTCTACCTTGTGAACTCTGCCCAACAAGGAAGAAAGTAGTGTCAATACATTACAAAATGTCACAATCTGGATCTTTCTAGCTTTTCTTCATCCTGACATATAAGGTTTCAAAATTGTTCTAAATATCTTTAAAAAGGCAAAAATGAACGCGTTAGGACACGCTGCACAATTTTTTTTTTTGGTAAAGTGATAATGTGAAAAAGTGATTTTGAAATCTGATTTTTTTTAAATTTTAAATCCTAGAATGCACCCCCCTAACCTAAAAGACATCACTGTGGATTATAAGTTGATTCATCTTCAAGAGTAATAAGGTTCCAGGAACCCTTGTCAAATAGGGATAAAACATTCATAGATATTCATTTATCGTCGTTGTCTTCATCATCATCATCATTATTATTATTTCAGTCACTGGCACCTTTCAAACTTGCCAAGGCCCCCATTGAGAATGGGACAAAACCTCTCAAATTTTATCATCAATAAAAATGAAATTTACTTGCCCCATCCAATATGAAGGTCAAGGTATCGTTAGGTTTTAGTGTCCTGAATGCAAGGATTCCTGAAATGATGTCCATTTCACATTATGGAAGCAAATACAGGACATTTACTTTGAGTGTACAGTGTACAGTTTAAAAGTCTTTTTACTTGAGAGAGCAGATATCAGGAGTTCATACAGACAAATTTTCATTAAAAAAAAATGGAGAATACAGAACAATTTCTGAAATTTAACAACTCGACTCTCTCATTTACCATTTTCAAGGAATAAGAACACTTACACTGAACTTGATGATTTCAAAGAAAGTATATCGGTGAGTATTCAAACTGAATATTGACCAAAAGATATTGATCTTGTTTTGACTCACGCCATTATGAAATCAATTTATCATGATTATTGCTTTAAAAAATATTTTGTAAATTTCAGACATTCTTTCTGGGATTGAACTGGAAGAATATCCATTTAAGATTAACTGAACAATAGTAGCCATCAAAGATGGTGCAGGGTTCTATCCTTATTCTCCACAGACATGAAAATTGGCATCAGTACTCCACCAGATCCCTTCTACAGATGATTTTTTTTTACCTTTATTTTGAAAGGTTTTATTATTATCTAGATGTTCCTAGATATTTCCTACCTTACTTTAGATGTTTTCCATTGGATACCAGAGATGTCATAAATAGAATTTATTCTGACCATATTTATCCAATAGAATTTTTTCCAACACAACTTGAATTCTGACTGCAATGACGATTTTTCTTATATCTATACACTAGAAAACCTATTTGAAAAATGACGTGACATATTTTTTTCAACTCCCTTCCCATTAAATTAACTTATTCAAGGAGTATAAATGCTGTCACCAGAATTTTAATTAAAAATCAATACGAATTACAGACACTTCAAGTGAATATCCTGTATGTGCTTCCATAATGTGAAATAGACATTTGTTGTCTTTGAGATACTAAACTCAACGATAGTCAGTCATCCTACCAATAAACCAGTACTTAATCCTTGACAAGCAGTGCATTCTTTGTTTAGACTGTTGACAAGAATCTATTTCCATGTGTTTTTAACATTAGCTGGTATTAATTACTAAACAGTAAGACTATTGTTTTTGTAAGTAATTTGGAAAGGAGCAGCTGACTCTACTCTATAAAAACAAACTAATAATAAGAGTAACATTTTGAATGTTAGAAACTGTCAACATAGGTCTCTTCAGTTTTCAAGTCGGTCTATATATCTTCACTAATTTAATCACAATGAATCCAAGACCAATGACTAATACTACTAAGGTGCAATGACGGTCAATTTTTTTTTTTTTCATTTCCAACTAGTCACTATTCCATAACAAGAAGTTCTACTGTGCTGATAAAAAGTCGACCATGTCAAACAAATTTAAGTAGATTTTGAAACTTATCAGCCTAGCTCTAGAAAATAACATTTTCCAGAAAAAAATGTTTAAGTGGGCTCAAAGTACAAATTTCATTTGTATTTCTGGGAAGCCATTTTGAAGTAATCAAAACTCATGACCTGGCAAAAAAGAAAGTAGTGTTAATGTACCACAGAATGTTACAATCTGGATCTTTCTAGCTTTTCTAGATCCTGGAATATAAGGTGTCAAAAATGGCCAGAATTAAGAACATTTTAGCCTCTACAAATTATTGAACATACAAAAACCACTAAAAAAAGGGGCAGGTTAGAGAATACTTACGGACTAAGTTTTCACATTGGTCTATTGATTCTTTCTAATCAAGGGTGGAAATTCTGGGGGGCACAGTGATACATCCTATACCAACTTCTCAATTTCCAAGTTGTTTGTAAGTTCAATGTTTTTGTAATGGAGACTGTACCGTATATCTAATCCCCAAACACGACTTTACCCTATACCAATTTCCAATAGAGCATTGGAATTTTGTTCAATGACATTGCCAACTTACGATTTTACTCATTTGCAATCCAGCATGGTCTGTGATGGCTTAAAGATTAAGCAATTCCCAATCAAAACAAAAATACAATAACATTGGCGCCAGTTTGTTACCAATCATTGTTACTGTAAACTTTGTTTCATACACAAAATTATTTAAAATATCGCATACTTAATTACCTTCAGCCTAAGTGTTCAAGGTATATATGAAACAAATGGTTTTGCATCTTGACTTGGGCCCCATCCCCCAGATATCTCATTATGAGAATGCAAATATACCAAAAATCTAAATCAATGTTATTTTGGATAAGGGATACTTCACCAGTGATGAGATTTTTCACAAATACCAGATCAAAGAGAAAGGTTTTCACTTAGAATCATTGACCTGGCTCATCAGAACTCTTAAGCATTTGGTCCTATGCTCTAACACAAGATCTACACCAGCGAGTGAAGAATATGGTGGTCAAGTAGTTAAGTCACTTAGTCATTTCAGAGTGTTGAGTCGAGAATGGGTTTGAAAGAAGAGAAAAAAGCAATGCAATGTGGCATTGGTTGGTACAAGCACCTGATGTGCTGCTGACTAAGGAAACATTTTACCCTCAAATAAACAAAAAAGCAATTTTTTTTTTACTTTTTTTTTTTACTATTCAAACTGCCATACACAATGTAGAATCAGGCATAGGCATACTAATAGACAAAAGCAATGAGAAAAGACAAATAAAATGTAGATATAAATCTAAAAAAAGCACTATTCTTTTCGGTAAGAGGTTATTTACACTATGAATCCTTAGAAAATGATGATGTCAACTAAAAGAAGTGTTTTTGTTTTTTTTTTCATTTTCTATTATTCTCATCTGACTAAAATAAAATTTTATTTTTAGAGTCTGGATAACAGGGTAAGGAATCTAATCAGGGCTAGCCCGAGGTAACTAGCCAGAATGCCATGTATCACACATTTGGGACGGTAAGACTTTCCTAATTCAAATGAAAAATAAATTAAATAGAAAAAACAGTCAAAATGAGAAAATTCCCTGATATGAAGTTACATTTTTAAGGAATGTCTGACAGGCAAATACTTTCTGTTCTGGTGTGTTCTGGTGAAACTAAGAGAAACAATTGGCAAAGGAAATGATTGTGAAGTCCATTCAGGCTTGAAAGAGTGTTGAAGTTCAGCTTGACTGGATTACCTACTCTGAATCTAATATATACCAAGCAAAAGCTACTAGATTGCTTTTCATAGAATCCTACACGTAAACTACTGAGGTGCTTCATTAGAAACTAGTTGTGCCCAGTGGAAAAAAATGTGGATATATTCGATTTCAATGATATTACTTTCAGAAAAGAAACAACTGACTTTATATTGATTGAAGAGTCCATTGTTTCAAACAGTGGGTGGGAGATATTTTTATCATCGAAATCATTATCTTCAAATTAAAGAGTCAATTTTTAAAGAGAGAAAGAAATAAATTTTTTTTCCCTTCCAAATAACAGTTCATTATATCTCTATATGGGACAGAGGATTCAAAATAGATTAATCAAATCACCATAGCCCCAAAAAATGGTCCGCCCAACAAGCCAAGTAAGTTACAGATCCCTCTCTCTTTGAGTGTCTATCTGTGTGTCTCTGGGCACTCTTGGTCACATTTTGGAGGCTACAACCTTGAAAATTGACAGGAGTACACTACTGGGTCTCAATAAGAAACCTTTTTCTATCAGAAAAGTGCTCTTTTGTACCTCTATGATAATTTGAGATCAACAATGCTCAAATCTTGTGCTGATAATGATAGATAAAAGATCTATTTATTATTTTTAGAGATGTTAGTTCTAGTACACATGCGGGCTACAGTGATTAATTTATGTGAGGTAGAGATACTTATTTTCCTTTCTAATACTTTTGAACTCTTGAAATATGGTTTTAAAAACATTATTATAACAGGATTAAAATGAAACATGCTTACTCTTCTCTCTTGAAGTGAAAGAAAAAAAAATTTTTGATAATCATGAATTAAAAAAAAACCCCAAAAACTGAGCAGCAATAAATTACCAAAACGAACAAATCTATTTTCCCCTCTCATATCTGCTGTGTGAAACCTATCTATGTAATGAATAGCATGACTTTCAGTTTGTCTCCGTCCATAATATGAGTGAGATGAAATTTATATCTTGCTTTTAAAACATCAGATGAAATCGTTAAAACGTAAACATGAATTTTTTTTCACAGGCAATAATAAGTACATGAATAAACTAGACAGCTTTCAGAGAGGGCATACCTCTGCCAACACTAATTTCAGGGGAAGTAATTGTACCTACATCCGCCCCCAAATTTCATCACTCCTTCTGTAGCCTATTTTCTACCCTTCCACAAAATTTCATTGTTGTTTGAGAAATTTTGGGAATACCATGTGGACAGTTTTTTTATATATATATATATATATATATATATATATATATATATATATATATATATATACATATATATATATACATATATATATATATATATGAAAAACAAAAAAAAACAAACAAATCTCTTTAAAAAAATTAAAAAGGGATCTGCCCAGAATTTTAACCAATACTTCCTTGTCCTATTGCCCAACTTTCTAAAAAATTTCATTGAAATTAATTGAGAACTTTTAGAAATATAGAAAAATAGAATGGGGACCAACAGAGAAAAGCGACTGAATACATATACCTCGGCCAACAAACTTGGAGATGTAACAATCATCACTGTGTTTTAAAAGTTGGCAAATGTATTGACTACTAATGTTGAAGTGAGTGACATCACTTCAGGGCTTGTAACCTCTACGTCTATTTTCACATATCACACACCATCATGACTCCAAACTCCTTTAAACCAGCAATATCCAATGACTAACATTAGTAATGAAACAAGAACAGCCGACATCAGACACGGACAGATAAAAATTGATATCATCAGCCACAGAGACAACAAGGGATCGGCTTCCTAATTAAAAAAAAGTGATCAATTAGGAATTTTGATGGCTAGCGAGAGACAGTGGGGCATGGAGAAAACTGGTAAACAAGATATGTGATGCCCAAACAGGGATGATTCGCCCTACTGTGCATAAAGGCAATAATTATGATATTGACTATTATATTGTTGCAGGCGTAATATGATTGAGTTTAGAGAAAGACAGGAGTGGAACAATAATCATTTGGCACATCATCTGTTTGTGTTATTAGCTGACAAGTGTTAAAGTTATCTTTGAACCAGCAACAATAGAATAATCAGTAGCTATTAACAAAACCTTTTGATCATTATTGGTCTATCAATATCTCATAGGTTTTTCAAATATTCACAATGTTTCTTAACCTTTTGCACACTCTTCACTATATTTCAGAATTGTCGTCCTCCCTCAGCCAAAGCTGTCGAGAAGTACATTCTAAATACTGTGCATGCAATATTGAAAAACCTATTTCTCTTTTAGCACAAATACATTTATCGGCTAACTCCGACTCTTGAGTATTGACTTTATTTTTGTTTGTCACAACAATGACCTCACCCAAAACCACTGAAGTCATGTTAGCACAAATAAGAGTGGAATATGTAAAAAACTGATGATGAATTAACTCACTCTCAACTCAGGTCATCTTGTTTTATTACAAGAGCAACTAATAAATGAGTTGAAATGGAACACATAGTTTTTTTTGATAATATTCTATGGAGAAATGAATTGCTCTGTTTACCTTTCAGGTTTCGATGAAGCAACAGAGTTTGACCCTAGCACAGCTAAGCTTGTTTGGATTATTTTTAAAAAGGGAAACTACACTAGCAGTGCTGAAAGATCAATACTCCAACGATTTGAATCTATTGTTCTAATTCCTCCTTTGAAATCCTAAAATTCATCCCAGTGGAGAATTCTGCCATGGTTGAGAACCTCTGATCTATCTCATTCTAGCTAGATATAGTAGCTATGATATAACAATCAAAATATTTGATAACATCTTTATTTTTTTAGCTAAAAACCTTGAAATTGCTGAAGAACAAGATTGAAACATCTATTTTATTGTCTCATTTTATCTGATAAAAATATCTTGATATGATGCTGGCATAGCTTGTTTGGTAGTATCCATTTCATGGCTGACTGAAAAGCTGGACCTTCAGGGATAAAAATTAATCTATAAAGGTAACTTGATTCAAAGATGTACATGGGGTAAGTGGTGCTGATCTCCAAGGTCACCATTGATCAAAACTGCATAAATTGGTAGAGCCTTAATTATAGGTGTCTGTGTATTGTATACAAATAATTTTTTGAAATATCAGTGGAGGTGCCTGAAGCCGCTCAGTTAGTACCATAGAGATTAGAATAGGCAAGCATAGTGCAAAATATGACTGAAACAATCTGAGTTCACTTCATACAAATGCCCTTGGAGAAGACATGGATAGGAATAAATGATGAAATTGACATAGATAAAAAATTTTGATTAAAATGAGTTCTGATACAGATTTATATGAATTAGTACAGAAGTTAAAAAAGGATTTTTTTCCAGGAAAGTTTGAAGAATTCTGATAGAAATTCATTTTATTTCTTATATTTGTTTATTTTCATGTGTTTTTGCTAGTTTTTCTAAAAGGGTGAAGTAGGAGTAATTTCTCAATTGCTTGGAAGAAACAATTCTGATAAAATCAACATTCCATGACCAACTGGAGATAGCATCTTTCCAAAGCGACTGATATATAGTATGATGAACTCATGTGATCGTATTCATTTCAGATATTTAAAAGCCTGGGCAAGGCCAGGTATTCCTGCTTTTATTTAAATACAAAAGAATGATTCTACCTAATAATAGACAAGAAAAAAAAAAAAAATTATTTACCCTTCATATTGTGGCAGTCTTCAGCTTTTTTATATACAAATGTTACGACTTCCCAAACATCAGCCTTTTAACATCTGTCATTGGACATAGACCTTCCCCAACGTTCATCAGACCTCTTGATCGAGAGCATCATGGTTGTCACACCATCTAAATCTTTTGCTGGTCACAATTTTGCATATGATTTCTAAGGATCCATGTTGTGAGTCTTGATATCCAGCAGTTGTCCAATATTCTTACAATTATAACCTGCCCATTTGAGATTTTTTTGACAGTTATTATATCCCTGACTCCTATCTTTCTCTACTAAAAATGCTGTATTGTGATCTCTGTGTGATACTGGACATAATGCTCTCCTATGCACATTGCATGGATCTTAGTTTGAGAGCAAATCTTATGATTAGGTTTCATATTTCAGCTCTGTCGGTGATCATTGGGGGGGGATGCATTGGTCATTTTTAAAACTAATAGGATCTTGTTACTGAGGGTTGAGCTGGTCAAAAACATCGCCAACCTAGGATGATTCTTCATTCAATTTCTTCTTCTTTTGAGGATTTCACAGAGATTCATTAACTCAGATGTAGCAGTCTGCTCTTTTTAGCTCTGCATTTTCATTTATTGACACTGAATCTTTGTCCTAAATGAATCTGTTACACAGGACAATAATGTAAAAATATTATGTAACTTACACATGTACTTAACAGTAGAAGTTATTAAACAATTTTTTAAAATACAAGTGAGCGAGACAACCTTTTAACAATTAGAACAGAGATGGCAATCCTTTTTATCCGTACTTAATGTTGATATTATTTTGATACAAAAATTCTCCCTGCCACATGCCAATGAAAATATTCAGATGCAGAAACTATCCCTGACACTTAAATACTACTAGTGTGCAAATGTTGATGAAATATGTGGCAAGGAACGGCATGGAGTTTGTCTCTGCTTTGCTAACTAGTATTGAGAGATGGCAGGGATAATAAGTACTGCTCCCAACAGATATGTATGAATCTACTGGTTGTTTTAAAGTCTTATGAGGAGGGAATTGATGTAGGCTGAATAGTTTCTAACCACTATTTTCACTGATAATTCTTCACAACATAATGTATTATTTGTGTGCCCCCTTGAAATTTCAATTGAAAAAGTAGGCCAACTTGTTTCAAGAGATAAAATCCAACTTGTGACCTTTTTACTGAACCAAATATACAGGCTAATCTACTTATATAATACACCATGTGGATATCTATATTTCTCTGTGACATTAGTCAATTAAATGCTAATTATCAAGTAGTTACCCCCCCCCTTTCGCAAAGGTGTAAAAAATCTGGGTTCATCCATGTGGAACATGAACAAGAAAATGCCATGCAAATGTTTTTTTTTGATACTTTGTAAGTATCAATCAATTGTATTTACATAATGGTGTCATTTTTTGATAACATTGGAAAACTACTAGTATATCAAGGTTTAATGCATTTCTGGCACATAAGAATGCATAATTTACAATTGTATTTGGAAGACTAACTCAATGAGACTTATCCAAACCCTTTAGATGTCCATTTCAAACTTCAGTAAATGGTCCCCTAGACATAATACCAGCACATTGGGTGCACTGTAATATTAGCATAATTATTTGGTTAATTTGAATATGCATCCAATATGCCAGCAAATATAGTACTTTACAGAAATTTACTTTAATAACGTACTTTGATATGGTGATACAATTGATAAACATCTAATTGTTCTATTTTCATTAGATATCCATTTTTGTCTTGTTATTTACTGTTACAGACACCAAAAAACAAACATGGTGCTGGGGAGATCGAGATGGAGAATAGGATTAAAAGGTTGGTTCAAGCTTCTGCAAGCCATCCAAGTTTTCATAGTTGAGATGGCCAAGCAGCTGGTTAGTGCTACAAACAATACATATGTGGTACACATTCATCTGTTCTGTGAACAAGAAAGTGGCTGAGAGGCAAGCATCACTCATCAGAACAAGACATTTTTCCCCTCAAGAATGGAAGCAAGGGAGAGGTAAGAAGGAAAGGGAAGAAAAAAAAAGGAAAAAGAGAAAAAAAAAAAAAAAAAAGATGAGGAAAATCCAGAACAGTTTTTAAAAAAACAAACCCCAAAACCGATTTTTAATCAGGGTTGTTTGATTTAAAGAGAAACATTTTTTTCCAACCAAAACCTAGCCGAAAAATGGCTCATTTGGCAACTCTTCCAAATCTCTCTAGCTACACGTCCTATCTTTGCTATTCCCCTTTACTTAGCTTCCCTTGCCACTTGGAGAAAAAAAAAAACATTCAAAACCTGCACTGTAAAGAGAGCATGGTCTTGGGGGCATTCTTGCCCCCAACTCTCCCAAATATTAACAGAAGTCTTTGAAGTTGTTGACCCAATTCAAAATGAACCCATCTCATTTTTTTTGGTTTTACATGATATGCATTAGTGCAGAGGTGACCAACCTTTTTTCTCAGTTTACTCCATACGATTTTTCAAGAGTAAATTTTCCTCCACTTCGTTTTGTTAAGTAATTCGAGTTTACACCTCCAACAAAATTAAGCAACCAACAAAGCGGAATTATGAAATACTGTTTTTAACACTTTTATTTAAAGTTCAAAGCAGTAATAAAATTTGCATTACAATCTCATTTCATTTATTTTTTCTCACTTTTCTTTTTTTTTAATAAATATGTACCAATTCAGAATCAGCAAATTTACCCCCTGGGTTGGAAATCCCTGCCCTGGTACATTTGCTATAACTTGTAAAATCATCCATTTGGGGGGGGGGGGGTTATGACAGTTTTGTACACAATTTTGGAATTTTTCCACTTATAAAGTATAGAGATGTCTTGTCCATTGTAGAGAATTGTTCTAACCATTATGTCATATATCTCGATTGAAAAAGAGAGATACAAGCACAAATATGTGCATTATTTTACTCCCTATATATTTTATCTATCAACTACTTTGCACTTCAATATCAAAGATTAACGAGGGATTTAAAAACCAAGTACAAACACAACTGAACAGTTGCATACCCAAGCACAAAACAACACGTTTAACAAAAATAAATAGAAAAAAAATACAAAATTTCGAATAAACTAAGAAAGTTTTTGATTGAATCAAATTGTATTAAATTTAACTATTGTTTCTGATTAATGTCAAATGATATATTATCTCCCCTCAATTTTTTTGTGAAAAAAAAAAAAAAAAAAAAAAAAAAAATGGCTGCAAGTCAATGCTGAGCTCAACATGATAGTTACATTGCAAGTAGAAATAAATTGAAAAAAAAAAAAAAAATGTCCTGTCTTTATTTACAGAGGATTGATAAAGATTTCAGTATAGGGGGTCTGCTTTTACCATCTGCTAAACTTTTCTCTTTTGCCTCCACACATTGCATTTGATCAGGAAGCTTAGGAAATTCTTCAGTGAAAAATTTGCTCTTGTCAGAGACTCAAAACTTTCTTGAGCTCTGTGAAAAAGATAGTTGCAGGCTTTGCACTGGTACCAGAGGTCAGCAATTGAACTCTAATAAAAAGTCAGGCTTTTGAATGCTGATTTCCAAGGCATGCCTTCTTATACCCAAATTATCCCCATATCTGACTCAGTACCAGACTAAGCTATATTTTGTAAAAAACAAACAAACAACATTTCCAGGTTCAAATGCAAAGATCATCAGATGAACCAGTATCTTTACATGGAGTGTAGTTCACTAATTTATACGTAAATATTTGCACAGCTTGTGGATTTTACAAGTATCATATCAAGAACTGCTGAAGCGAGATTGTGGTAAGGAACTTCACCACCTTGATAATTGTGATGGGATATCACACCTGTTAAGCCCATTATTCTTATTTTGTTGGAACCCCCCCCCCAAAAAAATCAAAAAGCCTTGGAGCATGGTTCTCAACCTTCTTACCACTCAACCCCTTGAGTAGTTGGACCTTGCCTCCATGCTCCACCCTCACATCATGTATCAACTGATTAGTATAAAATGAGCACTACAAATATGTTGAAAAATAAATACACCGCAACATTAAGCTAACATGAGAAAATTCCCAAAATGATTAGAGAAATTCTTACTATACTGTGAGTCTGAGCATAATTACTTTTCAAAGTATTGAGAGTTCAACAAATATTGACCACTAGGGAAAAGACTTGTCATGCTTGGATTTTAAAAATTTTCAACACTTATTGCTAACCCAACAGACATGAGATTTCTTGGGTATCAGTCCTATGATCTGACTGAGTGCATGCCCAAATTTATCATTTCTTGGGTGCCCATCTATTTTTTTTCATTTAGCTATCATTTTCAAACAAATCAAAACAAAACTGAAATATTCGTAAAATTATGATGTTAAATTTAACATCCTTTATGGATCAATTATCTCAGTATAACAATGAATCCTCAAACAAGTTTACTTGGGACATTTTACTTTTTTTACCCCTAAAAAATATATTAAAAATATTATCAACATATCATCCTATTATTCCTTTATGCATCATTTTTAAAATCAGGCGCATGTACATAACATTGAGTGTGCATACACACCTGATGTTAAAAAGGGCACATAAATAAAAAGAAGTAAGAGAATTCATGAAAGTAACGTCAAGATGACGAAGAATCGAAATCAGTGCCATTCAAATGATCCAATAACGACGGTTAACAACTCCATGTTTGTCAAAATATCTTATAAAGACATTGTGGTGGGGGAGTGGCTCAAAACACGGAGCTCTGTGCAGCTGCACTGCCTCGAGTCTGACCCTACTTCTTGGGCATCAGTCCTAGAGTCAAATGAGCAGTATCCGCTCACTTTTTGAGTGTTGTCTAAATGTGAGACGAAGAGAAGAGGATTTGGGAAGAGTCAGCGCTTGGTGAGGGTGTGCCGCAGCACACAGTTTGAGAACTATATTGAGTCAAGTGATCAGTGCTGGCTTACTTTTCGTGTGTATACGCAAGAAGAGGGAAGGATGAGGAGGGGGGTGCACCACCAGACACACAGGCTGGCCGTCAGACTACTTCCCCATTTCTCAGCTGACTGCTCTTCCTCCTAGCGCTTGTTAGTAACTTCAACATTAGAACACAAGGCCGCGTATGTAGCAGGAACACAAAACTTTATTACAGATATTTCGATGGTAGGATGAAGAAAAAAGATTAGGGAAAGAAGGTCGTATCGCTTTGAGGAATAAGCAACGGTGTTGAAGACAAGGACCAGTGGGAGTTACAGACTACAGAAACCCCAGATATAAAACCAGTGTTGCCGAATTAGTCATTTTCAGCTTAGATATGCTTCATTTTCCCCCCAGTTTAACCGATAAAAATCTAACATTAAAATCTGACCATTAAAAAAAAAAAAAAAAAAAAGAGAGATGGTTCAAAAAAAAAAAATTTGTTCAGGTCTTTGTGTTCAGTCTTTTTATGAAGGGATCTTCAAATTAGTATATATATAACCAGGATTTTTAGCTATAAAGTTAGCAGGAAATGGAAAAAAGATAGCCGATTTTAAAGACAGTTTTAGCTATAAATAACATACTTAACACGAAACTAGGACCGGCACTTATTCACAAAACACTGTCTGTATGTGAATGTGTGGGTTAAACTTTTTAAAAGACAGATAAATAACAATGGTACAGTCCAGGTTCTGTTCAACAGAATTTGTTTTTAATCTGAAGATAACGTTTCATCATGGGTGGTGGGGGTGGAATAAGGTATTGGAAGAAGTGCTGAAACTCCAGTTGTTTTTTTTTTTGTTTTTTACAAACATGAAGCAATTAATTCACTCATACTTACAGATAAAAAGTGCATAATTAAACGGGGAGGGGAGGGGTGTAAATGTTTATCACGTGATCTTTTGTTTAAAACTGAATAACGTTCCGAATGAGGAAATATATACTATAATAATACACCATGTGTAATTTTTTGTCTGTAATTCCCCAATTTTAGTACAGTGCTATTCGTATGAGTCATTAAAACAGAGGTTTTGTAACTTCATTGCGTGACAGCACGCTAAGGAATATTAGTGACTTACACGACACACCAAATGTGAAATGAGGTGAATTTTAAAATATTTTTTCAATGACTTGACAAAATATCAAAACATTATCAATTTTATACGTCGTTATTTCGGACGGTATGGGTACGGGTACGTAAAAACACGACAACGACCTCTTTTCCTAGTGGTCAGTTAGGTAGTTGATTATTGTTAATAATAAAATCCACTTACACGACAGTAAATGGATTTATTAGCGAAAGCGCACTAGGGGCATCTAAACTAATCAACAGAGATGGGCCTGTATATTTGAACTTGAACTATAAGCAAAAAGTGTTCAGAGCTTATCAGGAAACAGCACATTTACATTCGCAACGGAAGTTTATAGTCCAACTTGAACATGACAGCTGAGATATCTTCTAGGGATGGGATTGTTCGTACGTACAATAGGTTTCGACGTTTTTACAAGGCATAAGAAGTTGAAATAAATTGCCCATCTAAAACACACAATACTGCACTTAGGATAAAATCTAAACTGAGCCAGCCAACAACTAGTCCTACCACAAACCTTCATCAAGGAACTAAAAAACAAATCAACAAAATATTTAGAGAGGGACAATCGCTGAAAAATCTGTAAATCTTAAAATTAGCGAAGTATATGCCAAGGGCAGGTTACAAAAAGGCTGTGTCAAAAGCAACTAGCACCAGCTCAGAGACAGTGCTATTGAATAAAAATCAGTCTATTTTAGATGCAGGGGAGGTATATGTAAAGAGATCCCTGGATTCGCCCCCTAAAATTAATCAAATCCTCTTAGCCATGGCCCACCCTTCCACATCATTGAGACCTTTCCAAGATATTGTGTGGATAGACAGACACGAGTGAAAGTGAATTCATATCTTCCAACTACGTTGACAGAGATAAAAAAAAAAATAGAATTCGGACAAGGTGGACTTCAACTACATAAATGACACCTATCCCATGACTGCAGAGATCTTTTTTTTTAAATTCTAATTTTTTTTTAAGAACTAAATTTTTCTCTAAAGATAATCGCTGTCAATAAGTCAAAAGTGTTGAACCACGCCTATAAAGGAAAAAAGAAAGAAAATAAAGAGATCAGATTTCGTTTCAGATCCAATTGATATACCCTATTAAGTAGGGGAAATGGTCCCGATTGTAAAGTTTCACACCCTCACTAACTCGCTGAAAGAAAAAAAAACGGCGAACCGATAAAAATAAATTATTCAAGAAACAATAATTTATGTATGATTATTATGATTTTCTTGTACGAATTCTCTTTATTTGAGCGCCATTTTTTAATATGGGGTGTGAAACTTAACAATTGGGACCACCTCGCACCAATTATACACGTCAAAATGAGCGGTTCGAAGTGGAATGCTGATGACGTCATACAAGCATATGAACTAGTCACACAAAAGAGAGCAGATAATTATGTTACGACCCCTTCCCAGGCATTTTGGTTATACTTGTTAGTATTTAATTAACACAGACTGTTTTACAAGATTATTTTTATCAATGGCACATTATGTCTTGAAGTTTTTGTTTAAAATATTTTGAATCATACGATTTAAGCTTTTGAATGAAATTACCTCTAATTTCAAATGACTTAAAATCATCAAAATGTGAAAAGTATCCAATTTGATATTTTAGTGTGGCCATTTCATACGTTTGCAAGTCGTCACCAAGATTCTTTTTCGGACCGCTCATATTGACGAGTACCCTAATTATCAACTAATAATAAGTTACTTGGAACAAACTTGTATAATGAAATTAAGGCAAAAATACGTTTGCTACAACTTCGAATGAGAATTTATTAGCGGGGAAACAGGATGGAAAAAACTACTGGAATTTTTTGCATCCATCTCCATAAAAACGCATTTCGCCTGGTCAGTCCCAGTTATGTAGGAAAGAAAGAAAGAAAAAGTGTGACATCATTAAAATAACATCTATTCCGATCATTTTTTTACCAGCTGGCTAATGATGTCATAAGAGAATTCCAAGGTCTGCATTTTTGTATTGAAAGAAAAAATGAGCCCAAAACGGCCACTCACGATTTTTACTGTAAATAACACTAGCGGAATATTTCCATATCGCAATATTTTTACAAGTATGAGAATCAACTGACTCGAATCATAACTATCTGCTCTTCTTCCCCCGCTTGCTACGACTGACAGGATCGTGGACGTGTCGTTGAACTTAGAGTTCTTGTTGAAATATTCATAGAAATAAATTAGATATACGGGCATTGAGAATACAAAATAAAAGTGTTGTCAGGAACGTAGCTAGAGATAGCCAGTGGTTTGGGTTGCGCTTGGCTCCGTAATGGGCACCTCTACCAACATTTTTTTTTTTTACGAAAAGGGGGAATTAGCAATGAATAGACACACAGGCTTTCACTCAGATGGTGAAAAAAACAACCCGAATAGACTGAATTATAAATGCAAGTCGTGTATACACAAATCTACCCTTTATGCAAGTAGAAATACAGTTAAGTAGGTGAACCAAAGCTTTTTAGGGGGTACCCTTCATCGGGGGTCCGGGGGCGTTTTCAAGCTGTACTCCGAGTGTTGCGATTTATTCAAAAATTAGTGAACCATTCAAATGTTCTGGTTGTTTTAGCTATCTAAACCCAAAAGAAAGAAGTCTTTTTTTTTTTAGCTGAGAGGAGGGCGTTTCCACGATATGACATAAACCCAGTACTGAACACTATTTTGGTTGTAAACAGCAAAATACTGCAGAAGTAATTTATGAACCTGGAAGTGAAAACCTATCCAGCTGTCGTACCACAACTTAGATACAATAATAAAAACAATTAGTAAAAAGCAGTTTTAGTACATCTAGAGTTGGTGTATTATTACATGTGTTTGTATAAAAGACACACCTACATACTTAGTGATTAATAGCTTCCGGCTTTACAGTCTTAATCTTAAGCGATTGTTGGAGTTTATTTCTGAATTTAGCAGATATAATTATATTTTTAGCTTATTTCCTTCCAATAACTTATCATAGACATTCATACAAAAACCATTAATTTTAAGACTAAAGAGAGTTAAGTATAAAATAATGGTATAGATATGAAAGCTACACACAGTATCTTAGTGGGAACAACTTTATTTGCAATCAATTTATTTTTAGAAAATACAGGTTTAATTTTACATCAAAAGTTTAGTAACTCATTTTATAGTGGTTTCCGCATTTTCCAAGTAGTTTTTTTTTCTTTTGGATGTGAATCATAGACTATGAAGTTTCATAGATTAAATCTTGATTCTAAATAAATGAAATAAATATTTACAGCAATATTCACACTATGTCCAAGAACCATTTAATATGTATATATTGGAAGTACTAAATGAAGCTTCTCCGAGAATAAGATTTTAGGGGGATCAAATGAAGAATCCTAAAATCCACAAGCGATCAAAGTCAGGAGAGCAAATTTTCAGATCACATTACAACGTTATCGAAATTTAATTTCACCAAAACAAGGAAGGATGAAATTCAACAACAAATAAAAAGATTTAAAAAAGGTATGTTGAGTATACGTATCAGTATGAGGATGCTCACGTATAAGTTTCATTCATTGACTACAGAACTGAAATGTTTTTGTCTAATTCATTTCATTTTTACAATACGTCGATTCATACGGAGTACACACTTCAGAACTACTTCAAAGTGTACATAATACAACAATGTATATTCATATCAGTTGGTATGCCTTGCAAATCGAATGATATATTTATTAGTGTGCCGTGCAATAAAGTTTGGGAACCACTTTATAGGATGTCGATTTTATGTTGTAGTTGTATGAAGAAGCATGTAATCAAGAAGTGACATTCAACATCCGTGTTATGTTTCACACATTAAAACAAGGCACGTTTACACACAAATATAGAGTATTTGTCTGCAAGAAACAAACAGAGGGATGCAGTAGAATTAATAAATGATTTATGATCACAAGGGAACGTATTCATTTGAATGAAATTGAAGAAGAAAAAAGCAAAAGTGGGCGAGACACTTACCCGGTGCCATTATCTATCACAACGGCAGGCAGACGACCGGCCATTATTGACTTCCTTCGTTTTAAAGTTGTACCACCTCAAAATGATTAAATGTCTGGCTTTATCACGTCGACTGGAAAGTTATCAATCTGTTCCAGATAACTTGGGTCCAGAAAAAGAAAAAATCAAGAAGCTAAAGCGATCCAAATAAAGAAAAAGGAAACAACTAGATGCGAATCCGGGGCCAAAGGCACTGCAAGATGGCTGCCACGTACGATAAAGCGAGCATCATTTCCGTGTTTTCCCGGAAGCCACAGTTTCGTAAAAAGCAATGATCTTATTTTGTCAAAATTTCCAGCTGATTGGATTTGTTTTGATTTTCTAATTATTAATTGATATTTTCCAAGATAATTTAAATCATAAGTTACTTTTTTATAAACTAATGGTCTTTATCATTCTACTTGAATAATTACTCTTCTTATCTTCCTCTTTCTTTTTCTCTCGACCAGTATTAACAATTTAGATGTTTTATATCTAAATTTAGATTATTTTACTTGATGTGAGAAATTGTTTTTAGACGTTGTTTATCATTAGATCGTTTTTTATCTTTTTTTCTGGGAAATTCTGATGTTTTTAGATTATTTTTGCCTTAATTTTGGATGTAAAAATAAGAATGATCTGATGACATCAGTGTTGCCTGTTTAAATGTTTTTCATCTAGATCTAAATGTTTTGGTTGCGTCTAGATGTAAGATTTTGCCATTTAGATGGTTTTTATCAAAATGAGCAATTTTTTTTACAAAATTTTTAGTTATAAAATAAATAGTATTTTAATGAAATATTTAATGTTTTATTAAAGTTAATGTTAGAGTCACATCTAATCAATAAATAATATGTGATATATTTCCTAGATTTTAGATATGTATCTGGAAAATTTAGATGTTTCTAGATTTCTTTTGACTCAATTTTAGATGTAAATCTAAGAACAGATTTGGCTTCGTTGATTTCACGCACCTTCGTTGAATCAAAGGGTGGAGTTGTCATAACTGGAGACAGGATGCGACTTTTTGTTAATATAATTAATAACTAATGAAATTTGATTATTCTTCAAGTTAAACTCATATCTATTGTTAAATATTTTTCTAGTAAGTAAGTAAACAAACTAACTTTGAGTCCATTCCGTCGAGGTTGCAGAAAGAAAGCAAAAAAATGATACGAAATAAGCATAAGATATAGGAAAACTACCCGGAATACCCGGCGTTGCCCGGGGGGGAAATAATTTCATGTATAGCAACACAGGAAAATATATTCCATTATACATAATTTTTTTACACATTACAACAAATGAAAAAATAATCATTTACTCTTGAAAAAGTAAGTAGTTGTTATTGAAAAAATAATCTGATGAAGAAAAACAAACAAAACAGAAAAATAAAGGGACATCATTCTCTAGTTAAGAAAAAAAAAAAATCGTTATGGACGTAACCATACGGTTGTCATTCTAACTTCGTGTGTTTTTATTGGTTTTTATTTCAATTATTCATTTATTTGCTCTGTTTTTTATTTTATGTGCTGTGTATTTATTTCATATTTGATTTTGTATTATTTAAAAAAGTTTTAAAGCGTGTTTATGAATGAAAATAAATGTCAAAAAGGCCAGTATGTTTCAAACTAGGGAAAGAGTCGGTTTGAAAAATAAAAAGTGAGGTCTGTTCGTTGCTTTAAAATGTAGGAACTTTATTTTAGCCAACCTATCGGGAAAGCACTCAGAGAGCGCATATCTCCACCAGTGCTATTTTTATTAAAATAGTTTGAAAGTTGGTAACATTCCTTAACCAATTTTTACATCCAGAAAAGTTCATTGAAATTCATTGAGAACCTTTGGAGATATTGTGTGAACATATAACTTCAATGCAGAAGAAGTAACCGCAAAGATTTCCTGATCCACGCAACATTCAGTTACCTCTCCTGCATCGTAGCTGTATATGGCTTTATTTTCATCCAGTTTTCAGTGACAATGGTGTTGGCTGAAGTATGACATCTCCTAGAGCTTTTTAGTTTTTTAAGTATGCATCTGCTGTTCTGTTGTAAGACCGTTTTTCCATTGTGTAATCTAAATATCATCAGCAAGTAAGTTCATGTATAAGTTTGAATCCTCATTGCCATTGTTATAACTACTCTTTTTCCCTGTTGCCTATGTTAATTCGGTATCATCCTGATTGGTTGATTGCTTTCTATGTTTTCGTCTTTGTTTTTCTCTGTTCATACAAAATAAAGAACTTCTGGTCACTTGAACTGTAACTTCAGTTCATTAGGTGTCCCTCTCACTCCAGCTCGCAATGACTTTAACTTCTGCTTCCAGAATGTTGCATTGCTCCAAATGTAATTGCATACAAAAGCAAAACTTGAAACTCAAGGCTTAATGACGACTGAACTGTACTCCTCCATTCATATTCTTAGCACACTACAGAATAAGAAATGGTAGGAAGTGACATCCCAATAATAGTGAGAGAGCTAAACAGTATTCCTATACGATGTATAACATCGAGAGGGGTTGTCAACATACCAACTTTTTCTGACATTCTAATCTCTTCTTGACACAATGTTTTAGCCTATTAATTCTACAGCCCTCTTCAGGTGTAAAATGTAATATCCATAAGGAAAAAGAGCCTTTCTGTACCAGAAAAAAAACAGTATCAAACAAAAAATTGTAAACCGTTAACTTATGATTATTCTATCTCAGCAAAGCATGCAGTGCAGGTCATTCCATAAGTTTTAACACGAGAAAGTTCTCATTTTCTTTCTTTATTGAACAAAGAATTCTGTCTCATGTTTCTGTTGAGCAGAGAAGAAAATTATTTTTTTGCTTTGAACCAGTGGAGAAAGTGACTGATAAGAGAGAGACTTTCTCTCCTTACAGATATTGTGTTTTTCACCTTCAGACGGCCATAGAATGAATCAAGCCAAAATGCTATGAAGAACTGTATCAAGAGATTAGAATATCTAAACAAAATTTGTAAACTATTCCTATGTATAGTGATGAATCTATGAGATTTGGTACCCAAGTATCACTTAATGGCAGGCAACCTCATCTCAGAACTATGCAGACTTGTTTGTTGTCAAACTCCTGTACAAAATCTGGAGTTGACTGTGTTTCCCTACCGTAATAATAACAAGACCAATCCTCACCAAAATGAGGAGTGCAAACCAATATGTAAAGCCCACCTTCCCCTACCATGATTTGAACACGTGGCCAACTGATTGCCGGCAGATTATCTCACTGACTGAGCTGAATTGATAAGTCTTTGATATTACTGAGACTTTGTCGTAGAGATATTTGATTCTAATAAATGAATACATTTCCACAAAAAGATTAATATTTTTATAATTTTTTATTCATTATATATTCAAAACAAAAGTTGCAGTAATCATCTTCAGACGGTATAGAAGTTGGAGTGGAGTTTGATCCTACTGCAGCCAAACTTCTAACATGAAATGATAAAAAGATATACTGATGTCACAATAGTAGCGTACACACCCTGTCACATATCATATGAAAATCCATATTATCATTTGTAACAAGTCCACCTGTCTGTTACAGTAAGGGAGGCTACTTCGCAAAATTACTTTCAGAGTGATCTCCCTTAGATAATTAGACGCCATCAACATAGGTTTCTTCAGTTTTCAAGTTGGTTTGGATTGATGAATGGATATGTACATATGTATCACATGTACAAGCCACACCGATGGAGCCAAAGAACAGAAAATTTCAACATTCACTCTATTTTATGCCTGGAAGAAATGTTTTTTTCCAAATCCCCTCACCTAAATAGGTCGGTGAGGGGGGGGGGGGGTCAATTTGCTCCGTCAGTTTATGCTAAATCGATCACTAGTTTGTGTCTATGAGTATTCATGTTTGATTTTCAGACATTTTAGTGATCACTGCCCAACAAAATTCAAGGAAAGTAACTTATTTATTGGGCAACCCTTTTTCCAATTTTTTGATTGATCACCTCCAACCTGGCATACCGCCAAAAAAACGTTGGTTGCATGATTGTTTCTATTGAGTGATTAACCAGACCCGTTATTATTTTTCAGTATGGTTTTGTTGTACCTTTCATTCCTACGAGTTTTTCACAGGTACTACAGAGCTTCTTAGATTTTCATAGGTTTATTATTAATAATGCAATGGACATTTTATTGAATAAAATTTACTTATTTTTCTTAATCAAACTTTCTGTATTTACTCCTTGACAACTGAATTTATTCATAGAAAGTTTATTTTTTCTTGAAATTATTGGAAATATTTACATGACATTTCAATAAATATCAAAACCAAACAATTAACCTCCATTCCTATATAATGGAAGGGAGTAATTTTCATATCACATTTTTTCTCTACTTGGAATTATAACTCAAACCCACACTATGCAATCTAATGATATTAAAGCCCAAGGCCAACTAATACGCGTCTGAGCTTTTTAGTTGTTTCAAGTTTAACACGAAATGAATATAAGAATTTCAGTTCACCTTATGTTAACTTTCGAAATTACTGTGTAAACATACTGACAAAGAACACAGTTTTACACATACAATTAGCAAAGCAACATGTATTTACCAGTTTTATTGAAGATGAGCAAACTGAACATATAGTAGAGAGAAAATAAGTCCGGCAAAGAGTTTACACACTGTTCAAGAAATTATCATTAAGTAAACTTGATGTGTCCCCATGGGCATCTACTGATGGGGGTAGGGAATTAGTCTCCTCCCCATCTGGATCAGGCTTTCTCACCTAGAAAGTTTGAACCATATAATCAATAAAGGATAATGGTGCTATACAATTGTTTTATGTAACCCAAATTTAATGAACTCATACGATAAGATGGTATTATTCTTTGCAGGCAACATGGTTGCCACTAAGATATATTCCAATTTCGAATAAATATACCCCCCCCATATTTCTTGAGTTGTTCAGACTAAGTGCTCGGTTACTGGTATGATAATATTGATGTATCTAACATTGCAAAAAAATGGATCGTTCTGTTGGAATATAAAAGGACTATGGTTCTCTTCTCTCTTTTTGTTCAGTTTCTTTGGGTGGAGGAAATGAAAGGTTTGCCTCTTTTCTTGAACTATTCACCTGATGAGGGCTGAAGAAGGATCAGCCAAAACGTTTTGTTGACAACATCAAAAATGGGAAGAGGAGATTTGGTTGTTCAAACAAAAGTCTAAATGTTCTGACTAATATTCCCATCCTTGTTGGTTTCACCACCATGTTTTGACTGATTCATTGTTTAGTCATTATCTGGTGTATAATTCATACAGTTAGAGAAAACCTTACTGATATAATCCTTCCCTTAGTGGATGTGTCAGGTCATTCCATAATGTCTGAATTTAGGGTAAGAAAAAATTTCCGAATTTCATGTTTAATTAGAATTTATTCCCTCACATAGATTCCAATGATTTACAAGCTCCATAATACTTTTTTTGTAAAAAAAGTCTTAGTTTGGAGGGAAAGAATTTCGAGAAGGTAGTTATACACCTCTTCTTATGTTTTAAGAACTAGTCCATCAAGATGGTTCTGTAAAGTCTGGAAAAGGTGGTAATTAGATGAAGCAAGGTCTGGAGAATAAAGAGTGTATAGAATTATCCCCAGTCTTCATTTCTTCACATGTAATCTTTGCTGTACAAAATCATGTATTATTATGATGGAACAACACATGTTTGCAGTTGAACAATCTGGGCTTCTTTCCCTCCAATATATAATACTGTAATTGTTGACGCTAAATGTCTGCTGTAATCATAACATACACTGGTAGCAACTCAAAGTGGATCACACCAACGCAATGCCGCCAAATACTTACCAGAACATTCTGGGTTGTAGTTTCGCCTGTATGCCTCCACCAAATCGTTGTCTGCATCATTTCATATTTTGGGGAAATAACTATTTTATATCATTCAGTCTAAAGATGAGTTCATGAGAGTGAAGAGGAGAGCAAATGTCCACTCTTGCTTTACAGTTTGCTTCCGTCAAATCATGAGGAGCCTATTTCCCAAGTTAAGGCACCTTTTCGAAATTTCGGCAGATGACGGTAAACCATTGCATGGCCTGAATTCAGCTTTTGTGTTCATCATTCAAAGATAAAAGCAATCTTTCTACTGAGTTCAGACAAAAGCAGATCATTATGAAATTCAAGAGAGCGACCTGTTTGAAGTGGTGTATTTTGGGTGTGACATGTATTGCACATGCCATGGGCACCACTTGTATGGAGTGCCACTGGGTAGTTTCTATTAGCATCAGACAAGCTATCTTCAGATGATGAAAAAAGAATTTTCTCCTGATATATGATCTGTCTTTGAATATCATAGGTGAGAAGCATTTGGGTGGCTAAGTTACGTACCTTAGTACGTATTTTGAAGCTAATAATATGTATATAAGTTGTCTAGTAGATGGGTGTCACAGTGTCAAATGTTTAGACAGGGGTGCAATTTCAGTGTTTTCCATAGGTGCTAATTCCTGGAGATGTGCCCTGCCTGTTTGAGGCACATTTCTCAAGCTGGATTCTCCTTTTCTAAACCTTTCAAATGATCTTTAGCAATTTTTTTCTTTTAAAGGATCTATCCCATTAGCACCGTGAATATTTCTGGTTTCTTCTGCAGTGTTATTCCCTTTCTCAATTCACGAGACATTATGTCTTATGTACCCCAAAGATATGCTCAATTTTGGTACATCAAGTAAGTAACTACGTTAATTTAAATGAACTGTAATAATTCAACTTACTCAATTAAAATTGTATGAACACATTCTAGTATATATTGTTATCATTGAGGCATTTTGGGATAGGAAAAATATTAAACCAATTGCCATCAGATTTTTTGAATGGTATGGCCTGATATCAGGTGTGTCTTGAAAGTATCCAGCCACTTAATATTAACAAAAAATTGCCCACCAAGGTCAATGGTGACTTAGCATTTTCCTTGGGATCTCACACACTTATCCAAGCATCTGTTTCATTTTCCAAAACAAAGTTCTCCTTCAGGATTGCTATATGCTGCATGGTTGTGATCTCCTTCATCTCATCCACAGTCTTGAATCTCCTCCCTTTACAATGGTAGAGAGCCTGAAGTTGAAGGGTACTAAATTTGGACCAGGACTAAAAGACTTGGGTGATATGATATTTGCCAAAATACTCTGCACAAAATTTTACAAATTTTTAGCCATTGCAAATGCACCATCACACAGTATGCAAGCTTACTCGATCGTGAATCATTGTCAACTGAGTAACCCCCATGGGAGAATGTTCATGCATGCACAGTAAGGTCCCCTTTGACTGGTTGCCGAGTCATATCAAAGCCACACAACAAGGCTCTCAAGATGTTCAAAATGGCTGGATACTTTCTAGACAGACCTCATTCACTTAAAAGAAATCGAAAAATGCATTGACAAAAATCTATCTGTAGAATAATTTGCAATGTGTCTGTCTGTCCGTCCATTTGTTACACTAAGCCAGTTATCATCATCATCATACATGATTTAGAAATTATTTAGCAGGTAATATGATAAATCATTTTAAATGAATACCCAATAAGCAATGTGCATAGGAGGGGATCATGGAGGGATCATATGGAGGGATCACAAGACAGCACAGTATATTAAAGAAAAAACAGGAGTCAGCGATATCATAGAATCCATCAGAAAACTCAAATAGCAATGACGAAGCCATGTAGCAAGTATGTCAGACAACAAGTGGACATCATGACTCACAATGTGGATCCCTGGAGATCATATACGAGACCGCCGTCAACAGGCTCAAGAGATATTGGCGCTGTGACACACATGATAGATCTGGCAAATCATAGGGAAATATCTATGACCAACTACGGACATTTAAAGGTTGATGATGATCTTGATGATGATCATCATGAGGTGTCCATGGGCATTTTACTAATCTCTTGTAGAAAAATACAACTGGAAAAAAAGAATCAAAGAATAATATCTATCAAAAGTATAGACTGGATTCGTGGTGTATATTAACAAGAAAAGGATGTTGTTAGCAGGAGTTACCAAGAGATGGGCGGTACTAGTTAGTGATAAAACTAACAGGGATGAGAAATATTAGTCCAAACAACTTATGGAATGATAATGACTCATCTCAGATTTTCAGACAATAAACTCTTTCTTTTTTTCTATCAATGAGGATGTTATCTCAAATGGAGACTGCTGTTGCTGCTGCTGCTGAAAAAGAATGCAAACCTTCAAGAACTGACAGGTCTGGTTAGTCACTCAATAGAAGCCGTCACGTGACCAACATCTTTTGACAGAATGTTGGAGGTGATCAATTAAAAAATCGCAAAAAGGGGTTGGTGATGGATAGGTTGCTTCTCTTGCATTTTGTTGCGCAGTAATCACTCAAAAATATTCCAGAAACGATTTTTTTTTCCCGACATAAGGAGTAAATGTTTAAATTTTCAGCCCTCTAGCACCATAGATTCAGCCTGCGTACTGTTACGCGTATGCATACATAGCCAGCCAGACAGTAAGACAGATAGACTGACTAGAAAACTGGGGAAACCTATGTTGACAGTTTTGGTTGACGGTTTCTAATTAAACCATTTTTCTTCTCTTTTAGCATTAATGGCCAACTGCGACAATCCTGTGGAGTGTCACATCATGTGAGTGCAGAGGACAGAGCAGAACAAAAGCAAGTGACAAAATAGAGAACAGATGCGGGTCGGGAGTGCGGTCAGGATTGTGAGCGGGGTGGGGTGGGGTCAACGGATCTTACGCAGAGACAGGGCAAAATGGAAAAAAAATTATTTTTGCAAATAAATACTTGAAAAAGAAAAAATGAATTCCGCTCTCCAAGAACAAGACAAGAAAGTGATATGAGATCTGACATTTGAGTTGTAGTTTTCATAGTTCAAAAATTGACAAAGGGGTAAAGTGACAACAATGAAGAGAAGTAATCCAAGTACTCTGAAGCCGCTGTCTGGTTTAACAGATGAAAAATCATTTTACATGATGATTATGGTAGGCTCCACAACATGCCATAGAGTGCGGGCCACTTCCAAATATGCACCTTTGGAATGGGCACAGCTCTAGTATTAGACGAAAAACAAAATAATTCGTCTTTGGTATTTAATGTTAGAATATTATCACTTGGGATTCATTTGCGTTTTCTATTCATAGAATTTCTTCATCTAGATATTTGAGAAACGTTTTTTAAATTGTGTTTTACCAGAGAAGGGGTAGGGAGCAGACCCCTCGGACCACACCCTCTGAATCTGCACATGTCATGACCTTGAATTGACTCAGCATGACAGCAAACACAGCATTAAAAAGAATAATTAACCTCTGTGGGCTGAGGTCAAATTTTAGCTTAGTTTGATTACATCTACTTTGCCCTTATAACTTTGGGAAAGGCATGAATTCCCTTCTCTCCCAATTATGCTAACCCACCTAAAACCACAAAAAATTTTATTAAAATAGAATTCAAGCACTCTCTTTTGGCATTAGTACTTAGCACATCAAAGAGGACTGGATTTAAATTGTGCCTGAGTTTTATGGATGTCTTTGGGTCAGAATTAGGGTAAGAGATAGGTTTAAGGTTCTTGCTCAAAGAAAAATGTTTTAATGTTGAATTAAGGTCAGATTTTGAATATGCCTATGTTTCCACTCAGTGATGTGTAGTTCTTGGCTATAAGAGTACAAACATACATATATACATACATACTTTACTACTTTATTATATATATCATAATTTTAGCTGAGTCTGATTACATTCACTTTGCCCTTATACCTTTAGGAAAGACATAGATTCCCTTCTCTTCCCATTATGGGTAAATGGCGGAGCAGTTAGAGCTCTGTAAGACAGTCCATCTAAGAGAATGTTACTTTAACAGGAGAAACCTACAGCTTAGCAATTGCCCTAGCTGGTTCCAAGCTTGGGTAAAAGATGGGGGTTAGGCTAGCGAGTCCATTCCATGAAAAGCTACTTGCTACTAAAACTGCAGCAGAGTAGTGGCAGCCAATCCCCCATAAGGAATTTTATGAGGCGGTGCGGGGCTGTTTTCTGCCACTCCCTACATTCACTACTCAGACACCCTTGTCCTTTAGCCATCTATCTGCTATAGCCCTTTTAGTGTGTCATACTGTATTCACTTGCTGGGAAATGATAGAGTCGACTGATTTCATTAACAGACATATCGTATCGACCTGGAAATTTCGTTACTCAGACCTACCCAGGAAATTCTTAGGCCTGACTTGGCTCTCTGGGCTTCGTTGTACCTGTCTAAAAGCCCCTGAGTTATGGCCCTATGCTCCTCAAAGAGTCAATAAGAATAAACAAATGAACTCAAAGAACACCCAGTGAAATCAAGGACTGAGCTGCCCTGACACTGAATAACAAGTTATAATTGTTACAACTGATTCCAGAGATGTACTTAATGATTTTTGTTAGTGTGGGTGTGTAGGCCTCTAATTTTCTGATGAAGTCAGCATACAGGCCACCAATTTGCTGACAAAGTGGGAGTGCTGGCTGAATGATGGATGGAATCAACGTTGCAAAATATGGTTTGTTATTCATAGCTATAGCTGTCTCTTTAAACCAGCTAAATAGATTTTGAATACTATACAAGTACTAACAGGGTGTACTTGCCTGAGAAAATAAAGCAAATCTAACACAGGAAAGCAAATCATATTTTATAGAGATTTCATAAAATAAAATTAAGAGAATCCACTCATGCACACCTTCTAGGTGAGCCTGCACACACTCCCTGGCAGATTTGTGCAGGCTCAGGCAGGCTCATGCAGGCCAGTGTTCACTTTTAGACAGTGTTCACCCTCCTAAAACCATGAAAAATTATTTTTTGTTAAAACAGAATTCAATTGCTCACTTTTGGCACTAGTACTTAGCACATCAAAGAGGACTGGATTTAAATTGTGCCCGAACTTCATAGATATCTTTGGGTTGGGATTTGGTTTGAGACAGCGTTAGAGTTTTTGTTCAAAGGAAAATGTTTCAATGTTCGATTAAGGTCAGATTTTGAATATGCCTTTGTTTTTATTCTGTGATGTGTAGATCTTGACTATAAGAGTACAAACATACATATATACATCCATTCTTTACTACTTTATTATATAGATACCCATTTAAAGCCCATTTATCAAGTGAAGTAACTATGTACGAATACTCCAGTACAAATTATCTATAAAAATTGAACATTTACTTCTATTAGATTTACTAGATTTTATTTGCTATCAGATTTTTATCAGTTACATTGGAAAAAAAAAGCCTGATTTAGCCAAAAAGCAACCAGCCAGATAGAGCATTGGGGGCTGTGACACACAACCACCACCCCTTCAGTACATCTCTGTCTTATCCTGTAATGCAACATGTTAAACGTTAATTTTGGTCTGGTGCCAATTATGCAATACTTTATTTAGAAACCAAAATGTTAGACTTTTAATAGTAACAAGATAACACACTGCTTCACCATTGGTCAGTAAATATCATCTGTTCATTTTCAGCTTATTACCAGAATTATCTAAATTTAGTACTTAAGACCATAGTTACCTCCCATAGCTACTTCACACAGGTTTTGCAACCAACGCACAGAAGAAATTAGTATGTGTTCAAAAGATTTCCAATTCTATAGATAGCTTACTGAGTTTCATTGAAAAGATATTGGTTCCCTATGTTGAATTCAAAAGTGTATGCATACTATTGTCCCAAGAAAAAATTTGCACAACATGAGATTTATGCTACCAATGACTACAAAGAATTAGAAGGAAATATGCTGAAGACCTGATGCTGTTTTCATAATTTGCAATCTTCTATCTATATTATAGTAAGCAACATGTCAATCTGTTTGTCACACTTTTCTTAATATGATATAATAAGCAATGTGTTCATCGATCACACTTTCTATCGGTTAGTTTTCAAAAAATGGAAAATTTACATTGGAAGGAGTAGGAATAGAGGATAGGTTCTGAGAATAGAATCATAACACAAAGATCAAAAAGAGAGCAGGGAAGCAAGGTAAAGGGTGAGACATAAAGATATTTGCTAAAGGAGAACAGCTGAACTTGTCTGTCAAAAAAAAAAAAAGGTAAGAAAATAGAATGAACTTACCTTTGGGTGCCTGTGAGTGGAAGATTTGGTTAAGTGCCCGGGATGGTCGCTTCAGGCAACTCACATGGGTTTTTCAGATACGAGAGTGCTTTAAATTTCCACACGTGTTTCACGAGTACGGTTCATTTTTTGAAATTACTATATTGTAGCAGTCATGTTAGATGTATCAAACATTTTAGATGTGTCAAACATCACTATAACACACTTTGTCAATCCGCAAATACCTGATGTCATTTATTCTTTTTCTCAATCAATTCTCATGATGGGAAAAAAATATCCGAAGTTTCCCTTCCAAGGAAACGTTTTCATTTGTTATCAAAGAACAATCATTTATTCTTTTTTTGATAAATTCTCTTGATGAGTATAAAATTACATCATCAGCATTCACAAGCATAGGTTAATAGATTCAAATTTAAAAAAAAAAATATAATTTATATAATTCATAGTTTCCCTTCTAGCAGTCTACATTATCTGCAGTTTATTTCTCAGAGGCTCACCTTACTTATCTGTACTTTCCCTCTCAGTGGTCCACGCCCTTATCAACAATTTCCAATTCAGTGGACCATCCTTTATCTGCAGTCCCCTTTTCAGTGGTCGTTCCCCTTATCCACAGCTTCCCATTCAGTGGTTTACATCCTTAACCGCATTTTCCCTTCCAATGGTCGTTCCCCTTATCTGCAATTTCTCTTGCAGTGGTCCTTCCCCTTATCCATAGTTTTCCTTGCAGTGGTCCTTCTCCTTGTCTGCAGTTTCTCTCACCATGCTTTTTCCCGTTTTCCACACTTTCCCTTGCAGTGATCCACCCTCTTATCCACTGTTTCCTCTCCAGTGGTCCTTCCCTTTATCTGCAGGTTTTTTTAGTGGTCCACTTCCTCTCCGCAGTTTCCCTTCTAGTGGTCCTACCCCTTATCTGCAGTCCCATTTTTAGTGGTCATTCCCCTTATCCACAGTTTCCCTTTCAGTGGTCCGTCTCCTTATCCGCAAACAAAAAATAAGAATATGCTTATTGGAAACCATCAACCAAAACTGTAACAGGCAGCCCAAACTCTCGATATAGGTTTTTTCAGTTTTTAAGTGGATCTGGCTTGCTAACTTATGTATGTATGCGTCACATGAACTGATTTCACCAATGGAACGAGAGATGAAAATTCAAATATTTTCTCCTTATATCTTTTTGTGAATTCACCCCCAAAATAAGTTTTTAGGTGGGGTTAAATTTACAGTTCAAGATTATACTAAATTGCCCCCTTACATTATGTCCAGCAGCATTCATACTTGTTATTTTTTCAGTTTGGTCTTTTTAGCATTCCAATAAAAGGCAAGAGAAGCAACTTATTAATTGATCAGTCTCCTTTCTAATCTTTTCTATTCATCACACCCAACACAGAATGCAGCCAAAAGACACCGGTCACATGAAGGATTCTATGGACCTGTGTTCTACAGACCTGTGTATATATATATATAATCATATTGGTATTATCCAAAAATCAATTTGTTGTGCTGCATGTTTAACTTCTCTACAGGGTATCGAATTTAATTCTTTGCCTCAGTTAAAGAATAAATCAAACACACTTCATTATGAATATTAAATAACTGTGTATAAGCCTAGTCACCATACTTAGAGGAGGATAAAAATCTTCTAGAAAAAGTCCAGAGATGAGCAACTAAGTTAGTTCCAGTTTTAAAGAGTATAAGTTCTGACGATAGGTTAAAAAATTAGGGTTAACATTGTGAGAAAATGGGAAATAGAAATGTTCAATAGAACTGTTTACGGTTATGTGTGGTTTAGAATTAGCAGACCTTGATGTATTTTTCACTAGAAAGGAAGTGCAAAGGGCTGAGAGGCCATACATATATCATAGAAGTAAATTGAGTAGAGCGAATATCAGAAAATAGAGTGTTGGGGCCATGGAATAGATTACTGGAATACATTGTGCTATCAACAGATGTAAATGATTTCATGAAAAATTATGATGCTTATTATTACACCACCACAAATGTTTGAGGGTCTAGATATTGCGTAAATATGAGTATTGCGTTGTGTGCTTGTTTATACTAAACGTGCTAAATGTTATTCTAAATGTGTGTTGATGCATGTGTTGTAAGGGAAGTAACTCTGGAGAGAATAATAAATTAATCTTCTTCATCGTGAATTCATATGCATCTCTGACGAATTCGATAGCAGGTTCGGGATTTTTGTGTGAAAATTTTGCACTTGTCATGAAAAAAAAAATCTTATTAGAAACTGTCAACATCAATATGGTCAACCTCAATGTTGGTTTCTTCAGTTTTTAAGTTGTTTTGGCTGGCTGGCTATGTATGTATGTATGTATGTATGTATGTATGTATGTATGTATGCATGCATGTATGTATGTATGTATGTATGTATGTATGTATAAATGTATATACGTAAGTATAGATGTATGTATGTTTGTATATATGTATGTATATATGTATGTATGTATGTATGTATATATGTATGTATGTATATATGTATGTATGTATGTATAGTTGTATGTATGTATGTATGTATGTAGAGATGTATGTACGTATTTATAGATTTATGTACGCATGTATGTATGTTTGTATGTATGTATGTATGTATGTATGTATATGTGTATGTATGTTTGTATGTATGTATATATGTATGTATGTATGTATGTATGTATGTATATGTATGTATGTATGTATGTATAGATGTATGTATGTATATATGTATGTATGTATGTATATATGTTTGTATGTATGTATGTATGTATATATGTATGTATAGATGTATGTATGTGTGTATGTGTGTATGTATGTATGTAGTATTGCACAGACAGGCTACATTAATAGAGCCACAGAACTGAAATTTTGAATATTTAATCCTTAATATGTCCAGAAAAAATAGATTTTCGTTTTTTCTGTCAATTCATCTCCTGAATAGGTTTTTCATCGGGGGTTCAATTTGCTATGTAAGTTTATGCTAAATTTGTCCGGCAGCATTCACACTTGTTTTTTTTTTCTTATTCAGAATTTGTAGTGATCATTGCCCAACAAAAGGCAAGAGAAGCAACTTATTTATTGATCACTACTTTTTTAAATTTTTAATGCCAAAAGACATTGGTCATGTTTTGCGAATAAATAAGAATCATAGCTGAATTTCAATAATCTTCTAATTTTAATGAAAAAATTTTGATGAATAAAGTAAAGCAATTGTATTTTTGAATTTAATAATTTTTATTAAATTAGAATAAACAGTGCCTAATATATAAATCATATAATATTGAGCGATGTACCAAAAACTTGGGAGAGAAATCACCCAGCATGTGTATCTTGGTTCAATCATTTGTCAAAAGTAATGGATTATTTTTAGTTTTAATCTAATTACTTTTAAAGTTACCATAAGAATGCATTATCTAAAAATTATATTTTATTACTTCGATTTCGCTCATGAAAATAATGATGAAGTGGTATTGTTACGAGGAAACAAAATTATTTTAAAATTATTCAACATTTTTATTTTGTCATTCTCATGATGTAAATCTCAAATAAGTTAAATTTTATCGCTTATATAAGAAAAAGTTGATATATTAATTTTCAATTCAAAATGGGATTAAAATCTCTGTATTTTTCATAAATATTAAATAGCTATATAATTAAATGTTAACTCCATATTTCTGTGAAATAAAGTTCTGCAGTAAAGAATAAACATTATTATAGAATAGATCTAATAAAGTAATTAAAAGATTTCTATGACTAATATAATTGATAATGTTTAACACCTTTACAATATCACTAATATCAGAAAACACTGCTTTCAACCAAAATTCTCATCTTGTTTGTTCTTGGTCTATTTGGGCCTTTGCATTAATGGCGACTGTTTAGCTCAATGGTAAGAGCATCGCTATGTTGAAGCGACTACCCTATCAGTGGCAGGTTTGATTCATGCAACAGCCCCATTTTCTTTAATTGTTTATTCTATTTTCGCTGTCTTGATTGAGTTATATATTAACTTTACAATGACAGGAGATCATTTCAAATAAGTTTCAATATAATATAACATGATTTATAATTCTTTCTGTCGGACCTTATGTGTCCATTTCTTAATACATATATATATATATATATATATATATATATATATATATATATATATATAGGTATCTATGTAAAAGGGGGTACGTAAACAGGGCATTCCTGCCCCTTCCTGGATCAGGACCCATCACCAAGGGTGAAGGGGTTTGAAAGTTTTAAACTTCATATTTAATAGACAGTGCATCTCAATTGTTTTATCTTAGCCTAACGATGTTCCTAAAAAAAAACAAACTGTATTGTTATTCACTGGCAACAGGGTTTCCACTAAGATATATGCCTAGTATACCCATTTACACCACTTGGAAATTTGGAAATTTATGCTTCTGCCCCAACCCCCATATACATATGTATATATATATAATGTGAAGTATACGAAGTGAGACAGACTCAGGAGTGAAAGTGTATGGAAACTAAGTTTATTAATCTGTGAATGCTTTCATTGATGAGCAAGACATGTTTTGGGAGGTATTCTCATCTTTAGTAGCAGGTGTTGTGTGTGTGTGTGTGTGTGTGTGTGTGTGTATGTGTGTGTGTGTGTGTGTACCATATAGTGGTTATAAGTTTTAGGGGAACATAAATCCACCATCAATTGCTTTGCTTTATGAGCAAAAAATGGAATCCTACCAATTAGGGTCATCCTGATGTGTAGGACTTACTTAGGTCTGTGATGGAGTCTGTGATGTTAGCAGCAGTAGCAAGTCTTGGAGAGACCATAGGGAGTCAGGGTAGAAGTGAAGTGGTATAATGCTGGATTGTGTGAGTAGATTAGGGATAGTATAGATGGTGGGGTGATAAGGTAAGGGAACTTCATAAGTATTAACCTTATAGGTCATTGAAAGTTTGTTGGCTCTGATATGTACAAGTGGAATATCATACAAAAGTTTTAGCTATTATGGGTCTAAGTGACTGGGAAATACCCAATATTAGATGTACCTGAGAGAGGGTAGAGTGTGGATGTGAGGTTGCTATTAGTGGGAGGATTATGATTTAAAGATCTATGTGCTTAGAGTTGTTATATATATATATATATATATATATATATATATATATATATATATATATATATATATATATATATATATACATACATATATATATACATACATATATATATATATATATATATGTATGTATATATATATATGTATATATATATATATATATATATATGTATATATATATATATATATATATATATATATATATATATATATATATATATATATATATATATATATATATATATATATATATATATATATACATATAGCAATGGGTATCTTTCTAGTTATTTTTGAGAAGTAACAAATTGAAATAGTTGATTTTAGACAGAAGCTAGGTATTTAATAAAAAAGCGCATTTTGGTGAACATATCACTTTGCATGTTTTTGGCTACTTGATGAAAATGGCTATCATTACTGGCAGATTTCCAGCTAGTTCCTGCAGAAGCCCTGAATGGAGCCATTGGCTTCAATAAGAGATCAAAATTGTTTTTTTTAGGGTTACATTCACTCTATACCTTTGGCTACAATGAACTGTTTTGCCTAATCAGAGATCACATATAGATAAACAGGATTAGATTTTTAGTATTGCATACGTAGATGTATATATAGAAATTAGACCATTATTATCAGGGCGAGCGCAAACCCCACACTGTTCTGAATTTTATTTAGTTTTCAAAAAGTAATATGCAAAAGACATGCTCTGAGTCTCATTAGTAACCCTAGAAAATTTGGTGGCCATAGCTCTAGCCATCCTTGAGTTATACTTATGCAGATAGATGGACAGGCATTTGGTGATATAGAGTAACAGTGAATTTCTAGGTTGGCATAAATGGAACCGGACACAAATTAAGGGTCCGGTTTAGCATAATACTTATATTGTAAACCAAACCCACCCTAAATAGTTAATAAAAGTTCTGGAATTTTCAAGAAATGATAAAAAAAAGATAAAGACATACTACTGTATCCCATTGGTACACACAGAAAATTTCATGGGGATACCGGTTGTGTTTCCTGAGTTACACTGTCACATTCGGACAGACATCAAGTGAATTGCGGTTAAGATTATCCTAAACACTTGAAAATAACTGGTCTGGATACTCACTCAATAGAAACAGTCATGTGATCATTGTCTTTTGGCAACATGCTATGTGATGAGGGTTGATCAATTGAAAAATTTGAAAAAAGTGGGGGTGATCAACTAAACAAAGTTTGAATTTTCAAAAAACGAGTACGAATGCTGCTGGACACAAACTAAGATGCCATTTTTAATAAATTTAGATCGTATATTGAAACTCCACCAAAAACTTATTTCTGGGAAGAATATTCAAAAAACGAAAAGAAAAAAATGTTTCTCTAGATATAATAAGGAGTAAATATTCAAATTTTCAGCCCTCTTGCTCCTAGGTGCCGCCTGTGCACACGATACATAGTCAGCCAGCCAAACTCATTTAAAAACTGATGTAACCTATATCGACTACTTTGGTTAGGTTTGGTTGAGAGTTTCAAATAGCTTCATGAAGATTAATTCTGATGTTTAATGCTGCATCTACTCTACAGCTAGCCCCAGAAATTGAAATGAAGTTAATGTTAATAAGTGATGAGGCACACCTATTGCTATTTATACTCATTAGAGAAAATGGTCATAAAAGTTAAGCGGAGAGGTCAAATTGTTGATTAGTTTACAGATGTAAGTATACCAACATAGATGGATAGACTATCAAAACACCAAACAGAACATTGGCGGGCTGCTGTAAAGTAACACCATCATAGCAATGAGTGCTTGGCTTGATAAGGTGGAAATGGAAACGAATGAAAGATGCCATCACAGTCAATAAGTGAACAACCGTAGCAATAAAATCTGAATTGATGTAAGAAAAAAAATCTATCGAAGAATAGATATGGTCAGAATAGATTCTATTCATGATATCACTGACCCATTCTTCAATAAAACATATAAAACAGACTAAAAAAAGATATCTAGATTCTACTTGAATGGCTAAAAATGGCTAGAAATTGGCTGAAATTGCTGAAAAGTAACAATAAATGTTGGATTTTCATGCTGCAAAAACATCATTTAAGTGTCACCCCTCTGATGGAGTCATGCAGTGTGGGCTGCCAGTGAACACCATTGCCAATGACTTGACCCTTTCATCTTTTAGCCTCTACTCCTCCAGAGATCATGTCTTGGCTCTTGTGGGAAAAGGGGAATAAAAATTGATTATTTTCATCTAATTCATCTAATTCGTATCATTTTTACAGTTGGTTAAATGAGCAAGTCAAATATATTCCTTCATAGAGATGTGGAAGTTGCATCACCTCTGTTATCAAATGGGCTCATAGTGTATAGTATAATGGTGTGAAGCCCAAAGTATCAGCTTATGCTACTGCATACTGGCCAAAATATCAGGCTTATGGGTTCAGAGCAAAATTCTGTTCGTATTCAAAGTTTTCAGGACAAGTGTGTGATAATGTAGGTAAAAATGTTTGGTTCCATCACCCACCCACCCTATATTGAAAACAGCGTTATAATTGATCATGCAAATACAGCATGCTGCCAACAAACATTGCTCACATGACGGTTTCTATTGAATGACTGACAAGACCTGTTTTTATATTCATAACATTTCAACATCAAGTGCCTGTTGGATTTGGTAACTGTAAATATTCTTGTATTCACATTTTTTTTATGTTAATGAGCCCAGTAACAAAGCATCAATGTGAGTATTAGCCAGAAAGTTGAGACTTTCCAAAATAACCAAGCATGGTCTTTTAGCCACTTTCCACATCGAAGGGTTTGTGAGAAGTTGGTTATTTATGCCATGTAACCAAACCAAGAGACAGACCCGCAAAATGAGAAGCATGCAACGTGCGCATGAAAGAATCATGCTCAACTTGGAGAGATCACAAGACAGCACAGTGTATCAGAAAGAAAATGGGGGTCTGAAACATCATAGAATCCATTAGAAAACTCAAATGGCAATGGGCTGGTCATGTTGCGAGAATGAAAGACAACCGATGGACTTCACAACTCACAACATGGATCCCCAGAGACCACATGAGAAATCGAGGCCGACAAAATACAAGATGGAGAGATGATCTAGACGAGTTCAGCAAATACTGGCTTTGTGACACCTATGATTGAGAAATGTGACGGATCTTAGGGAAGGTCTATGTCCAACTACGGACATTTAAAAGACTGATGATGATGATGATGATGATGATGATGATGATGATGATGATGAAGAAGAAAACATATTAAAATGGCTTGTTCATATAAAGTTGGAAATGCTAAAATATGACATCTATTTTGCACAGAACATGTAGATCAGAAAAATAATATATATATATATATATATATATATATACACAGTATATGTGGTAGAAATCAGGCTAGCAGTATAACATAATATAATGATATGTCAATAATATAAAGCCACTTCTGAAATGTAATTGATTTATTTCATAGAGTGCTCAATACATACAACATATATATATATATATATATATATATATATATATATATATATATATATATATATATATATATATATACATATATATATATTTATATATATATAAATATATATACACACACACACACACACACACACACACATATATATATATATATATATATATATATGTGTGTATAATTTAAAGTTTTTCAAAAAAATTTTGTGTTGTTTCAGTCATTTTTTTTCTTGTATCTGTTGAAGTAATTTTTGCAATTTTCTTCAGTTTTTTTTACAAAGACTTTGTTATCATGGTACTCTGTGTATATTTTCTCTTGTTGGGATAATCAGTTGTTTACCATGTAACTGACAGATTTTGAAAACAAAACAGTTATATTAACATGACACCCTAGCAGTGTTAATCAAACACCACCTCCCTTTCAGCTATGATTTTAACATATAGCATATGTCATATATGTATATATATGTCACATGTACATATAAATGTGTGTGTGTGTATGTGTGTGTGTGAAAGTGTGTGTGTGTGTGTGTGTATCCACACTGATGAATATGATTAAATATACCATTATTTATTAGAATATATATTTATATGTACATAATAAGTATATAACTATAGTTTCATGTAAATTAATTATATGTTTTGATGTAATTGCGTTTGTGAAAACTACTTCATTCCTGAATTAGAAGATAATGGAAAAAAAACTTTTAAAAATTATCTCCCTTGGATTACAGAATTTTGTTTATTGTTTTCTCTGTCCTATATAATGGTCAGCCTCACAACCATTACAACGCTGATTGTGAAACTCGGGATTTCATGAAATTACTGAAATATTCAGGGATTTCCTGAAATTCCCCCGGATGTCACAAAATCACTAGTTTTATAATCTGACTGTAACATGTATATGTATGTAAATGTATATACGTAATATTTATATATACATGTACAAATAGTTATAAGGCCAAATCATATTGGATATACCAGTTCTTGTATGGTATATAGTAACAAGATAGTTCTGTGGTTATATCAGCCCATGCTCACTTGCTGATTAAAGGAGCATTTTGCCAAGTTGGACTGTGCATCTGGTTCTCTCTCACGCACACATGATAATGTGCTCTTCTTGGAGCCATTATACTCCCAATCGACTAGCAACGATCCTTATATATATATATATATATATATATATACACTTTGTGTTTGTTATGTGGATATGAGGTGATCTGACTGAATGTTGGTAAAATGACAATTTCTTTTCCTGAAAACTGTCAATTTTCATCTTGACCCCACTCCACATTGACGTTTCTTATCTCCAACCAGCCCGAGATACTCTTTGACACAGATACGAACATCTCCTGATCCCTCCTCCCACAGACCCCTCTTATTTCAGGCCAAACTTGAATCTCACCTATGCAGATACGAACACCTCCCCTCCCACTCCTACTAAACAACCCATAATATAGAAATCTCATCACTTCAATATCTCAAACCCGTAAATAGCGTACAGTTTTCTCAGCAACTGCTGCAAGTTTCTCTGAAAAAGGTGGCTGGCAACCATTGAAAAGCATCAGGACATGCCCATGTGATTATAAAATTTCACTAGATTTAACACCTGGTTTTTCTCTTGAATTCCTCTTCACATTCTAATTGTCATTTTACCAACATATATATATATATTTATTGTGTCATCCACAGACAGCTATTTCATTGTATGTGTGTATATAGATTATTGATCATCCCATCCAGTACCATGAGGTAGGATCGAAATCTTTGCTTCAGACCCAGAGGCTGGCATCTTACCTCTGCCCCACGCAGAACTGGATGGTCAGTAAGGTTGAATTCAAGCAATATATTTCCTCATGCATATATTCTCCATCCAACAAAATGCTTTATTCCTAGATTGGAAGAGCATTGCATAAGCTTATAATGAACAAGTTACTTCACCTAAAGAGTACTCAACCCTGAATAAGGAAGCGTTAATTATTGTATATACATATATATATATATGAGTGTGTGTGTGTGTGTGTGTGTGTTCCAGATCAAACTTATAACCTCTAAAGGTATACTCAAACACACACAGCACACAACTGAAGATGGGAATACCTCCTGAAACATGTCCAGACCATTAATGAAAACATTTACAGATAAATAAACCTAACTTTCATACACTTTCACTCCTGAGTCTGTCTTACTCTCTACAGTTCAAATTATATATATATATATATATATATATATATATATATATATATATATATATACCTGGTAAATGTCAACATTTCATACCTTTTTGCTTTGATAATTACAGGGACAAAACATATTGTTATTTGCTGGAAAGTACATCAGGAGAGAAATGTTGATATTCATTGGATATATATCATTGTAATTCTTATTTTTATACATCAATAGCTCTATTTACTTTGTTAGATATTGAATACTGTGATTAAATATCATCAAAAATGGATAAAATTTGTTTTATATTTCTTTCTTTTTGAATTCTTACAAATTGAAAAATACATTATGAACTACACACACACACACACACACACACACACATATATATATATATATATATATATATATATATATATATATATATAGTGGGGGAAAGTGGTCATCTCTGTAAACAATTTACTTTAAAAATACGTACTCAACATTAGAATACAAATTAATTCAAGTAATATAAAAATGTATGAAACTTAATATAAAAAATACAAGACAAACCGATCAGTATGGAGAAAGATTTACCACATTTAGCACATTTCATTTACTTATTTTTCCTAAAGTCTTCTATGTATTTCAGCAGATAATTGATTTTTTTTTCTATCCAGTTGATCTAGATTTATCTAAGTTATTCTTAGAATTATTCACACTTGTATTATTTATTACATAAGATTGTAAACTATTCCAGTATTTCAAATTTCTTTTGGAGAAAAAAATCAGTTTGTTTTTGTGACTTTGATTTTGCAATAGACCTAGCTCATTAATCAAAGAGAGGAAGAGGGTGTGCGCTGCCTCTATAATGACTGTCTGCAAAACAAAAGCTGAAAGCTATTTTTGATTTTGCAATAGACCTAGCTCATAAATCAAAGAGAGGAAGACGGTGTGCGCTGCCTCTATAATGACTGTCTGCAAAACAAAAGCTGAAAGCTATTTTTGCTGTTCAACTCTTAAAAAAAAAGTGGTGTAAAAGGAATTTTCGAAAAGCAGGAACTGCCTATTTTTTCATTCTCTTAGACCATTTTTTTAAGAAATGAAACCAAACACGCATCTCAGTCAGAGAGTCCATTGTTTCAAATAGCGGATATTTTTATCTGCAAAATTGTCACCCTCAAGTAGAAGAATCCATGGTTACTGACAAAGAACCAAGAAAACCCCACACTATTCATTATAAGAATAGATTACATCTATGTGTAAATAATTAGAAATATATCATGTAAGCATTCATGAATATAAATATACGTGAATTTTACTATTCGGTTATTCTCATCATAACCTTTTTAAAATTCTTGCTTGTAGTGGACATTTTTGTGTATAAAGGATTGTTGGTGTCAATATTAGAAACCATCAACCAATTCTGTCATCTTAGGTTTCTTCAGCTTTTAAGTCTGGTTGGCTGGCTACGGGTCATGTGTGGTGGCTGCACCAATGGAGATAGAGGGTTAAAAATTTAAACATTTACTCCTAATTATGTCAGGAAAAAATGTTCATTGTTCTTTGAAAATCTCCACCCCGTCTAATAGATTTTAGGTTCAATTCATAACGTTAAGCTAAATCGGTCACTCACTTTGCGTCAGGCAGCATTTTACGATGCGAAGCTAAATTGGTCCCTTGGTTTGTGTCTGGCAGCATTTACATTTGTTTTTTCAAAAATTCTTTTTTTTAGTGATCGTCATCCAACAGAAGGCCAGATAGGTAATTTATTCATTGATGACCCCTTTTTTCAATTTTTTATTTGATCACCCCCAACATGGCACTTTACAAAAAATGTTGGTCACATGACAGTTTCCACTGAGTGACCAACCTGGCCTGTTTTCTGCATTATCATCCATTTGCTAAAGTTCAAATGTTCACAATAAATTTATGCTATGGAAGACAATAAGTGTTTTACATGAATTTTAAAAATGTCATCAGAGTTGACCCATTAGATTGTAAACTACCTGATTGTTATTTAAATGGAATTTTTTAATATACTTAAAAAATCAGTGTATTAAAATGTTTTATTTGAACTAAATAAGTTTTAAAAAATTCACACATGTGCTTTATGAATGTTACTCTTGGATAATAATGTTAATACAATGGGAGTGAAATCTATACAGTCACCAGGCAATTAAATCTGCCCAATAACCATTTCTTAATTTTTTCTTTGCCACTTTTAGCCATTTGAAATGATCCATACAAGAATGGCTACGTGATGCGTCTTCGAAAAGATAGCCCACTTACACTATTGTTGTATAAAAATTGGTGAACTGACTCAATCAGAAAAAAATCTCTGTATCCGCCCCCAAATTAAATCCTCCTTTTCATAGCCCATAGCTCACTTTCAACAAAATCAAATTTGCAATTCATTGAGAACTTTTGGAGATATCATGTAAGCAACATGAGCAAATATATAAATGTAAGATAAAAAATAGGAAAATATCTCTCAACTAAAAACTAACTCCTGAATCGGCCAGCAAACCAAATCATTTCTTCCTTGGCCCATGGCCCAGCCTTCCACAAAATATCATTGGAGATATAATGTGGGCTGACACACTGGCATACTGACAGGATAGGGAGCATGGGGGAGGGGTCAGTTCTTCCTGGGTGACATCATCAGAGGGCTGACACTATGATGTTTTGGCATTGTGAAAATTCAACATTTACAGCAATTTTTAGCACAATTTTTCAGCAATTTTAGCCAATCATTAGCTATTTTCTATCCATTTTAGACGAATCTGGCCATTTTCAATTATTAAAAATGGCCGTAATAAGGCGAACAGTGTCTTTTAGTATGTTTTGGTGTTTTTTGATATTTTTTTGAAAGTTGATTTAGCACAATTTTTTTATTTTGAGTTGGCAACACTGAGGGTGACACCCTGAGTTATTGCCTTGGGTGAAACCCAACCTAATAAAGCTACTGAACAGACAGAGAGATGGGAGGAAAGATATGGGGTAATACATTCACCTTTTCAACTTCATTGGCAGAGGTAAATAGTATAAAGTATCCAGACTAAACATTTAGCTGAAAATCATTTTTATTAATCATAATAATCTTGTTCAATGTCTACAATAGTCATTTGCATGCGAAGATATTCACAAAAATCAAGAATTTCAAAAAGATATGAATGATTAGAATATTTGTACTTCACATAAATGAATCATCACAGCTCGTGTGTACCAGAATGATTATCTGAAAAATCATCAAACATAATCTGTAAAAAAATAGTTCTTTTATCTAAAATTATCTGAAAAAAACCCAAAAGCTCTCTTATCTAGAATTATCTAAAAAGTAATCTCAACTTTGGGCATCACTGGTCGGTCAAAAATGACCTCAGGCATCAAAAAGCAATTTTTTAAAACAAAAAAAAACCTTTTCATGATGCCTTGGGACACACGCAGGCACACAGACAGACGAATTAGCATAGAGAGAAGGATCTATAGCCCACTTGGCTTGTTCATTGAGCAGGTCCTTTGTAGGGCTTTAGTGATTGAATAAGTTTATAGTTACTTCAGGAAAACAGAGGTAAATTAGAAAGCATCAAGAGAGTGCATACCTCTTCCAAAGTAATTGTCAGGGGGGATAATTGTGCATGGATCAGTCCCAAAATTTAATCAGTTCTTTGAGATTTCATCGTCCATCCTTCCGCAAAATTTCATAGAAATCAATGTAGAACTCATTAAAAACTAGGGATATTGCGTGGTCAGACCCAAAATTTTGGCCATATTTTGTGGTTTGGATATATAACCAGAGTTGAGGAGATTATCGTGAATGACTATGCTCCAAAATTTTATCAGTTCTTCCATAGCCTATTGTCCACCTTCCTACAAAATGTCATCAAAATTTATTGAGAGCTTCTCGAGATATTGCGTGGACAGACATGAGCATATAAATAAATGTTTAGAAACAAAAAATGGAAGAATATTTCTAAAAAAAAAAAAAATTCCTGGATCCACCCCCCAATTTAATCACCCCTTCTGTAGCCCATTTCTCGCACTTCCACAAAATTTCATTGAAATCCATCCATTACTTCCAGAGATATCATGAGGACAGACTGATGGAAAGATGTGACCGAATACCTCTCCAACTTGGTTGGCAGAGGTAAAAAAATTGCAAAGTGCTTTTTATTCCTTTAAAGTTATCATCAGGAGTTTCAGAAAATGCCTGCCTATGCTCACATTTAATCTCATATCTGATCTTATCATCAAAATATGATTTATAGTTATCTGAGGTGAATGTTTTACTTCTATCATTGATTACATCAGTTACCAAATATGGTTTTTGCCTACCATATATGCATTACAGATTTCCTTCTTGGGATTCTATCATTAAGATCTATAAAGTGTTAAGGCCTTGAAAACCTATGTAGCATATTGTTTTTCTCCTTGCAGATATTCATTTAAAGAAGATAATGTTAATACATATGGGGGTTACCAGTCAAGAAAAGAATTGAAAAGTAGAGCGTGGACTGGATTTAGTTGCACATAGTACCACAATGTACCATGAGTCAACACTATTCTGCAACATGGTGTTGTTCCAGATTGTTTCTTTCTGTTGTTTGCAACCATATTTGATGATTTTTGCAATGGCTGATAAAAAAAAAAACAGAGAGTGAGCGTGGGGTTTTATCAATTCGAGGGGAAAACTGCAGCTAAAATTGTTGCAATGCTTTGAGAAGCTTTTAAGGAAAGAGGCTTTCAATAAAACACAAGTGTACAAGTAATATATTCATATTTCAAGCATGAGAGAATGTAACCTGAAGTCCAACCACAACCTGAAATGACAGAAATCTTGAAGAAGTTTGCTACGCAATCAACGAATATCATTGTTGTAATGTGCATATTTTACTTGTCTATTTTAAATGTAAATAAAGGGAAGCAACTGAACCTAATCATGAATATAATGGAAGCTATCAATGGACAGTCACAGTTTTACACCGGAAATTACTTCTGGAGAGCCTTTGTCTGAGTGACGGAAGTCAGCATTTGATTAACCAAGTAGCTTGCAATCAACACAGGTCTCTCTGTTCTTCCTTATTCCAAAAACCAATTATGTTTTTGCCAGCAATCTAATCATCTAACTACAAGCAAAGACATTACAGTTGAAAAACTACTGATGAGATGTATGAGATGATGTAATGTCTGTGTACTTTATGTCATCAATCTATTGAATCTTTTTATTCAAATACAAATAAAGGACAAGCAACTTGTCCGATTATAGCATATAGGAATCTCAGATGAAACCTTGTTTTGATTATGGATGTGACCAGGCAAAGTCTCTTGGTCAGTCTCTTGACCAACAGCCATCAACCTGACCACACATGTCTTTATTATCTCTTCACTTTCTATTGCTGCTGATAGGGTTTGAAACTAAACAAGTGTTTAAGCAGCACAAACTAACTAACAACAAGACAAGTCAAAGACATTATAGGTGACTGCTTTGTCTTGGAGCTCATGACATCAAATTTTTACAAATGATTTGAAAATTAAATGCATTTCCATAAGATTCATGACTTGTCTGCTCACAGAAGATTTGAAAAAAAAACCAGCCATTTAAATGTGTGGTATAATTCAGCCTTGGTTGAAGCCTTCATGGAACCCTAACCAGAATTTGATTTGGGGGCCCCACTGCCTTTGAAGAAAACATTCAAGCTCTCTTATGGGACATTAGTTTGCTTATGCCATGGGCTGGCTCTGTAGTGATTGGTGGAAACAAGTTCCAAATGACTTACCATTTCTTTCCTAAGTTGTGACTTGGAATGAGTCTATAATTCAGGGTTTCTTTGGATTTTACCCTTGTATGTGATGCAGGAGTATTCACAGAGCGATGTATGGAATAGACTAACCAAATACAGAGAAGTGTGGTGAAAGGAATGTCAGAGGTCTGTGTTATGCACAATAGTAGAAAAGATTGCTTCTGCCAAGCTACAGCGGCAGTTAAGAAACATTGTCCATTAAACTGTTCCACCTCAAAAGTGATAACTGTCAGTTTTTTAACCATGTTAGCAATGATGGAAAGTGAAGAGAAACCACCAAAGTCATGTGTGTTCAGATCGATGGTTTTAGGTCAAGAGATTGATCAAGAGATTTGTAAAATTAAATAGTAAAGAGTTGAACTGCTGCATCTCAAATGTGATACCTGTTTAGTTAACTCCCTTAATCTTTCAAAGAATAAATACTATAATGGAAGAAAATGAGTTACTGCCAATTCAAGTTAATAATAATGACTTCACAGGTAACTATATAAGGTGGAGTAAAGCTTTTTTGAACTCTTCAATTGGTAAATTATTTGAATCATTAGCAGCATGTACTGGGGTTTATTGGTAAGGTATGAATGTATGTATCATCATTCACTGCTTATACCCTTGTCGAGGATGTTGTGGGGTTAGCTATCCAAAGGCAACTGTTGGTAAGATATTTCTCATAGAACCTGATATTCTCCAATGGTCATCCATCCAAGTACTGACCAGGCTTAATGATGCTTAACTTTGGTTATCTTATGAGAACTGGTGTATCCAATGTGACTCAGTGGTGAATCAAATTATGTCCTATCAAACCGGAATCGAACACTCTACCACTGGGCCATGGTGATCGGTGATTGGAAAGGTGAACAGATGTTCTCCAACCTTTGTTCTATTTCGTTCTGATGGGTCGAAAATTATTTTTCTTTTTGGGATATTGAAATTTTTCACCGACAGTTGTATCTTTTGGTTTAGTTGTTGCTGATGTTAGTTATGCTGGTTAAGACGGTGTTTGATTCCTAACCGTACTAAGATTGTTAAAGAGATAATAAATTACATGCATATAGGTTGATGGTTGCCGGATAAAAAGATCGGCCTTAGCTACCACAAAACAAGACTTCCCTTGATTGCTTTTACAATGGACATGAGGCGTGTCCTACATGCTTCCGGTATGTCATGATCGGTAGTTATCTACCCTTTATTTGACATTTATAACAGCCGGAGAGAACACCTACATGAAATGTAAAATGAAAGGAATACATGAGCATTACAGTACCCGTCAAAAATTACAGGATCATTTACTCATGGATAAATTAAACAAATATACATTTTAGTATATTGTATTTATTGCATGCAAAATGGGGATTGTATTTTCTTTCAATTCAAATTAGAATAAAAACAAATCTAATAAAATTGAAGAACAGAGAAAGAAAATCGGTGAATCTGGGTCAATGTCGTCGAGAGAAATAGACATGTGCTTTTAATTTTTTATTTCTAGAGAAACTGTCAGATGAACAGCTTGCATGGTGGCAGTTGAGGGTTGGGAGTAAGGTCTAAGGTGACAGACAGTGGGGTATCGGGTGGGGAATATCGGAAGGCAGCTGTGTTATTCGTCTCTTTCTATACATTCCTCTCTCTTTTAGATTTTAGAAAAAAGTATCATGGATTTGTGAAATCATTCTCCTTTTCAAATGTGACTGAATAGACAAACAAACCAACAAATATGATTTGGGCTTTTATATAATAGAGGGATGGTTTTTCTATCTTTCCATATTCGAATGGGTCGAAAGCATAAAAATATTGTTTAAACATTTAAAAAAATATTTTGCATATAGATCGTTACAGAATTGTATTTCTATTTTTGTCAGATATTTGTTCTTGTTGAACTTTGAATTGAAATTTGTGCATGAAAGGAGATTATGATGGACAGATTTTTATGTTTGACTTCATTGTGCCAAAAGAGAATAGATACTACACCTTGATCCCATGAAACTATTTGGAAAATTATTCACCTCTTCATGAGGACAAATTTGACACAAAATTAGCTTAAATTTGGGTCCCCACAAATGTATGTGCAGGCAGAGACTAAAATTATCCAGTTCCCTCTGCCTTGACTTTTGGCACACTACAGTCATCAGGGAATGCTTTGGCTCTACACCTCTTCATGCAACAAGTTCTTGAGGTATATGGATGATGACTGCCATCTGAAATAAAAAGTGATACAATTTATTTATTTATTTTTCTTATTATTAGATGAAGAGTATTGCAACCCAATATTTTATTCATTTTGACCACTTTTTACCTTCATTTTAATTTTGCGACAAAATAACTAAAAATCAACTGATGCTAAAAAGTAGTTCAAAATAAATAAAATACAGGGCAGTACAAATTATCTTAAGATTATGAGATTGTTCAAAAAATTAATCTTTTACAAGATATAAAATAAATATTTTTCGTGTGTGAGATGTGGGTGGGAGAACCCGGTTTGGGCTTGGGCGGAAGTAGAAGAGAAGTCACGTGTCCAGACAAGCCAGATCACGTGTCCAGGTTATCTTGTTTAAGTGAAAAAGAAAGCGGCATAACAGACACAAGTCAGCTTTCTGAATCTGTGAACATTGATAAAAATAATGTCGTCTCCTGACAACAAGTCTGATTACTTGAAAGGCGGACATGCTCCAGCAGGTAAGTAGAAACGATGACATTGCATGCAAATGAAATGGAAAAAAGCTGTTAATACCCAAAACTTCGTAGTAAAACGAACGTAAAACACTTCCATGCTTTTTCTTCCTTCCTTGTTTATTGTTTATTTTGTATCGTGGAGGGAAAGGATGAAAACAATGTGAACCAGTCGGAAACCCTAAGTTCAAATTGATTTAGAACCGGACTAAACCATAACATTCTGACGTCTATTTATTCCATTTTTACAAATTTGTGGAAAAAAAAAAAAAAAAAAAATTAAAGAAATTAAAAGTTTCTAGATTTAAAAAAAATTTAGACTTCTATATTTTTTTTCTTGTAAAAACGTTCAGATTAAAAAAAAAAAAATGCTTTATCTAGCGACAGCTGTTAATTGTTGTTGGGTACCAATACCAGGTTGTTCCTTGACGTTTTACTTAAATCTTAAACATTTTGAAATAAATTAAAAAAATATTTTTGAAGATTTGATATTTATCAACGAGAAAATAGTATAAAGTTGGTCGTAAAGAGAAAAATAATCATGCTACATTTAAAACAAGTTTTAGACCCTTTTGCTTCAATTTTCTTATTCACCAAAAATTGGTTCGATCACGCCATGAATTGCCTTGTTTTTCTTTCTGTTGTTTATTTTTCCTCTAAATTTTTGAATAAAATAAACTTATGTGGTCACATCGTGAATGCCTAATTTTAAATGCTGTCAAAAGTTTTAAATCAAAATTCGTATTCAAAAAGTTTCACCGTTATCCTTATTTTGACCATTTGAATTTTTACCCATTTCTTGATAAGTTATCACAATTTACTTAAGAGTGAATGAAAGTTATGATTAAAAACAACTAAAAAGTAAGACGGAGATATAGTTTTCAAAATATTGATCTTAAAAACGTTGACTGCATTTCTAACCTAACCTTCTATAGGAAACAATATCAAACATTTAGAATGAAATTACTATTAGAAACTTTTCGGAAAAAATTACCCTTTAATTTGTTTTCATTGAAACATAATAACAAACTGACTATACACCTCTGCTCCTAAATGCACAATTAAGACATTGCCAATTTGTAGATGGTTTTCGGTTGTTTTTTAGTAGTCTAAAAGCTAATTGATTTTTCAGTAAGTAATATTTTGATTTATCGAAATGAGAAATATGATCTTTTAATAAATCAGATAAGTAAATGTTGACGATTTAAGTTTTAATTTATCAATGTTATCCTAGATTTTAGATCTGGAGATTTTTTTTTTTTCAAAGATTCTCTTAAATTCTTTGACTTTAAGACGATCGGGAACTTAATTGAAAAAACAAAAGAAAAAACAGCATAAACCAGTGGAAAATATTTCGGTTTTCAAATACAAAAAAATGAATTACGCAATTTATTTTAGAAGTAGAATTAAGATAGAAATAGTCCTTTTTGTAAAGGTACTTACGTGTTTTTTGTTAAATTTCTGTTTATACTTATTTCAGGTTTGTTTAGGTTTTGTGTCAATCGTATCATGTTATACTGTTTTAATCCCTGTAATCTTTACTTCGATACATCACTTCGGTTAGGATTAGAAACAAAACATAAAAACCTGCGCAAGTGATGTTACTAATACCCTCATTTTTTTTCCTGAGTATCCTGAGAGAACTTTTACTTATTTAATAATTAATTAAAATACCAGCTAGGTGATGTAATTAATTGACACATCATCAAAGCTGCATGCATCTTACAAGGTCAGAGGGCGAATGCTTAAAAATTCGACGTAGATGAGGTTATTATTAATTTTATAACCACTTAGTTTAAAAAAATTTTTTTAACCCAACCCTGAACAGCACATAATTTTTAATAAATCCATCGTTAGTGTGTAATATTATTTTCAAATGTTCCTTTTCTAAGAATGGTTCTGTTTAAAAGCCGATTTTATAAAGTTGTTCGTGTGTGTGTGTGTTTTTTTTTTTTTTTTTTTTTTCTAATTTGAAGAAAAAAAATTGCCATCCAAACCGAATGAATTATTGAACATCGTCCTCTGCTTTCAGGAATTCAATTTTTGTTCCTCATTTTAAACCCATTTACTTTCTACAGTTCGGGTGTCTTGTTATCTAAAAATGGCGTTATTTAAAAACCAAAACAAAATGATGTTCAGTCCAACGAAAGAGTTTATAAAGGAATCGTCTGATCTCGGGATCTGGGATATTTTTCAATAAAAAGACGTTTATATCTTACTTTGCAGAACTTTCCAGTTAAGATTCGGAAATTGGCATAAATCCGAAAACCGTATCAATTTTTCCCCCCAAATCTTGTTTTCAATCAATAAAACCTTCATTATCCCCTGGAAAAGAGTCAGTTCTTAAGGGAAAAAAAGTTTTATGAGAGGGGAGATTCTATTTACAATGTACTTATTATGCTAAAGCTGGGCACTGTTTTATTTTTTTGTCCTTTTTACTGAAATGCAGATCGTAGTATGAAGTGTCTGCCCAGGAATGCCAAACTATTTTCACGCTCCCAGGTAGACAAGCGCTGACCCAGTGCTGAAAAGACGAACAGTGCCCAGTTCATATACGCCATGGACGATAGTATTAAGGAAAGTAAACCGTACCTCCTTAGAAATAGAGGACAGGGAAGGGTCCTCCGGCTTAGCCTTGTAATTTCATTGTAAATAGAACCTTCGTCTAAAGCCTTAAAAACTTGAGGTGCGGTTGATTTTCCTGAATAATCCCAATAACCGTTTTTTTTCTACCAAGTTATGGAGGGAGGGGTTCTATTCACAACGTGACTATGATGCTTAACTAAACCCTTTCTTTCCTGCTGTTCTGTTTTAGTTTCTCGGCACTATTTAGGGAAGGTGGTCCCAATTGTGAAGCCTCACTCACTCACTCTGTGTTGAAAATGGTGCACAGATAAAAAGAATTAACGAAAGAAAAACAAGTAAAATAATAAATTATATTATTGCTTAAAATCATATAGTTAACCGTTTTCAACATAAAATGTCTAAATTTGTTTGATCCGTAATAATTATCCTCAGATGGAAAATTCCCCCCCCCCAAACTCAAAATACTTCAAAGGCATATTACATCCATCTTTGTATGATGGACGGAAAGTAAGGGTTCAGTCAAGTACTATAGATACCCAGAAAAAAACTGACTTTTCCAAAAGAGAGACTTAGGTGTTGACTTTCATAGACAATTCTATTTTGAAAAACATCTAAAGCAATGTCAAAAATTGGTTTGTGTAACAAATATTTCATCAAGAAATACATATGTTGTGCTAAAAACACTTATGAAGCAATAATACAACCACATTTGGAGTATTTTGTACAGGCTTGGGTCCCATGTACTAGACATGGTAATTGGAATTAAATTTTGAAATTGGAGACAATACAGAGAAAGCTTATCAGAATGATACATGGCATATATTTGCTGGAGAGGGGAGCAAATTTTGCTGTTTCTTGTATTTAATCAATATTTTCTGAAACGCATAACACCAACTAAGTCTGGCATAGATTATTAAAATGTTCATGGATGAGGCACCCAGGCTTGAAATTTTCCAAATGCCTTGTTTTGAAAAATTCTTCTCCACTTATGATCGTGTAGACACATGTTGAAAAATTCATCACTTATTCCTCTTATATTATGAAGTTTTTGTTTGCAATAACCAGCTGGATTTTTTTGAATTAAGAGAAATTTAAACTTTCATATCAAACAATTTTGGTACTAGTTTACAAGACTGGCCATGCTTTGTAAGAATAGGAAAACAATTTTTCTTTAATGTTTGTTGCTTTAAAACACTTGAAAAAAAGCTTGTTTTCTTTTAATTTAAAAAAAAAAATGTCTTAAAAAGCAAGAATATGTATTTCCTAAACCATGCTTATAAAACAAATAAATACTTAATAAGGGGAGATAATTTCAAGGCTGTACTCCTGTATGAATGTAAGGGTCCAGTTTAGTATTATAGCTAGTTGCATTGTAAATAGACCCTCCGTGATGCCAAAATTCCTGAGTAAACAAAGGTCTAATGGATTGAAAGCGCAAGTACCGGCGAAAAATAAAAATATCAGTTTTACAAGACGGGACCATTCTTGTAAACTAGTACAATTTAAATTTTGTATTATTCAACATGGGGAAAGTGCAAGGATACTGAGCCAGTCTGATAGTTTGCACTTTAAAACAGCCTTGGGTCTAGCTTACTTGAAGAAAGAAAAAAAAACGTTTTCTGATGTTCTTTTTCTTACTATTGTCTCTGTTACCTAGTTACTTGGCACAGTTACCAGCTTCTCTGATTTGAACGGTCATATTTCCCCATATTGGGGGGATAGGCTGACTCTGCTAAAGGTGGCTAGCATGGGAGGGAGAAAAAAAATGCTGCGTTTGTTTGAATTCTTTCAAGTAAAATTTCATCCTGTATTCTCCAATACACTACTTTGCGTCGTTTTCAGATTGGATATTTATGAAAAAATAAGATCCAATATAATCCTGCTATACATCCTCACCCCCCAACATGTCCTTCCATCTCTCTACATGATACGTCCAAAAGTTCTCAATTGAATTTTATTGAAGGGTGGGTGATTGAGAGATTGAGCATCAAGAGGGTAAAAAAGAAATGGTAAATGAAATTGCTAAATATAAGTTTCAAGGAAAGTAACTCAATATGTGTGTAAATATTGTGAGAATTTTTTTTCCTCTCATTTAACATTTGGTTTGTATGGCGTTAGCAGAATCATTATTATTACTATTATTTTTTATTTATTTATTTTTTTTTTTTCCAATAGTTGAAAATATCGGTGTCTTTAAACTTGGAAACTAGGAAGCACTTGAGAGCATACCTCTGCCAACACCATTGTCAGGGGAGATAATTGTGTATTGATCCATTGCCAGAATTTAATCGCTTCTTCTGTGGCCTATTACCCACCCTTCTACAAAATATCATTGAACTGCTGGAGATATTGTGTGGTGTGGATTCGTCCCAAATTTTAATCACTTCATGTGGACAATCATGAGCATGTACATAAATGTATGGAAAAAAAAATCTCTCGATTGAAAAATTCCTGGATCCGCTCCTAATTTCAGCCATTTTTTTTTTTCCCTTATCCTATTGCCTGTACTTCCACTTCCAAGTTTTGGAGATATCTTATAGAAAGATGCATCCAAATACGTACACTTAATTTACCTCTGCTAACAGAGTTTATGTCAAGTGAAACTGACCCCTGTGACTCCCATCTATATACTCCAATATTTGTGAAAAAAGCACCAGGGATTTAATTTCTTGAACTGAAAAAAGGATGGTTGTGAAAGAAAAAAGTGGTGTTTACTGGGGTCAGAGGAAATGGGATTCCTCCCCCTAAAAAGTTTTATGCAAATCTCCAAATGTAGGTTATAGCCTTTGAACATAGTTTTAGTAACGATGGTGCATAAGAATATTAAGAGAAAAAAAATAAAATACAAGAAATCTTTGGGACCATGCTGTGTAACTTCAAAAAGTTTATCTATGACTTCTGTTTTTTTTATTTATTTATTCATTTTTTTTATTTTTTTTTTAATTCCGCTTTTCAAATTCCTGTGCTACATTTATCAAAGCCAAGTTAGGGTATTGATCCCCGTCTACTCGTGAATAATTGTGTCCGTTTCTTTTTAATGCATGTCTTACCCACTGAACCGAATTGGGTGAAACTTTGCAGGTATATTCAACATGACTTGGGGCATGTCATAGACTAGAGATAACTATGATTGCCCTCATTTTGTAAACCCATTTTACGTTATATATATATATATCTCCTTTAAATTGGTCATTCACTGGAGGGCCACTCTATCTCTTAGGGTTCTCTATGAATTTCAATGAAATTTCAAGGAAGAGTGGGGAAACTGACTATGGAAAAAGTGATAAAATATTTTGATATATGCACTGTTACCTCCCCTACATCCTAAATTTTTATCCTAAAATATATTTTTTTTACACTAGCTGAGCTCAGTGTATCCAGTTTTTTTTTTTCCAGCTGCACTTGTACTTGATTTTATGTAATCGACAATTGTTGATAATTCATCATGTCCCCAGCCAGGCAATGAAAGCTTTTTTTTTTTATAAAGCACTTGGTTAGCCCAACTCTACATTTCTAATTTGTCTTCTCTGTTCAACTTCTGATGGATGCTATGTTGGTTAGATTTAAAAGATTATCTTGCTGGTTAGTAGAATGCACTTTTGGTATTTTTGAAGTATCACAAAACCAGTGGATAAGTATGTAAAGCAAACCTGAATGTGGATCTCGTCTTGCGTCCTTAGTTTGTGACCGAAAATTCCCTTCATAAGAAGCTGAACAAATCCCAAAAGTTTGAAAGTCCTCAGTTTATAGCAGTGAAGAAAATGGGTTTTGAGAATTATGTATTCAGTATCTAGAATTTATTCTTGGATTGAAGGAGTCCATCAGGGATGAACTAAGTGAACCTGCACAGCTGGAAGTTCTAGGGCACTGGGGATGCTGTGTGCAAATTTGAGGAGAAAAAAGTTTCATTTATTTATATATATCCAATTTAGAGGGCATTTTGGTGACATACTAAAAATCTGGAAATTGAGAAATGGATATATGCAAACTTCACTCCACTTTCTACCAATGGTTTAGTCATGAGCAACTCCATCATTAGTTTTGCAGACCATTGCACTGACTGTACTAAATTTCATTCAGCAAATTTACTTGAAATTGTGATATCAACAACCCAAAAGTGATGAACATCTTTTTAAAATGTTTGAATGATTTGTAAACATTTTTTGTTAACTTCATAAAAATCTTGTGACAGACATGGCTTGATTTTTGTTGATCAGTTGGAAGTTATTCTTCCCATGGTATTGATATCAATTCTGGCATCAACCCATTGGTGAGCCTTGCTACTATGGGTGTCTGCTGGGCGGTTGGGGGTCATCAGGGCAACTCTCTGCCTCTTGGATTACTGAGGATAAAGCAGGGTTGGAAGTTGGAATCTTTATAGTCAATAGAGGATAATGGTGCTGTAAAATGATATCATGTTACCCCAAAGTGATCTTCCTGTGTATAAAAAAAGAATCTATACTAGGGCTCACTACATTGTGTTGTCCTGGGGTCAGGTCTTTGCGTCTGTCAACAGTAAAATGCACCATCTAACATCTGGATCATACAGTAGGTCGTACTTGCTTACTTTATAAATGGTGGCAAGTGCCTATCGTGTCATTAGGGTTGATACTAGGATTTATTCCAAATAAACCCTTTTTTGCCCCCTCCCCTCAAAAAGTGGGAGCACATGCCCATGTTTGGTACAGTGAATGCATTTATGTGCAATTATCTTTTTGATCAAGATTCCTTGTGATGATTAGGCAATGTAACATACATATTTTTTTTTTTTTCCATTAGAAAAAGTCGACACACTTGGAACAAATTAATTCCTGACTTTTTCCTGTTTTTTTACAACTCCTCCGCAATCTCTCAAAGAATCTCTTAAAGACTTCTAAAAAAAATTTACTGATAACTAGCGACATTTTTGCTCGTGTATATGGTTTCTCTTCTCTATCTAATTCGTATCTTGGTTGTTACCCTTTCCCATGACGTGGACGTGTTAGAAACTGTCAACATCATAAGTTTCTTTAATTTCAAAGTTGATCTGGCTGGCTGTGTATGTATCCTGCATGAAGCTTGTAATCTGAAATTTAAACATTTACACCCTAAGCCTAGAAAAGTTTTTTTTTTTTTTTTTTTCTTCTCTCCTTCACTTTGTTTTGTATGCAAGCAGAATATCTTTCCTTTACCAATGTTGAGGGGTAATTTCCTTGATTATATTCTAAAATTTTTCTTTCAATCTTCAAACCATCCAGAAATCTGTCAGTTTAATTGATTGAAATCATCGAAAACAGAACATTCGAGAACTATTTTTAAGCATATAATCTTTGGAATTCCCTGTTAATGTTTACATGTCTTTCGATACTTATTGGTGTCTTCTGTTTGTATCTCCCTAGTCCAGTGGTCTCCCACTGAGCAGCGAGGGAACTATATAATTTGGCGATATGAAACCACATGATTCAGCTGCACCTTTCCTCTTTGACAGCCCACCCACTGAGAAAAATTTAATATATATATATATATATTTATATATATAATTCAATGACCAAATCTTATAAACTAATTTGAACTTTTTCCTGTCCCAGGAGCTTGGGTGCATCTTGATACTAGATTCACTTATCGTTTCTGGAAGGCTTTATCATCCATGTATAAGTGACTTCTAGTTGACTGATCACCTACATTCCTGTTGAGATTACCATAAGTCAGTTTGCAAGAATATCTTCAATGTTAAACTGGTCCAGGATGCAAATAAAGGTTGGGGTAGCTAGAGATTTGACTCTTGAAGAGTGCTTTTCCAACATTTTATGAGATTTGATTAAAAAAAAAAAAAAAATTTGCAAAAAAATAAAATGAAATACCCTACCCCTCCCCAAAGGCTGACTCGTTATTAATTCATGTAGAAATCTATCCTTGTTGTAGAAATGCAATATGTGAACTATAATTCTGTTAAATTTTTTATGAAGCTCTTTGGGAAGTGGGTAGTTTTTAAGTAGCCACCCCTACTTTAGTTGCCCGACCGTTGGCTCACCCAACAAACGTGCTTTTTGTTCACCTGCTCCATTCCTAATTGTGTTCATCACTACCTCTCCCACCCTCTCTCTCTCTCTCTCTCTCTCTCCAACCACCTGTTACGATTCTTTGTCGTTTTCCATTGTAGCCTAACTTACCTTTTGAATAAAATGTTTCATCGAAATAATAAAAGAACGAACAGAAGTTTTTGGCAGGAAATTGACACCTGAGGTGGGGTAAAATCTGATCTTTTATAAAAGTTGACTTTTTTTTTTTTCTCATCAGAATCTTGTGTGATTAGTAAGAAAAGGTAGAATTTATTTGAATACACTATAGTTACACCATGTAATGAAATGCTTAATTGGGCACTTACTTTTCGACTTAACAGAAGTACGGACTGAATTATCTTTATCTTCCTCGATTGCTTACTTTCTCTAATATCCTCATTGTGTCTATAAACTGGACACTAGTTTTTGCCCCCTACCCCCCACCTGTAAGGTCTGTGCATGTCTACCCAGGAGTGTGTAAGTACAATCTTATTCATTCCAGCTTAGAGACAAATTTATTGTAAAGATATTAACCGGCCGACTACTTTAAATTGACAATTGAGAGGACTATTCTATCTACTGCTTCAATGAATGATCTTGAAAGTACTTTTTACTGTAAACTAAGTTGGAAGGGGTATATGTATGGGGTATATGTATCAACTTGTGCCTGTTCTGTTCACACAAACTCTAAAAGTTCTCAATGAATTCTGAATGACCCTTTGTAAAATGATAGGCCTTAGACTAAGGAGGAATTAAATTTTGGGGCATATCTGGGAACTTTTCTTCGGTTACCAAACCTGCATAGTAACTATTTGGAAATTGATTTTTCACTTGGGTTTTCAGTGACCTGAGTGTTAGCACTTGCTGCTCTCTAGTTTTGTTTGTATAATCATCGATCGAAAATGAAACACCCGAAGTGAGTTGACATTCATCTTGTCATTTATTTTGATGACTTTGTCTGCCACAACTCGATTTCTTTTGCAATGAGAATCATACCATCATCAATTATCCCACCTGATACAGGAAATGACTTCCAAATAATTTGACCTATTTGCAAATTTGTGGGGAGGGGCTTGAGGCCATATAAAGTTAACAAAAAAATAAAGTAAGACTTAACAGCAAAAGAATCTGGGGGATTTGTGTCTCCACGAGGGCCATGGGGAGGCAAATTTGATACCAGGTTAGTTTAATGTTGGGGCCTGCATAAGTGTGTGCGAGGACAAAATTTACCCCCCCTCCTTTGTGTAATAGGGAAGTGCTATTGCATAGTCTCCACAGTCAATGTCCCCAAGGCGTTGGGGTTGAACCACGACTCTCCCCTTTTTGGGCAATGGGGAGATGAGATGGATTTCAAGAGTTGGATGTTATACTTTTCTGTGACTACAGGGTACAATTTCAACTAATAAAAAGCAGTATAATTGTTTCAAGTCTGTGATTCCCAAAGTGGGTGATGATGCTCTCTTGGGAGGAGGATGGAAGTCATGCGGTGGTGAGCACTGCAAGGTGCAAAGAATACAAATCAATACCTTCTATGCACAATCGTATTTCTGGAAAGCTAATTTTGCTGAAGAGCTGCAACAAATGCTTGAATTTTTAAAAAAATCTTAAACTTTAGTTTCCAAAATTTTCTAATCATCACTTTTGACTGACTTTTGACAGAACACTGAAATATATTTCAAGTTGTCTTCCATCAAGCATATAAATTCATAAATGAATTAGTAGCAATAACTTTAATTTTTGGATGGATGCCAAAAGAAATTCAACTCCAAAATGGCTAAATTTTATCGTGGACCCCCAACACCTGCGTTATAATAGGTCATCTGTATTACTAATGCATTTGTTTTGTATGGTTATGAATGAATTAGTATCCTGTCAATCGATTCCAGTTATAGTTCTGTAGGTCATTAAAGTATACCTTAAGAAAGACGGAACTGAAGCAATACCCCCCCTTTTTTTTAAAAATCTTTTTAGTCACCAAAACGTTAAGAACCAACATGAAAGAAGAGATCAAAATTTTCAATTTTCCAAGTTTTTTTCATTTTATTTTTTTTTTCCTTGTCAAGCTGTAGTCCAAGTCAGATGCTGGAATCAACTTTGTTTTTCCTCTGTAACAAGAACAATCCTCACTAGTTCAATACTTGTTGCTTTGCTAAACATTAATCCCTTGAGATACAAATCTGGAGCACTGTAGTATTCTAAAAAAAAACTCAAGGGAGTTACCAGAAACAACCATCCCGACACTTGACCAAATCTTTCAAAAATGAATCCAATTCCACCTCCTTTTACTTTCCTGCTTTCTTTGTTGTCTTTTAGCAGATATCTTTGTTTCACCCCTTACCATTTTGCATACACCTATCCTGCTTCTCTCCCCCCCCCGCATCCTCTCTGAGGTCTTTGTATCGTGATTCCTTTCTATCAAAAAAATTTTTTTCAAGAGTGACAGATAGTGTGACAGACCGACAGACACAATGCTTATTATGATGTAGACTAGTATACCCCTCGCTGTCAACAAATGATGACTATAATTGATTTATTAATTACATCGTACTTATAAAATATCAAACATGTTACTTAGCATTTTCAATATCTTCTGAATATTGAACTTATCTAAAGGTAAAAAAATCTAGTGAAGATGCAATACATCAAGTGTAATGTAACATAAAATTCTATTTTCACCAAGATATGTCACTGATGACGAATGCACATGGCTAATTATTATACGTGTGAATTACTAAGAACAGAATGTCTTTGCCTAAATGTATAAGCTATGTAATTTACTTGTCCTTAACAGTCTCTCTTGCAATTAGTAATTAGCTCTCTTTCTATTGATTTCAACTGCAAGGTATTATCTTGCCACTTAGCCTGCCTCTTTAACTGAATCTTATTGGGTGTTGGCAAGTACTGGATACTTCATACATGCTATGCCGAATCGGTGATCCCCCCCACCCAATTTAACTTTGAAGTAAATTTTGTATCATAAAGGAGAATAGTAGCTTTTATCCTTATTTGGATTTTGAATAAAATTTTGATCAAATTGAAACTTCATAATTTCAACTGGGGGAAAAAAGGTTGGAACTTTGGTAATTCTGGCATACTGGTAACGTACACAAATCTCGCAAGAGGTTTTTTCTTTCTTTTTATATCCTGGAACCAGTGCCGCATTTACTGTGCAGCAAAAGTAACATTTGCTAGGGGGCCTGTGCTTAGTTTTCATACTATCTATTCCGATTGTGACTGTACTTGCTGTATTATAATAGTACTATTCTGCCTTCAACTTTCACGACTGACTGGATGCTTAAGGTTAACAATTTTAATCAGTTATAACCTTAATTAGGATTATTATTTAACAGATACCACATTCTAATCCATATATGACACTTAAATACTGAAGTTGTAGCTGCTGCTATAACTGAAATATCAGACATTTGTATTACCTGGCAGTATGACTAAAAATGAAAATTACTATACTAGTGGAAAAAAAAATAAATAGGATCCCTTTATAACAAATGCTACTGGCCCTGTATTAGCTTAATCTGACCTCACCTTGAACAATATGAGAGCTATTGGAATCATCTTATATTTGGTATTAGCTAGTTTTTAAGACACAAATATGGGTAATTAATTGATATCCATGATTAAAATGCACCCTGTTGTCTAAATACTTGAAGAATTCAAAACTGCAATTTATTATATGTATTAGATCTGAATATCACAAGGTTTCTGACTGCTGAAATATGTCTTGTGAATTTTGAAAAAAATTATGTCTATTTTTCATGACACACAAATTCCAGTTAAGTAGATGACGCTGTTCTGGCTTTTACAACTGTGATCTTAGTATGAAATAAAGATAGTATGATTTATGTAGTCAGATACTTATCTATGAAGTGGGTTTTTTTACAATCTATTTTTTTTTATGATGGCTTGTGGATATCTAATCCTCAATTGAAGTTGATAAAAAATGTTCATTGCAGCTGTAAACATAAAACTGGTCTGGTTAGTCCTCAATAGAAACCATCATGCAAACGGTATCTTTTGGCAGCATACCATTTTGGGGATGATCAATGAATAAGCTATTTTTGCATTTTGTTGGGCAGTGATCACTAAAGGCCAAAATTTTTAAAAAAAGAAAAAAAGTCAAGATTGTCAGGAACCAATTTAGCATAAAACTCTCATTGCAAATTGACCTTACCCCAACTAAATGGAGAGTGTGTTATCTTTCGGCCCTCTAGCTCCAATTATGCGGGGATGTGATGCATGCATAGCCAGCCAAACTGACTTGAAAACCAAAGAAACCTTAGATAGTTTTGGTTGCCGGTTCTAATATTTCCCATAGTTCTCATTTACTGGCTTGGATAAATCTGTCCCTATTTCTGTGCTCTCTCTCTTTGGTTGTTTTAAAACTAAGTGTACTATTGAGAAATCAAAGTACAGACAAATGACTTTCACAGTCCAATGCCCCATATATGGCTTACACGTCTGCAGATAAAATGAATGAACAGAAAAGTATCTATGCTAATCACATACTTGATAGTATTTAATCATATGTTGAACGTATCAGAAAATTCTTCAAAAATACCTTATACTGGCCAAAGTTTGATACATAAAGTGAATTGGAGCAATCAATTCAAGTGGCATTATTTCAAGTATTTACTAATTTTAGTTTTTAAAATGATGCCCTGATGTTTTCATTTGCTGTTGCTGCAAACCCATATCTGACGATAGGATTGCGTAAATAGGAAAACTAGCATGCAGTTAGAACACCTGTGATTAGTGTCATTAGAAAGTATCATAAGTTGGCTGAGTTAATGATGCACTGAAATCTTCATTTACTGTTGCTGCGAATGAATCTGTCTAGAGTTTTGCATCAATATGAAGAGAAACGTTAGAATGTGTATGTGTGATTAAATAGTATCTTTTGGTTTTGCTTGAAAATATTGTCATTCTTCGACCAGGGTTGCCTAGTAGGTTTGTTACTTATTGCCAGAACTGTTTTTTAATAATTGCTAAAATCGGCTACCCCCGCCTTCTTATCTAACTTGTATATAGCAACCTCGTTTTCTGTTATTGATTATCATATTTTTATTGTCTAAATTGATATATTAACTATGTAACAACGGGAGATCGTTTCAAATGAGTTTCTGTATAACATAACGCAATTATTCATCTGGCGGTCCAAAATATGTCCATCTCTTGAATACATACTGTTGCAGTGAGACGAAAAAGACTGAATAAAACAAGATGAAAATTTAGGTTGAAAGCAGTTATTTGGCACTTGCATTACCGTTTGGCTGTTTGGCACAATGGTAAATGCATTGCTATTTTGATGCAGCTACACTATAATATATATATATATATATGATAATGTGTGTATGTATATAATTTTTTTCCTTTTTTTTTCTCCTCTCTCATTCAAAGCCCACTGACAAATTAATTATCCACTAAAACTCCAGAGCTAATTATCAATAAAAAAAATTCTACATTTACTTTTTATTTATTTATTTTCAAACGCACAGCTCTTTATTAGCTAAATCGAGGTAAATAAAAGAAAAAATTGGCTAGATCTAGCTGAAACCAGCTAATTTGGCTACTCTACATTTGACCTTGCTTGAGTTGGAATCTTATGATTCACTCCAAGCAAACATCTGTTCACATTGACATGTAATGTCTTTATATGTTATCTAATAATAGAAATGCATTGCGACTTCTTACAGATAAAATGCTGCGGTCAGCTTATTTAGTATTGATTTTTCTAACAGCTGTTTAGGGATAGAGAAGATTTATTGACTGATCACCATGGCCCAGTTGTAGAGTGCTCGTCCCTGGTTTGGTAGGCTAAGGATCGAGAAAACTCTCCCCAAAGGTTTACAGCCAAAATCATATACACCAGTTCTCCGAAGACCACTGAGGTTAAGCAGTGTTGAGCCTAGTTAGTATCTAAGTGGGTGACCATTGGGAATACTGGGTGCCTTAAGCAGAAGAGCTTCAGGCAGTGTGCATATACCTTTGGAGGTATTGCAGATTATACATGAATAATGATACATGCAATCTTTGGGATCAAATAACTTGATTTATAGCTGTAGTCTCAATTTGTTTGAAGAAATCTCTGTGTGTACCATGATTACTATACAACTGGCCATTATGTTCACTTGCACTAATGCTTATGGGTAGATAAAAGTGCAGTAGGAGCCCTTTATCCATTAAGGCAGTTTGTTCTAAAAGGTTTTTATAATAAAAAAAAAAGTTAAAAAACCCTTCAGACTTGGTGTGGGGCTAGCTGCTCCATCTTGTAAAACCTACTTGTTATAGACTGCAAAGCTGGCCTTGACTTCTCGAGGAGTCTACAGGGATAAACAATGTACAGTGTTTGATTTTTCTTGGATGAGATGTTGTCACTGATTGATTTTTGATAAGTATTTGCTTAATTTCTGTTGCTTTTTATCCCACATCACTGTTAGGCTTATTCTTCATTTTCTGATCAGCTTACTTATCGATTATTGTAGAATGATTTGCAAGTTTTAACTAAAAGCAATAGAGATAACTTGATGGACTAGTCTACTGAACAATGTAAACAAACGAGATGGTATACAGTGTTTAGAGAATGGCTAGACTTGAATGACTCCTTTTGTTTGGTCTTTATAGTCTAATTGTCAAGATGCTGTCACAGAAAGACAGGTCCCTGAAGATAAGAGATGATAGTCTTGTAGTTTATTACTAATCTATGCTGTTAACGATTACAGAATGGCAAATCTGGGAGTTGTGATAAAAAGCAGCAAATATGATTAAAGACGTACTAGTTAAAAATGACTAATACCACCATGTATACCATTATCAATTTTCTACTGGTAGTTCTTTCTTTCGCTGCTACTCTGCCAATCACGAACTGGACGAATCGGGAAAAAAAGGAATATTTATTGGCAAGAATCTAATTTGTATCCTTTGTGCTCCAGGGAACTTAACTTACCGTGATTGCTGAACTAACCAATTAGATGAGGATCCCTGCGGAGTTAGATTAGGATCCCCAGCAGTTTTGCATCAATTGACTTTGATGGAAGCAACCCTTACCCACTGGCCATCAGTATTAAGAGATTTGTTTCACTGTCATTATAACCAGCTGTGATCAGTCTTGGCCCTTTTACCTAGTGTAGATGGTTACTTCAGCAAGTAAGTTAGTATGCTGCCTCTCAATCTTCAATATTTGAGCACTCGGAGACCGCATGCCACTGCTTACGTCATATTCAAATCCTGAATGAAAATCAGATATACAGCTACGGCAGGGTGCAAAGAGGATTACTAAGTTTCAAATTTCAAACTATTGTCTGGAAGATATTTTTCATATATCAAATCAAAAATTTTTGTGGCCCCTCCCTAAAATTTAATTCTTTTCTAGCCCATGGCACAGTCATTGAAATGAAAATCCCTTAATCAAAAAAAAATTTGCATATCCACCCAAAAATTCAACTGATTCTCCCTTACCCTCTAGCCTGCCCTTCTTGAAAATTTGATTGAAATCGATTGTGAATTTTCAGCGGAATTGTGAACATTGGACACGAGTAAATACATATGGGTGGATGTGCACAAGTGCCCAACGAACCTTTTTAAAAAGTTGATATTTACATTATTATTTTCAATTTTTTTCTAGAGCTATAATGCTCAGTTTTTATTTAAAAAACTCCTTTTGATGAGTGTTTACATCAAAATTTAAAAAACAGCATCATGGCTCTGAAAATAATGAAAATATCAAGTTTTGAAAAGATGCGTTGGGCACATGTGCTGCCATTCACGTACAAGTTGCAACTTTGTTGGCTGAGGTGAATAATTCCCTTTACAACTATGTGAATTAATGTCTGAATTCTGAAGATTTAATGTCTCTAAATAAATTCCTGTTTAGAACAGAAAGACTCATTCAGAATCTTTTAAAAGTCTCTCCTTGACCTACTTTGTTTCCCTTCTCATTTAAAACGAAGAGTAAAAATAGCAGTGAATTTTCTTAAAAAATTAGGGAGTGTTTGTGACTTGGCTGTTATTGTCTCATGTGTAGGTGTGAATATGGAGCAGTGGTTCTCAAACTTTATAGTATGATGGCACACCATGATGAGCACATACTTCAAGAAGGGCAGGGGCTCAGATCAAAAATGGGCACTCCCTAACATGTCCCATAAAAAATATTTAAAAAAAAAATTTCGATATGAAGGTAAAGGGTAGGGGCTCGAGCACCCCCTTTCCCCATGCATGCTGCACACTAGAAGACATATATTGGTCTTATGCAGTAATGAATTGGACAAAAACACTTCAATCGTCAATGAAGTAAACTTACCCCCCTCCCCCAACTTTCATCATCACAAAAATGATTCAGATCTCTCAAAATTTAGTGCTGTAGATTGGCAACTTTGTGATGGAAGTGGGACCGACATAATACCCATACTGGATTTGTTTAAAGCTTGAAATACATATGTCTATTTAGAAAAAATTCTGCAGTACACGGAGGAGATAGTTGCAGAACAATTTGTAAACCACTGATAGCAGAGCTAGTTCAACCTTCAAATACGAGATGATCCCAATAATCCTAAAAAGAGCATAGAAATGGCAATAGGCTGGACATGTTGCAAAAAAGGCACACAGATGATGAACATTAAGAACCACAACATGGATCCCAGAGATCACATGCATAACGGAGGCCGACAGAATACAAGATGGAGAGATGAACTAGACAAATTCAGAAAAAAACTGACTCTGCGATGCCCATGATAGAGAATCTTGCTCAACCTCATGTGGAGAGATCACAAGACAGCACAGTATATCAGTAAGAAAATGGCAGTCCGAGACATCATAGAATCTACTGGAAAACTTAAATGTTAATGGGCAGGTCATGTTGCAAGATTGGCAGACAACCGATGGACATCACGACTCACAACATGGATCTCCAGGGATCACATGCGAAACCGAGGCCAACAAAATAAAAGATGGAGAGATGAACTTGAAAAATTCAGAAAATACAGGCTCCGCAACTCCCATGATAGACAAATGTGGCTGGATCCTGGGGAAGGTCTATGTCCAACAATGGATGACATGACTGATGCTGATACAAAGTATTTACATATATACACGAGACATTTGTAAATATGCAAGATAACCAGAGGATAGATCACCTATAGAAATTTAGATCATATTAAGCATAATACAGAGGCAGCCACTTATTGTGATCTCTTTGGGGCAATAGTTGGCTGATAACATAAAGCAGAAGATAGAAACAATTCATATCTATCGTTGAACAAGTTATTGATATGGAATTGATTCTGAAAAAATTAATAGAACATTAAAAAAAAAAAAGCTGAAAATAATTCAAGTTTATTTAAAGTTTGAGATTGATTGATTTTAATAACAATAAATGCTTGATAACCTCTGCTATTACAGTAAATGGCTTCAAATATCAAAAGCATAAAATGAGACTAGAAAGCACTTGGTGTGTACTGCAGCCAACCCCATTGTCACTAGATATATACTGCTACGATGCAGGTGGGGTAACGGAGAAAAAAATATTTCTGACACCCACCCCCAATTTGATCTATTCTTCCTTGGTGCACCCTTCAAAAACTGTCATTAAAATTCATTGTGAACTTTTGGAGATATTGTGTGGATTAAAGTGAGTGAATGCATTTGCCTCTTCCAACTTCATGAAATGAACTGTTGAAGGAATTATTTATTATATGTTGTCCATTATCAGAAAGAGATGCTTCAAAAGCATTATTTTGGTAGCCTTCTGTTAATTGTCAAGATCATAGCTTTAGAAGTCATATGCCAAAATTCATTTGGAATCGCCTGTAACTCGCATTTAATACATTTTCTAAAATCCACTCACGATAGTCACCTATGGAGCTAAACTATGGAACTAAGAACTCTATGAAATCATGCTTAGGGTCATCTGGAGAGATCATTAGAGAGCGAACAAGGATCTGAGAAATCATGAAAACTATCAGAAAACTCAAATGCAATGGACAGGCCATGTTGCAAGAATGTCAAATAACCACTGGACATCATGACTTGCAATATAAATCCTTCAAGATCATATGTGAAATTGTGGTTTGTTAAAAGAAAAAAAATAAGCTGAGGCAAAAGATTTGGAGGAAAAAAACATTAAAAAAAACTGGCTGATTTTGGAAGGTCCGTCCAAAAATTGATAAAAAGTTGAAAATTGCATTAAATCTTTCTCCTCTACAACTGTTTACATCTTTTTATTTTAAATTTTATGGTTCTAAAAGCTTGATATAAGATTTGAAAAAAAACTCAAATCAATCGTGTCGGACCAATCCATGTGTTTTGTGTTCGCTATATGTTTGATCTAATGAATAATTTGGTCAAGTGTATTGACAAGGGCCAAGATCATCTTGGAAAATAGATGCATCTCTTGATCATTAGACTATAAACTTATTGACCCATGGGACTTGTGTATTATCTCAGGCCTTCTAGTTTGTATGATGTATTGTTGATGACACACTTGTCACTATTTTGTCACTTGACTGATCTGAACCTGTTAACCTATTGTGTGCAGACGGTAACAAGTATTATGACCGTCAGTCTATGGCAGTGAGTAAATTGTGCAGATCAAAAATTAAGATTAAGCTCCTGGTGAGTTAGTTTCATTGAAGGCTTTTTTATTTTATTTCTGATCCATGTTACTAACTCACTGTCAAAAGAAGCTGGCTTGTGTGAAGTTGTGATTTATTTTATTTATTTATTTATTTTTTTATTTTTTTTAGTAATAAAAATTTTTAAAAATTGAAAAATCGATGAAGGTTAATAATAGTATAAAAATAATTAATTTACAATACTTCATCTATTAAAATAGAAGCCCTGACTTGTACAGGACTGAGTTGCTATCAATCACAATAAAATGGAAATCTTATTGAGGTAGCCATAGTACTGCCATGATGGAAGTTTCCGTCATCTGCAAATAATGGGTCAACCGACTTCTTGTCGGTTATGCTACAAGCTTGTTTCAAAAGAAATTCATATCATTTTTCTGTTTGTTTTTTTTTTTTTTTTTTTTTTTTTTAATTTTTCATTTGTTTCATTAGATAAAGTATTTTGAATAAATTAACTTGTATCAGTGGAGCTGGTGACAAGATGTGGTCTTGTGATCTGTCAGATATGGCGTGGCCTACTTCTTGATTGATCTGAACGTTATCAACTCCGAACCATTCCACTCACCTTGCATTGAAATTTATTAGAAACCATCAACCCAAACTGTCAACATCAACATGGGTTTTTTTTTTTCCAGTTTTTAAGCTAGTCTGGCTGGCTGTAAATGTTTTCTGCGTACAGGCTTTGAAAATAGAGCTAAAGGCTTGAAAGTTCAAACATTTACTCCCTAGAGAATTTAAATCTCTGCCCCCAAGTAGGTTTTGAGTGGTTCAGTTTACAATGTAATGTCATGCTAAATTGGTCCCTTAGTTTATATCCAGTGTTTAGTCTTTTTTGAAAATTCAGACTTTGGGTGAAAAATCACTGAAACTGATAGTTACCCCTTGTCGTCCGCAGGGGCTCACGAATGCACTAAATCTGAACAATTTTTGTTAACCCCCTTTCCCCTTTTGGTTCTCCAAAACCATCTTGTACCATAAACCTTTTTGATAAACAAATACTTTAAGCTTTCCAAATTGTCAATGTACAAATTTAATGAATGCAGTGAAGCATACAGTACAATGAAATTAGAGTTAATTAATGAAAACCATAAATTTCATATTATGAAACCTATGCTTTTCATTAATTAACAGTGAGTTGGAAAAAATTTTTTATGTCTAAAATACCGTTCAACTACTTCGTTCACAAGGGTAAACAAGTTTTCGACTATGATTATTTCTGGGTTTATATTGTCTACATGGATAATCTTTATTTATTTTTTAGATTTTCATTATAAACAATCTTAATGACAAAGATTACAATTAGATCTCAAGTTCCAGATGTTTCATCAACACGTGATACACTGTAACCCCCCAATATTCTCGCTATACTGATCCAAACCAAACTGCAATGGGAAAGGATAACTTTGAATAGTTTGAGTAATTAAAGAGTTCCACCCCAACCCAATAACACTTAAATGACTTCATGTTATGACAAATAATCATTATCAATTAATACATGGATGCTTTTTACTATATATATATATATATATATATATATATATATATATATATGTGTGCGTGTTTGTAGACAACCTCTCTGATTAATTTCCTCTCTCCCTCTTCCTGACATCAACTCATTCCTTGTTCTTTTGGTTATATGTTCTGAAATAAAGGCATGAGAAAACTAGTGCCATCTGATGTGACCAGAATGAGTTCAGATTTTTACGTGTTTGCAAATGAGGCAGACTGCAATCCCTCAGCATTTAATAGTTATCTTTCATGACAAGAGCTGTTTCAAAAGGGTGACCCGTACACATCGCTAATTATGAAATGGGAAGCAAAAGCAGTTTTTATGCACATCTATGTTGACATTAAATGTTGGTAACTTACAAGTGGAGAGTCGTCGAAATGTTGATTGTGGGTTAGTAATAGAATTGGGATTAGTTAACTTTTTTTTTTCTTCAAATGAATGTGTCATCCGGTTTTGGGAGTGGTGTTTTAATTCAAGATTGGTGGGTTGTGGAACCCCGCCATCCCCAACATTTTTGCCTGTATTTATCGTCTCCACTCGGAGAACTGATTGAAAACAATCTAATCAAGACTTACTCGATATGAATGAAATATTAAATTTCTTCAATTTGCAATCAATTATATATAATTACATGGGGGTTTACACATGATTTTTTTTTTTCCCCCTCTTGAGAATAATGCCTTTTATCCACTGAACTTGTATGGGACTAGTAATTGACTTTTGATTATCTGTAATTTACTTATATCACAGTTGTATTTCTTGAACACCTGCGTTATGAAGGGGGACTATTGTGCTTGGTTTCAGTGTTGCCAACTTACTTACAGCAAACCCTCGATTTAATATATTAATAAGAGTGAACAGATGTCCGTTGAATTAAATGTTACCAGAAAGGCAATTCTAATAGCTTTTTAATAGAATATAAATCTAATTATATAATGAAACAAGTCTGAAGTTAAAAGAAAGCATTCACTTTCAGTTATGTTGCTCTCTGATGTTGAGCTGGAAAGGAATCCTCAACTGCAGACTCATTTGAAATGTGTATTTATTGAAGGCTCTGGTGTCTGTCTGTTTGTAAGTGGTTACAATGTACGAGTAGTCGGTGAAGTTTGCTTGAAGAAAGTGTCCTGTTTCAGCTGTTTGCCACTGATATCATGCCTTAACTATAAGTGGTTAAAGTGTCTGCTGAATGCGTGGTTAAAATGTCAGCTAAAACCATTTTATATCTGTCTGTTGAGCAGAGGGTTTCCTGTATTTTGTATCTATATCTTCTGATCAAAGATCTATCTGTAAATGTTTATTTTTATTAGATTTCTCAAACCCCGGATCTAAAAAAAAATTCAAACTCTACACTTGATTGCCCTGTGTGTTGATTGATATATCTGGCGAATGTCAACTCCGTACATTGGCCAGTTGTCAAGTTATCACTGTGCATGCATACATACATGCATGCACAAAGATTTCTTCCATTGTAGTTAGATATTGCCAAACAATAGCTGTATTGCAGTGGTCATGGGAGATTAGCTGAGAATTAAATTCCAACAGACATTACCTGTAGAAATTCCAGATATTTTGAAGACTAAAAGATTATCACTACATAATTTCTTTTGAAATTGTATTTTTTTTTTTCCCCTGAAGCAACTGATTTTTAAGAAACGGGATTGTGGGATTGATCAAAATTATGACTGTGTATTTCATATATATATATATATATATATATATATATATATATATATATATATATATATATATATATATAAAATAAAGGTAGTCAACTCAATGTTTATAGAATTTTCATATCCTCAAAAGTTGATTCAAAATGAGAATTCCTGTCCAACCCACCCTCTTACTCCCCCCTATTCTTTCTCCTTCCCACCTTCTTGTCTCCCACCTACCCCACTTGCCTTTTCTCCACCCTGGCAATCTAACATCTATCTACAAGTCTGAGTTCTTTCTCACCACCAACCCCAAGCATTATCATCATAGTCATATTATCGATTCTTAATTATATAATTAAGATGTTTGTCTATAGTAAGAATTTGGCATGTCACTAAGGAAAAAACAAAAAAGGTTCATATTCAAACTGAATCCAGTTTTTGAACTTTACTCAGCTTTATCTTTCATATTGAGTGAATCAATGAGAAAAGGTTTAAATTGGAAAAACCTTTGTACAATCTGATAAGTTCTACCCTTGACTGGTTAGAGGATAGCAATGATTACATCAATCTTTACTACTCCAAAAAAAAAAAAAAAAAAAGAATTTATGTTGACTACTGAACTGGTTACCCTCTCTTCAAATGCCCCATCCCTTTTTCTCTGCATCTATTACAAAACTTTCCATATCAGTGAAATCAATGAATGATTCTCTTTAATTTATCCCAAATAAAATTAACCTGTTTGGTCACTTACATTCAAATTTCCACCGAACCAGTATGACTTTTGCACTATCCGACCTATGACTGCCAGGTACATGGTTATAGTAACAGATAATTATTTTTATTTTATTCAAATATTTTTTATTTCATTTAAAATTTTTTTTAAATTTTTTAAATTTTATTTAAAAATTTTTGTTTTATTCAAATATTTTTTTTTTTTTTTTTTTTTTTGTCCCAGTATATTGTAGGTTCTCATTTTGACGGGTGATCACTATTAAATTCAAATGTTTATGTGATAGAGGGTGGGGGGAAGGTGATTGAAATTGACTGAAGACATGGCCACTTGGTGCAATAGAAAACTAGCAAATTTTTTGTCTTATAAGATGCTGTGATATATTCGCTGCAACCCAATTAAGGTAATGATCAGAAAATAAAGTTAAACTTTATAATATTTACTCCATTGAAACGTAACCTTATTTTAGTTTGGAATCCTTGAAATTTATTTTTGAAACTTTGGACTTGTTTTAGTTTCGCAGATTCTGTATCGGATATAAGTGGGAGAGCTACAATTCGACCCAAACTTATAACTCCTTCAGTTCATAGGACACTGGATAGTTTTGGGGGGACCTTTTTATAAGACTGGGGGGTGCGCGTCTTATAAGCTTCCAAATATGGTAAATTTATTCCAGGCACAAATCAAATTGAAAATCTATTGAATGTCTTTGCAGCCTGTATCATGAATTTCATTTAAATGAATGTATCTTTTTTTCATTTTAGTCAAGGCTGGTGGTATGCGGATTGTCCAGCACAAACGTCCTTCAGATAAACCTGAAGTTTCAAGCAGTCCAGATAAGGAGGAATACATTGAAAGGTAAGCATCTTTTGGCTTACTCTTCTTTAATATAATTGTGTAGCATTTACTAGTCGTAAGAACTATCACTTTGCTAATAGTATACCTCAACCAAGTCAGTATGTCTACACATTTTGAAAGGTAAACACAAGGTATTGTTAATTAGAATTTTCATACTCCGTTCAGTAACCCCCCCCCCCAAAAAAAAATTGACACCTCGGCACTCACACATGGGCACACAGAACTATTTTGCGTTTGCATTACCCACTTCCGCTCTATTTGTCAGACACATCACAAATCATGAAATGATTTTTATCTAGTATTTTCTTTCATCTCAATATATTTTTGTTGCTTTCTATTGCAACTTGCTACTCTAGACTGCCAGCCCAAGTGAACAAACCTTGCAGATTATGAAGAAGCTCTCGTTGATTCTAACTTGCGTCCATTTCTGCCTCAGGAAATCCTGGTTAAACGTACCAGCTGCTTTTACTGAGCTACAAGAACTCTACAGTTGGCAGGAGATGAAATCTAACTTTTAAACCTACTCTTCATTCTTCATAAATCTCTTGACTTTTTTTTTTTTTTTTTTTTTTTTTTTTTTTTTTTAAATTCTTACACTATTAGTAGCTGTAGTATTTCTTTTAGATGAAGCATTGCTTTTTATTGCAACTTTACTTCATCGGTCTATGACGGTGAGTCAAGTGTGTATTGGTGGGGTAAAAAGAATTGAGATGAAAGAAAATACTTGTTAATTAGAAATGGTTGACAAAGCTTTCTTTCAAAGATAAAAAGACAACATTTCTGCTACTTATAGCCAGTTCCCTTTTTAACTACTTAGTATCACCTTTTTATGTGAGTTTTTTTTTTTTTTTTTTTTTTTTTTTCCATGTTTTGAAAACATTCAACCTGGGTAGGTTTTATTGAAACAGTCAATTTGGCCATGTCATCAACTGATTATGCAAGGTCTGTTTAGAAGGTATCTGGCCTTTTTATTTATTTTTTTTTTATATCAACAAAAAAAATTGCCTTTCTGAGGTAATGGCACCATAGTCCCCTTTCACAGTACTCCCCTTAAGACCTCATCCACTTATCTTGGCATCCTCTCCGCTCTTCAAAATAGTCTGCAAAGTCCCTTTTTGGATTGCCGTTAACTGCCTTATTGTGTTCTCTATAATCTTGTCCATGGTCTGAAATCTTTCAACGATGGAAAGCCAGAAGTATCGGGTTGTCAAATTAGGACTGTAAGGGTGCTTGCACACCTGAGTGATAGTTTTGCCAAAAAATTCTGACATTTGAAAAATGGGCGGACCAGATGACTTCTCACAGTCAACTGTTTAACCCTAGGGTGGGTTGTTTGTTTGTTTGTTTATGTATGTTGTTTGTTTCCTTTCTTTTCTCCCCCTCCTTACTACATGCTCTATGAAGTCCCTTTGAATTGTTTGCCAAGTTATATCAAGGTTGCGCAACCAGTTCTTGAGATATTCATAATGGCTGGATACTTCTTGGTACTGGAGGTCTGTACCGATGTTGCTGATGCCAAGGTATTTCCTGCTCTAAGTTAAAATTACATGCTTCGTTTAGTTCACTATAGATATCCACAGATATTCTTGGACGAAACCTGTTTTATATTTACATTAAAATCTCATATTCCAATTCTGAAAACCAACGTTTTTCCTGAGATCACAGCCCAAAATGATCACTATTTTCTCATCACTGGAAAATCAAGTTTTGGATTCTCACATTTCAACTTGCATTGTGCATTGTCTTGTCACCTGATTTAGCTCCTAATTCCCATCTCCCCCAAATACCAGAGAGTCGTGTGTGTGAAAAAGTGATTGGGTCCAGACATGCAAAAGGTTTTTTTTTTTTTTTTTTTGCAAACAGTCTGCCTCCTCCCTTCTTAGCCAGCATTATTATGCTAGTTTTTTGGAGGGGGGTAGAATTTCACCATCCTAGAATTCGACCTAGAGTGAGATTGTTCAGAGGGTCTTATGTGTTATGGTGTCAATTTTGGTTGTCGAAAGATATACCAAATCTCGTTAAGCTAAGGGATTTCAAGAATACCTATTTTTCTAAATCAGTTGGACCTGAGGACTCTCCCAACTGCCAGACATACACTTATCAGCTTCATTTAACCACATTAATTCCTTATTTAATTCTAAAATTCGTGAACTGCTTCAAATTCATTCATATTGCTCCTAAACACGGAACTCTTCAATGAATTGAAAAAATGGAACTCTTTTGTAAATTAGATGATAAATCTATCTTAGGCTACTAAGTAAATAGCCTTGATTGGAAGTTAATTCCCTTGATTGAAAAAAAAAATAGAATTAAAAAAATCAAGTTAATATTATTGCACCTTTTCCAGTTGTATATTAACTCAGAGATCTTACTTGTTACTGCAATTATTAGGCCAAAAATGAAATAATATTTAACTGCACAGAGTGTCAAGAGTGCATATCCCTGCCGTTGTCACTAAAGACTAAGTGGAAATCAGTTTATGTATAGTGACTAAACAGAGGAAGTAACTAAAAAAAAAATTACGAATCTGCCCCCCCCCCCACATCATATCAATTCTACTGTCCATTGCCCCTCCTTCCTGAAAATGTCATTGAAATTCGTGGAGAACTCTTGGAGATATTGTGTGGACAAACAGAGGCAGACACAAATAAATACATATACCTCTTCCAACTTGATTGGCTAAGGTAATTGATACATTCATAAATGATAATGGGTGATAACCTGTGTTTATATGACTATGGTTATTGATTCTGTCCAGCACTTTGAAGCTTTCACTAACACTTGGTCTTCATATTGATTTATACTTTCAACAAATTACTCATAAGGACAACATGGACATCTTTTCATTTCCCCACATTTAAAAAATTTTTTTTAGATACTTATTGCGTAGGTATATGTGAAATATATCTACATACTTGGTCAAAGATGAGTTACAGAGTAACCCTTTCCAGCAGGATAGAATCATCTCAAGTAGACTTATTGACAAGATAAAACCTGACCTTGCCCTCCCTCATAGCCACTTACTTAAAAAGACAATAGGAGAAGGAAAGGGAGGGTGTATGAGGAACAGCGAGAAAGATAGACAGTAGGTTTAGTCATATGAGAAATGATCATTTAGTATTGGGTAAAAGGTGAGTTAATTTAGAAAAGTAGATTGCTGTAGAAAAAAAGTCTTGCCTATAAATAGGGAACCAAAGGTTGGTCACCAGAGTACACGCTGACAGTAGCTGACCAGAAAGGGTGGGCCAGTCTACGACTGGCAGAAGGACTGACTAACCTCTCACTCTTTCTCCCTCCCCCTTTATGTGAGTAAGGATTTTGCTTGGTCATCAAATGAAGACTATCGATGTGTTTTCGGTCATCTGGAGTAGAAAGATAAAGGTTTGATTTTGAATTCTAACATGTCTATCATTCCTCCCTCAGCTGTAGTTGTGGTACGCAAACATGCAAAAAAAAAAAAATGCCCAGCTGTTGACCTTTATGGTTGAAATCACACCTGCTGTTACTATTCTATTTCTTATATTAATAGATTTGAATCATTTGGATCTGTTGATAATATACAGGCTGTCCAGATTTTATACCGAGGAGAGCATTCCTAGAGAAGATGGCATAAACAGGATCAGCACAAAATAAATTCATTGTATAAGCATCTCCAGTTTTTTTACCAAGATATATTTTGCTTTTTTTATATATAAGATGACTTGATAAAATGCTACCTGAATAAGAGAAAAAATTAGGTTAAATTTCAAACTGGCGTTATTGCCGATCAACATAAATCAAATTTGTATAAACTCTGGACAGCCTGTATTATGATTACTAGCATAGTACCCATCAAATGACTGGGATTTTTGTTATCTATGAACTGATTGATAGTTTAGAATATTCTTGTTTATAAACATCATTTTCAGTTACACAAGTCTCACTCTTTCCCTCTCTTCAATCAGCTTTGAAGAGAGTAAAACTTTCTGTTCACGTCCTAGTGACAACATAATAAACATTAACTGACATACTTGGTGATGCCATTATTTAATCATAAGTGAATTTCTCTTTCAGTCCCAAATCAGACAAGAAAAACCAAACAATTGTTGTCTCTGGTGCTGTGATAAAGGTACAAACATTATTTTTTTCTTTTCCTGATCCTTTGCTTTTGTCCTTGTAATTGGAACTTTTGTCATGCAGTTACAGTAAACCATCGCTATAACTGATGTTGCCCCTCGTTCAGTCAATTAGTTTGGTAGTTAGCTGCATTTAATGAATATCATTTGATAAATCCAAAGGCGAGTCTGATGGATCTATATGTTTGCTAAAGCCAAAATTTATTTTATTGTGGTCTATTATAATGGGGGTTTGCTTTATTACATCTTGATCCGTGCAGTATTTCTACATGGGAAATCAAAGTGCTCAATGATGCTATTTTGAAAGAGAAATCGTTACTAATTTCAAACTACTATTCATCCTAATTATTTTTGTTGCTTTTTTATCACAGGTTGTCAATCTATGAGTAAACAACACTGATCAGAAATAAAGAATAGTCTCCTGGTGAGATCTTAACTTATGCCCCTCTCGGTGAAGGAAGCCTGTTAAAATGTACCATCCGCTTCACCACTCAGGCTACAGAAGCTTTGATGGCTTGCAGAAGTTCAAATCCAACCTTTAAACTTGTTATTTTGATCTCACTGGCGTCCTCTTTTTTACTGGTTTAAAACAAAAATTGAAATGAAGGTAAATAATAGTCGAAAATGAATAATGGGTCACAACACTTCATCCAAAAAATATTTTGAAATATCACATCAATATTTCATAATGATGTGGTTGGCTATTGACAAATGGTTATAGCTTCAGCTTCTATGCCTGGGTGCTTATATGGTATTATGGTGGAATTATTTTGCCCAAGTTACCCCCTCCCCCGTTCTGTCCATCACATTTAAGGCTTCCAAAGATAAGAGGTGCTCAAAAAATTTGAATCAGCATGGCTGCAGGATATGCTAGATGACATTGTGATACTGCATCTCCTCGTCAAGTGACTTCAAATTCCCCCTCCACCCTGTCAAGTGACTCTGGTTCCCTCCATGGATTTTCTGTCAGGGTTTTCTTCATTACTGCTTACAATACCTGGTATTCAATGTCAATGATCTTGATATTTACCAGGTTCAACATTGCTTAACTTGAGTGGTCATACGAGGACCTGTACGTCCAACTCAATTTCTCTGTACACCAATGATACAAGTTGAGGGCATAAATAATTTCCAGCTGTTGCAAGTAATAACAAGCGACATTTGTTTGCTCACTATGGTAGATATTAGGGGTTAAACTCATCAATTAAATATGATTTATGATCATAGTTTGAACATGTGTAAACATCTCTCGGGGCTGAGCCTTGGTGCTATGGGGAGTGGAAACTGTTTTCAATCAAGAGGTGATTAACCAGTTTCGTCAGACAGGTTTAACAAAACTGGAACCTTCATTCCATATAAGGGTTTGCAGACAGTGTAGTATAATATATTGAGGGTCCCTTCAAAGAAACGACTTGATGTCTCGATCCTGGTTAAAATCTTTTCTTTACACTGGAATCATTGACGACCATCATACATATCTTGTTATATATTTATATATATATATGTGTGTGTGTGTGTGTGTGTATTATTTTTTAATTCTATTTATTTATTTTATTTTTTTGTCATGAGAGGGCATTAATTATATATAAAGGAATATTTGACTATTCAAATGAAGTGTTTTGGACCAACTGATTCTGATGATAAATTAAATTTGTCAGTGATATGATAAACTTCTTCTTTACCCCCCCCCCCTCTTTACCAAGCATAATGCAGCTATCCTCAACACCAATAGATTCTGTACTTGTTTCATCCACTGAGAAGTTATAATTTATTAGGTAATAGTGCTGTCAAAAAAATGATAGCAGTATTCAAATAATTCTGCGATTACATTGTACTTCAAAAAAATATCAAACATCATGCTGTTCTGCATTTTCTTGTTTATGTTCAACAAAAATGAACCCGTTTTTTATACATTTGCAAAAGGGGAAACAAATTGAAGGAGACCACTCTATAATTAGCCTTCAATAATCATCTCCCTTGCTAAATGTTACTGACAAAATATTGACTTACACATGATATAAGTAGATTTGAGCATTAGTTGTGTTTCGTCATCATGGACTGGTCTCTGCTACCTTTCACTGGTTGGTGAGGTATGACACTATGATTCTCTGCTTTGAGTTGCTCCCATGTCGATTTCAGATTCGAGGGAGTGCAGCTGTCAGTCGAAGATTCTGTGGCATCGGAACAAAGACCAGCAGAGGTATCAAAAGTTGAAAAGGAAGAATTGACACTGGGTGTATAGTATGCAACTAGTTTATGTCAGTATCTATACAGGGTGACTAGTCAAAATATACACGAATGCAGGTGCGGACACTATGAAATGACTATTAGTCTGTCTTTTGGGTCATCTATTTGATGTCTCTTGGTATATCTATTTGTATAGCTTTACCAAAATTCTTGTCTTGTGGGGTCTGGACTCTTCGTAGTGACAAGGAACGTGGATTTCTCTTCAGTGTCTGGCCGGCTTCTCTACTGGCCACTCCAAAATGCTGATTTATATGATGACTAGCCCTGTGTGTGTGTGTGGGGGGGGGCGTTGATAGCTGAAGGGTTTGATTGATCTTCCCCTCTCAGCTGGTAAATTTGAAATTGTGTTGAATTGATAATTTTTCCTTCTGCCTTCACCAAATTTTGGGATCCATAAATTTCCCTTAGAAATATATGTAGGTGATAGGTGGGGCCATTTCCTCTGGCAATCAATCTTACTTCAACCTGGAAGCTGAAAAGGTCAATCCCCCTCCAAACTCTGGGGTTCATAAACCTCTCTTAGAAGTGCGATTTATCATACATCTGTATTCCGTCCAGGCCTTGCTCGCCCGACCCTTTTTAGTACTTTACTCCCGGATTCAATGTCAATTGCTTTACAGTTTAGATCTTTATCTGTTCCTTGTCCAAGTCATGTTTATCTCAAAAGCCGCTGTGCAACTGTCCTGGTTTTGTAAAGTACCCTCAATCTCGCAAAGAGGGTGACCAGGCCCTTATCTCTGATCTTGTCTTTTTATCTTTTATTTTTAGACCAACCCTTTATTTCCATAGTGTCACAGTTGTAATAAGCTTTGTATTTTTTTCTTCATTCTTTGGAGAGAAAAAAAAAAGTTTTGCAGTTTATCATTAGCCATGATAAAAAGAGAGGAATCGTATTCTCAATCAATTTTTATAACTTTTAAAATGTTTTCAGCTATAATATCTGGCAAGCTTAGAACCAGTGATGACCCATACTCCTAGATTTCTCAACCAAGGCTTGATATATATTTATGATATAAGATAATGTTAAGAACAATACAAATTAATGAACTACTAAAGCTGGGTCTATTTGATTTTTTTATTAATCAACTTTGTATTTTTTAAGAATTTAAAACTATCCCCTCCAACATGGCAAAAGATCTTGGTTACATGATGGTTTCCATTGAACAAGTAACCAGACCTGTTCTGATTTAAATTTCTCCAGAATTGTCTTATGTTTTTTCTTTTTTTTTTCTTTTTCCTTCACCTGAATAGGGTAACCGTGACTTCTCACCAGATAACGTCAAGTGTTTTCACGACAAGCCTTTGCCAGCCCATGAGAAGCGACCCATGAATGCTCAGTTCCCCATTCAACAACCGAGAAAATAGAAAGGTGGTATTGCCATTTTCATCATCCATTCTCAACATTTATGGATCTCTAATGTCCAGAGGGTTAGTGACCGACTGGCCGCATTCTCCACAGGAAGTGGACAATGGAGGAAAGTGGAAGGTTCGATCCCTGGATATATCCTCTCCGGCTTTTCCGTAGGGGGAGAGGAGATTAGAATTGAAGAGAAATAGAAGAAATGCTGTCTTCATTATTTTACTTAATTTTATTTTATCATAGTTCTTACTATCTCTGTCCCATAAAAGTTGTTACATTTGCATAGAGTAATAAGTAGATAATCTAACAACGGTTATGGGACTGAGGTAGTACTTAAATCTTATTTACAAAGTAATGGCAATTGACTTTTTTGTACTTAGCCTCATACTCTGAATATTTTGGAAAGCTTTCAAACCCTTATCCTTTTTAAGGTTGAAAAAAACATAAACATTCAATGTCGTAAATCATTGATACCACTCCCAATTGACAGTGGAGTTATTCTTTGAAGGGAGCAAAATTTGTTGAAATTATGAGATGAAATGTTGACTTGAATTTTCTTATATGAATTAAGAGTTGAACACTAATTTTTTTAAAAATTGGAATTTTTTTTTTTTCAAAAACTCACTTGTTTACCCTTGCTGTCAAAAATGATGGCAGTATTTAAATAATTTTGTAGTTGCACAGTTCTAAAAAAAAAATCAAACATTGTTTTGCATTTTCTTTGTTCAACCAGAATGAACCCAGATATTCTATGTATTCTAAATAAATAAAATAAAAAAAAAGAGGATACACTTCAATTAGCATTTAATAGTTATCTCCCTTGAGAAATAACTGTTACATACAAGAATTGAGGCCAATCATGTGGCGCTTTTTTTTTCTCCCCCTTTTTTCCTTTTTAAATAAAAATTAACCAGTGTAACTATTCAATATAAGTGTCAAAAATTTGGTATGCAACCCTTCTACATTGTCATTAAATAGGTTATGTCCCTTTGATAAGAATCTTAATTGATAGGGGATGTTAGGCAAAAAATGAACATACAAATATACATTGTGTACCATAGTAAATAAGACATGATATTGCCGAAAGATTTCACAAATCCTTTTGCAGAATATGAGGCTAAGTTTTAAAATATTGTCAAAATAACATTCTATTTTGGGTCCATTTTGGTGATTATTTTATTTGATTTAAAAAAAAAAAATTTTTCTTGTATTTTGTCCTGGTTTTAAAAGAATTTCAGCCTTCTATCAATTATAAAAATACCACCGTCCATTCAGGTTTAAAAATAAAAAAAAAAATTTAAAAAAAGTCCCAGACCTTTTTACTTCTCATATTAGGGGGCAGCAACACCAAATACTCCATAGTGAAAAATCATTAAGTGAGATTCTTGTTATCAAGTTTTTCTTGATTTATTCCAAGTTCAAAATGAAAATTTTAAAAATATGGAGGAACTCCAAAGTAATGCCCAATTTGTCCCGAAATTAATCCTAATACTATCTGAAAGAAAGCGACTATTTGATAGTTGCTGCCCTTAGAACTGGCATTGATTTTGGGACCATTTGAGCACTACATATGTGACACTCTGCATATAAATATACAAGCACATACATTTGTATAAATATATTATATACACCTGTCTATGTAAATGTACTTATACATAAACATGCATGAATTTCATATGAACACATAGACTCACCAAAAAGAAAGAAAAAAAAGCCTCTTTATGATCAGTTATTTTTTGGTTAGCAGTGATTTATTATAAAATTGATCAATTGACTTCAAAGAAGGCTATTGTCGTTTTGGCACAAATCAGGACTCCCTCACTAACAAATCGATGCAGTTTTTAACTGCTCTCCTCTCCCTCACTAACATATCCTTTGTGAAACTACTAAGTTAACTGCAATTATTTCTGCCTTTATTTGACAACTAATTTTGTGTATGTCTATCTTGTATTGTGCTGAGGAACAGTGCAAAAACTTCAGTTTTCACAATCAACTTCGGCCTTTTGGAAAATAAAATAACTGAAAAATAAACTTTTTGTGTTTTTTCAATCATTAATCAAACTCACCGAGAACTGACCTTTAAACTTGATGTTCAATCATTCTCTAATTTATATTTTTGATTATGCTGACTCTCACCCCCCCCTCTTATAAATTATTATGTAGAACAGTAATTGGAAATTAATAGAGCTGGTGTTATCTCCCTTAGAAAATCTTGGAATTTTTATTTTCTATTTAAACTGTAGTTTGAGCTCTTACCTGAACTATGCATTTCAAGGTTTTTTGTTTTGTTTTTTTCTTCTTTTCTTTGTTCATGCTCTATTAGTCATAAAACAATAAAATCTCAGGCGGCTTTACAAGCAATTATGTAGTTTGATTCATATAAACGCATCATTAGTAAATATTGCTGTAATATCGTATTTCACTTCCCAGAAATGTATAGTTCTGATATACCTATATTCTTTAATATGGAATGAATTAAATAATTTATATAAATTAAATTACTTATTTGTTTGTAAAACTGCCTGAGATTCTGTCATTTTATGACTAATGCCCTGAAAAATTATTTTGACCCTAATTTAGATGCGAGACCAAACTACAGTATTACCCAGTTGATTCCTAGTTTCTGTGCGTAAAATGGTGATAACACCTGTAAGCCAAAAAATGTACGAAAAGTTATCTCCCCTCTCAAAGAAAAACAAGTAAATTCAATAATTATTGCTTTGAATGGAGCACAAATAGAATAAAAAGAACGGTTTGTATGGATATGAAGTAAATTTTTAACACATACTTGCCCGCTCTGTTGAAAACAATTCGATTTTTTTTTTTTTCCCGAAGCAATCCCTATAAAATTTATTTATTTATTTATTTATTTATTTTTGATAGGGGAGATAATTTTTATTTTATTTTAAATTATGCATAGTAAACTGAAAAATAAACATCTGTGTGTTTTTTTTTTTTTTTTTTTTTGCTTTTTTTGCTTTTTTTTCTTCCAATGATTTTGGTGAATACAAATGACTCTCCCCTCTCAATCGTATAAAGAATGATTCTATTCTCTACAATAGTCAGATGTTGTAGCTTATCTGGAGCATTTTCATCTCTTGACTAAATAAGATTGAAATGGTGAGCTTTTTGTTTCATGAAAAAATTTGGATGATTGACAATGCCTATTTTTATTTTGGGTAAAACTCTATTTTTGCCTCTGACGCAAAAATGACATGTCTTTGATAATAAAAGTTATGATAGGAGTGAACTTAGAATTAAAAAATGACTTAGTTTTGTATTAGAGAGAAATTGATTTGCTTTGTTGCTGTGAATTGTGTTGGTCTATGAATAAAGATTGATTTTACGATGGGGGTAGTGAATTAAGGCATTTGAAAGTATCAAAATTTACTTGCAATTTTTTATCTATTTGTTAAAAAACAAATGAATAATTTTTAAAAAATTTCATTTCATTCTTTTTTTTAATTTTATTTCATTTAAAAAAAATTTTTTTTCATTTTTTAAAATTTCATTTCATTTGTTTTTGTTTTTTTAAATTTTATTTCATTTGATTTTTTTTTTTTTTAAATTTTATTTCTTTTTTTTTTTTTTTTTTTAAATTTTCATTTTTTTTATTTTATTTTATTTTTATTTTTTTTATTTGTAGTTTTGAATAAATTAAACTAGTCATGTTATGGTAATTTAACTCCAGACTTTTCTGCTGTGATTGGGTTGTTGTTACATGAGAACTAAACCTCATGATCTGTGATTCAAAAGACAAGTATGGCTAGGTTGGCAATTTTACCTAATTATATCATAAAGTTAGGAAATGCTCGCTCAGATCTTTTCATTAAACTGCATTATTATGAGACTGATGTATTCCTCTGAAGCTCAATACTGGCAGTTATTGGACTTAGTTGGTTTGCAGGGAGTGGTAGCTTTGTAAACTGTTTGTCTTCTAAGGTAAAGTATCATGTCTCTTAAGAGACAACCCCAATGGACTATGATGGCCAGTGATCTTTGTTGATCTTTGTAAGTCTAAAGTCTATTCAAGACCAGGACTTTATACCTAAAAGTATCTATGTCAACTCCCTTGGCAAAGGGTACTGCAATCTTAATCACACAATTTAGTGTACTCAATTACCTGCTTAGTGCACTGGAAAATTCATCCTAATGTTTTCCCCACTCTTTGCTCATGACAGGAATTGAACCCAGGACTGAAATCAGATTAGATCAGACCAGCATCTTGCACTTGATGAACTTGGTTAGCACCAGCCAATTTTGTGTTTGTATGTTTATTTTCTTTCATTTTGTTTGTTTTGACAGGCAGAATGACATTTTGCCAATTTTATCTAAACTTTAACAAGACATTTTGGTATTGGGATTTAGTGAATACTGTGCATGTTCCTGCGTACAGTTTTCAAACTAACTTCAACCAAATGGATTGTACAAATTATTGTTGTCAAACTCCCAAACTGGAGTAGACTTCATTTTTGTACTGTAACAACTAGAACGATTCTCACCAAAACGAAGGGTATAAACTGATATGTAAAATTCCCATTCTCTCAACATGATTTGAGCTCCTGACCAACTGATTGCTAAGGGGCTATTGTACTGACTGGGCTAAATTAACGAGTGTGACACTAGGGGGCCAGGAGTCCCCCGTGTCCTGAAAATTACTATGGTTGTTACCAAAAATTACTATGGTTATTACCTGTAATTACTATGGTTATTACAAAAGGAGTTATCTATGTTAAAAGGGATAATGTGTTTTTTGAGGATACTGTGGAAAGTGAGAATTACGTACTTCCAAGTGCGGGCACCTGTACTTCCTCAATTTAATATCTTATGTCAAATCCTTGGGTTGCAAAAACAGGTACTTTTAGAGAAAGTTCTCTTCCCGATTCGATGACCAGATAAGGGCTTAATGTGTTTTTCGAGATACTATAGGAAGTTGAGTATTACGTGCACGGAAGTCACCAGTTAAGAGTATGCCCCTGCACTTTCTCAATTTGATGTTTTGTCAAATTCCTGGGTTGCAAAAAAAAGTACTTTTAGAGAAGTTCTCCTCCTGGTTCAATGGCCAGATGGGGCCAGTGTCTGGGGTCTTGAGAGAAAGAGTAAAGCTTTTGAAAGAAAAGCAATTTGCAGAGTTCTTGAGAGAGGGGAAGACTAATTTATGATCTTGGACGGACTTGCGTCGCGAGATGGATGAAGGTCAATATTTGGGATTTTCTGGAAGGATCAAGATAACAGGAAAAGAAAGGAAGTCAATTACAAAGAAATACAGTGTTGATACCAAGGGCTTAAATAGGAGGGATTTTCGTGACAGAGTCAGAGTAAAACTGGGTTTGGAGAAGAAAACCGCTGCCAGTCTCTCTCGTGTTAGCCGCCGCCCTTCGTAACCGTCAACCGCTGCTACCATTCAGTAGACTACCGTTCGTGACATGAGAGACCAGTCATCAGTTTGACTTAGATGAAAATCGGCCTCCTTTCTTTTCAACTGCGAATAGGCATTTCCCGTCTCCAGAGATATTGATAATCAATATTCTATATAAAACATTTAAACAAAATTCCGACTTGTTGCCTTCTTTTACTAACCCAGAACCACGGCTGGTTTAGTATAGCTTGTGCGGCCATCACTCATATGAGCGAAGCCCCACAATGAGTCTTAGATGTTAAAAATTTATCGTACAGATATGCGTGGGCTCCTTTCATTCTAATAAAGAAATATATTTATACAAAAATGTCCTGTTTTAGAGGGGTGTTCTATCTACAATGTTACTTTGATAAACTGGACCCTTACTGTTCAATTTGCATACTTTATCTTTATACATCATTTTTCAAGGGGGTCAAAAGTGAATTTGATTTTTTTTTTTTTTTTTTTCTTCTTTTCTTCTTCCTTTTCAAGAGGTCAGAAGTGGAGGAAACTTTATTTTCTAGCAAATCTGGAAGCTCTAGTATTTTATTTATTCATTTCTTTTTTTTTTTTTTCCACTCCTTAAATATCTAACCTGGCATGGATTGAAAAAGCCAGTGTTTAATAACTCTCCAATATTCTCCATTGGATTTGTTTTCTATCTTATGGTTCAATTTTTTCTTTCTCATAAAAGTAATCCAATTTTTAAAAAAATTTTTCCTTTTAACTGCAACTAGCCAAGTTTTATAAATGCCGAAAAGGTTTTTTGTTTAGACCAAGTTTGAATAGGTTTAAAGTGTTCATAAAGAAGGATACAGGTGAAGAAAGAGGAATATTTCTTTTTCTTTGTCACATTACATCATATAGATCTTTTTTTTAAAATCAATTCTTGAAATAAAAAAAAAAAATGTATGAGTATTTTCAATTTAAGAAGCTAAAACATTTTTTCAACATCTGATATTGTAAGCATTTAGTTATGACATGACTTATGAGGAACACATAAATATACATTTCTTGGATACAAAAGAAAATGTAGCAAGGCTCAAGAAAACCAGTCAGTATCCATTTTCAGTCTTTTTTAAAAAAAATTTCAGAGCTTTACATTATCGAACAACAAAGGTGGTGAAGGGTTCTATCCTTTTTTTTTATATTTGTTTGTATTTGTCTTGTTTGTTTTTTGCATTTAAGGCCATACTATTTTGTGTTCAAAATTGGCATCAGTACTCCACTAAACCCCCCCTCTAAAAAATTTTTTTTTTTTAAAGTTTTTTGGGACTTGTTTTGACAGGTATAGTTTAACATCTACAATCTCCACAATTTAAATGTTTGTTTTTTTTTTCTAATCTTAAGTTGTTTCCAGTGGAAAACACCTGTCATATAAATAATTCATCCTGACCATATTTATTCTTTGATGGAATTCTTGAAATTTTGACTCTACAGTTGTTCAGTTATTGACTGTGATGGCGAGTTTTTTTTTTTCTTTTTTTTTCTCTTTTCTTTTTTCCTTCTCTCTCTCTTAATCAATCGGAAACAAATGTTGCCAAATGCAATCAGAAATTGTGTAAACAACGCCGCAGGTTTTAGACAGTCAGTTTTTTTTTTCTTGTTGTAATGTTAGAAACCAGGACACTGCATTGATAAATCAATATTTTGATATTCTTTCAAAATGTATCTGTGTTATGCCTCTGATGTTTGATCAATGAAAGGTAAGTTTAAGGAAGAGAAATTCAAGTCAGCCCTGATTTATGCATTGAACTGAGCTACCCTCATTTATTTATGTGCATATGTATGTGCATATGAATAGAAACACACACACACACGCACATATGATAATATGTGTGTGTGGGTTAGATGTGTATATATTTACTCATATCATGTACTTGTATGTGTATATATATATATTACAGTACAATTAAAATCTATTGAAAAAGTTTCTTAATGTTTAGTGTCTACAGCTGTGAAGCTTTCTAGACTCAGTGTGTGTGTATATATATATATATATATATATACACATATTTGTATGTATGTATGTATGTATATATATATATATATATATATATATATATATATATATATATACACACACACACATCTGGAAATAAACAACGGTAGCAGAAATGCAGTTTCATAAAAAGAAAAAAATGCTATACTTAAAATAAATACTGTATGTATATATGCAGGCATTAATGTTTACTGTATATATACACACACACTTGTTGGGACATTATCAAGTCAAATGCATTTATTTCACACTACAAATACTTATTTTTCAGCATAATCTCCTTCCTTGTCAATGCTCTTACTTCAGTGGTGGATATAAATCACATGGATTGAATATTATACGATAGAAATTTCAGATCAAAATTCTACTAATTGTTAAACTACCATAAACTTGCTGAGAAATTTTTTTTCTTCCAGTCAGATGAAAGTTTTTTTTTGTTTTTCTTTTTGTTTTTTTTGAGAATCTTGATGTTTATTTACTCTATTTTAGATGTGTGGAAAATGCCAGTGGTATGTCATAAATAGGACTTATTTATTTTTCGATGGAATTTCTTTTACATGATTACTAAGATCATCTGGAAGTGAACAAGGGTAACTGACGAGTAGATTCTTAAAAAAAAAAAATACTAGAAAGCAAAAATGAAATACTTGAGACGAATTCCGGTATTTTTTGTACCTGAGAAATATAGTAAATAGCTTCATGGAAGAAGATAACTAAAATTGATAAGTGATATGGCCCCCCCCTCTGTGTATTTTACCATCTCTGGTCAGATATCTCTCATATCTATTAAAATTTATCTATGTGTCACTAGAGTTTCCTGGGGCTAATAACCTAGATTAGGGGTGGACAAACTTGTCTAACAGAAGAGCCACTAGACTTTAGATGTGTGAGAGCTGTAAAATATGAATTAAATTTGCAAGTACAATTTTATAGTTACATGCATATTTTGATAGGCCAAGCCTGCAAAGCAGTTTCGGAAAATAATTTTGCAGATTTGTGGACAAAAGATTGGATAGAGAGATTATAAATGTGATTAGATGAGTAATTTGAAGAAAATTCTCCAGACGAAGTGACCTCAGACTGAAAAGTTGAGAGTAGACAGATACCGAACAAGAGCCTAAAATGAAAAGAAAAATTATGTGACAAAAATGATCAGTATACAAGTGATATGGACAATTGTGGCATATGGTACTTTGTATCTTGGGTGTGTTCTGTGCTATGGATGCACAAAAAATGTAAAATTATAGTGTCTGTAAAAAAGCAATTGACAATGGGGGGAAAGAATCAAGTTTTTATTTTTACTTATTTATTTTTATTTTATTTGTTTTTTTTAGATAAATCTTTAAAAGCTTCTCTTGATCCTCATCAGAGTATGATCTATCAGAAAATCTTTAGATATACTGTGTGGGGAAAAAATTTGCACAACTTCAAAAAATATTATTCAAAATGGCAAACAAACATGTAGGAGACATGCAAAGAGTTACAGGCATAATGATCGAAAATCTAGAGGCGCTTGAAATGATGGGTGTTGAAAGAAGTTTTAGGGATTCATTTTAAAAAAACAAACTGAAAAGTTTTTCTACTGTCCATTTGCTTCTTACAGGCACTAAAATATTTCCTTGTTTTTGTGCGTCTAGCACAGAGCACACACAAGATGTGAAGCGCCATTTATCATTGATGGACAATGAATTAGAACCTGTGAATCAAAAACAGATAGGAAGATCAATGAATATCACTCACTTGAAAGTGATGGTCATGAGTGATGCTAATGCAATCAATGAAGATGCTGGGATAGTTACGGAAAGTGCTGAGGCGACAGAAGTCATTAAGAAGAATAAGAAAATCTGAAGAGGATTTGTGGATATTTAAGATAAATTAGAAAAAGTGAAACAGACAAAAGGAAAGTGTAATGTCACAAACCTATGGTCATTTAGTCGCTTCCACCTCGTCCCAGACCTTTGTGTCCACGCTGTGACTTGAAGATCTATAGAAGTCCCACTGACAAAGGTTTTGATTGAAACATGTCCACTGTGCGGGGATGCTGGTTATAAACACCAGAACCATGAGCATTCCAAATAATGAAATAATGACGCTCTAAGTGGAACAAAAAAGGTTTATTGATGACAGGATTACTGATTCAAGTTGGCCATTCCCATTGACTTGAGTAACTATGACTGGTCAGGCGATTTTAGCAAATGTATGTTCTATGAAAGTGCAGTGACAAGAAGGGCAGCGCTGATCTTAGACAGGAAAGCTATATTGAGACTTTGTCAGTGAATTGGTCAACTTCAAGCCAGAATCTTCTGTATTTATTGGGAGCCCATGCAATTCTGCCAGATAGACAAAACTGTCCCTTTCTACTCCCATGACACTATTTGATTGGCTGAGGACTTCATACCACCATTATTTCCTTATGTCACATGACTGACTAATCACAGGGGCTTGTTACACCCAGCTCCATACAAACCACTGTATGTTTTAGGCATGACTATTCATTCAATATTTCAAATAGGAAAAAATCATTCATTTCTAATATGACTTTTTTTTATATTGCAAATCTTTCAGAGTTTTTTAAAAAATCTCTGAGATGTCTTTCACAGAAGTCGTAAGTGCCTACCTGTTCTGACCAGATGACTCCCATATCTATAAAAATTTATCTCTGCCTAAGTGTTATGACACCTCTCTAGAGTTTCCTGCGGCTAATAATCGAGATTAGGGATGGACAAACTTGTCAAACATAAGAACCACATGCGATAAACTTCAGATGTATGAGGAGCCGCAAAACATAAACAAAATTCACAAGTACGTTTTTATTGGTACATGCATATTTTGTCACAAGATAAATCAAATATAGTAAATATATGTAGCCAATAATATTTATTCATGTATATATATTTTCAGACTGTTGTATTAATTTCAGTAATAACAAAATAAATTTATTCACATTATGATAATGATAATACCCTATATGACATGAGCTATGTATCAAAATCATAGTTGAAAGGGAGATGGTGTTTGATCAACACTGCTGGGGTGCCATGTTAATATAACGGTTACATGGTAAATAACTGATGATCCCAACAAGAGAAAATTTGCACAGTACCATAATATCAGAGTTTGTGTAGAACAAAAGAAACACTAAAGAGAATTACATGAATTACATCAACAGATAATGGAAAACAAGTGACTGAAGTGACACCAAAAAATGTTTTGAAAAAGTTTTTTGATGTGTGTAATGTTTAAAGCTATGAAGCTTTCTAGAATTTATATATATATATATATATATATATATATATATATATGATGAGGATATGATATCTGATAAAAGTATTTGAATCGAGTTTATTACACTAAAATGTTTCGCTTTTCAGCTTTGTCAAGGTAGTAATTTTAGATGAGACAATATTGAAAGGTTTTTTTTTCAAGTTAATCATATCATGTAATATCATACTATGTTAGCACAAAATGTCAAGTAATCTCATTTACGAAGAAAACCAAAATAATGGATCCATATATTCGGAAAATAGGAAGGGATATGAACAAAGATTATAGAAGATTTTCAGGATTTCAAATTTGTGCTATCAAACATTTTTAAATATTACCATATTGTCCAATCAATGATATACCTATACATATACATATATATATATATATATATATATATATATATATATGTGTGTATGTGTGTGTATATATATACCAAACGTTTTTAAAATGTTGTCTATTGATTGTTTCAACCATATTATATCTTATATCAGGATTTAATCTATAGTTCAAAATTTTCACTGAAGTTCTGAACATAAACATTGAATTTATATTTAAATCTAATGGCATCACAATTCATATCCAGTAAATAATAATGAAGCTCGAATTTTTTTCCTCCTCCATCTTTTATATCAACTGTAATGAGAAAAAGAACTCAGCCACATATTAAACTTCAAAGAGCAGCATGTAACTTGTAAGCCACGGTTTAGCCTCTCTTGATCTAGATTATTGATTTAATTTTCTTATTATTAACTGATCTGGGAGTCCGGAAGTGATCTGAGTTTCAATCTGGAATTACCTCTGGCTGATAATTAGATTATTGTTTTATTTTTCCTTATCAACTGACATGAGTGATTCATGTGGTTTTAATTTCAGGTGGCCTGGTACCTGAGTTTAGAGAAATACCTCCTTAGATAAGAACTTGTGTGTCAATTTGGCCAATCTGAGCCATTTAACTTTTGTTTTATCTTCAAGAAAAAAATTATTATTTGGTAGCATTGTTTCCTTTTAAATTCTCAACTCTAGTAGTCAGAACGGAGTCGGAAAATTAAAAATACTCAAACTTTCCTGCTGTGTTCTTGTAGGATTAGTTCATGAAGTTGACCCTTGTCTGATCGATTGTAGTATTGCGAAAGCAGATATTGAGGAAATTCTGAAGATTTAGAACTTTAAAACAAGAACTTGACCGAGAAGATACAGCAATTCATTGAACATTTGAATCGGCATATTGGAGCAAAAAAGAAAGACGATAAGGACATTTTAAATAAGGAAAATTCATGCTTGAAATTGGAAAAGGGATTCAAGGAACTTTGGAAAGAAAATTCTTCAGTAGATAACAAATACTCTAGAAGGCAAACTGAAAATGTTTTGGAATCAGGAAAAGAAACGCTTGTATCAGACAAAGGTACGTTATCTAAAGATGTTAGTTGGATTGAAGAAGTTTTCTATCTATGAACTACATAAATAATTGAAGAAGTTAAGCATTTCTAAATGTCCAGATGGGCGGAGTTAGATAAATAAATTAGAAACTCGTACACAGACTTTGAGAAGAGAATATTCTGGAGTTTTTTTTTTTTTTAGTGAATTGGAACATCAAAATCAGATAATACAGGACAATGTTATTCTGAAAGCAAGGAAAGAGCTGAAGGATATTGTGATAAATGAGATTCAGTTTTGCAATGGAGGGCACAGATCTCAAAGACTGTAAAATTGGTAAGTCAAGAGCTTGCAAAATCAAAAACATGCAAACTTGCAACCGAAGACAAAATCCTTGAATGTGATTCTGAGATAAAAAAATAAGTTATAGGAAGCAAAAGAATTCAGGAGTTTGTATGGAGATAAACCTGACTACAAAAGAAATGTGTTGAAGTAGATTTTCTGGAAGTTGATACTAACAAGAAAAACTGTAAAACACTCAGAGAGCGCATACCTCTGCTAATGCCATTGTTACTAAAAACTAAATGAAAGTCCTTTTTTTTTATATGCAGGATTTCATTGAAATTCACTGAGGACTTATGGTGATATTGTATGGATAGACAGACAGACATTGTTTTTGGGAGCAAACAACGAGGTGTCCAATTGCCCTAAATCTTATTGCAAGTTAATGACCCTTTTCGGAACTATAGACAAGGGTTTATTTATTTCAATAATTAATAGAGCATGTACAGAAAAACTAAGAACTTTTGCTTCCCTTTTATACTTAAATTTCTAATGCTGAAATAAAATAAGTGGAACATATTAAGTTTTTTAATTGAGGTATTGGTGTGTTAAGATAAAAATGTTTGAATTTTAGAGTGCTGTTCTGCAATGTTTCCCCTGTGATGTTGAACATGATTCTCTCACATGCACATTGCATGGTTTTTAGTTTGAGAGCCAATCCCTAGATTAAGTTACAAGGTTTTGCCCTGTAGGTAACTATCAAGAAGGTGCACTAGGTGTTGACACTTCTTTTTCAAAATAAGATCTTTTGAATTTTTTTTCTTTATTCAATTTTATTCTTGGATGAAGTATTGCAATACCATTATTAAATTTGACCAATTTTTTACCTTTGTCCAAACTTTCAGTTGCTTTTTTCTCACAAGTGTGAAATATCGAATGGAAGGACTGAGGTTTAAGGGGTAAAATCAGCTTCCGTTTAACTATGAAGTCCCTGTGGCTGAATAGTTAAAAGTGCCCAGGCATATACTGGATACTGAATTTTGAAGTATAAATAATCAATAATTATAGGATCTTGTTCTTAAAGAGTGAACTTGCTTATCTGAAATCTTGCAAATCTAGGGTGAATCTTCGCTTGAAGGTTCCATGGAGATTTGTTGATCCAGGTAGATAAAGTGGTCTACTTCCTCCAACTCTACCTTTTCAATTTCAATTGATATTTCACCAAAAGCTCTTTCAGAAGATAAAAAATAAAGGATTAGTTCCAACAGATAAGAGTGGTCATTTTAAATTTCTCCTCACCATATTAACTTTAATACTAGTAAGTTGAAGATCACTTAGCTGATCTGATGTTTCTGATATTAAAGCCATCTCATATTGTTAAAATATTGCAAAACATACAGAATGATCTTGGTTGGGAAAGCCTCAAAATAGAGTTAAAGATGAACAGATTTTAGACAGAAGTAATATTCAGCAATTACATGCAGAAAAATATCATAAGAATAGAAGATGATGTTGAAGAGGTTAAGTGATACATTTACTTAGGTCAGCAGATTAAGTTCGACAAAGACAAAGAAAGTGAAATAAAATTGAATATTTTGTTGGTTGGAAAACATTCATTGAACATGGAGATATATTGAATAGCATGTTACCAATATTCTTAAAGTCTACAATGTATGCATAATACCAGCTATGACTTACAGATGTGGAACATGGAAACTAACTAAATCACTTGGAATCAAACTCCAAATAACACAATGAGCAATGGGAAGAGCAATGTTAGGAACAACACTAAGTGATGGAAAAAGATCAACAAGGATCAGAGAAAAGACCAAAGTGAAATATATAGTATAAATAATTAAAATGGAGATGGGCTGGACATATAGCAAGAAAAAATGATACAGGTGGTACAAAAGGCTAACAGATTGGTGTCCTGGAGATAGCAAATGCAGGAGGAGAAGACTGGACATAAGATGGAAAGATGGGAGAGAAAGATTTACTGGTAAGACATGGCAAAGGCTAGCACAGTCATGGTCAACATGGAAGGAGGTGGGGAAAGGCCTTTGTCCAGCTATAGGTTTATGATGATAATGATGATGAAGTTGAAGGTAATTTTGAAATACGTTTTCACATTCAAATAGTAACAGATATTTTTAGAAATCACCAACCAAAACAGTCAGCATCAGTTTTTAGAATTGGTCTGGCTGGCTGGATGGCTTAGCATGTATTATGTGCACAGGCTTCTCCCCCCCCCTTTTTTTCTGTAGGGAGTTCAATTCACGAGCTAAGTTAATGCTAGATTGATCATTTAGTTTTTTACCTTGGAGAATTCATGCTTGTTTTTCTTTAAAAATTCATACTTTTTTAGTGATCATGTCCCAATAAAATATGAGAATAGTAACTTATTCATTGATCATCCCTTTTCTAATTTCTTGACTGCTCACCCTCAACTCAGGATACTACCAAAAGATGTTGGGCATGTGACAGTTTCTATTTTACGTGCATCATCTTCCATAGCAAAAATCACCAATGGTTTAAAATGCTGAAGATGGCCAAGGTACCTTCAACAAAAAAATTGCTGCTAACCTGACTATTTGACTGATCTGGAGACCAACTAAAAAGATATAAAAGACTGACTGTTTGGGAGAACGGTTGAAAGGTTTTGATTCTTGAATATCAAATTGCTGTTGAAGTTTAACCCCAAAGTAACAGCATGAATTGAGTTTTTAGTCGTCAATAAAAAAAGATAATTTTTAATAGTCAAAATATTTATTAAGCTTAGTCTGATGTGACATGAAGCCAAATGGAAGGCTATAGGGGTAGGATAACAGTGTTACCCCAATCTTTCAGGTCAAGGAGTCTCCCAGCCTAGAAAATCAACATTTCAAATTCTGAGTTTTACCTGGGTTTAAACACCGATTGCTGACACTAGTAAAAGACATGTAAATCTATTTCAACTTCAAGATCGGCCACTAATTTGAGCAATGATGCAAAAATCTGACAACTTGACTGATCATGAACCCAACTAAAAAGATATACAAGACTGATCATTCAGGGGGAAAGGTTAAAATGTTTTGATTCTCCAAGATCAAATTGCTGTTAAAATTTGACCATAAACCAACACCACAAAATGAGTCTTTAGTCAAAAAGGAAGAAGAAAAACCAATTTAATCTTTTTTTCTTTCTTTTTTGCTTATTTTCTCCTAAAATTGCAATTTATACCCATAGCGTTTGACCTACATATGTTGTCACAGCTGTAGACATGTTGAGTTAGCTTCATAGCTTAAAAAAAAGAGCAGTAGTTTTCAAAGGAGATATTATTACAACCCACAGTGCAGTGGCGTAGCCAGAGATTTGGGGCCTGGAGGTACTTGGCTCCTGGTGGGGCCCCTTCCAACATTTAGTGAGATTTGATTAAAAAGGAAAATTTGCAATTAATAGATAGGCACTATCCCTTAATTGGTAAAAGTATAATCACAAAGCCTGAATTATCATTTATGCGATTCATGTGTGTACAAATATATCCTTGTTATTGTATAATGTCAGTAGAAATGCACAAGGTGAACTACTATTTATAAAGCAGAAAGTGAGGATGGTTCACCCGTGGATCTGGATCAAGTTTCATATCAATACAACATGTTACAGCTGAGAAAACATTGTATTTAACATGTTAGGGAACAACCGACTGATCGACAGAAAAATGTGTATTTTCATTATCATCACAGACTTCATTGCAACTGGGATCCCTTCTGTGGATTGTCTCCTCTTTTGGAGACCCTGGGGGCGGGGATTTTCAAAAAATACCCTCCACACCATCATCCACATCTCTGCCTTAGTGCTTTGGCTGATTAAGGGTCAAGTGCTGCAGAAGGGATCTCAGTTGTAAGGCAGTCTCTGTTAACAATGAAGAAAGACACTTTTCTGTCAGTTGGTCGATCGGTCGGTTGGTCCTTGATGTGCTGAATATCAGTTTTCTCTGTCGTATCATGTTGGATTGATATGAAACTTGGTCCAGACCTACGGGTGAACCATCCTCATCTTCCCCTTCCTCATCCTCCTCCTGCGTCTACTACCATGGATAGTGGAGGCATTGTTGAGCTTAAAGTTCTCGTTAATACTCAATGTTTCTTTTTGAACTTTCTTTATTCTTTGGTTATGGTTTTCCAAAGTTCTTTGGTTTGTCTGTCCTTCAATTTTTATTAGAAAAAACATGTCAGAGACGTCAAAGAATCCATTAGAAAACTCAAATGCTAATGGGCTGGTCATATTGTAAGAATGACCGACAACCGCTTGACATCACGACTCAGGACATGGATTCCTAGAGATTCTCATGTGCAAAACTGTGGTTGGTAGAAGATGAGATGGCATGACGAACTAGACAAGTTCAGAAAGAATTAGCTCTGCAATGCCCATGATAGAGAGATCTGGAAATTCTTGGTGAAGGTCTATGTCCAACAATAGATGCTATGCTCAGTACTATTGGTATAGTTCTGTGGGATTGGTACTCCCTGACTTCATTTCAGAAAGGGAAAAGTTTTCCTTATTAGCTATACACTGCTAAAATTCTCATTCCAGGGATGGATATAAGGGTGATGAGTCAAGGAGTCCAGGCCCCTGCCTGCTCTGTCAAAGAACAATTTAAAATCAAAAGAAATCTATCTAGATATTTTTAAGAATAAAAAACCCGAGTGATACCAAATAATCATGAATTAACCTTATAAACATAAATTTATCAGATCTATTATCTAATTAAACAGATGGAGCCCAAAAAAGGAAATGGACCCCCGCAGCTCACAATCCTGGATCCACTCTGGCATTTGGCTTATCTGTTTGTATTCTCAAATTAGCCAATAGCTGATTGTAGCTACATGTATTGGATCAAGGTACTCTTAAAACTTTCATTGCAACTTTACGATCCTCTGTCACATGGGGATGTAATTGCTACTGCTAAACTCATTGATAATTTACCAGCCAGTTTTTTGAGAACTTCCTCCTCAAAGCAGAGGTCATCAACCCTACGCAAGTGGGCATCATGGCAACCATCAACCTTTTTCCATATGCCTGCAACAGATTGGCGACCATTATTTTGAAAAAGGTTTTTTATAATACTACCATCAATGTTTTTGATTCTAAATTTGGGTACATGATATCTGGTTCCTGTGGTAACCCCCCAACCCTCATTTTTAAGCCATGGCAAGGTTACCAGGTAAAACCTGGCTGTGAAGCAAAACAATACATAAAAAAAGAAAGACCTTGGAAAAAGCCAAACATATTTAGATATGGCTATGATACTTATGTTACATACTTTGCATATTGTAGACTGTTGGTTTGTTGCACAGCGTTAGTGACAAAAGACAAGCTACTGAAAATACTGCCCATGAAAGGGCAAACAACAGGTGAAAAAGATCTAGAATTCATTCAAAATATATGCAAAGCCAATAGATATGCCTGTCCGCAAGCTATCAACAATCACCACTGATGGAGCACTAGTAATGATTGGTAGTATAGATACTATCAAATCTATTTATGTCAAAAGGTCACTAGTTATGGGGCACCAGTTATAGGTGGTTTTTATAGTGGGTGAGGGCGAGCAGTGATGGTTGTTGGTTTCTGTAGTGACGGGATTTTGTAGCTGTCAAAGACAAAGGATTTGGTCTCCACGTGTTTCGCTCTAACCGCCACATTCCGATGTCACTGGAAGTGTTGAAGGAGGAAGGTGGACGATAATCACCATGACAGAAGATTCGTGACAAAAGACTATATGTATATTTATCGGCCGCTTGGAAAGAGAGAGAAGGTAAGGAAGAGGAAAGGAGGAAGTAACTGACTAACAATGCTGGGATAAAGGAGCAAATGAACATATGCGTTCAGGGCTTTCATAGAGTAGATGGAGAAAGTGACATTTTGTAAATCTGGCTAAATTTAAGGTTTTGTATCTAAAGTTAATATCAAATCATTTTCTTATTTGATTTTAAGTAAAAATAAATGAGGTGTTACAGTTGTAACAAAGGATTTATTGTCTTCTGCAACAAAGATAAAACTTTTTTTAAAATAATTGCGGTGCTTGCATTGAGTAATCATGAAGGTCTTACAGATTTACACATCGAGGAAGATTGGTGACGAAAGACGATATATATAGTCAGGGTTAAAGAATGGAAACTTTACTGGCCGCAAAATTAAAGACAAAAGTATAATGGCATGGTATTGACACAGTTCTGTCAAGATTTGTGAGTCTAATTGGAGAGATCATTTTCTGCAATCCACAAATCAAAACTTTGACCAAATATTTGACTCTTGCTATTTGGTGGATCTGGGTTCTCTTACACACATCACAGAAAAATTAAATTCCTTAAACATGGAGCATCCGGGAGAAGAAAAATATTGTTGACTCTTGCTGTTTAGTGGATTTGGGATTTTCTCACGAACATCACAGATCAATAGAATTCCTCAAACTTGGAGCTTCAGGGAAAAGACAAAAATATAGTAAGAATGATAGGCTTTATGAATTCATTTGAAGCAAAATTTGTTTCATGGATTTCTCACCTGTAGATGACGTTTATATGTCTCACAAATATGAAGAAAATGATAGGTAACACTTACTTCAACTGGTCACCATATGTAATGTACTTTCAATTGCTTCAGAAACAGTTGGAAAAAAAGATATCAATGTTTTACTGTTGAAGAGCCAAAGATCATTTTTATTAAATCCTTTTACTTGCTAGGTAACCATAACAGATATTGCTACAGTCGTTGGAAAATTCGTTCAAGCAAAAAAAAAAAAATGGTCTGGAACTAAATATTTGAGAACTGCAAAACGATATTGAACTAAAATGATTTTTAACAGATGAGAACTTTTGGAGTTTTGTCGTAAGAGAAAATTTCCCTTCCTAAGAAGTGCAGTATACAAGATAAAATCACTCTGTTGATCCATCTACCTTTGCAAATCATTGTTTTTGACCATGGATATCATAAAATGAAAAATATAGATCTTGTCTCATCAATGAGCAACTCAATGTTTATGAATAGCGATATCATCCAACCCTCCTAACTATAAGACATTCAGCAATGAAGTTCAGTGCCAAAAATCACATTTACTGCTTGAATTCAAGGAGGTTTAATTGCATGAGAAAATAGATTTTAAAATTTTATGTAGTAAAAATGTCTTATTTGTATGGTTTGACTTTTTTTATTCAGGGGTTAATTTTTTGTGTTATGTTCATTATCAAGTCCAACTATAAATATGCCTTGAGATTTGCAATAGAAAAAAAAAATTATTATTTGGACTAGTTTAGTATTAATATCTTCATCAGGGCTGTAAAGAGCAGGGGAGAGTGGGTGGCCCTTACTCCAAAGTATTTGCCCCCAAATTTATTTTCTTGTCTCAAACTGCTACAATGCAAAGAATTTGTGTCCTGAGATGCTATGAAATTCTAAATTTTGTGGGGCTTTGCCCTTGGACTCTATTGGAGAAGGGGGGCTTAAAACAGCCAAAAAACCCCAACTGCGTTTCGTTTTGTTACCTCTTGGCCCAGCAAACATTTTTCCTTGTTATGGCTCTGTTTATGCATGTTTTAAATAGGCTTGGGGGTTCATTAGTTTTATTTTTAGTTTATTTGAATTAGTTTATTCTGTGCTCATTATTTTTTGTAGGGACTGCATCTTATATCATCCATTATGTTCATTATTAAGTTAAGCTATAAACATGCCTTGATTTTTTTCCATAATAATATAAACAATTTCTAAAAACATGTTGTTTGGCAGTAATAGTTTTTGTGCATTATCTTTAATAGGAATTAAATGTCATCAATGTAAGTTTTTATTATCAAGTCCAAAAAGTAAATGGTGCCTGCCACTTTACTGGTAGCCGTGAAAGTGCTCTTTGACTCAAAAATGTTAGGGACCCCTGCCTTAAAATGAAATGTACAACTTTTGGTTTACTTATTTCAATAATCAATACCGATTGGTATCAAAAGTTATAAGAAATCATAATTTGATTCCTAATGTCTAGAAACAAAATTATTTCATTGTGGGATTCTTCCAATAATGTGGTATCTAATCTAAATAGCACTAAGCATCAGAAACAATAGCACTCAAATTAGAAAACTTAATTTGGATAAAATCTTTCTGTTTAGGGAGAGATATAGCTGAGGAAGTGGGAGGAGAAGGGGAGTATTTGAAAACGTCCCTGCATTCCTAAAGGAAGGACCCTCCAAAAGCATTATGACTTCACTTACTGAATTTCTACAGATATTATACAATAACAAGGATATATTTGTACGTACGTAAATTACACAAATAATGATATTTAGCCCTTGGAGTTGTTTTTCCCCAATTAAGTAATAGAGCAAGTCCATTTATTGTAGATTTTCCTTTTTAATCAAATTTTACCAGATATTGGAAATACCCCTTAAAAAGCTAAGTTCCCCTGGCCTTCAAATCTCTAGCCCTCTTTAGTTGCACCACTGCAGGCAAAACATATAAGGTGAAGATAAAAGCTTTGAAAAAGAGTCAAGGCCAATTGCTGATGAGATACATTTTAGTTTTGGTGATGACCTATATTTAATTTAGGATATGTTACTATGTGTTGATTTACCCTATTTTTTACATCATTAAAAATATCCATGCAACTGCAATTAATTCGGTGTTATCCTGCACTAATTTCTACATCAATTCTTTTTGCCTTGCTGGTAAATTGCAGGTGTGGATCCAGTGGGTCAGGACCCCCCCTTCCCTCTTGCTCAGGCAAAGCAAATTGAACATGTTTTTGCAATATCTAGATGAAGAAATTTTATAAATAAAATGCTCAATTAAGCCCATGTAATGATAAATTAACCGTAAAAACATTGATGGTTAAAATTTTTCTATTTGGACCCCACCAACCCTGCTCAGAAAGTTTTTCCATAAGGACCCCCCTACCCCCAAGTCAAACCCAAAAGTCCTGGATACTGCACCTGAATTGTTAGTGATTAGAGGACTGTTAACATCATCACCTTGTGTTTAGTGCTTTGACCATTGGTCTAATTGAAATTAAAGCTGACCACTCCTTAAAAAAACGAGGATGTAGTAAGATCTAAAATGGCTGCCATAAGTATTATTACATCACCATTTCTTTCTCTCACAACCCAGTTGCTTCTCGAGTTCATGGTCTTGGATTTTAGACAATAATTTTCTTTTAGTCTCAAATATTTTTTCAGATCTTCTTTCATGTTTGTTAAAATCGTTTCCACACATATTAGCAGAAGTGCACCAGCACCAGCAACCAAGAGTTTTCATCCTGATCTATGTTGCCCGACAACTGAATTATACACCCGATATTACATATTATACAGTGATCAGTAGTTTCAAAGCTTTTATTTTATTTTATTAAGAAAGTATTTTAGAAATATAAAGTCCTCAGTTTTAAAAAGTTAAGGCTTGAAAATTGAATGAACTTATTTGGAGACGCCATTGAGGAAAAGAAAATTTTCAGTCACTGTTGCCAATTTTTTCTTTTTACATCTAAAATTGAGTTAAAAAACATCTAAAAACATACCGAAACATCTAGATTCTCCTGATACATATTTAAAATCTAGGAAATATATAGCATATTATTAATAAATTGAATATGACTTTGAATTTCAACAATTGTTTTGTTGAAATATTTCTTATTTTAATAAAAATATCACCTATTTTATTCCAATAAATCAATTTTTTTTACCTATTTTATTGAAAATCATCTGAATAGCAATTTCTGACATCTAGACGCAATCAAAAATATCTAGACTTAGATGAAAAACATCTAAATTGGCAACACTCTAACAACTAAGTGTGACGTCATATCTGGGAATTGTTCGATCACAACGTGGATCACTCCGCGGACTGGCGAAGAAAAACAAACATCATAACAAAACTACGTGTATCTGATATAAATTAGAAAAGCAACCCAAGACCTTCATGTTAGAAAGAAGAATTGCTGAACTGAATAAAATTTTGAGAAGTATTCGATTTTGTTACAATTTTGGACATGAAAATAGTCAATGTTTTTCTGCACTCTTTACAAGTGTCAGGTTTGTTGTTATTATGAAATTGTATTGAAAAAGGGGAGTGATTCGGTTGTGTACGAAAGCCAGTGTTGCCAATTTAGATGTTTTTCATCTACATCTAGATATTTTTGGTTGTGTCTAGACGTCAGAAATTGCTATTTTGAGGATTTTTGATAAAAGAAAAATATATTTATTTAATTTATAGTAATAAGATAAGTAAGATTTTTGATGGACGGAGTGATTTTGTGATTAGGTGAATGTTAACGATTGAAGTCACATTGAATTTATATGTATTATATATGTAATATATTTCCCTGACTTTGGATATATGTCTGACGAATCTAGATATATTTAGATATTTTTTGACTCAATTTTAGATATAAACTTGGAAATGAATTTGGTAACACTGACGAAAGCAGCAGACAGTGTTATGGCCGTCTTTTCTGTTTACTTCTGCCCCGTTTGTAGTTTGTTTTAAAAAAAACAAGATTTTTTTGGTGATAAAAGAGAAAAAAAATGGAGGATATCGAAACGGTAGCGACTCACAAGATGAAAAATCTTCTAACGTTGAATATTACTCTGTATGGATCTTCTAAAAAGGGGCTTGTACAGACGATGCAGTTGCCCTATAATATATGTTGGTCCAACCTGGAAAATATTGTAAGTGATACGATGGCAGATTCTCTGTTTGTCTTCTTTGTCGATAATATTTTGATTCTTTTTCATTTCTTTTATACATTTTTATTGTTTTATCAAAAAGTACAGGTTTATTTTTCTTAGACTCTATTTTCAATTTCTTTAATTTTTTTCAACTTATTAGTAAAATAAGCATTTATCGGAGGTATGCAAAATGCCATGTTTGTTGATGTTTTCATTCTATGGCAATCATTATGAAAATGATAATAAATCTTGTTTTATTGAGAAAAAAAAAACTGAGTCCAGTTTTCTATTAGATTTTATTTTCAGTCTTTGGAACATTTTTGAAAAGGAAAAAAAATCATCGAGAAAATATGCTTCATCATTGCAGTTTAAATACCATAGTTGTTTATGTTTTTATGATTCATGGTAATTATAAGAATGTATCCACGCAATATCTCCAAAGGTTCTCAATTAATGTAAATTCATTTTTCTGGATCTGTAAGCTATGATCTAAGGAAGAATTGATTAAATTTTGGGGTGGATTCAGGGATTTTTTTTACAGTTACCTCCCCGATTCCTTCAGATTTTCATTCTCAGTTTATAGTAACAATGGGGTTGTTGATCCCATGAGGTTGTTTTATTAAAAAAAATTGATTCTAGTTTTCTTTCTTTCTAATTTAATTTATAGTCTTTAAATTAAAAAAAAATGCTTATTTTCCTCAATAAGTATTATCATTGTAGGTTAGAAAATATAGTGCCATGAAATGAATACATTAACAACTATGGCATTCAATAAATGTCATGGTTAATGTTTTGATTTTTATTAGTGCTACTGTATTTATTTACTCGTGTATAACGCGAGAAATCCTATTTAAAAAATCAGGATCAAAATTGGGGTAGCATTATACTCGAGTTGCAAATGGAAAATGATGGTACAACATAGTGAAGGTGGTCCCGATTGTTAAGTTTCACACCCTCGATCACTCGATGTTAAAAACGGCGCACAACCCCGTCTACAATCTAACAATTTAATTCATTCAAAGCAAAAGAAATACAATTTATATATATTAACTTATGTTTTATTTCATCAATTCTCTTACTTTAAAAAAAAAAAAGGTTAATATGCCGTTTAACATCGAGTGAGTGAGATGAACTTAACAATCGGGACCACCCTCCTTATTGTACAATCAAATCTTTTTAGCCCTTAGCCTGATTTCTTTTTGTTTGATCTTATTTTCCATTGAATTAAAAACAAAAGTTTATTGGGGGGAAATATGCATAAATTTAGGTTAAATGCCATGTTTTTCTTTTCTATTTCATGAGCAGGCATTTCTTACACACTGAGATACCGCCTCAAAAAATTGAAAAAACACTTTTGTAAGTCATCTTGGGGCTTACAAAAATCAGTTTTTTTAGAAAAATTGTCAGTTTCGGAAAAAAAGTTTATTTCTAAGGTTTCAAGTAGAGGGTTCAATTTACAATGTAAATATGATGCTAAACTGGACCCTTATTTTCTGCCATTTTCACGGAGTTGAGGCGTCGAAGTATGCGGTTACTTCCCTTGACAAGAAATGTGTGAAAATAACAAATGAAAACATTAAAACAGTATATGAAGGTTAACATTTTACATCCGTCGTCCAAAATGAAAAAATAACATTCTCTTTTCGCCAGTATTTTTTTGTGCTTTTCATCCATTCCGTGGAACTTATCAGTTTTTGGAGGAAATATTTCCTTTGGATTTTACAAGATGGGATTCTGTTTACAATGTAACTGTAAAATGTCATGGTAACTAGACCGTTACTTTCAGTCAAGTGTACGGAAGTGAGCCTTCGAAGTATGTCGTTTCTTCCATTGTGAAGAGAGTTATCGAGGCTTTGATATTTTGATGACGATTTTCTTTTGTGCTTAAAAAAGGTCATTTGTGGGTGGGGGCTCGCGGGGCTGACCTTAGGGTGCATGTGTCCACCCGGGAGTGTGCGCAAAATGTTCAATTCTAATTTTTAAAAAAGGTTTTTGGCTTTCTTTGACTGAACTTACAATCTTGACCACACAAAATCTTTTTTTCAACAACATGATCAATAATGGCTGAAAAAAGCTGTTTATTTTTCTCTTCCTTCACGAGATTCAATTCTGTTTATTTAATCTTCATTAAAAGAGGGAAGAAGTTGAAAGTATACAACCATTTTGGCACAACATTAGGAAGGTGGTCCTGATTGGAATTCTGAGTGCTGAAGATTCGCTCACTCGATGTTAAAATCGGCGCATCGATGATTGAACCCTTCCTTGTTGTTTATGCTGAGTTTCTGACTATCCATTCTACAGCCTTCTTCATGTGTACTATCCGAGTGATATGAACAATTGTAAATAGGATTTTGTCTCCGATGATGACAACGTTTAGTAGCAGCAGCATGCATCAACATGTCGGCTGAGTGTCCAAGTCAGACAAATGCTGATTTCAACTCGACGGAGACAAAGCTTGATTGTGTGGGAATCCAGGCCTAACAAGGAAAATGCCTGAATCATACGTTAAGCCTTGTTTCTATTAAAGTGACAAATTTCTGTTTACTACCACCATTACATTTGTTTGGGTTAGTGCACCTGAAGAAAGCCGTAGAACGGATCAGCCGAAACTTCGTATAAATAACATAAACCACAAGAGTTGAATCGTCCGAAAAACTCATCGAATGTTTGACCCTTCTCAGACAGAAGTAAATACATCAATTATATTCAAATTTTATTGCTTCGAATAAATTGAATTGTTGAATTGTTCTGCTTAGCTTCATATTTTCGACAGATTGCATGTCTACGTAACGTCTGCTGAATTTCAATCGGGGCCACCTTCCCTATATTGTACCGATATTTTGCATTAAAATCTAAAGCGGGAAATGATTAGTCTCAGCAATAGTACAGAAGTCTTAGCTTTATTAGAGATCGCTTTGCCTCCTTGAGGGACTTAGTTCGTTTGTAGGTCGATACGTCTGTCTTCATATTGTTTCTCACCTGTTTCAAGTCAGATTTACTTGGTACTTGATAGAGAGGTGTTTCTTGATGAGATGCTTAATACCTATCTTCTACTCGGGGCCATGTGATCTGGCAATAATGGCGTCTAAACTCAAGTGGACGTCTCATTGAACTTTCGGTTCTTGTTTAGTATTTAACTGTTTGTTCATTGCTGAAAATCGTGTCTACATTGGAATCAACAACTTTTTGAATAATTAAACTATGTTTCAGCACAGCATGAACATTTAAGACTAAAATTTACAACGATTATATAGATTTTATTTTCATTTTATCAGCCATGTTATAATGTGTTTTTGTTTATATAAGCAAGAAGTTCCTAATTTATGTAAATGATATTATCGTTCACGATTGAAATATTTTCCTTATGAAATGATCAAAATACAAATTTTTCTAAAGGATTAACGAAAAATCTAATCGACAAAAGAACGAGAAGGTGATTTGCATGAATTCTTGCCGAAACATAAACATTAATAAAGATTGGATCATAAAATCATGGCTGATATCCCTGAGGAGGAGTGATAATATTAAAACAAAATCTATGATGTGATAATATTAATTGTTCTTAGTAAGCGATATAGAAATTGAGGATAACGAAAAAATATATCATGGACACTTGATACAAATAATGAAAAAGAAATTAGAGAGATATTTATCACTAATTTCCTGAGTATAAATTTTGTCGAGCTCTCATTTTTCTTTAACATCGCCGACAAAATCGATAATCTTTCACTCTCATCTTACACACAGATTTTAGAGATATGTAGCGAAAGAAAAGTGTAAAATTGAATATTCAAGCACAAATAACAAATCTAGGGTACAAACAATAGGTGTTCCTATTTATCAAGTTTCACACCTTCGCGCACTCGGTATTAACAACGGCGCGCAAAAAACAAAACAATTTAATTTATTCAAATCAATAATTCACGGGCGATTGATACCTTTTCTGCGTTAAATTCGAAACATTTCCGCGTTAGATTTCGCTGTGTTGCATTATATTTATCTGAAGATTGAACAATGGCATTTTTTCTTCACACATTTTAAAATTTTCCCTGATGACAATTTTTTTTTCATTTTATTTCAAACTTTATGTGTGAATTCATCGAAAAAAATTGATTTTCATATGAAAGAAGAAAACTTGACCATTTTAAACTGTATTTAATTAAATTTTCCTACGAAATCAATTTACAGAACAAAAGAAAGCTGCAAACGTAAACTTGTCATAATCACCACTGAAACAATAGTTCACGTCGTCCATATGTTAAAAAAAACAAAAACACTAAAAAGGTAACAATTCCCAAACAACAATACATGAAATAACCTTATTTATGTCCCGTTTTTAACATCAAGTGTGCGAGGGTGTGAAACTTCACTGTAGGGACTACATTTTTGCCAAATGTGTGTCGTTTAAATAACTATCATAATTCTTTTAGAAATGATTTAAGTCTGGTGAAAACACCAAATATTTTGGTAGTGGTTATCTACTCCCTAGACCTACAGGTCAACTATTGCTTAATAAAATTTCCGGCAATCATTTGATTTCTTCTAGCTTAGTGCCAATTTTAACCATTGACGAAATCGACTACGGATGCGCCAAGTGGTCTGAAACAAATGCAGATAGGTAACTGAGTTGATAGTAACATTAGATTAAGCATAAGAACTAACTATCAGATGATATTGAATTAAATTTATATCATTCATATTTACTTACTCTTTTTATATAATTCATTTATTGATATATAAATAGTCCTATCAAATATCTCTTGCTGGAAAACATACAAAGCAAACTCATTCAAATATTTTTGTCCCACAATTCCGTCAGAATAAATGCGCAACTATTAATTTGAAATAAATCAAATAATATCAAAAAATGTTTTCTGTTTTGATTTACTGTTTTATTTATTCATTATAATTCTGATTTATACCCACCTACCCACAAAGTAGGTCCTACATTTTACTTGTCTAACCTGTTGTGTATGTATCATAAAATAAAAATGACTTCGTCGCTGCTACTACTACCAGTCGTAACAATGAACAACAATAAACAAGTCTTACTGAGTTACTGGAAAGCAAAATAAAGCTACAGTGTTTCCCAAGATGTGCGCCGTGACTCCCCGCAAGGCGAGAAGGTCCAAGAGGAAGGAAAAGTTTGGAAACTACTAAGTCGAGATGTTTCAAGACTATCCAACTAAAGTGCACCCTTTCATTACAAAAGTACGATTAATGGTATAAGATTTAGTCACTCGAAACGGAAAACTCTAGACTAAATAAAGAAAACGAGAAATTATTGGATCATAAAACATCCATTCAAAATTAATTATTATTGAGAAGTCTTTTCGAAAGATTAAATATCAAACCTTCACCACCATTTCTCAAATCATATTTTTTTTTTTTTATGAAATGAAATTGTCAGTGTTTGTTGTACTCATGTGATCCTTGTTCGAAAAGAAGAAAATATAAGCAATTTTGATTTATTTGACTTGAATTATTTGGCTTGAACGACTTAAAAACAATTTTCGACACTGAACAAGGTGTCTGTGTTGGTTCTAAGTTGTTTTCAATATTTTGGCCATGGCACAAGCCCTCTCTTGGTTGATCAAAAAGATACGCCTGTTCCTCTTATCAAAACATATTATAAATACTAATGTGATTTTATTATTTATTTACTGTCATGCTGTGGGAAAGCTTACCAACTGGCCTTGGGTACACTGATTATGGTGTTAAAATTCCAAGTATTAAGTATGTCAGTCAAATTGTATACATAGTAAAGGGGACAGGACATCAAAGCAACCATTGTTATTGGGTGCTACATGGATAAAGCATTACCTTTTGGCAAAATTGGCCTTATCTAACAAATATATATTTTGATGAAAATGTGCGTAGCACCCCATTTGATGACTTGGAAAACACAACTAACCTTGTTGGAAAACATGTTTTTTGGGGTTTTTTTTTTACCTTTATTGTACTGATATACACTTGTATATGATCTTATGCATGTATTTCATCAATTTTTTTTCCAGTTTTGTGTACAGCTTTCATAATGTTTCATTTAAAATTTTTATGTTTTGTGTCTTAGTGTCTTAGTGTTATTTCGAAGAATAAAATATTCAAATGACTTATTCTTTTCTTGTCACACACTGTAGTGATCGCTGTTGATAGTTCATAGTTACCAGAGATCTGAAGTGAAATTGTATCTCACTAAATTTGAAGTCAGTAGCAAGATCTTAAGCGTACATCATCAAATTGAAATTTTTGTGTAGCTTTTTTTTTATGCCTATCTTAATGATTTTTGAGCTGTAACTCTGTCTGTGACAACAAACAGAAAAAGGGGAAGAGGGTAATGCGAACTCATGAACACAACATTGACTGTTCTTTGTGTTTGTATTCTGGAGTGCCAAATAAGTAGTGAAGCGGAAAAAAATTGAAAATAAGTTAGGCAAGTGAGGCTGTTTACTTTCAATTAGCTCTGAACACTACTTCTTTATTTTTCTAAAACTGAACATGATGCTTCAATTTTTGAAAAATTCATTATTATAAAATCCACTGAAACATAAGAACATTGCAATGACATTATGGAGATAATACGTGATAAAGTAAAAAACAGTTGAGGTAGGTAAGTTGAAGATCGTCTATCTTGGAAATGTTTCTTGTGGACTCCCCTAGATGTGCTGGAGGTTAATGATTAAGTAATCAAATTTGTATTTCCTTTCCTGCTGAGGAATCATCACTGACTAACATTATGTTCATTGTGAGAAAAATTTGATTTCATAACATTTGATTCTTGAGAAAATCTTGGGATTAGCTGAAAAAATTGAGGATCCAGGGAAAAAATAGTTTTCTTTTGTAAAAAAGTTTGTATTTTAATCATTACAGCAAAAAGATATTTACAAAGGAAAGCAACACGAGAAATCTAATGAATGGGGGGGGGGGAGGTGATCAGAAAGAAAATGAATATAGTGGGCACCCAAGTGTATGTGAGTTTGTTCACTGGCTGCTGACGATATATCTATAACTTCTACTACAATCAGTTCAAAAAGTGTGGTCAAATTTCTCTGTGCACTCAGCAGCTAATTGAGTAGAGTCTAAGCTTTGTGATTATGGTAAACGTATCCTTTTCTTGGACTTGTATTCTACCAAGGGGATGATCATAGAAACTTGTAAGAGTGAAGTCCTGGTCTTGACCAGACATGAAACTTGCAAGGAAAACAAAACTGATGTATGCAATAGTAAATGAGACTTCATCATAACCTGTATACTCCAAGATGGGAGTAATCTTTTAGAGACAGATGCTTTTTTTACTACTACTGTTGCTGATGTGCCGATTTTGTTTTTTACCTGAAATGATTTCAAGAATTTTAGTTGATAATACCTTGCTTTGACCTTTCAAATTACTGTGTAAACATACTAACGCACTACATAGCTTTAGGCGTACTATAGCTAAACAGTGGGCATTGACCAGTGATAATTTCAGAAATGGACTATAATGGTATTACAGTTGTGATTTGGACAACAGTCTCCTGTAGATTTCCTGGTTTAGTAATTCAATGTTTTTATTTTTTGTGTTGTTAATGAAGATTGTTTTTAGGTTCGGACTGATAGAAATCCACCCCCTGCTTCTGTTTTAGAAAACATATCATACTTATTTAGAAATAATTAGAACATTAAACATACTGACTATATAGTTGTGTGAGTTTTTTTTTTTTTTATTGAAGAGGTAGAAGAATTGGCAAAAAATGATTTTGAGGCTAAGAGTTGTATGCATTTCAGTTTATTTTCAAAGATAACTAGAAAGCACTCAGAGTGCATACCTCTGCCAACACTGTATACTAAATCAAAAGAAAAAAACTCCTAGATCTGCCCCCAAATTTAATTAATTGTGTAGCCCGTTGACCTCCCTTCCAAAAATTATTTGATCAAAATTTATTTAGAACCTTTGGAGATATCGTGTGGACTGACAGAAAGATGGAAGGACACAAAGTAATACATATGTATACCTCTCCAACTTTATTGGTAGAGGTAAATTTCGATTATATGCATTTTCTCCGTCAATTTATTTTTTTTAAGCTTCAGTTGTGAAACAATTTGGAAAAAATCAAGCCTGAATGAAATATTTAAAAGTAGTAAATGAATGTATTTTGTTGAGAAAAAAATGCATATAAAAATGCACTAAATTTAAAAACAATAAACATACTGACCATATAATTTTTTATTCTATTAAAGAGATTGAGGATTTAGCAAAAAATAATATTAGGGCTTTCAATTTTGTTAACAAAGGTAAATATTGATAATTTTATGTTTCCACCATCTCGGAGTTTAAGCAACAGCAAAATCATATTTAATGAAATGAACATATATAGATTATTTACTTGAATTAATTCAACACTTGACCTTTTCAAAAATTCATAAGCAATTTAAAGACGATGAAGAGAATTACGCATGAATGAAATGTTTAAAAGTAAATGATTTTGTGTTGAGAATCAAAATGCATAGGAATTTTTTTTACCAATTTAAAAATGTGCCATAAATTGAACTGTTTGAATGTATGTGACTGACAATTAGATTAAGTAATCAGATTAGATAAGACTGGAATAATAGACAGTTGGCTGTCTATTAAGAGTTTCTATTAACAGGTGCCTTTGTTTAAATTCACACAAGGTTTGGCTTCCTGCATGCAATCTGTTCACTTGAAATAAAAATTTTAACTTAGTTTATTTGTCAGCCATCAAAAATAGACTTCATTAGTTACTAGCCTTTTTTTTCAAGTGCTGGCATTGTAATTTAGTCCTTATAACCTACCATACAACTGGCAATCAATCCGCCAAGGATAATATTTTTAATCTTTCATATTTACCTTCGATTCCACCAATAAATACCTTGAGTAAGTCATTGAGGTGATATCAGTCATCAGATTAACATATGTTTTATTATGATATTTAATGGTATACACATTGTTTACACCCTGTACTCACACAACTTGCACACTGATGATATTTCAATAACAAAGGTTGTGGTTAATCATATTGTTGTGTCTGAATTCTTTATGAAGCCTTGATTTGAAAACATTGATATTTTCTGCCGTTACACTTTCATTTTCCAGTCTGTTCCAAATTTCCCAACTCTAGATGGGAAGAAATGTTTGCAAATACAATTTTCAGAATGTATTTGTTGTTTAAATCTCATGACCATGTGTTGAGTCAAGTAGTGTTGGTTTAAATCAAGTTTCTCCTTACAGCTAGGTCAGTGGGTATTCAGATCAATCTTATGGATTCCAGTAATTATCCATTTTAGTCCACAGTCCGTGTGTATGAATAACCTTGAAATTTAACAACTCTTGTTACATGCTTGTTTTTTTGTTTTTTTCACTCTTTGAGGCTATCAATTTGTAATCCAAAGTGATGTTATTTTTTTTTAAACAAAAATTTGATACCAAAAAAAAATTCACTTTATAGATTGAGTACATTTATTAGAGTTCATGAAATAAAAAATCTCAAATTACTTTAATATGATCTGAAGAAATAAAGAAAATACTAAATATAGAAATCGAAGGAACAGTATTTTATTGAGTGCCAATGTAAGATATATACTTTGCTTTTATTTCTCAATAATATTTTGTACTGAGGAATTTTTCATATTAGAACTGCTTCCTACTGTTTGTTAATTGAATTTTGTATTTATTTAAAAGAAAAATTAATTTTTTTTCTTTCCGGTTACTTTGTGGTAAATACGTTACCAAAAATAGAATCTGCAACTCTATCTCCTCACTCACTTTTCCATATAGTCTGGAATTAATGTTGAATATTAGCCTTAGGCTTGTCTGCTGGATTTTAAGCAATCCTCCTCTTTGTTTTCCCTTCCCTTCAGTGTAGTTGTTGACTGTTGTTGATTGCATGCTGCTCTTTATGGCTGTTGAATAATCAGGAAAGACAGAAAAGTAGAGCGTATAATAGTTGAATTTCAAAATTTGGGGAAGCATCTAGAAACTAGAATGCACTCGGAGAGTTCAAAACCTCTGCCAATGCCACTGTCACTAAAAACTGAATGAAAATCAGTTCATATATAGCTATGATGCAGAGCATTATATATAAAATATTCATGGATCTTTCCCAAAAATTTAATCCCCGAATTTCAAATAAAATTTCATTGAAATTCATTTTGAACTTTAGAAGATATCATGTGAATAGATAGACTGACACTGGTAAATACATATACGTCTTCCCAACTTCGTTAGCAAAGGTAAAGAATGATACATAATTTTACATAATATAAAGAATGGAAAAAGAAAAAATGCTAGTTAGAGAATAATGGCTGCACCATTTATCACAATGGAGAAAAACAAATGTAAACTGTTTGATGAAAAGAATCATATCTATGAAAAGCATGCGGACAACTACAGCAAAACCAAGACATCGTTGTTGTGAGGCTTTGCAGAGCCAGAATCCATACATCTCGAAACTGAAATTAACATGAAATAATTTTTTCCAGATGCTTACCATATCTAATCAGTAAGCAGTGTGCAAGTTGAAGCTTAAAAAACAGTTCAATTAAGACTGAAGTAAAGGAAATTGGTATCGTATCTTCATAGGAAGTAATTGCTGTTGCTGTAAAATCATTTGATGTGGAGGCAGGACTTTCACTTAGCATTATAACTAAAGGAATTCCAGCACTTCCAACTTGTTGGTCAGGGTTCAAAATTCCAGGTACAAATAAATTCCTAGTAGATAGTTCCATGTTCTTAGCTTTTGACACCAGAGTTGAAGCTGCTGACAGAATTTTAATTTTTTGCCAAAGAGACTGACTTGAAGGCTATAAAATTGGGCCTGTGATGAAACTTTTTATTTGTCTTCAAGATTGTGGACCCAGCTAGTGACATAGCTTGTAAATTGGCAGGTTATGTATTTCATATCTCTTTGCCATATTTCCAGACAAAAAAGAGGTTTCATATTGTTGCTTATTTTCTATTTTACCCGATCTTTAACAAAATAATCAACCTTCAGTTTGTCTCGTGGACTTCGAAAAAGCATTCCATTATTCTTTCAAATCTATATTTCCGATTTCAAAAGTTGATTAGTGTCTATTTCATCTCGGTCAGTCTTGTTGGCAGGAAGTCTGTGAACTTGATGAGCGTATGAGATACAATACTGATGATGATTTTTAATTTAGAATTAAATGTTTCTACACCCTTGCATTCTTGCCGATTGATGATATTACCTATGCATATGAAGAATAATCTGATGATAATGATATTCCTGCTGAGTTTATATCTCATTTTGAAGTTAAATATATTGACATTGCAAGGGGATGAGGTGTTTGTCGAAGAAGAGAAACTCCAATATTTCCTATTGAACTATGGAATGAATGTGACTGTGTTTTGAAGGTCAAATAACTCTGGAAGAGTTCCATAATGTTGTACACACACCAATAACATTCATGCACCTGAATTTGTAGATGTGCTTAGGCCTTAAAGCAGAAGGGATAAGCTAGACAAAAACTGATCATATTTGAAGTGGTGACCCAACAAGAAAGAAAAAAAACTACCTCATTATAGACACAAGCTTGGAGAGGCTAGTTCAAGATTATCCAAAGGGAACCCTTTAGTAATTTTTAAGATTTAATAATAAATATCCATACCTCGCATAAATAAGTCTCCGTAGAACCCCCCAACTACTTATCTAAAATAAAAATATATTTCTTTTCAAATTTATTCAAAAATTATAGATCTTTTATCTGAAATTATTTGCAAGATTTGGGCATTGTTGGCCCAAAATGATCTTAGAGACCCCATAAGAACATTGTAAAAATGAAATCATTTTTAGGTGGTGCATTGTGGTGTGCTCAGGCAAATTTTCAAGGTTGTGGCCCTAAAAATATGACCATGAGTTCCCGGAGAAATGCAAACATACACACATACACACACACACACAGATGAGCAAAGAGAGAAGAACCTATAGCCCACTTGGCTGGTGGTCGGGCCATTTTGGGGGCTACGGAGATTCAATTGACAATTAATGCTCAAGAATTTTTCCAATCAATAGGTAATGGCTACAAAGACCAAGTTCAGATTAAAATACAAAATTTCAAATCATATGATTTTAATGAAAAGTTTTGCTAATTGTAACTTATTTTTTTTACTTGGATGTAACTAAGGAACCTCTGGTTGTGTTCACATTGAAAAAAGAAGAGAAGCCTAAGAGAAAATCAAGTTGAATTTTTCTTATACTCACCAACTACAAACTCAAGCGGTGATTTTTTTTTTTCCTTTACAATAAATACATTTATACTGAAAGATATAAATTTGACTATCATAAGTGAATAATTTCTTATTTCTTGGTTAAATATTGGTAGGCACCATTTAGGCCTTCCTCATGAATTAGCTGAGAACCTGCCTCTAGTCATAATACCAGTACATTGATAGTTCTAAAAAAAAAAAATTGATGTCTGTCTTATATACCAGCATATATATCTTATAATTTTTCATGTGGTAAATATGTTTTTGCTCTGAAGTATCCAAGTTAGTTTAGTCAGAGCATGATAAAATGGTGACAGCCATCATATACTTATAGGCATATATGTATCATTGTTCTTTGCTTATCCCTAATCAAGGGTGTTGCAGGGTTAGGTACACATGGGAATTGTTAGTAAAACTCACTTCTGGCTTGCACTGTACCACTGGGTCACAGTGATTAGTATAAGAATTTATATATTAGTGTAGGTGTGCAAATATAATTCAGATTCTTGCCTTCTGACCTTACCATCTGGCCTCTCTCTCTCTCTCTTTTCACTTGATATACCTAATATATACTTTTGTTTTTTACCTTTGTAGATCAAAGCCAGCTTTGATGTTGAAGACATTTTGTTGATGTATATCGATGATGATAAAGAAATGGTAAGTATATGCATTGTCTGTTCAATAAAGAAATGGTAATTATATGCATTGTCTGTTCAATTATTTTGTATTTATGTGATTTTGGGTTGTTTTGCTCAATAAAGCAGTATTTGTTTTTCTATATTGATATAATTGAATGTTTTTTATATATATATTTTACGCAATTATCATTAAATTTGGCGGAAAAGTTTTTTTTTTGTTGTTGTGGTTTCTTCTATTCAATTTCTTTGGTTGGCAAATGAGTTTGGCTCTAATTGTATAAGAACTGCCTAAAGTTATAATGTTAGTCTAGACAGTTATACAATTTGAAACCCAGTTTTGCAGCATCTCATTCATCAATAGGAGAATTGAATAAAAAAACTTGTCAGTCAAATTTAATAATACTTGTTTGGAGAAAAAGTTCCTCTGAAAAAAGATGGCTGGCAACATTGAAATGCATTGAAACATGCCCTGCGTGATAATAAAGATTTTCAAGGTGTAACACCTGCTTTTCTCTTAAATTTTCTCTCTTCACCTTCCAGTTGTCAATCTCATAAACATTTATGTAGATGAAAAAAGTATATATAGACTAAATTTCCATAAAACATTGTTATGTATATACATCTAATTTGATAGAAACAAAAAAAAAATCCAGTAAATAACTTTATCAGTGTTTTTAAATGACATGATAACAACAGCAGGGGGTCTGGGATTGAATTTGCTGTGGGTCAATAAATCAATATTCCCCCCAGTCTGTTACCTTTTTAAATACATAAACAGCAGCCTATTTTCTTGTTCAGTTTATGAGAATATACTAGAAATCATCAACCAAAACTTTCAACATAAGTTTCAGTTGTTCTGGCTGGCTAAATATATTAGTATTACCTATATATGCTGCATCAGTGGAGCTAAAGGGCTGAAAATTCAAATATTTATGCTTTATTATGTCTACAAAAGACACTTTTTTTTTTTCAAATTTTTCCTGTATAGTTTTTTAGTGGATGGGTGGGAAGTCAATTTGAAATGTAAGTTTATGTTAAATTGGTCCCTCAGTTTGTGTTCAGCAACATTCACACTTGTTCTTTTTCCAAATTCAAACTTTTTTAGTGATCGCTGTCCAATAAAAAGTGAGAAAAAGTAACTTATTCATTGACAACACTTCTATCTAATTTTTTAATTGATCACTACCAACATGGCATGCTGCCAAAGACATAGGTCACGTGATGGTTTCTATTGAGTAACTAAGCAGACCTGTTTTTATTCAATTTGAATTGTTATAGATTGTGGCTGTTGTTACAAGCTTTCTTGTGTAGCTCTATGAAAGTTTAAAATATCAATCACCACCACCCACAACACTGGTTTGGACATTGGGTTAAAGTTATTCATGTATTCTGACATTTATATGTATCTATATCTATGTATTTGGACTCTGACCAGCCCTAACCGTTCATGGTTGAAAGTTGAAAATTTTTGCACACATTCCCTTCAATGAATAGAAAGAATGGTTTTTATTTATTTTTTTGAATTACTGTCCTAAATGAGGTTTTAGTTGGAGGATCAATTTTCAATCCACCCTTGATTTTTGAAAATTTTGATATTTTGATGCCCAACAAATGGCAAGAGAAGTAACTTGTTCATTGATCACCCTGTTTCTAAATTTTTTAATTGATCATCCCAATGCAACATGCTGCTAAAAGATATTGGTCACTGAGAAGTTGAGAAATAAAAGGCCTTTTTCGCATATATCCAATCTGTTATGCATATAACTATTATTGTTGTTACTGTTGTTAATCAACACTATTCACAACGAACTGGTTTAAACACTTCTGCTGGGTTCAAGTTATTCACATGTTCTGACAATTATATATATGTATTTATCTATGTATCTAGATTCCACCCAGCTCTAAGCGTTCAGAGTAGAAACTTTAAATTCTGCACTTACATTCTCTCCAATGAGTGGTGAAATTGTTTTTAAAAAAAAAATCTTTTGCCCCCCCCCCTATCCTGTGGGGGGAGTTCAATAACTATATGTATTTATGCTAAATTTAGGTGATAAAAATGACCATATATGGATAACAGTGATTCATAATTTTCCTTGAAATGCTAATTATCAGCTTTTTCATTTTTAGCATTTAATCACAATCATTCAATAAAAATAATTCATTGCATTAACCAATCTATTACATGATAAAAGCCTTTGACCATTGCAAGTTATCGGCCTAAATTCACCAATAGAACTGAATTGTCATCAATCACAACAAAATAGAAATTCTATTTGATGCATTACCATCTATAGTGGTGATTGGCATCACTAACTCACGTACTGGAATGTGTATTATGTTATTTCATTCATGTCATTCCTCTTGATTCCCTATGGGACATTAGGCTTCAATGAGCTCTCTCCATTGCATTTGATTCCTGACAGCATGTTGTGCTTCTCCCCAAGTCAGGTTCATTTTTTCAGCTCCTGTGTCACAGTTCTGTGCCAGGTGACCTAGGTTTTCCTAGGTTTTCTTCTGCTTGTTGGTGTCCATCTTGAAGTGACTTTTGTGATCTGGTCCTACTCCATTCTCAGCACATATCCCAGCCATCTTAAATGTCAATTGTTATTACTTTGGCGATGCTCGGTCTACCTGTTTTCTTATACAGTTGATGCTTACAGATTTTATTTGGCCAAAAAATCTGGCATATTCATCTGAGGCATCTGTTGTGAAAAACTTCTATTTCCCTCGTGTTTGTTTTGACCACTCGCCAGCTTTGAACAGACTTGACATTCTTTTATACAAAAGCATCTTCATTTTAATGCTGTATTGCTTTGACCTCCAGGTGGAACAGAGTTGGGAAAAGGTACCCTGGGCCTTTTCCAGGCTTGCTTTGATATCTTTTATAATTCATCTATGACTAAATTTCCCAATGTTTTTGATCATTTTCCTTCTTATTCTCCCTAGTGTATAATTTTATACATTATTAATTTTGTATTATGAGCAAAAATATAGATAACTTTTTTTTTTGTATGTTTATTTCATTCATGCTTTTGAACATCCTACAAATATGTCAAGAAAACTATGAGTGTCAATAAATCAACACAAGAAAATTCTTAGAATTTTTTCTACTTTACATTACAGTGAAGTTAGTAAACAACAGTTTTGATACTTCAAATTGTACTCTTGAAAACATTTTTCTTATCGTGTTTATTTACTACTAAGTATAGAAATATATAAACATCCATGTAAATTATTTGATACATCCTTCATTTCACCCCTAAAATAATTTCATTCATTTTTGGGTGAAATCATTCATCAATCTAGGAAACACTGGTCTCTACTAATAAAACAACAACATTGAACTTGAAAATCCTGATGGCAAATGACTAATGCCAAATATCATTTGCTGACTTGAATAGGCTCTTATCAGTCTGATGATTAACCTGAGAGCTAAGAGTGATTATTTGGTTGATTGTGAATCATTAGTACTGTTTTCTGATAGAGGTTGAAACTTTCTGACCAAGGTGAATACTAATGTCTGAATTAGAACCTTCCATTGTTTATGTGTATTTTTATATACATGTATACAAGATTCATTGGTTATTATCATATTGCAAGAGTATATTATGAATTATATCATCTTAGGTAGTGGGTGCCCCATACTGTGTGAAATAAGCTAAACTTAGTAAATATCAAGTATATTCTGCCTCAGTATTTACAGTATATATACAGCTTAGTTTGACTTAAGCTGACAGTAGCGGGCTACCCAGTGAAGATTGAATTCATTACAGTTGTCATGGTTCTGCACCACAGGCTTCTCTACTACACTGTTGAGTAAGGATTTCATGAAATGTTTAGGGACTTCACAAAACCCCTAAAGATTTCCTGAAATCACTGGTTTCACAATCTTACTGTAACGTATATACTGTAATTGAGTCTTTATTGTACTTCTTCCTTTTCTCTTTTTTCTATAACATTTTGAATACATTTGATTTGAAGAATGAGTTATTCAAACTGTACTCATCCAAAATTTGAGAATCTGTATGATACTAAAAGTCTGGTTCTGTTCTTCTGTTTGTGACCTTTAAGTAGTTGAAACTGTACACTGTAGCCAGATTGAAATGAACTAAGTTGATGGAAAAAAAAAATCAGATTGATTAGGAATTTTATCTTATTGACATTTGCCAGATAATGATAATATCGACTCTTCTTCCTTATTCATCCCCCACCGAATATTTATCAAGGGAGATAACTATGAAATGCTATTATAGCATAGAGTAGTCTCCCATATTTATTTATTTGCAAATGCTTGAAAAATTTGGATGCAATCAAGCCTTCAATTTAGCGTTCATTTTATTACATCAGATTGCCCTACTTTTCACTCAAAGGATGACCCAACAAGTCACAGGGTTGTCTAGTATATATGAAATATGACCGCTTTTTCAATGTATCTGATAACATTGAGTAGGCTTGGGTGTGGAATTTCACAGTTGGGACTACCTTCCCTACATTGTGTCAAAAATGAATAGGACTGTAAGTCAGACCATGGATGTGCTATTTCAGTCTTTAGTGCCTTTAAAAATGTCCCCCCTTTAGAAGCCCATTCCTTTTGAAACTGTCACCTTTAAAAGCCCTTTTGTTTGAAAGAACCCTTATCTAATGCTAATATAGTAGTAAAATAGAATTTCATTTATGCAATTGATAATTGTTTGTATTCTGATGGAGTAAAATAGATTTCTATGTTCTGATGGCGTTGTAATAAAATGTCATTCAAGTGACATCAGATCCATGGAAGGAGTGGAAGGGAATGCTTTGTGGAGATGGTGTGAGATGTTTGCTGTGTCAATTTGTCAGTCAGTCAGTGATAGTGATTGCTACTATAGATGCTTGTGCATCTAAAAAGAAAGTTGAATTCATATATTTACCAGATGGGAAAAGAAAGGTCGGTTAGTCTATCAATTCAAGATAAAAAAATGAACAAAACTTGAATAAACAGGTCTAGTCAGTATTTGAATAGAGATTGTCCTATGATCAATGTCTAGGTAGAATGCCATGTTGGCAAAATGAATTAAAAATTATTGGAAATGTGGTGATCAATTAATAAGTCACTTTTCTCACCTTTTGCTGAGTGGTGATCACTAAAAAAGTGTAAATTCTCAAGAAACAAGCTTGAATGTTGCTGGACATGAACTAAAGGATCTATTTAGCACAAACTTACGTTACAAATTGAATCTCCCCTCTTGAAACCTATTTAGGAAAGGAATTCTTCAGAAAAAATTTTTTTTTCTTGACAAAATAAGGACTAAATGTTTAAATTTTCAACCCACCTGCTTCATAGTCTGTACGTGTGATACATACATATATAGCCAGCCAGCAGGACCAACTTAGAAACCCAAGAAACATATGTTGACAGTTTTGGTTGATGGTTTCTTATAAAATTGTTTGGTGATAAGACTTATCAAAAATAACTTATGTCATTCAAACAGAATTAATCCTTTTTTGTTGTTTTTTTTTTCACTACAATTTATACTCCCCATTAAAGGGAGTATTCAGTTTGTAAAAGAAAATTGACTAAATAACATTTTCATTCTATGGATTTGAAAGAACTGGTTAAGGCTGATTAGGATCAAATGATTGGTAAAGCCATTTTTGAGTAGTTTGACATTTATAAGTTTAATGTAGATAGATTAAACAGGCCTATTGTGCCAAGACCATTATCAAATGGTCTTGGCACAATAGGCCTATTTAATCTATCTACATTATACCTTATTCAAGTTTAATCTATCTACATTATACCTTATTCAATTTACTATGTTTTGTTTGAAACTTTCATGAATACTTCTTTCATTGTAGATTAATATGAATAGCCCTGAAGAACTACACGAAGCCATTCAGGTATATTTTCATTTTCTTATGGTTATGTATTAGGCTGTTTGGAAAATAAATACTTTTTTTTTCTCTGATTACATTTATTACAAGTTGATTGTTACATATCATTTTGTAGAGTAATTATGATTTTGCAAGTTGTTGTAATTTTCTAATTCTGTATGGTTTACAAGTTGAAGTTATTAATCCATTGACAAAATTGACTTAAACAATTTTTGTATGATTTTTCTTCTTGAGCTACAACTTGAGATGAAAACTTACTGAAATTGCACAAAATATCAACCAAACATTTAGTCAAGGATTAGTTATTGTTAGTATGGTTTGGAGTTGGTTAAAGAATTTTCCATGAGGTGGATAGATTTAATAGGGATAATGGATGTCCAGGAAGGGACTGAACCTTTAATGATGATACAATAAGCTTTGCAAGAATTATTGACTCAAGCAACAATAATATTCACTGTTCTGGCATAAATTACATTCTTACGTGTTGATAAAAGTGTTGTTCTCTCAGATTGAACCTACTCTGATTAAATCCTTTTTCCATCATTGTTTTTTTTGTTTTAAACTTTTATTCTTTTAAAAACAACATCACTTTTTGGATAACTTAATATATCACATCTAAATAAATGAATCAACACCAAGTGATATCTTATTGGTTTAAGTATTAAGGTGTTGAATTTGAAGTTTATAATTTGATTTTTATGAAAAAATAACTGCACTGATTGTTCGTAAATTACTTATTTTCTAAAATCCATACTGTTCCAATTTGTATAATTATTGACAGAAAGTGGAAAACAAAGGTCTAAAGGACGTAGTGGCAGAGATTTTTAAAAAACTTTTGTTTTTTTTTAACGGAGAGATTATATCTTGATTGACCGTGTCTGGACGTTCCACCAAATAACAGTTCTCCAACACTCAAGTAGCTGACACACAGCTGATAAACGTTTTGTCATGTGGACACTTTGCTGAAACTGCCAACTGGGCTTTCTGCAGTCTGAGGTTTCATTGAAAACTTGTTGGAAGGATATTTCTATTTAGGTTTTTTTAATCATGAATCTGCATGTTTATTGTTTCAAAATATTCATATTTCATGTTGCAAAAATAGATGAACTGTTTCAAAGTCAAGGTTATTGTTAGTTTACTTTTATTATCAGCAGACATCAATATGCTGTAGTTGATGATTGACAATTATTTCATAAGTTAGCAAATGAAACTTCTATATAAATTGGTTTAATTTTTCATCAGGTGTTGATTTTCTGCCAACTAGAAATATAGTGAAAATTAAGCTTGTTTCTGTCAACTTATTATACTTGACTAGTAACATTAAAAGTGAGGATATAATGCTCTCTTATACCATGAATATAAGCAAGCAACTTTCTCTATTACATAGTTGAGTTTTAGAACTAGAAGAATATTCACAAAAAATTGTTTTAACCTATTTTTTGATGCTCTATCGTTTGGCAAAAACATATTCAAAATGTCTTCATCTGTTCCCAAGATACACTAAAAATGAGGTTATCTTTGTTTACACTGATACAAAATGATGTTGAGTTTAATTCCCCTACAAGCATAACTTTTTCTACATTTCAAGTTTTTTCTAAATCCTGTTAATCAATCATTAAATTAATTAATTCTCTTGTAATCAAATTACCAATCCTTTTCTTTTTTTTTTTTTTTAAAGATTTGTAATTAATATTCCTATCAGTTTGTGTATTCTGTTGAGGAAATAAAATCATTCAAAGTGATTTGTTGTTGACAAAAATGTAAAATTTGAAGCATCTAAAAATCTGCTTTATGATTAAGTTTAATCAATCTATGCTCATATGACTTATAGGAATGATAAATTTTTGGCTGAAAATCGCCACCTGATGGAAAAGAACAAAAACTTTTTTACAAAATTTTTATTTGTCAACATATCAAATAATTGTCAATCTTCAACTATGATATATTGATGTCTTGCCTATAATGAGAGTGTCCTTGATTTTTCAATGAGACGGCTGTCAGCTAAACTCTGTCTGCAAAAAGGCTGCAAGTCTGATAGACATATACAGAGTACCCTGATTTTAGGCCAGTATTATTTATGCCAATCGACAATAACACTGGTTTGAAATTTTCCAAAATTTCTGTGAATGCAGCCATTGTTCATATTTTCATTTTTCGTGGTGTCACCGATGAAATTTAACCAATCAGCACAAAACTAAGGCTAGAGGGGTACAATAAGAGTGGTAGTGTTTAGGTAACAAGATTGATTTTGCACTGATTTCTAGGAACACTCCTCCCCCATGATTTGATTTCATTGTGTTATTTTGTCCCTTTAGTCATGTTTTGTTGGTACAAAGAAATCTTTTGAGTAATGTCTTACTTTTCTATTTCAATTGAATATGAATTTTATGAATTTTCATCTGTCAAAGCTTTAAATTTGTTTATAGATTCAATTTCTCTCGTTAATGGAACTAAAATAAAAACTTGAAAGTTTGTAACATTCAACTTGTTTCCTTCTTAGCATCTTGTCTGGTCATTATTAATGTCCAATCGACATATATGTCCAGATTTTCATTGATACATTTTTTTCTTTATCACAAAGCAATTTTTTTAATATCTGGACAGATTGACATGGATGAAATGATTTAATTGAAAATTAACATTGATAATGTACCTTGTATTTTGTATAAGAAATGATTTTTTTTTTCAATTCGTGTGAAAAAAAACAACCAAGTACGTACTCAATCTTTGTGTTTACAATGTTTCTTATGAGACAGTGGCTCTTAATGTATTTACCACAATGACTCCCACCCCTTTAGTAGTCAGACCTTGCCCCCATGCTCCCTTTACATGTTCAACCAACTGTGTAGTTTGAAATAGATACTGAAGATATGTGAAAAAATGTAATATTTATATAAAAAAAAAATTATAAATGTATATATTGTATATTGATATATTATGTTCATCATGATATCATGTGAACACTTGTTAAGAGAATTCTCAAAAAAATTGGAAATTATTAATGCCCCCTCTTCCCTCATCATTCAAGTATTTTGTTAGCAGACAGTTTATTTTTACTCACTTGATGAACAATTTTGTGTCATATTTCTAATATTTTCCTGAAAAAAACTTGTCTTTGCAGGTTGGTAGAAAGAACAATAATAAGTTGGATATCGTGGTGTGTTTTCCTGCTGTTATGACCTCCCCACCTGAACGTTCAGCTTTTGGAAAAGGAAATACTAAAACAATGCAGTAAGTTAATCAAGACCAGAGTATTTTTTGTGAAATAACTTAGCTTGGCTCATATCTGTGAATAGAGAGTTGATGAAAGGGTTGGCTGGAGCAGGAAAATTACAATTTATTATTGATTTTGAGAAAATGATGACATAAGATTTACCTTATGACATGATGCTTATTAATAATTACATGGAAAACACTATTTGAAGGAGGAAAATTCCTAAACGCTAAAATTTATTTATACAGTTAAAACTTTATTGGGTTCAAGGCTCCTAAGTTACACCACCTGATTGTCCTACCTGACAATGATTTAGTGAATATAATCATTGGTCAAGTGTTGCAGGTTACCTGGTGGTTGTGAGTCAGACAGTGAAATCCGTATGCTCTGGTTGAGCAAAACAAGCAGAAGTGGCATCACAAGGACAAATTAACAAAAGAAGTAACTAATATTATGAGATACCCTTTAGTATGATCATTGGAATGAGAACAGTTTACCTTTGTTGATTCTGAATTCCAAGAACGTTAACAAGCACAACAAGCACTGGAAGAATCCCAGAGGGTACATTGGCCAAAACATTGTAATTATAACAACCAAGATGGGGACAATAGTTTGAATAAATCAGTGTATAATAATGCTCACATAAATCTATACTTGATATATGACTGTTTTTGCAGAAACCGGCCTCTATTGTTAATTCATGCTTATTAATATTCCAAAAATATCTTGTTAGAAGAAGCATCTATCCATGTTAAATTTAGTTTGATCTGTGAAGTTTTTACATATCAGTAGGATTTAAGATCCAAATAATTTTACTCATCTTTCTGTTGTTGATATAATTGTAATGAATGAAATGAATATTTAATATTTCCTGTATTTCAGTGAACCGTCAGTGCTAACACTTGATGAAGAAACCGGTGCAGTTAGTGGGGCTAAGGTGAGATCACTTTTTTTTTTTCTTTTTCTCAACTTACACCTGAACTATAGGCTTTGGTATATTAATGATGATGTTCATGACTTGAGTAATGATCATAAGTATGAAAGTTTATAGTATTACTTGTTCTGATTCTGTTTGAACAGAATTACTATTATTAGTATTAAATATATATTGGATATTTATATTTGATATTTGATACATATATATCTGTAATTTCTAAGTATCTGGAATGTTTCATTGTAGCAAAATAAGCAGAAGGCTCCCTACATAACCCTAGAGTGCTCTTACTTGAAAAAAATGCAACCGAACAATAATTATACAAGGTTTGTGTTCATGTTCACCTGAGAAAAAGAGTCTGATTCTGTTCATCTGTAACCTGTAAGTAGCTATAACGTTGCTTTGTGGCTAGAGGTTATGAATTAAGATAACTCTAAAATGTGCTTACTCGGAGAATGCCCCAAAAAGTGCGAGTGATTTTCGACTGAATGATAAGAGTCCCAGGTCTGCTTTGCACTCACCTCGTTATATTATAATGACCGATTTTTCAAAGAAGTATATCAAGTACTAATTATGGAGTAGTCACCCTTATTTATTTATTTGCAAAAACGAAAAAATCTAGTTCGTTCTGATCTCATCAAATTGCACCTATTTCCTCTCAAAGGGTGACTTGATGGTTCATGCGGTTTTCGAGTTGATTATTAGAATTATAGGAAAATATTTTCAGAAAACATTTTTGTTTCTTATATAATATAGAGCATGCTTGAACCTAGTATGATTTTAAATTGTAGTTAAATTATAGTTAAATTGGTGAATTGTTCATTTTCTACCGTTTGTCTCTAAGTTGTTTTATTTTGTAAATTTATATTTTTTTTGTCATAGCCCACAAAAAGCAAGCTGACCATAAGCAGTTCAGTTGTGCATCATTTTGCTGCTGAACTTGAATCTGACAAACCTCATGGAAGTCTTTGTGATTCAGAATCTGGTGAGACTTCCCCTTCAGTTACCAAAATGATTAAAGAACATTCTGGTGTCACCAATAATGTTTCATACCAATCTTTGGTACAATTGTTGGAGCAGGTGAATTGAACATTTCTTATTCTTCACTTTGATTCATGCATATAATTATTCCTATGTCTTGTTTTCTTTAACTCTTAATATCATAAACCTGGAAAAGCTAGAAATTATTCCTAATTGACTGCAGAGCTCTTATATATAGCACAAAGTTTATTAAACTCATTTTGTCAGATGGAATAAAAGATAAATAACAAAGTTATATAAAATTGAAAGGGAAGTATCTTTGATCAATAGTTTCTCTTCTTGTTATCAACAGAGCAATTAACATCTAAATTTTCTTATATGAAACTAAGTGTTAAGTAGTTTTTTAATGGTAACTAACTAATGTCTGCAATCTTTAATTCATGGTGTTGGGCAGGTAATGCTTCATGATCAGAGCGATTATAGTGGAGATACTGGCTCAGTAAAAATTTTCATTAACTTGACAAAAATAATTTGTGAGCATAAAAATCCACTAACTTATTGCTATGAATGAATGTAAATAGTTTTAAATATACCTTAGAATTGAATGGAGTTGTAATATAGGAGTCCCTTGATTTAGTGCAGTTTGTAATATGAGGTAGGTAGTTGGTGAACCCAATATTACAACCCATTTTTCCTGAAAAACACAAATAAACATAATTTTATTAAAAGGCTCACCTCATATGACTAAAATGATAATTTTTTGAGTTTCTAATCTATTGACTTAAAATAACATGATATGTTAGACATTTTTTTTTTTTTTAATGAAAACTGCAGCTTCATTCTTAAATGAACTTGTTTGGGCACTTGTAATTGATTTTTGATTATTGGTTCAGTTGTAACGTGGCTGTCTTTCTTGTACCCCAACACTTGCGTTATAAAGCAGGACTTCTGCACTAAGTTTTGCATGAAAGTTTTAACTTCTGCAGGAGTCTTCACTTATTGACGAGTTGATTCTACAGATATCTTGAGGTCAAGTTTTCATCTGTTGATCATTCTTTTCATAACAGTCTTCACTGCTGTCTTCTTTCAACTTTTGAGATATAATTGAAATCAGTAAAGACTATTAACATCTGTGGTTCTCAGACTGTGCTGCAACTATCCCCCAAGTATACTGCATAAATTTTTCCTAAATCTGTAGTCATGTATGTCAAGCTTTGAATGTAAGCAATATGAGTACTAAGTCTGTCCCACTTCTGCCAGAGTTGCCAATCTAGTGGTCTTATCACTTTGTGAGACCTCAACCTTTCTAGCAACAGATGTAAGGGAAAAGGGGAGATGTGTACTTATATCAGTATGTTGATATAAAAATTTTGTTTATTGACTCCTGAAATATTTTGTCTTATTCATTTCATTTTTACACTTGGTGTACCTCCTTAGTCAAAATTATTTCTTAGTGAGCCATCATACAAATACATCATCTTGAAAAGAATGACGACTACATGAAAACTTCATTTCAAAATGACTGGAGAAACAACCCGCTGAAACATTGGGATATTGAAAAGAATAAAGTGCTAGTCTTTGACAATAATAACTTTGAAGCTATTCAACACATCTTATTAAAACACCTTAATGTATATGCACTTTTATTCTACCAACTTAACGGCTTACCTCAATCCTGTTTGAAATTAGTAGCTATTGGCATTCTAAAAGACAACTGTGATAACTACTGAGTGGTGGGTATCAGCAATATTCTAGGGTATGCGATAGATGGAAGATGGCCAACATTGTCTAAAAAATAAGTTGGATTTGGACAAATAGACAAAGGCATCCTTGAATGTTAGTTTTTTTTATCAAATAATTCCACCAAACTAAGTACGTTATATTGCAAGGTATAACAAAAATTCAGTATTCAGAGACAAAATATTTGCATATCTGCATCAATGATTCAAGCCTTTGAACTCTTAGGCTCTGCACTTTCAGATAGCCTGTGCTTGAACTCCTGAGAGGTAAGGGGAAAAAAGAAGTTTTCTTCATTGATTATTGAATTGTTTTTGTCTGATTATTCTCATTTCCACAGTTGATTTGCCACATAATTCAAATATATTTCTTAGTAGGTGTATGGAAGTTGATTGTCGCCTCTGTCATCAAAGGGGTTTATAGTATATAGTGAAATACTCTCAGGCTGAAATATTGATCTTGTGAGTTCAAAGGGAGCGGTTCGACCTATAATATATAAAAATGTTGTGGTTTCTCACCCTCTGACCTACTATCACAAATTGTGTTATAACTGGAAATGCCTGTAGTAGCATTTATCTTGTTCATTCATTTTTGTTGTACTTCAGCTTGTCTTATCTTTTGCCACTTGTTGCAACATATATATATATATTATAAATTGCGTTATATTATATTGAAACTCTTACTTGAAATGATCTGTTATCAAACAATGAATGAATCATTTGGCCTTGACAATGTAAATTGAATAAACAATCCAAGAAAATGGGGCTGCTGCTGATTGCTTGTTCACGTTGCCCCAGGCCAAACAATAAATGACCGTGTAATAATCTAAAATAATCATCTCAAATAAAAGTTTCAATATAATATAACGCATTTTATAATCATTCTATTGGATTATATATCCATTTCTTAATAACATATATATATTGTATGCATATATGATGTTTGCATATATATCTAATTATTGTCTCATTGCACTGATTGACAGCTGAAGCATGAATTGAAAACAGAGATAGTTCGAGATGTAATCACTAAAACAGTTCAGCAGGTATTGGATAATGCTTCAGGAAGCCAGAAAGTGTCTGCAGAAGCTGCCAATCAGACAGGATCACAACTGCAAGACCAGCAATGTCATGGTAATGTATTATTATTATTATTATTTCTTAATTTTGAATTGTTCATTCCTGTGAACTCTTTGTGGAATATAAAGTGGCAACCATAACCCACCAACCGACACAGTTCTTGACAACTCCCCTCAGCTGGGCCCCATGACAGTTTGGCTACCTTTGCCTCACTTTTGACTGATCTCCTCCAGGTCCTCTTTGGCTTCCGAACTCTCCTCTTCCATGTTTGAATCCAGTTTGCCTCTTTACTTCCCAAACAGGGTTCTCATGTTCCAGATCCCTATCGTGGTTTTTGCCTTAGTTGTTTGCAGGTTATTCAGTAGACTGGTGTTCCATAGGCTTTTACCTGCATGTGTCAGGAGCTCTTCTGGAGCATTAATAAATAAATACCTCTCAGAATAAATCTGGTGAAAAAGCTTGACTACAACAATAACAAAAAAAAACAAAAAGCAGAAAATATGTAGAAATTATCTGCAGAGAAATAGAAATATGTAATAGAACTAGAAATCTATTTCAGGCAATATTTGATTTTACTTCCTTTTGAAAGGGTGCTTGAAGGATAGGTTCTTTACTACCCCTTCCTTACTCCCAACCATGGAGGAGCCTTCATGCATATATTGGGCTAGAGTAAAAAAATTGTCTCGTCCTAACAGAACTGTGTCACATTAGTGGGGTGTGGTTGCAAAATCATATTTTTATTTTCTATTTTTTTAGTGTAATGGGGAGTTGCTGCCCGGAGGAAACCAACTCTCTAGATATACCTTCATTAGTGCAGCTAATTTGTTGAAATATTTTTTGTACTGTTCTAATCCACACTGTTCAAGTCTTTTTATTCAATATGTTTTATTGTTCACCTTGAATTTAGTTACATTAATTTGTACAGCAATATGTTAACTGTACTACATCAAAACCCGCATCATTCAAGGTATTCTTGTACTTGTTTGAGGCCACTAATAAACATTAGCTTCATCCTCGTATTAGTGATGAGAAATTATTGCATTTTTAGGTTGGTATCACAATGAGACTATTGGTGCAGCTATTAGTATCTGGATCACAGACCTTAGTAACCACTGATGTTCTAACCAAAGACATCAATGCTATACACTATATTTTGTTGTCTTCATGGTACTTATTTCCAAGGGCTACATTTTTCTTAACATGATTCTATTCTGGTTTTCATCTATGTATGTCAAGGCAAAACAGTATTTGGATTTGATATTAAGCAAGAAAGAATTGATTTTCATTCTACAGCTGAATGCCTATAGATATCGGGCCATGATTCTGTCTGTTGGACACACCTATACTTGTATAATCACTGATGTTGAGCATGTTGAGCCAGGTCAGTACTTTAATGGGTGACCATCTGGGAATACCAGGTGTTATAGACAGCTGGGGATCATGTGGAGAGCTTCTTTTGGCAGTCCTGTTGATCCTCTGAAGGGGGAGACTGATCTCTGCACTATGCCTGATAATGCAAGCTGAAAGGCCCCTTGGCTCTACCCCCCTGGAATGCCCAGAAAGGAATGGATGAATGTCTCTTTAGTGCTTCTCTTTTTGATCAGGTATCCAGTTTGTTAATTTTGTTAAATTTACCATGTTATACCATCAATGGGAAGAGTGACCAATACTTGATGCTTCAATTGCACCCCATTCCATTTGATGATTCACTCTGCACAATTCAACATCATAAAATATACAAGATCTTGAAAATCAACTTTAGTTGTTAAACGGAAAAATTGCCATTTATTTTCCACCACAGCGATTTCCAGACTACTTGGGGTTTGTGAACTTATTAAGTATGCAAACCTTTCAAAACTCTGGGTTCCTGAGCTAATTGGGTAGGCTAACCTTTTAAAAGGATCCTTGGGAAAATTCATTTAAACAAAAGGGGTCCTTGGCAATGAAAAGGTTGGGAACCACTTATGCAATACCAAAAGATTGAAAAAAAAAATGTTTCTAACAAGAATCATCATCCTTAGTTTGACAATAAAAATGTTTGTTTATTGATCTGAAAATACAAAACCTTTCTAAATTGATCTGACTTCATTTTACCTTAAAATAGATCGATTTCTAAGTGTTAATATTTAATTTAGTCATCTTTATTATTTGCAGTACTTCACTGGCATGAAGGTGTTACCTGTTATAGTTGTAAACATACCATTGTTGGAGTGCGTTACAAATGTGGGTGAGTTATTACTTTTATTTCAACTCTTATTGTAATAAACAACTGGATATTGCTCTTTAATTGACAGCAGGGGCTATCTAATGGAGGAAACAAAGATAAATTTATTTTATCAGTTTAATTAAAAGATGAAAAAAATTTCAACTCCTGTTGGAAGGCGGTACCTTTGATCAATAGTTATTTCCCTTGTTATTAACATTGACATTTTTTATTTCATGAAACTAAGAGTGAAAGTGGCTCAAAGATAAATGACAGTTTATGCCTCTTAGTTGAGAACATTTGTGGTTGTTTGGATATGGAACTGGAGAATATGTCACTAGAAAATGTTTAATTTTTTCCCAAGGTGTTATCAAATATGCAGAGAAGAATACTAATCTCAAGGATGTAAAATTCAAGTTTTGAGTACAGTAGACTTCTGTTATCACAACACTTTCAGGGATTTAAGAATGCCATTTAAAAAAATTTGATGTTATAACGAATAGATTTTGTATAAAGTCTATTAATAATAATGAGAAACTGGAAAGTACAGACAAAAATGACTCTATTACCCTTTTACAAACTGATGCCCCATGAATTATTTGAGTATTAACTAATTTTAGTCTTTAAAATAATGCACTGAAATTTTCATGTACTGTTGTTGCAAACTAATCTCTGACAATAGTGTTGCAGGAATATAGAATCAAACATACCGTTTGAATACGTGTTATTAAATAGTGCTGCTAGAATGAGTGCCATTATAAGAGTTTACTATATGTGAAAAAAGAGTAACACAAAATAAGGAGTTTTTCCAAAGGGTCCTGCTGAAACACTTGTTTCTGCTTCATCGCTGAAATTATGTCTGTCAGATTTGTGTTGTGTTGTGCAATTTTTCAGCCTTCAAAAGAGTGATGATGAGGATGATGATGATGATGGTGGTTTTGATTGTTCATTTACTGTTTGGAAAAAAAATTCAAAAGAATTCATTTTGAGTAGATTTTGAAAGATCTAGTAGAATTAGATTGTTGCTATGTTAGAGGGAAGACTCATCAATAAATTTGGCTTGGTATGACATAAAAAAAAAGTACCGAGCAGTTTAGAGGTTAATTTCTGTTCAACAATTTACTGCATTCTAGAAGATGGTATTTTTCATTTTGATCATAGGGTAATCATGTCATCGACAGTTTTAGTTAATTGTGCATTATCTTGTTCGTTTTTTATTTTCTAAAACTTATTTTCTATTTTATTTTTTTCAGCAACTGTTTGGACTATGACCTGTGTGAACAATGTGAAAACCAAGCTGGATTACACAATCCAAATCATGTATTTTTGAAATTGCGCAGACCATGTCGCCTTGCTGGTATGATAAATGAGAGTAAACCTCTTTTGCAATACATGCTCTACTCTGATGTGGCTGATCAACTTCCACCACAGCTTCAACAACAGCAACCTTATTTGTTGGTGGACTATGAAAACATTCCAGATGATTTGCGACGCATTTGCAAATATTCCAAGTATGTAATAACTATTTACAGTTGCCTATTTTCTTTTCTGCCAAGAATTTCAAAGGCTCTAAATGTTATAAAGTGAATTTTGATATAAGTGTTTCAATTTAGATATTATCAATTTTTATGCTAAAGATACAATTATATCAGTTGTCAGGGTTAGATTTATAATCAGTGTTCCTTCTGAGCTGTGCACAAGAAATTATGCTGTACTGTAAAATTTTAATATAAAGAGAAAAAGCTTCAATAATCAAACTGGTTGATCAAGCAATTGTCATATCACTCTTTCTCTAAGAAGCGTGTTTCATTATCATTTCAAAAGTAAAAGTATTCTTTGTACACTCCATTCATTTAGTTGCTCACAGGCTTTTTGATCCCATGCAGACCATGAAGAAATTAGAGAGTACATTGTTCAAAATCGGAAAAAAAAAAAATCTGTAAAATTTATTGACTTTGTATAGAAATGATTATGCAATTCCCCCCCCCCAATTTTTCTGAACATTTCAGAAGTAATAGTTTGTAATTATTTAAACTTAATTAGTATTATTTTATTCAGGACTCATGTAAAAATGGCTAAAATGCTGAATCGAAAGAAGAAAGAAGAGAAATTGCTGGATATGCAGCGAAGGCATGAAGAAAAAGGCAAGCGTTCATTCAAACAGTCACGAAATTTGCCAGTAAAAAAAGAACGTCTTGACTTGGTTGATCCTGTTGAAAATATGGCGTGAGTACTACAAAAATCTTTTTTCCTCCCCCTCAGAATTGCATCTTTGAGTAGTTGTAATTGGAGTGTTTAATTTTGGTGGTGGATTCAACTCCTTGTCTCTTAAAACAACTGCTACAGTTCTGGCTCTCTCAAATACATGAAAATGGCAAAAGGTAGCTGATAATCAGGTATTAATATCTGTTAATAATAAACAGAATGGTTAGTTATCAATGATACTTTTCTATAATTACTGATCAAAGTTACCTCCCTTCTTAGCTTTTGAATCCATCTGACGTAATAAGTGAAACAAAAGTTTCCGCCTCAAAGAGCTCAATTTCCTTTTGCTGTCAAATCGAAAGTTGTTTGGAACTGCTAGAAGTGGTTTCAAGCGGTTTATGAACGACATGGCAGCAGAATGGAATGCTGTAAGATATTGATTGATGAAATTGTTATCAATAGCTTATTGGGCTGCATGTTACTGCAAAATATTTTAATGCGCATACGAAAATAAACCATCACAGTTTTTATTCAGTAGAATAGAAACATAATTATCAGCCCATCCATTTATTTCTTATTTCTCAATGATTTTCTTATATTAACCAGAAGGTTATGGAATACCCAAAATTATATATATATTTAATGATAATGAAGTTCACACACACACACACACACACACACACACACACACACATTTAAAGAAAAAAAAATTTCAATCAGCCTTTAAGGTCCTTTGTTGGACGTAGATCTTTCTCAAGTAAGTGTTTGACAAGGGAGCTGATGAGCCTCACCTTCCATGCTGACTGTATGACGTGTTGGTGGGGGAGATAGTTTGTGCAAACTTTGCACTTTGGAAAAGCCTGTATATGTCTCGCTTGACTGCTTTCACATTCACACACATGTAATGATATGAAAACTGGACCTCAGAATGCTAACTTCGTATGATTATCAGTGAAAGAAGAAAGTCCCAGTCAGTCATTATTCCCTAAATTCTGTGAAGTTTTGCTTCATTATTTGTACTTGTAAGCTCTTTTCATTGCAAAAAAGTCTCTAGTTCAATACAAAGTAGTGCACTTAACTGAGTGAGGAATCACTTTTAGCTATGCACTAACTATATTTATAGCAGTTGCAGCTCTAGTAGTGGCAGTGGTAAAAATAAATTAGCATAACAGTCTTTATAGTGTACCAACTTTTAGGGGGACTATTTGTACTATTCTCTTGTCCAATGTAGTCTCAACGTTTTGGTTGATTCATCTCTTTGGCCCTCTTCAGGTGTAAAACATTGAAGGAAAGAGAAATCAGATTGTACCCTCAATAGTTTGTTTGTTAATGATTCTTCTCAGAGTTATAGACAATACTGTCTGTATGGTGATTCTTTTAATGGATTGTTTCTTATTTATCAACAGAGCTGCTTTTTTGAGAGACGTGACCATACCTGATGACACTAAGGTGCTGCCTTCTACTCGACTTGTTAAAACCTGGCGAATGAAGAACACTGGCAAGTCAGCATGGACAAACAAGACTGTTGTAAGTATTTACTTGGTTTCATATTAGATTATGATTGTTACAAACATTCTTCAAGGTATGATCTATATGAAGGATTTTCTTGGGTCTAGTGTTTCAACCATCTATGAAATCTAGAGATCATAAAATGTATATGCTTCCTATTATAGGATCATAGACTGTAGCGTCATCAGTATAAAGGGTGTTTCTTAAAGGATGAAACACTTAAGATAAGAGGGTAGAATTTCATCATCAGTCTTTCAACATCTGTTGTTGGTCATAGACCTTCCCCAGGATTCCCCCGCCACTCTTCTCTATCATTGGCATCACGGAGCCAGTACTTTCTGAATTTGTCTCTCCATCTAATATCCTGCCAGCCTTGGTTGGGCATGTGATCTCGGGGGATCTATGTTGTGAGTCGCGATGTCGATCGGTTGTCCGCCATTCATGCAACATGGCCAGCCCACTACCATTTGAGTTTTTTAATGGATTCTATGATGTCCCTGACTCTTGTCTTTTCCTGAATATACTGTGCTGTCTTGTGGTCTCTCCATGTGAGGCCCATGTACGTTGCATAGTTCTCAATTTACGGATCTGTCTCGTACATGCATAAATTTATTCTACAATATTAGTCTTGTGGCAGCATTGTATTCAGAGACAACAGGTGCAAACCTGCATCCATGTGAAAGGAGATCACTTACAAAATCTATTGTAAAGTTGAAATTGTAATTACATATGTATTTTTTCCGTGACCTCTTAGTGATTTGGATCTTTAAAAATAGTTTTTAAATTCAGAATGCAATTTGTCAGAAAGACATGCAAAGACTTCAACAACTACCAATAAGTCTTCTCAATTGCACTTGGAGAGACCACAAGACAGCACAGTATATTCAGGAAAAGACAAGAGTCAGGGACATCATAGAATCCATCTTCTCAAAATGATCATTACCAATAGAATCACCAAAATGCTAGATGAAGACCATTAAGAAGAAACTACTCGACCATGGACCATCTCCATTTTGATTAATCCACCTAACTAGTTAGCAGCAGAATACAAAATGCCACTGCAGCATTTATTGACTTCAAAAAGGCTTTTGACTCGGTGGAAATTCCCAGGATCATAGAGGCTATCATTCTACAAGGTGTTGACCCCGTATATGTCAGAGTACTGCAACGTATGTATAGTTTCAGCAGCTTCTCTGTCAGGCTCTATAGAGACTTGGAGCCCTTTCTTCTCCAAAGAGAATATAACCAATGCATCTTCCCGATAGTCACCTGAACATAAAATAAGGAGATCTCAAGACAGTACAATACATCAGGAAAAAAACAGGAATCTGAGATATCATAGAGTCCATTAGAAAATTCAAATGGCAATCAGCTGGTTATGTTGCAAGAATGGCAGTCAACCGATGAACATCATGACTCACCACATGGATCCCCAGGTATCATGTGCGTATTGAGGCTGGCAGAATACAGGATGGATAGATGAACTAAACAAGTTTAGAAAGTATTGGTTCTGTGATGCCCATGATAGAGAGTTGTGGCGAATCCTGGGGAAAGTTTATGTCCAATGATGGATGAGAAAAGATATTATTATTGATGATGATGATCATCATCATCACCATCATCATCATCATTATTCACACCCTCTGTAGACCATTCCCACAAAAAATTGTAAATTTATAAACTATCTATCCTACCTGCTGTTTCACGCTTTGATAGAATCTCTTTTATTTCATTTAGTCAATATTTTTTTTTCCAAGTTCTCTTCTCATCTTGACTTATTACTTTTGATAACCTAATAAGTCCTCTTTCAACACAAAATCAATGTTGACTTTTTCTTGTAAAATATCCTAAAAATATTATAGTAAATGTAATAATTACACTGATCATTCATATGTATCCTAACAGAAATATCATACCATGAATAGAATGATAAAGAAATGTCTGTAACCTTACCACAAATGTGCTTCTTTTGGATACTTGAACTGGGTGCTACATATTTATGCATTGTTCAAGTTATCCACTATGAAATTCATGACAGAAAAGTATTAACTTATACTATCCTAACATATCAACTCTCAATTGGCACTAAATATTTACTTAGTTATAATGATATACAGTGGTACGTCTCATAGCAAAAGACTCTTATAACAAAATTTCCCAAGAGGAAAACAAAATCTTAGGGCTAACTTTTTCTGTAGAATTAAAAAATGTAATCAGATCAAGTGTATCTTATGTACTCACCCCTCCTCACAAAGTTCTGAAAAAGGCCAAAAATCCCAAATGTAAAAAGACAATACCCACTCAAATAATATGAGCTCATATTTTTTTTTCCTACCATTTATAACATATTCGGTCATATGTATGCAGTAATCATATTCAGAATGATCAATGGGAATGTTCTTGATTTTTAGGTGTTCTCAAAACTGCTTATTCTAATTTCTGGAAAGTTCCTTGAATCGGATGATTTGATATGGAATGACTCCAGGGGGAAGAAAAATTCACTGATGTATTTGGATTGAGATGTTTTTCTTTTTCTGAAAAAATACTTGATTCATATACCAGGAATAGTGTATAGTTCAAAACTAATGACTGGAAGTTTCTTTTTTCTTTTTTTTCTTTTTTTTTCCACCCCGTCCCCCATCCTATGGCAGATTCCAGTGTTATGACCTGCAAACCAGGAAAATCACACTGTTCATTATTAGAGTAGATAAATTATTTATTACGTTATTTACATATTTATTTGTATTTATACATCATCTAGAAAGTAATTAGTACATTATACATTATCTACAAGATTATTATTAAGGTTGTAGGGCGTCTCATATTTTTCATGTCGAACGAATTACTGAAATTCTATAGATTTAATCTTTCACTTAATGAATTTTTCGACTAATAAGATGTTTTGTAGAATGATTGTGCTCCTTAAGAGTCTACCACTGTATAAACATTTTTATTGTATTTACTTTACTCTTTTCTTTCTTTAGATGTGTTTGAAGTCTGGCAATATTTATGCAACTGTAAATGAGGTTGCTGTCCCTTTGTTGTTGCCCGGTGAAGAAGGAGATGTTACTGTTCATCTTTTAGCTCCCTCAAAACCAGGTACGGCTTTTTGAAATGATTTCTTTTACTCACTCTATGTTTGCTTCCACAATATGTTCTTCTGTCCACAAATTATTTAGACTTTTTTCTTATTTATTCTATTAGGTCGTCCAGGAAGTAATGGTGTCTTTATAAGGAAAGAAGTTGAAAAAAAACTTATATGATGGGAAAAGGGTTTAATCAAACTAGGTTCCGGCTGAACGAAGTGTGACAGTGTCATTTATACCTGAACTATACATGTCTTTGTTCCTGCAGTTAATAAACTTCGCAAGAATATATTATCATTGTTAAACCTTGGATGTCCATTATCCTTAAAATGTCTTTTGAATGATTACAATAATAGTCATTAGTTAAGTTCTAATAAATTCAAATTTCAATATGGGTTGTTTTATGTGGTTAGATTTTGTATAGCTTGATACATTTTATCTGTAATTCAGTCTGTCAGGTACAGTGGAATATATTAATTAGTTTTATTAATTTTGATACAATGTATGCCAAATTTTGTTTTGTTTTACTATCTGCATTTACAGAATTGATTTATTTGGTTCATCTGATACAGGTACATGTTCATTGCTTAAATATAATTTTCAAATTGAAAATTGAAATTTTGACTTTGTTTTAGGCAAATACCAAAGCAATTGGACTTTGTATTATGGTTCCCAATCGTTTGGTCCTTGTGTTTGGTGCAGTATTGTTGTGGAAAATGATGAGCAGGCAGAACCAACTGCTTCTGCTAAGAACAAAGAAGCTCTCTCAAAGGAGGTAAAGTTACATAAACATTTATTTAGACTAGCTGACCCTATGGGAGTTCCATGGATGTTGAAAACTAAGATTATCCATTAACTCATACCTTTGCCCTTTTCCCCCCCTTTGCCTGTATCATCTCATTCTCTCCCTTATTTCTTCAAATTCTCATTGCCTGTCCATGTTATCGTCTAAATGTTATAAAAATATGGATTGGTTTACAAAAAACATAAAAATATTGATTGGTTTCTAAAAATATGAAAATATGGATGTTTCCAGAAAGTATAAAAATATGCATTAGTTTCTAAAAAATATAAAAATATTGATTGATACCCCCAAGATATAAAAATTTAGTTTCCAAAAAACATAAAGATATGGATTAGTTTCCAAAAAATGTAAAAATATGGATTAGTTTTCAAGTATACAAATATAGATCTGTTTAAAAAAATGAAAAAAAAAAATGGATTAGTTGCGGAAATCATCTTACCGCCTGTGTAAACTGCCTTTCCTTCTTCCCCTCTCCCTCCTACTCTCTTATTGTACTACCCAATTTTTTTTCTCCCTTCTTTCTTTTCCTACCCTCTTATCGAACTACCTGAATTTCTTTTTCCTTTCTTCTTACCCTCTTATTAAATTTCCAAACTTTCTTTTCTGTCCTCTCTCTTCCTAGTCTCTTATTAAACTACCTAAACTCTCCTCTATGTTACTACTAAGATTGTAACAATTGGCAGGTAGAAACAAGCAGCATGATATTGATTCTCTCCAGAAATCCATCTATGAAAATCTTTCTAGAAAGCAATGAAAGCATTAACATGACAATATGAGCATTAATGTGAAGAATTTGTCATCTTAAAACTGCAGATAACATATAAGTTCAATTTATGTGGAGGACACAATAATTATAACATGTAATAATTGTGGGAACTAGAAATTGAAATATGATTGTTAAAATAGTGTGGTGGGTTAGTGTGAGCATGACTAGATCACAGTGAGACTTCATTTTATGAATAAATGTTGAAATCAACTCTTTCTATAAGTTTATAGTTTTCATCTTTCTGAGTAAATTTAGCTACAAGCTTCACCTAGAGATAAAACTTCAGAACAGAGAGGCATGTTTTTTTTCACTTGTGTCCATTTTGAATCGGACCAATTTTTTTGTGACTTGCACTCAAGGCATAAAATCATTAGTGACTAAGACTGTATAAATAATACTTAGTCATAACCTAACAATAACTAAATGTTGAAATAAATACAGACCAGAGGAGACTTTTAAATTAATTCACCCAGCTGAATTGCAAGTCTAAAACTTTCCTTAATTCTTCCAATGAGTTGCTCCAGCTGGTCCTTGCTAATTTCAGAAATTAGTCTAGCTACATTATCATTTGACAGTAGGGTTTTTCATAATATGTGCACAATCTTTTAATAATTTCATCCTCTTGGCCAATCCTTCCTTTAGATGTTTCCGTGACCCCAATAATCTTCATGTGACCCCAGGTGGTTGTGACCCTTAATTTGAGAAGCCCTGGCATAAAGTATGATGCTCTGCAATTAAGGCATTTGATTGCGAAAAGAACAAAAAAATAAAACTTCTTCGTTCTATAAAATCTTGTCAGCTGTATGGTTTGGACTTGCTTATAACAATTCATTTATTGTTTGTATTATGCGGATGAGGGAGTATGATAATAATAGAACCTAAGGTTTGTTAATGTTGTTAATATATACAGTGAGTGCAAAAAGTATCTGATACATTACAAGAAGTTCATTTTTACATTTTCATACAGCTTCAAAATTAGAATTAAAGATTAAAAAATGAAAAAATGAAAAAAATATTGAAACAAAATTGAATATTGAAAAGTTATGTAGAAAAATTAGAAAACTTTGGTCCAAAATTTATCAATTTTGAAAAGGTATAAGTATGCTAGAAAAACTTTTCAAAGGATATCAAATATTTTTATTATCCAACTGAATCTATTGAAATTCATTCCATAAATTATGAAATACATTGTATTTGGTTCATTTTATCTGTACCCCCTTTTTATTTCAGGGCTCAACTTTACCTATTGCTTCAACTGCTGTGATGGTGTCTTCAGTTGACCATCAGCAGATAGGGACAGAATCTCCCCCAACAGTCTCTAAGATGGATGATAATGTAGATAAAGTGTTGAGTAATGCTGTGGCTGGAGCAATGGCCAAACTGAACCTGGAACCAACTAGAAGTAATGGTCACCTGCAACAAGATCTACTTTCCTTTGAGATGTTGAATATGCATGATCGATCTATTGCCAGGGCTTCTCATACAGCCACACCGAACAATACGCCTCTTGGTGAGTATTTTTAGTTCTTTATCTGTTAATGTCTGAAACCGTTTGACATTGCTTTTAATTGACTGCGGAGATCTTCTGTGGAGGAAGCATAGTTTGTTGAACACAGGCAGATGGAAAAAAAAAATTTACTTGATGATCAAATGGAGGTAACTTTGATCAGTAGTCATTCCTCTTGTTCTTGACGTGAATTTTCTCATGCGAGACTAAGTTATTTAGATAGCTCTCAATTTGTAGTCTATGATAGTATAAAGATATATTATGCATATTACGTCCTGATATCCTAAATATTTTGAATGATGCAGTTAATTTGTTCAAAAATTTTCCATACTGTTCAAAAGAGCATTGTTCAAATCTTATGATTTAATTTTTTTCAGCTTATATGTAATTACATTATTTCTACAGCAATATCTTAGCCAACATTAAAACCAATACTAATCAAGACGACTCTATTCTAGGTGTTGCTGTATTTTTCTGAAAATGAATTGTTTCAAAAATAATTGTTAATGTTATCAACAAAACAATATTAGACATTCAAAAAAATGAACTCTGGTAAAAGCAAAACAATAATAGATAATTCTGTAAGATTGGTTTTTAACTACTTGGGAATGCCATCAATTAAAATCCTCAAAAATTAAATGTAATAACTTTTAACACTTGTAAATACTGTTCCCGAATAGTTTAATCATAGATGTCACAGATTTTGTTGGAATGCTTTTTTTTTTTTTGAGCTTGAAATTGAAAAGAGATTTTTGGAATAATTGAGAAATACTCATTGCATCTTGATTTACTAAGTTGTTTGTTAATTCTTGCCTTATATTTTTTGCTCTGTAGATGTGAGCCCTCCCAAATCACCAACTCCTGATATGGACCAGCCAACAGTTTCCAGTAGCAATAGCAGCAGTGTAGAACTTCTGCCAGAAGATACGGATACTGAAAATAACCATTTTGCTAGTGAACTGGCACAACATATTGGAGACATGACTTTGAAACCTGGTATGATGACTTGATAATCTCTAAAAGCTTGTTTATAAATATATACTAGTGAATGCCCTGTTGCATTCCTAAAGCTGTGTCTATCAGTATGGTTACACAGTAATTTAAAGGTCAGATATTGTCAACTAAAATGCTTGTATTCATTTTGGGTGAGAAAAATTTACACATCAAACAGTAGCAACAGTTTTAGTTGTAGTTGTTGTAATTATATTATCAAGCAGCCAGTGAACTAATGTGTACACTCAGCTGAACTGCTAATTTTATGTTTGTGTCTTCTCTTCACTCTTCCTGCTTGTTGTCACACATACTGACGGCTTGCAGATCATATCAAGGATTTATACTGCTTCTTGGTGTATGTATGTCTGAACCACAACTAAAATGCTCTTGAAAAGCTTCTCATGTCTTTAATAATTGTTTGGTTTATTCCTGTAAATTCCTTGTAGAGAGTAGGGTAGCATTGCAATTTCAGTAAATAGTAGGTTTTTTTGTGAGGGTAGATTTGATAGTCAGACGGCCAAAATTGACTAAAAGGCTCCAACTGCCCTGTTATTCAACCATGGTTGGGGGGAGGTTGATTCATGCCTTTCACAAGGGCATAAATTCAAACTAAATGCTAACAGCAAAAACATAGAACTTGGTTTGCCAATTCTTTTCTCTGTGCTGGTAACTGGCACACCACCCCACTTTGATAATTGTTTAACTCCCAAACTGATGCTGACTTTATGTAAACCGATGTGTAAAATTTATATCCCTCTATTGTGGTTTGAACTGACAACCAACTGAGTACAAGGAGGCTGTCTTACTGACTGTACTTAACTGACAATTCTTTGATATTAACTAAATTCTATTGTACAGATATGCTCTGGCTTATTTCATTCTAATAAATAGATACATCCATACAAAACTATGTAAATTTTTATAATTTTTTATTCATCATATATACAGTTGAAAAGAAAATCTTCAGTTTGAATCAGATTTGGAGTGGAGTTTGACTCTACAGCATCAGCCTGTCCTGTTACTTGATGTTATTCAAAACAAATATTGAAAATTTTAAATTCATTTAAATACTAAAACTTGAACTGTCGTGAAGCCCATTATTATGTTTTAATGAAAATAAATGCAATGAAAATCAATTGCAATGTTAAATAAATGAAGTTTTGGAAAAATTTATTTCCCTCTATTTCTTGTGCATTTTTACCATGAGTTGCCTCTCTAAAGCAGTTATAACAGAGTGATGCCCCCTTAGACAACTAATACCATTAGAAGTTTGTTCCTGCCTTGGACACGAAGTGTCTCCACTCACTTGATCCACTATTTCATGCATAGTTTTGTTGAGAAAAGAAAAATATATAAATATGTGGGAATATTAAGTATAGGTAGAATTAAGAATTAATTAATTTTTATGTTCTGATATAAATTAGTTGCAAAATTCCTCCACTTCAATGAATTGAATAAGTCCTATTTATATAACTGTGTCTATGGTAAGATCAATTTCATTTAATGTTTTTTCATTTAGTCATGGTTTTCAGGAGCCTAACCACAACATTATTTGGGGAGTTGGTGTACCTACATTAAGAGAGTTTCCATCCTTTAGTTGATATTTCATTATTACCTTAATTGTATTTTTATATTTGTTTTTCTGCAATATTTGAAATCTTTTTTAACAGATTTTGAAATGCTTTTTTTTGTTGCATTGTTTTTTCTATAGTATTTATTTGAATTTTCTGTTAGTTTCTGAAACAGATGCTGATGTTGAATCTTTGGCTACATTGAGTGATGATGACTCCAGCAGCCAGTATGACAGTGACTTCTACATTGTCCCTCTGCCCGACTGTTTTGATCCTAGCAAGCCACTCTTACCTAGTGTCTCTGAAGGCTCCAGCCAAGGGGCCTGTCAGCTGGACAGTGGCATTGAGGCACAAGTTGATGATAACCACAATACAATTGTAGCCACTAGCAGTAGCCTGCCTCCTTCTCAAGGTCAGTTTCACTATTAGTCTCTCTTTCTCTCTCATATATATATTTTTTTTGATAGTTTCCAATTTATGCTAAATTGGTCCCTTAGTTTGCGTCTGACAGCATTTTTGCTTTTTTTTTTTTCAAATTTGGACTACTTTAGTGATCACTGCCCAACAAAAGGTGAAAGAGACTGTTGATCACTCCCTTTCCAAATTTTTCTATTGATCACCCCAATTCAGCTTGTTGCTAAAAGAGATTGGTCACATGACGGTTTCTATTGAGTAACTAACCGGACCTGTTTTGGAAACAATTTGCAATTTTTTTTTGGGGGGGGGGGTTGAGTTGTCATACACTTTTCATCTATTCATTTAGTTTTTAATACTTTGGTATAATTTCAATTTTATGAAGTCGGACTTTTTTTGAGTTTATCAGAACAAAATTATTAAGTTTGGTCTTTGTTATTTGATTCTTATACTTGGAAGAAAACCGCTTAGATCAGTGATTCCCAAAGTGTGTGCTGCAGCACCTTGGGTAGCTGCAGTTAGCTCTTGGGTACCAAGGGATGTTTAAGAATTTTAATCATCCCAGGCAATCCTAATTAAATGAGCTGATGCTTGGTCACAATAATAGGGAATGACATCCAAGATTGGAGAAAAGTGTTGTGAACAACAGGCTCACCGATATAACAAGTGATTATGATTATCGAAGGAGGAAACAAATATATAATTTTTTTATGAATTTAAATTTCGTGATTCATTATTTTTTTTAAATTTAAGTAACCCAAACAAATGAACATAAATGCAATTGTTCAATACTTTCTGACCTATGCCTGGAAAAAAATCCTTTGACAATGAGGGTGCCATGACTCTAAAATGTTTGGAAACTACTGCCTTGGATATTGTAAGCTTCTTGTGGACTGCATGTTAATTTTAGGTATGTGATTATTCTGTTGACATTGATTGGATTTTGTATTTTTCCTAATTTTCAGCCTGTGCAGCATCTGTAGATGAATTGATGACTTGTACCAATGTCAGTGCCCCACCTCCCATGCATCCCACACTAGCCGTGGCTGATGAGTCTGGCAAAGAAGTCGAGGCTGCCTCATCTCCAAGCCCGAGCCGAACACCACATCTCCTCAGCCCCCCGTCCAACATGGCAGCAGATGCTGCAGCTGCTGGCGAGTGTGTGGATGTCTTGGTACAGCGCAGTAGACAACTACAGCAGCATCACCATCAACAACAGCAACAAGATGTTGAAGCAGCTGGTGCCCCAGCGGAATCAGGACATTGTGCCATGCCCCAGCAGCCAGCTATCTCAAGAATGGACATCAATGCTGCCACTGGCAATTTCAAGGAGGTAGACATGTTGCCCCCAAGGTAGACACTTTTCTTATAATTTTGCATCCAATGCTTTTGTTGCTTACTAGTTCTAGTCATTGTTTGGTGCAAGAGTTTCTAAGCTGGAAATTTTGTCTTACATGGCAAATATCTTTTAAATCATTATTATTAGTTTTTTATGGATTCAATTTACCTTCATCTTTTATTTTTTTACAAAGGCCTGCTTTCTTCGGCAGTGTGTAAGCGCTGTTGATAAAAAATAAAGAATGAGCTTAGGGTGGCATTGAAACACACTTCCCTCACACTGAAGGGAAGCTAGGTTTACGACCCACTGCTCTACCAATTGAGCTACTGAAGCCAACTAGAGTCAAACTTTTAGACTTCCTCTATACCAACCTCTCTGCCATGTTTGTTTACAAACTTGTAACATTTGCGTAAATAAAATTTATTATTTACTTTTTATTAGATGAAGTATTGTAAATCATTAAGATGAGGGTAAATAGTATTTATAGAAAAATGAATAAATAAAATATCTTTCAGTATCTATAATTGATGGAATCAGTAATTTGTCCCCATTGTTCCAAATCCTACTGAATATATACTGAAATATCCTTTTTCTCTATGAAGTAATGAATGATTTTGTTACTTCATAGAAATTTTTCTAATTATAACTTATTGTTATTTTGTCTTATCCTTTTATTCAGGTTGTTCTTGAAGTAACGCTCGACAAATCCCAACTGTAATGCTAGTTCAAAGGGGAGTAACTATTTGATATGATTTACAGCTTGCCAGTATACCAAAGATAACTTCCAAAATAGTTGATTCCCTTAGAAAAAACTTTACTGTTAGGATAATTCAGGCGTTACGTTTATGACACTCTGTACCAGGCTCTTGCCTTTAGTAATTACACAGGGTAGGTAATCGGTTGATCTTCATAAAGTTAATTGTCAACCAACCAAAAGCCTCCACACACAGTAAATCCTCAATATCTTTTAATAAAATTAAAAAGTTTGTAAACAAAGCTGCCCTTTAGTTTATATTGCAGTTAAAAATGTTTCTGATTCAGGACATTAAAAACAATTGAATGAACACCTCTCAGTTGCCCCCCCCCCCGTTGTGAAGTCATAAAATTAAATGCAGAAGTAATTCATCCGTACAAAATTGATTCCACAAATCTTTTTATCATAAAGTAACCATTTCATAAATCGATTCTGTACACAAAGAATAGATACTGAAAGTTTTATTTGATTTCATTAATTATTTGAATTCTAATATATATCCAGAATGTGACTGTATATTTAGCACACAAAATTTTCCAATTCATTTTCTATGTTTTTATTTCTGAAGTTATCGTAATTTTTACTTGAATAACTTGAATGTATTGCTGTACAAATAAATGCAACTAAGTATGAACTGAAAAAAAACTGAAAAAAAACCTTGTAAACTTGATCGTGGTGTGGATTTTCAATTAGCATGGCTTATTTTTTTATTTGATTGTCGCAGTTTTCAATTTGGTTGCCATATTTTTTAATTTGTTTGCTTTACTCTTTAATTTGCTCAGGGAAAGGTATAGTTGATTGGTTTTCTTTGTGTATACCCAACATTGGCTGGGAATAAATAACTTCAAATATAAAACCACTGTTTCCCCTTGCTTTAGACCCTTAAAAAAGAAAGAAGTGTAAAAAAAGTTCCTCCTTGTTTATGACACCTAGAAGTGAAAAAAAATATCCCTGCACAAATTTGACCCCTGAAAGTGAAAAAAAACTTCTCCACACTGATTTTGACCCTGAAAATTAGAAAAAGAAGATCTGCTTCAATCTTGATCACTAAATGAGAAAAAGTTTCCCCACCCTGATTTTGACTTCTAAAAGTGGAAAAGTTTTGTCTACATTTTGACCACTAAAATTAGAAAAATAGGTTCCCCCACTCCAATTTTGACCCTCAAAAAGTGAAAGAGAATTTTCTCGATGATTTTTGACTCCGAAAAGTGAAGAAAAAACCCTATCTCGATTTTGACCCCTTGAAGTGAGAAAAAGTTTTGCCACAATTTTGACCTAAGTGAAAAGAAATTACCCCACCCAATTTTGATCCTTCAAAATGAAAAAAAAATCCTGTTGAATTTTAACCCTATTAAGTGAAAAAAACTTTTCCCTCGATTTTGACCCTTAAAAGTGATGAAAAAAGTTCCCCTCCAATATTGAACCATAAAATAGAAGAAAAAAAAATCTCAATTTTGACCTTAAAATCTCCAAATTTCATGTTTTGGCAAAATGATTCATCCAAGTAAATAATTCAGCTGTATGGTTTTATTGTAAATATAAACCTGTCTACCTTCCCCCAAATTTTGTGTTCTGAAAAAATGATCAACTTGCAACAAAAAAAATAACTTGCAAAAAATAGTGTGGCTTGAATATGAAATCATGAAAAAGAAAAACAATCTTTCGAAGGACAAATGTGAATGGAATAAGTGTTATACATTACAATATATAATTACATTACATCATTTCCCAATTTGAAGCACAAACTGGGGGTTCAGTTCAGTATTATAGTTATTTATTTACTAATAGAACCGCACCTTCAACCCCCCCCCCACAATGTTACAAACCACCCTGGATTTTTTTCCACACACTAATCCTAAATATTTTAGGGTAACCTTGAATAATTATCTCCTGCTGTGATGCACAGTTTAGAAGGAGAGGTGAACATAGTCACAAACTCACATATGTAATAAGATAAAGTCCTTCTCATTCATTTCATGTATCATTCAGTCAGTTGTAATCTTTTTTCATTTCATTAATACTGCTTTTCTGTCATTAATTTTACTTTTTCCCCACTCATTTTGTTTAGATTTCTTTTTGTTCAACAACCAACAAAATAATGATATTAACTATGATTATCATTGTAACATGCCTGCAAATTTCTTGTAAACTTTTATCACTCATTAGTTGGGATTTTTGAAAGTTTCGTGGACTATGGAAGAGAGGATTCAATTTTGGAGTGGATCCATATAAAGTTAACAACATATGCATTGTAACTATATGTCTACAAAATATCTTTGAAGGTTCAATGAATTTCAATGAAATTTTCTGGAACAATTGGCCATTGGGTTGAGAAGAATTGGTTAAATTTTGGGGCAGAATCAGACTTTTTTATTTTGACTCAGAGCCATTTTTTTCAATTATTTTCCATGCCTATATGTATTCACTCATATGTTTCCATACACTATCAATAAAAATTCTCATTAAAATCCAATGACATTTTGTTTATGGTAGGCTATAGGCTAAAGAAGAATTGATTAGATTTTGAGGTGGATTCAGGAATTCTTATTACAATTACCTCTCCTGTATCATGATTATTTGTGAACTGATTTCCCTTCAATTTTAGTAACAATGGCGTTGACAGAGGTATGTGCTTTCTAGTTCAATTTTGAGATGGTAGAGGATGTGCAATTGGCTTTGTCAGTAACGACTCTGACAATGGAAACGGTGACCTAAGTTCAAACTCTGGTCGGGCTGGTTATGTTCACTTTGGATTAATGTCTTTGGGCAAGGTGTGAATCCATTTCTTCTCCCTTAGCTATGGGTAAAACAGCAGGGCAAATTGGGCTCTCTATCCTTGAGAAGCCAACTAGTCTAGAGAAGGACAACTCAGATTCCAAACCAGGGAGAGGAGCCCCCTTGAGGAAGTTTGATCCCTAATTCAACACCCGACTGGCAGCTCCTGCACCCAAGCAGATGTTGGATGTATTGATCTTGGCTTTCCTCTGGACTACATCAGTAAAACTGAGAGGGGGATTCTGATGGTTGGGCATCTCAGGATGTCCATATGTTTCACCCAGCATGTGCCCTGTGGATGTGGGATGTTCCACTGCCTCTACAGACTGAATGGAGGCTGTCAAATAAAATTGCAGTTATGGTATTTGGAAGCCTCTCTCTGTTTAATCAGAATCCTTGATTGGTTTAGCTTCAGATCCTGTTTGTCTCTCATCTTGATACTATTTTTGTCACTTCTTGTTAATTTAGCCTCAGATCCTGCTTGTCTCTCATCTTGATACTATTTTTGTCACTTCATGTACATTTAAAAAAATAAGAGAAGCAACTCATATATCCTAGCTGAATCTGAAAGATCAGGTAGTTTTTCTTTTACAGATTGAAAGTCTAAATAATTATTGATCCAAGTAAAACAAAAAAGTTGCCAAGGATTATCTATAAAATTCTTCCGATCTTCTTACTAATGGTACAAAAGCTTTGACTATAAAATTGAATTTCATACTTACTTCAGTAGCAGCAGTAACTGTGTAGTTGAATAGAATCAATGTTATTAGACAGCAAATTGAAACACATCATGATGACATAATTTTGGTTTCATGTCCTTATGTTAGGATCATTATTAATAGGATTTGGTGGGTGATAGACATGGGATTTTATAAAATAATCATATGAAAGTGAATGTTCCATGATTAAATGGTTGTATGATACTTGGTGTTTAGATAACATTTAAAATTATAGTTAAGGTTTGCAATGAATATTATTAACGTTTTCAATGCTACTCGGTACTTATGGTTATACTCCCTATTGTGCTAACCTTTTCCTTGAAACTGCCAATGAGACAGCAAACTGGCTCATATGGATACATATATTTACATCGGGGAAGTATAGGAAGTGAAGTACTGCTGGAAAAACAAAGATCTTTATTTACAGCACTGGAAGTGTTGAAAAGAAAATCAAAGATATGTTTGTTGTGATTTTCTAATTTTTTTGATGCAACTGAACTTGTTTATGGTATTTCAATACTTCTTCTCAACATTTCTCTGGATTCAAGAAAGAAAGTTGGAAAAAATTCTATAGACATTGTATAATGAGAAGTGACTTAATTGATTAAAATTTTGAAAAAATTATTCAAATTTTCGACCAGAAATTAAGTTTCATCATTAACCTTAATGATTCAGGATGACTTATTATAATCTGATGAATAGGATATTTTCAATAATTTTTTGTGTGTAGTAGTCACAAAAATCTGTCATTATGATTTGATTTTATCTCATTGAAACTGTTGTTTTTATTGGCCAAGTAATGTCTCCTCTATTGAGTTGATCCTGTATAGCTTGTTTATCACTGTTGCCATCTACCACGCTTGTTCATAAGAAGAGTTTCTCCCATCTGTGATGTCATTTGCGTAATTAAGAGTTTGGTGTGAAAGAAGATAATTGTTCCTGGAGCAAGCAATCAGAGCGCAGGACCGAAACTGATATAAAGGGAAATAATCTAAGCAAGGGTACAGGGGCTTGTAAACAAGGTGAACTGATTTACCAATATGGTTATTTCTTTGTTGTGTATATACACAAAAGAATTTTAAACGAAAAAAGTACCATGAATTATGATGTTGGTATCTAACAACTTTTTACAAAAATATAATTTTCAAATTCACATAACTGTAATTCTAAATAACACAGCAAAATAGTATTTGTGTAGTGTGTAATCTGCTCTCTTCAGAATAACATCGCTTTTTACAGAGAAGACCAGTTTTTTTTTAGTACGGTAAGAAGAGGAGGGAGAGCGACACTTTCAAACTTTTCTTGTTTTACTGACAGTTCATTATGGAGGGTGATTCAAAAGCATTTTAAAGCCTGAATGACTTTTTAATGGAAGGCAATTTTTGCGCCACCCTTTATAATGAATTGCCAATAAAACACTGGGCTGTAAAATCAGAAAAGTATGAATGTACCACTTTACCTACTCCTAAAAAAAAATCCTGATCTTATATTTAAAAATGAATATAAAGAAAAATGAATAAAGAGAAAATTCCCCCTTTGAACCTTCAATATTTCCTCAAACCAATTGTAGAATTTAACATCCTGCAGTTGCCTCCCATTTTCAGCTTTGCAGAGTCAAACTCTTTTCAGTCAATTTTTCATGATAGCTTGTCCAATATTATTCTTCAGTTCCAGGAATGTTTTGGACTTGTTTAGGTAAAATTTTTCTTCAAGATAACCCCGAAGGAAAAACATGGAGGGTGGTCTAATCTGTTGAATGTGGTGGCCAGTTAATTTCTCATCCATGAGAAATTAATTTGTGAATCTGTCAAGGAACATAACTCACTTGACTGAAGGTGATTAGATATGACGCCAACTGTAAAAAAAAATGGTTGTATAGAGTCGAAATAATCAACTAATTTACATACATATTAGACTTTATATAATTTTCTTACTTGCAGAGAAATTGCATTCAAATCACCCTATTTGTAATAAATCTCATCATATACTATTATGCTTAATACCTTTGTTAGTAAAAAATATATTGTTTTTGATGAGAAATGCAAATATGTGTCTGCACTTTTTCTCTGGGATGTCTGGACTAAGTTCAATGTAATCTTGTTGATTACATATCCATTACGTTAATCACATTAGGTAAGAAATTTAGGTAAGAAAAACTGGATTCTTGAAAAAACAATGAAAACATTTATAATCAACAGTTGAATTGTATATCCTTGGAAAATTGAAGTAAAATATGAAAGATGAGTTTTTATTTGAATTTTCTTTCTCATAGATTTATTGATTGAATCTTGTTAACACGTTCTTTCTATTTTATTCAATTCTTTGTGAAACATTGTTTAAGTAACTTAGGCAATGTGTTCACTTCATGAAGTTGGATTGCAATTAATCTGGACATGTACTTATGCCATGTGTATGTCCATGTTTTTTGTTTGTAACATTTGTCAAAGGAGATAACTAAATTTTAATCATAGAGTACTCTCCCCTATCTATTTATTTTTTTTTACAAATGAGAAGAAGAAATCTGGTTGAACGAGAACGAGAGAATACAAAGCACCATTATGGTCTTGATATTTTTCAGTTACAAAAATTATTCCAATACCGTCAACATTTTTGACAATATGGGTAAACTAGAATTAAATAGACTAGACCAAAGCTTATTAATTCATAAAGATTTAATTTACCACCCACATAAAATTTCATGTGCGAGGTTTTCATGGAAAAAAAAAAAAGAATATTTAGGAAGGGGAATAACTCTGTTATAGAAACTTATCTCTTTAATTGAAGAGTTGCAGCTGGTAGGTTTCTTTTGAGCAGTCATTTCCCTTGCTAAATGACGCGTTTTTCATGAACACTCAGTACTTTAATATTTATTCACAGAATGCAGTTTTCTAGTAAAAGAAATATTACTAGTTTTTGAGTTTAGATTATCCCAAATTTAATTTCTGGATTTTTGTAAAATTTTCATTGATTAACAAATGAAAAAAAAAAAAAAAAAAAAAAATTAAATGCTTATTTTCATTTTAAACCCTAAACCCTAAACCAGGCATTTTTTTTTTTGTTTTTCAATATGCAGAACCGTTCGTCCAGACGCCTATCATAGAATGTAGATATTGAAGTCAGTCTACAAATCAAGTCGTAAGTTGTAAGCTGCTGCACAGACTGAAGGATTCCTCTACTATTTGGCTTTAATTATCAGATTTCTTCATTCTAGATGTATACATGTACACAATTTTCAAGATTTTACCCTTTTCAAAATATGGGGTGTCCCAAAAGTAACACCTTATTGGTTCCAACAGTAATGCTAGTTCTAAAGGAAGTAACTATTAAATGGGATCTTCGCTATGCCTGTATGCCAAAAATTACTAATAAAATTGAAAACTCTAGATAATTGGTTGAACAAGCTGTAAGTAGAATGGGGGAAAAAAAAAAGTTTTCTCATCCAATCAATTAGCAAATGACTTCAATTTTAGTAATAATGTAAAATTTTTTCATGTCAGATTATTTAGCTAGAGTTTTCCGTTTTAGTAATAGTCAAAAGTTTTTTTTTAACGTCCGATGAATTAGCAAGAATCCAGTTTTAACTTAGATTTTAGGTGTAGTTGTTTGCTGCTGAGCATTACATTAAATAGTTACCTCCCTCAGATGTGGTATTACTGTTGGGACAAATTGGGCCTTAGTTTTTTTTATGAAAGAATATCTTATATCTATTTTTAAGCATCTATAAGTATTCTTTATTATGACCACAAAATTTTAGAAGCAGAAAATTGTTTTTTTTTTAATCAAATCTTTTAAAACGTGATGTACTCACTTATGTAGTACATTAATACTTGATGAGTAGCTGTAAGTAAGTAATTCCCTTCCTCTGGCTATGGCTCCAGCCATCTGCTATAGCTCCAGCTGTCCCCACTTGGTCTTCTCATATCACATTACTACTTACTTGGTCTGTTAGTGATATTTAGATTGGATTTCAAAGCAACAGGCACTGAAAGTAGTGTCACTCAATCCATCCTACAATGAGTGGCTGGAACTGACAATTCTGTTTTGAGAATTTCATTTGTCATTTTCAAGTCTATATTAATCCATAATGATTTAAAAGATTATATCACAGCCATTTAAAAACATGAATATCGAAGATTAAAATCATTTACATATACAACTTTTTTTCAAGGTGAGAGTGATGTTAACAACTTATATATATTTTTCAAATCTTGTAACAAGTAGAAACTAATTAGAATCTGTACTTATTGGTGCTCGTTAAACGATTTCACTAGGAAACTTTTATATTATTTTTTCTTCGCTCAGCATTCTCTCAGTAAATACATGAAGGTCTAAAAAGCTGTTGAGGTTATTTTCATGTAATTGACAATATCAGTAGATACCTTGAAAAATAGGTTATACAATATTATATTTTGCTGTGTATCTCTTCAAATCATATCTATATTTTAAATGGTGATGGGGTATATATGAAATCTCCCTTTGTATCATTGAGCTTGAGAGCTGGCTTCAGTAGCTTTTAAGCTCGATGTTAAATCACTCTCTGTACATTTTATGAATTATTTGCTCGAAAGATGAAAAACTGTAAAAAGATCAGTAATTAGAAATTAAACCTGGAGTTATTTCCCTTAAAAATTTTTTTTGTCTGTTTGTCAGTCCACATTTCAATTAAGTATACTTAATTAAATCAATTACCAGAAAACCGGCAGCCTGATTGGACTTTAAATTGCCTTTTTTTCAAGTGTATAGCACTAACAAAGATCTCATTATGATGTGCTATTTTTACTGTGTTACGCTTGCACACTAACTCTCAAACAGAAATTGTATCATTATAACATACTGTAATTCCTCCTGTATAATCTGCTACCATAGATAATTTGCACCCCCCCCCCCAATTAAGCTTCAATTTCAAATGAAAAATGCATGATCTGCCTATACTCGGCAACCCCCTTTTTTTGATCAGATGGACATCTCTGAAATGTTTCCCACGAGTTGTAAAATGTGAATTTCAACCTTAGCCTCACTAAGTAGTAAATATTATTTATTCTCAAAAGTATGTTAGTTATTAATGATAGAGTGTAGCAAAGTACTGTTACTAAGGAAACGACATAGATGGTCATTGTCAGCAGTGTAGCTGACTGAACAAAGTTTAGGGAAGGGAGAAGTAGCCAGTTTAATGGTTTGTTTGAAACTTTTGAAAACTCAAGGAATTCTTCTATGTGGAAATATTCAAGTGGACTCCTATTTTTAGTATTTAGTTTTTAGATGGTAATCAATGAACTGCAATGATAAACAATTTTGACTTCTTAAGAATCATATTCATTTTAAAACGTAATATCTATTTGAATTATCTGCTAAAGATCAGTGTACAATAATTGTTTTTTGATAGCTACATGATGGATGATATTATCTTTCTGTCACAAGATTCACAATGTCAGGTTTAGAGAGAACATGGCTGGGGAACCCTGTGGATTATTTGTCAGATCCCCAGGGATCCATCGACCCCAGTTTCAAAACCACTGAGTTAGTTGAATGAATAGGAATTTGTTGTTATGTATAAAAAAATGTATATAAATAAAAAAACATTTGTGTGCATTCTGAAAAGAAATTTCTAATGCCATGTTATTATTGTGTTGATTGCTGGCGTATTTTCATAAAAAATAGGAAAATAAAGACGTTAATTTTAGCCGAACCTATGTTTTTGTAATTTTATTATTTTAATTACCTGAAAAAGATGTGATTGGAAGAGCATTTTCATTGTAAATAACTACCATGTCTGTTTTCTATAATATTGATCATGATAATGACAATAGTAGCAGTCAAATGATCCATGCCCAACGAACTGTGCTGGAAAAATGTCCCACAATTATTTTCCTGTGGATAATATGCTCCTGGACTTTTTAGCTGAAAGATAAGTGTAGAAATTATCCATGAATGTTACTTGATTGTTAGAAAAATGAACCAAATTTGGCCTGAAATTCAAAAGTGTCAAGTGAGATAAAAGACAAGAAGATATAAGTTCACTTATGTTTTTGCATCATTTGATTGTGGAGAGTCCAAAAAAAGAATCTAAAACATAACAATAGAAGTATTAACTGTCAAAATGTTTTTAGGCTTTGTTAATTCTAATAAGTTCAACAACTTTGACTCGCTTCACTACATCCAAATCAAATTCTTCTTCACGTCTACCATGTGCATCTTTGTTATTCCATTATCCACAAGATAAACTTCAGACACTGTTGACTCTCAGAAGATCTATTCCAATTAGTGACAACCATCTCAGAGGATCTTCTTCAACATGTGATAACCTTCTCAGTTTCTCTTGTTAACTATATAATGACATTTTGCCTCTTCCCTTGTTCTGGTGCAAGGGCACATTCCTCGTCGAACAAAGTTGATAGACATGATATCATTGCCGATCAATTGGATTATCGTAATTACAAAACTGGTGTAGCTGAAACACCTGACACGTTTTAATATGTTATTTCTTTTGTTACAGTGGTAGCTTCTTGAGCCAACAGTACACTGCTGGGAGTTTAGTCAGCATGTATCGTTGGTCGATACAGCAGCATTTGATGTGGTAGAAATGTTCATCAAAACAAGCTCTGTAACGCCTATGCAGTGAACGTTTAGGGAACACTGTGTTACTAGAGCAATCACAGTTTTCATGATTATTTCCACTGCAAAACGACTACTGTGTCAACCAATAATCCATTCTTACTGAACTGCAAGCAGTGAACTGTTAAATCATCAAGAAACCATCAGTGAACTCAACTTGTAATGAAAGAAACCACATTTTAATGTGTCGGGTGTTTCTGCTACACCCTTTTTTGGAGTTATGGTTATTCAATTAACAATGGTATGATCACCTTGAATGACTTCCTCAATCTTTTTAATTAGGAAAAGAATGAAATAGTTATGGGCCTAGACAGACAGATGAGTGAAAAGGGAAGAATATTATGTAGCTTATTTTTTTTGTTGTTTAGTCGATTTTGTGGCTATAGCGATTCAATATGTATAATGATGGCTAATTAAAGTGAGAGACTGTGTATGACTCATATAGAATCACTTGGCAGTTGATTTGGGTGTTCATTTTTTGTAATGCTCATTTTTATCCTAGAAGTAAAATTTCAAGGTATAAACAATGTCACCTCATTTTGTTTGACTGGAAGTAATTCCCTGTGATGAATTCTACTCATATTAATTTTTATTCTTTAAAACGGTTTCTCAGAGTAGATGATGAGGCCTCACATAGAAATATTTGAAATTCTTTTTTTGAAGAATAATTATGCAACTTAAGTATTTCTCTATCTCTACACAAACCTATTCAGGTGTTTATTGTAAAATGGCTCAATGCTATTTACTAATTGAAAAAAAAAGTGTTCTGTTTTAGTAATTTGAAAAAATAACAATTGATTTTTTATCTTATAATAAAGAGTAAAACTTTTATAGATTATAAATATGTTGCAATTTTTGATAGTTTTTTGGTACTTATTTGTTTTAATGTCTAGTTAGTGTTAGATGACAGCTAAAACCTAATTATATATAGTCGGTACCTATTATTTTTATTACAGTGAGTGGGGGGGTTGTGACAAATTTTGTCTCATCAACAGGGGTTGCGAAAAATTCGTTCTCATAGGTGTCTCGAATAAGAAATGTTGGAGAAGGTATGCTTTAAAACAAGTCGTGATTTATTTGAACTAAGATAACTTCTTTTTTAAGGTTTAAAGCAAATTAAAGGAAGAGATCAAGGTAGATAACTCTGTCTTTTCTGACCTTTCAAGTTGGATTTCCACACTGAATCAAAACAACAATGACACTGTTTAGGCGTAGTAAATACAAAGATAGCATGGAAGCCTCACCTAAATCATTATTAATATTTATTAGCCAAGCTTATTATTTTATAAGAAAATGCCATCGGTAACCTTGCATCTTGAGTTAAAAATTTTCAGGTTTAAATAAAATAGATAACAAGGTTGCCATTTACTTATCATTTCTAGCTTATAATAAAATGGGTAAATCTTCATCTTCAAAAGCTATTAAAGTAAGAATCTGTTGCAACTGAGCCTATATTTCTGCTGATGGTATTCAAAACTTTCTTGTATAAAAATGTACCAATAAATTGCTGGATGAAGTATTACTAGAAATTTAATAGAAGGTTAGAATGTAACATCGAAATCTAACTTTAATTCATTCTTATTTTTTGACTTTCATCAGCAATAACGAAGAAATTAAAAGTTTTCTTAGATTAGCTTCTGTAGATAACATTGTTATATTGGTGCTTGTTGCCTCTTTTTTGAATGCTGTTATTATGTTTGTCTCAATTCTTTATTACTCAGTAATATTATTATACTCTGTAATAGTGTTATTTTCCAATTATTTATGAGTAAAAAGTGAAGAAAAGGAATATTATTCTCTTCAAACATTGCTTTTGTGACCAGGACAGGGATTTTCATTTGTTGTGTTTTTTACTTTATATGATTAAAAATGTGTAAATTTGCTCAAATTTAAAAAAAAAATTATCAGTGTCTTGATTGCTAAAGCAAAGTTTGGATGGAATGATTGACATTTTCTATATTTTTTCAGAGACAACTGATTAGGAAATGACACAAGTAAAAAATATGTTGCCCAGTGTTATTAAACTAGCATATTACCTGTCAAAAATGGGGACTATTCATGAATGGCTTGGCACTTCAGCCAGGGATCAGAGTATCTGTGTGGTTTGTCTAGGATCAAAGTGTTGTTTCTCAGCCTTGTCTATGATCAGAGTTTATCTACATACTCATTGAGAAGTTTTGCACACAATATATATATACATACACACATATATATATATATATTGATACACATTGCATTTTATGTACGTCAATTCTTCAATATCCATTGTTATAACATCTATTTATCTATTATTCATTTCTAAGACCAATTTTCACTTGAAAAAAAAAAAAAAAAAAAAGACTTCTCTTCATAGGGTTATGGGTTGATAAAGTTTGTATACATTTTTTTTTCCTTTTGTAACATCCTGTATATAACCTCTTTGAATGTTACCAAAATGATAAGCTTTGCTTCAGACAAAATCATCATGTTTTTTTACAGAAAAGAAAAATTGTTAACACTACTGTCTGCAATAAAATGTCTCCAAATATGTTTTTTTTTTCTTTCAAATACTGTATTTCCCAGCGTAGACAGTGAGATTAGAATAAGCAATTCAAGAAAATGGGTCTGCTGCAGCATAATGTCAGTCTGTCATTCTGTGACAACAAACTAAAATAAATGAAAGGTCTATTGCAAACACATTGACACAAAATGCTGTTTTGCTGTGTATGTGTACATGTGTTTGCTGGTTGCTGATAATATAACTAAAATTACTACTACTGTTAGTGTGTCAATTTTGTTTTTTTACCAAAAATTGATACAAGAACTTTAGTTAACAATACCTTGTGTTGAACTTTCAAATCACTGTGTAAATATCCTGACACAACACAGCTTTAACAGAGCAATGGATATTTACTAATATAGATGATGTAGGTGCTTTTTAGTAATGTTTTCTAAATTTTTACCATTTATTTAGTGTTAAAAGTGACATGAAGAAAGTAAACCGCGTAGAGACATGATCAGCAATGTCTTGAAGGGACATGGGACATTAAGAGAGGTTTTTTTACTTGCAGTTGGTATTAATCAATCGGTTTCATAAATATCTGGTAGATTTAGACTCCCTGGGAATCGTTTACGAACATTTACCGGGAATGAAATAAAAATCCAATTTTGAGTCCAGATGAAAAAGTGTTTTCCCCAGGGACCATTTTTTTTTTTTTTTTTTTTTTTTTTTTTTGTAGTTGTATATTGTGTACTATCAAAGTGGAATAAATGATACTTCCTCTGTCCCATAATAGGTGTTACATTTGCATATGCATTTCATACATTTGATGCAACAACTGATATGGGACAGAGGTAGTAGTAGACATAGGTGAAGGAGAGGATATAAATAGCCATTCATCATTTATTCTTTTTCCCTTCTCCACACTCGTGCAACAAAGAGACCGAGAGATGAAACGTTAACCAAAACAAATGCAGATCAAATGAATTGTGTCTATGAATATTGTTACTAGGTCTCCTTTGTGATTTGCTTGGTTTGGGAAAAAAACTGGTTTCATTTTATCTTATTTTATTATTCTGTCCACTTGGTTGGTCAAAAACTAAAATAAACTTGTTTACAACTTGGAAGTTGAAAAAGATAAGGGAACCTTATTTACAGACAACGAAGCCATAACAACCCATGACTCATTCAAATATTCTCTTTTGCATTATTGAATAAATTCCTGATGGACAACAATAAGCAGAAACAGAATGCATTCAGAGTTGCCAGATGTCCATCAATTTTTGGGCAGCAGCTTGTTACAGCATTACACAATTTTTTTTGTCATTGTACTTGTTTCAAATCTTGGTTTGTGCAGCCAAGCCATGTATTGATTTACATAATTATACAGGATTTTATGATTCCATATGAGTGCATAGATATTGAAACTATTGATATTACTCTTCCATCCAAAAGAAAGAAAAACGTTTTTTCAAACCAAAGAGTAACATTCAGAGTGCAAAAAATGAATTTCAAAAAAAATTTTCCAACATACATACATGACTTCAAAATTGAAAGAATGTGGACCAAAGATTTCTGATTTTTTTTTCAATATTTTGTCAATTCTGAAGCTGTATAAGTATGTTGAAATTGACTTTTTGAAATGTATTGGATACTTTTTGCACTCACTGTATTTCCTGCAATAGTTTACCATTTGTAAAATCAACAATACGTATATTTCACTAGTTTACTTATGTAGCCAAAAAATGACGGTAGTACTTTAATAAATTCACAATTATTGCATTTTACTTACAAAATATCAGAAACATTGTTATTCTCCATTTTTCTCGTTCATATTCAACCATGTTGAATTAGATAATTTACAAATTTGCAAACAAAAAACATGGGTGACTACTCCATGATTATCCTTCGATAATTATCTCTCTTGACGAATGTTACAGACAAGATAGGCATACACAGGGCATACTATGTTTGTATGAATTTCAACACTTTGTAGGCCTCAGGTTATCTCCCTTGCACTTTTCAAAGCTATATCATAGAACGACTTGGCTGTTATTTTTCTACTTACATTTTGAACTTTGAAGATCATCAGTACTTCAGATCTAAGAAAATTTTATATAACAGTTGTTTAAATATATATTTTATTGCAAACTAGTCCATCTATTATACTAAAGTATTAAACTGAATGGTAACAGAAAGGATCTTTTTTTTCTTGTGGATTTGTGTTTTTGAGGGTTTTTTTTGTTGTCTTTTCTCCCTAGAAACAGAATTGGCATCTACTGTATAGGCTGGCATATAAGCTGACTTTTTAAGCATCCATTATTTTCCCTAATGGATCATATTAGTTGGTTTAGATCCTATGAACTTGACACTCTGATGGATGAAGTGCTGTTTTGTTTTCAAGAGTTGACTGATCCGACAAATATTGGACAAAACTTGAATGAACAATTTAGTTCAAGATATATAGAAGGAATTCCATTGAAGAATAAATATGGTCAGAACAAATTTTACTCATGATGTCCACTGGAAAGCATCTAAAAATATCTAGCTTCTGAAGGGTACAGATGTTATTAATAAACCCGTTGGAATGAGGCCCCCAAAAGGTCAAAAGCCCTTTCCAAAAATAAAAAAAAACATCTTTAGAATGGGCTTAACCGAGTATTGATGTCCATTTTCAAGTCCGTAGACAAAACGGAATGGCCAGGAGCATTGGAAAACACAACCCAATAAGCACACACACACACACACACACACACATATATATATATATATATATATATATATATATATGTAAAAAAAGGAGAAGAACCCTTTGCCATTATTCGATTTTGACAAAAACATTTCAATAGTCAATGATCAAAACTTTTTTTCTGTGTACTGATATATGTACTCACCACCCCTTTTTCCTTTCTTTTGAAGTGTTACAGACAAAAAATAAATATGCAAATACATGTGGTTAATCATTAAAGTAGATGTTATAATTTGAAATGTTTCATCATGGTATTGTTTCTGAATGTTATTGCTTGATAGAAGGAACATATATTGTGGTATTCCCTCATTCTTAAAATAAATAATTTTTTTGCCTAAAAGTCACCAATTCTCTCAAGCAAAAATGACCCATTTTTATCCTTTTTTTTTTTCTTTTTATTGCCTTGGAGGACCCAGATTCTAACCAACCAAAAATTCACTTTTACAGTCTCCATTGGTACTCATTAATTCTGTTTCACAAACCTTGTTTTGACACAATTCAATTGTAGCGTTAAATTCGCAATTTCTGTTTTGAAAATGTTTTTGATACATTTCAACATCAAACAATTTTATCAATTTTTTTTTGGTTATTTTTGAGTTAAAGTAGACTAACTGACCTTTCATTTCCCATATGAATTTTAATCTAAGTTCTATTTTCAAATATATGTACAGAAAAACAAAGATCTGATAACCGTGAGCAGAGGATCAGAAAATAACTAGTCACAATTGAAATTCTTGTTATTCTCCAGAAGTCATGTTACAATCTTACATTGTGAATAAAGTTTTTAAAAAAAATTGTTGACAGCACTGACATTAACAATCATTCTTGTTACAAAGATGAAAATTCATTTTTGATTAATGACCATCACAATTCAAATTTATCTTAATCAATGTTTCTATTTTTTTCCTTGCTAATAGAGGAGATATGATATTTATTACTAATCAATTATTTTACATTAGTTGTTCTGTTGAGAAGATGACTCAGGTTAAACAAATTACAAATAATCTTCAGAAGTCAATTAGGAATTTTTTTTTGTTTTATGAAGGAAAAAATCATAAGGCACTATTTACTATGGAAAAAATTTAAATTGTTTTTCAAGTAATAAGCACAAATATCAGATGTAATTGGAAGATTGTGGAAATTTTACAAAATTCTTGAAAACAAATCAACAGAAAATGGTAACTTACAGAAATGATTTTATCAAATGTTTGTTGAGATTTTTAGATAAGTTGAATAAATGCTGGCTTTTTATTTTTCACTTTGAGCTATAAAATGTTAGTTTCATTCAATTTCATGAGGAAATCAACATTTAATCTCCCTGACGTCTTGGAAAATTTTTTTATGTGAGCATACTATTGAACTTTTATCTTTGAAATGAAATTACATGACAGTATGTTTAATTAAAACCCATTTGATTTTGAAATAAAACTTGAATTGAAATTCGTATGGGAAATAAAAGTTTGGTTAGTCTTTGTCATTTCAAAATTAAAAATAATTTATCAATAAGATTGTTTGGTGTTAAGATATATTGAAAATATTTTATGACAGAAATTGTGAATTTTAGCCTGTGCTGACCATGTCAAAATAAGAATTGTGTAATGAAATACCTAAGTACTGGTGGGGATTAAAAAAAAATAAACCTTTGGATAGTCAAAATCTGGATCCTCCAAAGCAATAAAGAGACTCCTTTTTTAAAAGGAATGCACTCACTCGCAATTTAGTTTTTTGGTAGATATCAAACATCCCTGATAGATTGAGAATGTGTCTATGCTAAAAATAACCAACTCATTAAAAGCAAAATGTAGTTATCCATCGTAAAATTAAAGCCCTGACTTACAATAAAATGGAAATTTCATTGTGTGAGCAGAACTGCAATGATAAGAATTTTGATCATCCACAGTTGATAGGTTAATTTAAAGAAGAAAACTTGAGTGTGCTTCCAATGTCAAAAACATTTTTCTGAGCTTCAAGTTTTAACTGATTAATTCATCACTGTTGAAGAGTTTTTTTCATTGAATAACATTTGACTTATATAGTATTCTTTCAAAATTTGAAATTCAACTATCCATTCATACTTTTATGATTTATCATATATTGAAATTATGATTTATGAGTTGATGCAAAAATTTCCTGCGTCTAAAATAAAATCTTTCATTCTTATAAATACATATAAGTATTATTCAAGCATCGAAGTATTTTCACAAAAACCTACTGCCTGGTCATCACCATAACTGAACCCAAGCCTGGATAAACGAGGAGGATTCGGTGTGGGGTTAGGAATGCTACCCCATAAAACCTACTTGCTACTTGAACAACAGTAGAGAGCTTACGGTCCCTAAGCTCCACAAGGAGTCTACAGGAATAAACATTGTCAGAGTATTTTCCCTGTCTTTTGATGATCTTATTGTGCAATACTTCATAAGAATTCTGGTTTTGATTTGATGAATTCTATGCTATCTTGAAACTTATTGGAACCACTGACCACCCCTAGAATGTTGCATAATCTAACAAATCTGAAGGTGCGAACAGAAGCATAGCAAGAAGGGGCGAGTGGGGACAGTTCTGGTCTATAATGCATGTTAAATAGTAATTTTGCCTTCCGATAAGATATCATGCAACTGCCTCTGAGCATTGTCTCTGTCCTGGGTGCTTAGAATCTTTGCTCTGCGACTGGGTGAGAATATGCCATGTGTTGGACGTTTACAGCTTCATGTGTTTCATTTTCAACATGAGGATGGATGTTGTCATATAGCAAAATCAGTGGTTGATTTCTTTGCCAAGAAAAATGTCTTTTCTGCTCTGACGTGTCATTGGAATGTTGATGCAATTGCTTGCTGTATCATTATACAGCAACAGTTTGTCCAGATTCCAGCGATCGGATTTATATAATACCCCGTGTGTATTGGTTGCATGGGTGGTCCAGGTGTCATGAGGAAAAGGGAGTATAACATTTCGATTTAGATTTCTCCATGTTCCACTTCCTTCCTTCCCCGTCTCCTGCCAGTCGTCACTGCATCCCCAGCTACCTTCAACCAACCCAAGATAAAAGGTGAAAAGGGAACAGGCAAGACTTCTTAAAAAGATTATTTTGTTAGTTGGAAAGTAAAAGTATGATTAATCTTCTATAGTTAATAAAACAGTTGTCATTTTTGTTGATTCAGGTATTAGTAATTAATATTTCCCTTTGGATCACCCCAAACATGGAGAACTTTTCTCTTGGTAGATTCCAATTTGGCTGATACGTTGGAGACAGTTCTGGATCTAGTTGCAATTAGAAGGAAAAGATTCTTGTAATGAATCCATTCTTCATCACCAGTCACTGTCATATTCAAATATGACCATTTTCTGAGTTGAACATGATGAGAAAGACATTTAAATGCTGAGCAGTGATTGTTTTCATAAGTTCATGGGACTGTAGCTTGAGAATTTTCTGTTAGGTTTTTAAATGAGATAACACTATTGACTGATCACACAAATGATAATGAGTTTTGTGAACTTCAAAGACATTTTTAACATTCCTATAACACAGTGTAAAAAAAAAGAAGATGGTGCTGAGAATTTTTGCATCAATCTTATTAATCTTTTAAAAATTAGTTTCTTTCTAATAGATATTTTATGAAAACTACCAAATGCCCTTTACTTTGCTAAAAGTATACCTGAAGCAGTGTCAATATCTTGAAATTGATACATCAACAACAGTAGCAGTAGTTGTAGTAGTTATGTTATTTGCAGCCAGTGAATATACAAACGCACACACAGAGAGCAGAACAGGATTTTGTGTTAGTGAGTTTGCAAAACCCCCTTCCTCTCTTTTTTTTGCTTTGTCACAGACAGACTGACAACTTTCAAATCATATCAACGATTAAAATGTGAAGTGTACATTTATAATGACATTACTTGTGATAATTATGATGATTGTAGCTGAGGTGGGGGCTCTAAGTGGGCCGAGCTACTTGCCAAATGTTGTGCAATTCAACTCTTAACTAGAAAACTTGTACAATTTTGATTTAACAAAAACTAGCATTTCAAGGGAAATTATGATTCGCCACCACCTATAAATGCAGTGTTGGGAAAAGGGGTGATCAATGAATCAGTTACCTCTCTCTTGCTGTCAGTGGCGTAATGATCACTGAAAAAAGTCTGAATTTTCTAAAAAAAAAAAACAAGTAGGCACAAACAAGTGACCGATTTTGCGTTAACTTCCAGTGCATTTTGAACCTCCAACTAAAAACTTTTTTTTGGGGGGGGGGGCTGAACTATCAAAAAAACTTTTCCCACTCATTGAGATGAGTGTGTGTGAAAAATTTGAAATTTGTACTATGAATGGTAGGGGCTGGGTGAAAAATTCATTGATATCTGGGTGTCAGAACGCTTGAATAACCTGAACCCAGCAACAGCGAATGAACCGGTCTGTTGTGGATTGCAGTGATTGAAAATGTCCATTATGAAAGTGCAGTCTCTCTGGATTCATTTTCCTCCTCTTCCCCCCACCCCCTCCTGCTGCTGCTGCTGCTAACTGACAATTACCTACCAAGGAAACACCTGCCCAGGTCAAAGCCAGCTCTCTACCTGTTTTACTAGAAAACTACAATAATTATGACAAGTCCACATCATCCAGAAAACGAAACAAACCTACTACAGTTCTTGGTTGTTGTTAAATGGGACAATTGTTTCTAGTGAAACAACTGCACAGACAATAGAAAGAATGTATTTTGTGTTATAGAAAAAATAAAAATAATTCTATTATTTATATATTTTTTATTAGATGGAATATTATGAACCATCGTTATCAATTTTTGATGGTACAGTGTAGGGAAAAAGTAGTTATTAAGTTTCACTCCCTCACAAACTCGATGTTAGAAACAGTGCAGAAATAAAAACGATTTAACAATTCAATTCTTTCAAAGCAATAACGATATAATCTATGTCTTCTGTTTTTCTTTCATGGATTCTCTTCTTTTTTTTAAATTTATTTGTGTGCTGTTTTTAACACTGAGTGTCTAACACTTGTTAAACTTCACAATCAAGATCACCTTCCTGATGTATCTTTTAGGTGTTTATTCACAATCATCTTGATTTTTTTAGTTGTTTTTTTTTTTTTCATCACAACTTAAGCGAGGCAACAGGTCTGGTTAGTCACATAAAAGAAACAGACATCTTCATACTGTATTGGGATGATCAATTAAAAAATTGGTAAAAATTGGTAAAAAGGATGATCAATGAATAAGTTACCTCTCTCGTATTTTGATGGTCAACGGTTACTGAAATGGTCTGAATTTTCATAAAACAATCATGAATGCTACTGAACATGAAATTAATTCAGTATAAACTTATGTAAATTGAACCTCTCTGTGAAAACCTATTTGGGATGAGAGTAATTTTTTTAAAAACAGAAGAACTAGCGATAATAAGGAGTACATGGTGAAATTTTCAGCTATCTAGCTCCATTGGTGCTGCCTGTGATACATACATACATACATACACACGGGCAGAGAGAGAGACATAGCCAGTCAGATAGACCAACTTGAAAACTAAAGAAACCTGTGTTGAAAGTTTTTAATTAAGATGAAAGTAAATAGGAGCAAAAAGAAAATAGTCTGTCAATATAACAGGTGATATCTGATTTTGAGTGTCTTGGTTAACCTCTGATGACTACCCAGAACATTTTTTTAACGTAACCCCTGTGCTGGGTTTTTCAATTGAAAAAAATAATGATGAAAATAGAAAGTCTTCATTACATGCTTAAAACAGTTCCATTCTTATACGGATCAACTAATATGTATAACAGAATATCTTGTGCCCCAAAAGTCAGTAGTGAATCAGGAATCTTGTGGTTTGGTTTAATCCACAAATCTCATTCTGTCTTCTAATGTAGTCTTAGGAATATCCTGCTTTGCAGTCTCCTTTAACTCAAAGGATATTTAATATAAAAAAGAAATCAGTTTCTTTGAAATAATATTGATGAGCTTAACTTACATAAATGTTTTTCCTAAATTTTATGTATAGATATCTGTACCTTGCATAAATTAATCACTATAGCCTGCTTGTGTACCAAACTAACACAAAACTAATCTGAAAAATTAGATCTTTCATCTAAAATTATCCAAGAAAAATAGCTCTTTTATCTAACATTATCTAATAAAAATACCAGCACAAGGTCGAACTTTTGATGAGCACACAAATTTCATTTCTTTGAAACAAGATAGTCTGGTGCTTTTTTCACACATGTATAGAATTTTCACTGAAACTCTGACAACCTCTTGTGGGACCCAAGGGTTGTGTGGAACCCTGGTTAAGAATGGCTGTTCTAATAGTTTCAAACTAAAGAATAACATTGATTTAAGCAGTGGCTAATCTCTTACTGCAGGCTCTGGGCAATTTTTATCTAATATTCTGTTTCTGCTGATATATACCAAGTTTAGCTTAATCTCCATCTGCTTGGATAGTTTAATGGTGAGCACGTCTGCCTCACACACACAAGATCTCGGGTTTGAGCCTTAGTATGAGTGAAGACAGGAAAATTCTTCATTTGGACTAACTTCCCTGTGCATTCAGCAGTTATCAGAGTATACTCTAAGCTGTGTGAGGGGAGGTATCCCTTCAGTGAATTTGCATCCTACTCAGGGGTGGCCATAAAAACTTTCAAGAATTAAGTCCTGGTCTTGGCTGAACTTGAAACTTGCAAGGATCACTAAGCTAATGAAAACCAGGAAATAGTCACTGGCTGCTTATACTCTGATGGTTGTTATCTCTCAAGAGATGGATGCTTTAACTTAAGCTTAGTCCAGTACCAGACATCAATAGTGAGGCATTCAGAGAAGCTGTGGCTTGCCATTCTAGCTTGCTAACCATTTTCCTATGTTAGGTACCCATCTGCTTCTTTATCAGGTTTTTACACTATTGTTTGTTCTTACTCTTTGGGGGATCTACATGTATATCAATATATAAATATGTCTATTTAAATGTATTACCTCGTACAGCGTTATTTTTGGTAACATATTGCAACAATCTGTGAAATAAGTTACTAAAAAGTAGCATCTCATGATGTAATATGTTTGAATAGGTTGACAAGATACATAGAGATCAGCTTCAAATCAGGCATTACTTTTGGGAAACCCTGTATAGTCTATATGGTTAGTTTACATTAATCTAAATTGTAATAGTATGTATTTAATTCTCTATTTAGTGATTATGTTACATGCTTAGTAACTTACTTCACAATGACCTACATTACAAAAGCTTATTTTATTATTCGCTGTTAAGTAACTAACATTACACTGCAATTTTCAACAACTTCTACAAGGTCAAATAGGTAAATTTCATTGTGTATCTTGGAAAAAAAATTGTTAAGTCATGGGGTCAATGTTTGGTTTGAGTTATAAATTTTTTGTGTTAGTACACAAGTCCTTGATATAGGATGGTTTGCAATATAAGGTGGGTGAGTTTTTCGTAGAAACATTTTTGCCTATATGGTCGTCCATTCATCTAAAAAAATGCCCAGAAACACAGAATTTCATCAAAAGATTTACTTGATATGTCTAAAATATTAATTTCTTCAATTCACAATCAATTATTATGTCTGAAATTAAGTTATGATGTGGTTGTCTGTCTTGAACCCAACACTTGCATTATGAAGGGAGACTAATGTATTAGGTTATCAATATATAATGATTGATGCTACCCTAGATTATATTATATTTCTCCCTGTGATAACTTTCATAACAACCAATTGTCATTATTTACCTCTGCTGAAGAAGTTGAGAGAGGTATACATATATATTCACTTGTATCTTTCTGTCCACGCAATATCTTCAAAAGTTCTAAGGATGAAGTGATTAAAATTTGGGGGCTGATTGTGGAAGTTTTACACTTACCTCCCCTGCATCGTAGGTATATATAAACCAATTTTTATTTGGTTTTTAGTAACAATGGTGTTGGCGGAGGTATGCACACTTCTTAGTTCACTTATTGTGACCAACATTACAGTGCAAATTTCTATTACTTTAGTCTGTAATGACCGACTCTGTCTACATTAGTATTTAATTTATAGTGACCTAAATCTCATTGGCCTGCATTATTCTTTGGTCTATATTGCAATTATTTTGTCTGACCCTGTATCACTAATATCCAGGGCTGGCGCCTGGGTATTCATTGCTGCAGGCCAGCGAGGGTATTCATCGCTCCAAGCCAGTCCTACAATGTGCCCCCCCCCCAAACCTCAATCTCTCTGACCATCCCCTGCTCTACCGCAACCCCAATCCATTATCCTCTCTGTCCTATGAGTGACCTCACCTGTGAGGCAGAGAAGGATGGGGTGATGTTGAAGCGGGGGAGAGGGTGCAAGTTCCACCTCACCCACAAAGTGTTGTTGCTTCTTGTGAGAATGAAGTTTTCTCATTCTTTTCACAAAACACTTCCAACAAAGTTTTTTCTTTCTCAGCCTCACCATCATCAGTCTTGGTCATTGCTCTCTCTTCGCAAGGTTATAAGTTGGTCAGAATTTGTGTGGTATCCCTAGATATCAGCACTCTTGGTGATCGCCAATATCATATCAATATATTATTAGATACCTAACTGCTATTTGTGATGTCTACCTATAATCTGACATTCATATTACATGGCCGGCCTATCTTAGTTTTCGCAAATGTGTCTTTGAATTTGGTAGTATTTCTTATATGTTCATTAGGCATATACGCTCACTTCATTCCACCACTCTTTAAGTGACTACTGAACTGCAGTGGTATATTTTATAAGACTATTTAGTATATGTATCTTTTGATCGTTAAACTCTTGTCTAAGTTGACTAAGTTGTATTTCCCCCGTAACAAAAACAAGAACAATCCTCACCAAGTTTAGAGGAATAAACTCTTTGCTGTTTGTTGAACACATCATGTTGAATCAAACCTATGTATGAAATTAAATTTTCCTCAACGTTATTTGAAATCACAACCATGTGATTAGAAGGCTACTCTCTTACCAACTGAGCTGAACTGACAAGTCTTATATACCTACAAATTCATTTATTATATATATACTATACAAAAGTTGCAGTAATCATCTTCTGTTGGAATAGAAGTAGGAAAGGAGTTTGACTCTGTAGCCACCTATCTTGTTGATTATTCATTTTTATTGCTTATAGTTGATGAATATTTAGTTGGCCAACTGCTATCATTTGCAATATGATATAGAAAAAAATGTATTTATCCATTGAGGGGTGAGAAGAGATGGATTCATGCCTATTCCAAGGATACTAGTGTGACATGAACACAAATTAAGCAAGAGTTGGACCACGGGTGCTGATTCCATTCTCTGCACCGTTAACTGTTAGGCCACCCATGTCCCTATTCTTATTTCAATGGAGTTATTTTCTTTGCTTTCATTAAGCTATGTAACCTTGTGCAGAATTCTGAATGCAAATAGAATTTTATGCATTCTTTTTATTCAGTAGATATCTAAATGGAATTTTCTGGTATTCTGTTCAGAGCTTATTATATCATTTTACAATGATCGATTTTCAGTTAACTTCTTTTTAAACTTGAGACTTGTACCAATGCCTAAAATGGTTCCAGATAGTCTGTATATATGTGCAAAATTTACTTATAGCTTCCTCTATCTCCAAATAAATGATTATTGGGTCTGCATTTGCTCTCGCTCTGATAATGATGATCGGATTTGGAGCAAACTAGATAAATATATCGGGATCCAGCATCCACCTGCTTCATATTGTGAACCATGCGATAACGGGGGAAGCCTGTCCTAAAAGTCTGATTTGCCAAGGGATGATTTTCAGTTGAACCACATCTTTTTTTAACTTTATCCAGTGCCAAAAACAGTTCCATTAGGCCCTAAATAGGCTTTGTATGTGTGCAAAAGTCACATGCTTTTCCTTTTCACAAAAAAAATTTTGTGATCTGTGTTCACGTTCTAATAATAAAAGTCTTGATTCCATCTACTATGTAATACTAAAAGTCGGATTCGCCAAACCAAATATAGCTTGCATACTCAATGGACCTAAGGGAAACTTTTGAAATTAAATATATATGACACGAGAAGACCAACTAGTATAAGTAAAATTTGAACAAACATGAATCTGCAACTGGTGGATTTGAACTGACAAAAATGCAAAAGTCCTTTTGAGAATTTTAATGACTATAGTAGGCTCTCATAACAGCACTCATTCATGGCACGTGTTCTTGTGGCATGTTTGTTTTTATATTCTCGCAAGACGATTGTCAGAGATTAGTTTACAGCAACAGCACATGAAGTTTTCAGAGCATTATTTTAAAAACTAAAATCGGTAAACCTTTAAAATAATGTGGTCTGAAGTATATAGACTGAGAAAGATGCAATGAAAAGTCATTTTTGTCTGTGCTTTTTAGTATCTCATTATTGACACACTTTGTGTAAAATCCTCCCGTTATAACAGTACATTCATTATTATGACATTCTTAAATCCCCAAGGATTCCGAAATAATGGGAGTTTACTATATCCTGGATATACTTTTGAAAATTAGTGATAACTGCATTATTTATTGGTTGATTATAGTCAAACTAGCTTTACTTTGGATCATACAAAGATATAATTCACCTGCTAAGTTACAATTCAGTGTGGGCATTGGTATTTTCCTCTAATTTTGGTATCTGCAGAAAATCTGGTGATATGATGGCCATAATATGTTGAATGTGCTCTTCCAGTTGATCCTGAGTTTGTGATTTGGTGCAGTACAATTCCATTCCTCCTTTGCCCATCCCTTCTGGAAGAAGGGCTTTGTGCAGGCCATGATTTATAATAGGAAGTAAATTATGACCTATCCTGTATAATAAGGTTTTTCTGTTCTAATGTAGTTCTGCTTTTTTCTTTCTTTTTTTCAGTCCTTCAGATTTTGCTAATCAACTGATGACAACAGCAGTGAATGCTGCATCTCGAGCTGCAGCCCAGGCATATTCCACAGCTAAAGATGTCTTCTTCTCCCTGCAAGCTAGACCAGTGAGTACACACCTTCAAATTAAAATGATTAAAAATTGTGGTTTATGTCATATTCAAACAGTTGTATGTCAACTTCTGACTGACTAATGTTCGGTAGCATATACATTACCATAAGAGCTTAAAACCCATTAATTTTGGATGACAGAAATTTCAGTCATTGCAGCTCTATAACTCAATGGGAATGACAAGTTATTATAAGTTTGCTAAATAGAACACAATATACATGTATGTATCAAGTTCTCCAGACAGGCAAGGCAAGAAGGAGAAGGTAACTGAGCAGACACTTTGCTGGTTAGAGCTAATGACGTAGTAAAAAAAATGTAATGGATGACATTTGTTCCTTTGTTTTTGGAAAGGTAGAAACAAAAAAAAAAAGCTCAAAACCTGGAAGATATGTCCTATCGTTGTCTCCCATTCGCCTCATAGCACGTCACTCTCCAAATCTTGTTATGGTCAGCTATTGGCCAGATTGAGTTGTATCTATACTACCATCATGTAACCTAGATTTAAGTCAATGCATGGCTGTATTTTGGATTAATATTCACTTTTAGATATTATTCTTTGGGAACACTGTATTTCTCGGCATCAAGGACACTATTTTTTCCCTATATAAATCCCCCAAATTGACCCTGCATCCTACAGGTCAACAGTTACTTCTTCATAGGTCTATCCTATTTTCATTCTTAAATTATTTTTTCAAAATTTTGTTAATCAAAATTTAAGTGTATTGTTTAAGCGGAAAATTTCCATTTGAATAATGATTTATTGTCTATAGTTTTAAAAAAGGCCGTGAATATTCCAAGTTGCTATGTTGGAGAAAGGGTTTGTTTACCACCATTAAATTCGGATCGTGCACCTAAAGAAAGCTGTAGAATGGATCAGCCAAAACATTGTTATAACAACACAAACACCAAAAGTATTTCAATCCTCCAAAAAAGTATCTGAAAAATAACTTATTGTTAAGAAAAACTAACTTTTCCTAATCTTTTTTCTTTTAGTTTTTAAGCCTTTCAATCATTCGTGTAATTTTTTGGAATTGGTTTTATAATGTTGGTTTTTAAAAGTAGATTTTTCAATTGATCAGCATTTTGCTGTAATAGAGCAGTATAAATGAAGATGGATTTGATACTCAGCTGCAAAGCTTGTTATAAAATACTTTTATCCTGATGATGACTGTAGAAGGGATTGGCTGAAATGCTGTTGTAGCTACAAAAGCAATAACCACAACCCCAAAATGAGTTCAATAATCCAAATAACTCTTGGAATGAAAATGATAAGATATTTGAGTGTTGGAAAAAAAATCGTAATTTTGTAAACTTTTTATATTTAAGTGTCATCTTCTCTAATAGGCTTATATATTCATAAAAGCAACAAAGAAACCATATTAAAGTCTTTCAGGAATATCTGACAGTTGAATATTTTCTGAGACGAAAGGCTTATTCTTCATTTTACAATTGATGCTATTTACTGAAAGGTAATGAGCAGAATTCGTAACAACAAGCAACTAATGAAAATTTGGGTGAAGGTTAAAAGTAGTCATAAAATGAAAAATTAAGATAATGATTCATAATACTTCAGTTAATAAAAAATAAAAATTGTATATTTGAGTCTGCTTACATTTGTCTCAGATTATATGTCATTGATAAAACAGTAGAGTAATATATAAGAAGACTATTATTCAATTCTAAGTGTATGCTTGAGGAGTCTAATTTTCATAGAGAAGGGAAACTTGAAATTAGACCAAAAAGTCAATGGTGTGTAGTGATAAATCTCTTATAAGATATATCATATTCAGGACTGGTGATGTGGTCCTACTCGATAATAGCACTGTGAGAAACAAGATCTGGTTTAGGTAGAAAAATATTGATTATTGGCATACACACATGTGTGAGAAAATGGCCACCATCTTGGGTCATCCTCTTGTTGTTGGCTAGTTGTTGTCTCAATGTAAATCTGGTAATTACTGAATTATGATTCAATTGGCATCCTTTGAAGTATAGTATTAGCTCTCTATCTTACCAAATTAGCAAAGCCTGACTGAGCTTGGTGTCAGTCATGAGACTTTCCTTTGTCAATTGTTTCTCTTTGTTGGTTTGCCTTTTAATGTTCAGCAGTGATTTTGAAAATGAAAACTTTTCTTATTCTTTCCTTGTATCCTTTACAGATGGACGGCAATGTACAAGTTCCTTATTACCGACAAAGCAGCTCTGGCTATGTGAATGGGAATCAGGGTGCAAACCTTGCATCTGGATCCATATGCAGCACAGCCAGTGTTGGTGTTCCTCAACGCCAGTGGCCCAAACCCCATTTTCAGCATGAGATACGTTCCCCGATGAATCAGCTCATTGAGATGGGCTTTGCTAACCGTGATATCAATCAGAGATTGCTTGACAAACATTGTAACAATGTGGAAAAGGTTGTTCAGGAAATTTTGCAGACGGAAGGGATTATGACGTGGCCCAATACACGCCACTGAGCTGTATGGAAAATCTCAGTTGAGCACAGCACATATCCCTAATAAAATTTCACATTTACCTTACCTTACTGCTAACTTAACCATCTTGGTAAACAAACCAAGATATATATGTATATATATATATATATATACATATACAGTAAGATTGTGAAACTAGAGAATTTGTGGAATCCCTGTAGATTTCAGTAATTACTCTGAAATCCAAAATTGTAGTAATGGGTAACAAGCTTGATTGATACAAGGCCAAGGTAGTGGGGCACCCAGTGAAGATCAAACTCATTACAGCAGTGAGGGTCAGCATCAGAAGCTTGTTAACCATTACTATACTACACACAGTGTGAAAGGATGGATTTCACAAAATCACAGAAATGTTCAGGAATTTCACAAAACTCAAGAGATTTTACGAAATCACTTGTGTCAGAATCTTACTGTAATATATATATGTAGGTATATATATATATATATATATATATATATATATATATATATGTATACATATATGCATTTATGTATATATACATGTGTGAATGTATATATATATATATACTGGTATATATGTGTGTGTATGTATATATATATATATATATATATATACTTGTGTGTATTCATATGTACACACACACATACCTACATATACATTTGTGTATGTATATAGATATATGCACTGGTATGTATGTATATATATATATATATATATGTATATGTGTACACATTTGTGTGTGCTTATATATATATACATACACATATAAACTGAACTCTCTTGATCCTTGCCTTTGGCTTCTCCCTTTTTATTTGTATTCATTTTGTATCTATTGAAAGTCATAACCGAGTTGGGGCTATGATCCAACTATCGGGTTGGGAACCCTTTATTTTTATTTTCCCTTTTTGAGATAAAAGAGAAATATAAACACATACACAGAAAAAAGCAGAAAAATAGAAATACTACCCTGTTCCAATAATAGTTGTTATGTTTATATATGTATTTATATATGCAAATAGAACAACTCTCCTGGGACATAAGTAGTATCTATAGTAATCTTGGTTGTTTAGCCCCCTCCCTTTCTCACTATCTTCTTTTTGGTTTGGATACATATGTTATACACACACACACACACACACACACATATGTGAATGGACGTACCCTTTTTTGGTTTGGGAGATTGGATTTTTTTCCCGATCATCACCTACCCTGATACTTGTCGTATGTTAATATTAGTAGAGGTAGTAGTAGTATTAGGCACTGCTGTCGTCACAGCGTTCATAATCTACCTGCTATTTTTCCCTGTAAGTCTCTCTGGCACAAACTCACACACGCATACACACGTTTCTGTGAAGCCTTTTGCTCCACAGGGAGCATAAGCCATCGACAATCGTCGATGTTTCTGTAACAAACTGGGTTTTCCAATCTAGAGTTGTTTAACCTATCCCAAACCACTTAGCCTCGAGAGAGGTCTTTCGGCACCTGGTACTCCCAGACAGTCACCTATGTAGGTAGTGACCGGGCTCGATGTTGCTTAACTTTGGTAGTCTTACGAGAACCAGTATGCTCAACACGATTCAACCTTACCTACAAACACACACACTCACACACACGTACATGCTATTCTTTCCTTAAACTATGAACTCTTGATGTCATAAGCTGCTTGATACCACTCCTAATAGATAGTGGAACTCTTCTTTGGCAAAAATAAGTTTAAAATTCTTATGACAGATTGAAAAAATTCACCGAAAACTGTGAGGGAAGTAATCTTGATCAGTAGTTATTCCTCTTGATATTAATATTTGAATTTTCTTATATGAATTCAAGGGTCAATTTTTCATTCACTTGCATGCCAACAGAGAGGACACCAAGAGTGATTATGCACAACCCAAACAAAATAAGGCCTCACTACTACCAATACTATGACTATTGTTATTACTCTTACATTTAATATTATTATTAATTATTATTACTATTATTACAATTATGATACTGAATCATTATTATTACTTCCTAATTTAATCCTTACTTACTCAAAAGCCTGTCTGTTGTTGATGGTGTATGTATGCCTGAAAGTGGCAAGCAGAGATTTGATGATGATTGTATTATGTTGAATGGCATTTAATAAAATAATCTTATTGGCATTTTGTTGTGTTTTTTTTTCTTTCTTCATTTATTTCCTCTTTTGTTAGAAACAGTCAACCAAAACTGTCAACACAGTTGTAGTAAAACACGTGTATTTTTGTTATATTTTATCCAACGAAGAATGAGACAATACATGAAAGTTTGAAAGGCGGCTTCTCAAAGAAGTGACGGCACCATATTTTAGAAATACGAAAATAATGCAAAGGAACGAAGTTGATATATTTATACATATGAAACAATGGAGAAAGAAGAGACAAGCCTGATTGTTACAATCTCCAGTGCAAAATAATACTACTGGCTTAAAATTAGGAAAATGATCTAGGACAATATATACAAAATGATTCCTTTTCTTCTTCTTATTGAATGTCTTGTACTTGAAAAGAAAAGAAGGAAATTTAACTGTTATTATTGCTTTCGAAAGTAGTTGGACTAAATGCATAACGGCTGAAAGTCTCAAGTGTTGCTGACAATACATCATCATCATCATCAGTCTTTTAACGTCCGTCATAAGACATAGACCTTCCCCAGGATTCGCCACACTTTTCTATGGTGGGCGTCACGGAGCCAGCATTTTCTAAACCTGTCCAGTTCATCTCTCCATCGTGTATTTTGCCGGTCTCGGTTTTGCATGTGATCTCTGGGGATCCGTGTTGTGAGTTGTGATGTCCATCAGTTGTCTTTCATTCTTGCAACATGACCAGCTCATTGCCATTTGAGTTTTTTAATAGATTCTATGTTGTCTCCGACTCCTGTTTTTCTTCCTTATATACTGAGCACAGTATAAAATAATACATAACCATACTCATAATTTCAAACGGTCAGATGACTTACGTACCCGCACCGATCGACATAATGGTGTCTGGCTATCAGGGTAATGAGCATTCCTCGTGCGAGAAATCGACGCTTTGTCAACTGGAGTAATAGGTCCAGATTCGTCGTGTGCCGTTCTAGTTATCACGAGTTGAGAATGGGTCTTGAATTTCAGACAAGCTGCTATGTAACTGACCAGCTGGAGCTAGATCCCGGGCTGACACCATTGTCTGCCATTACGATGACGAACATGAGTGTAAAGGGGATTAGCTTCAAGGAGTTCTGCCTTTTCAACAATAGTCTCATACTTCGATAGTCTCTCGCAACGCACAGGAAGAAGTGTTCCTGGTGAGGACAATCACGTTTGAACAGAACAGACATGGGATATTGGACTATGATTCACTTGGAGTGACATTAGAAGCCCTGGAAGGTAGAGTGCGCCCAGACTGCAATGCACCCCTGAAGAACACGCTCCCATTGAATTATAGGCAAGTGTTGAGATTTGAGTGCCTGCCGTAACGTACATACTGCTCATCGCCTTGAGATTTACAAGGGGTAATCCGACTAGTGAAAGATCTATGACTACGCGAAACGTTTCTACCATCTGATGACATGAAGGAGGAGCCTCCGTCCGAATGTATGTAATCGAGCATACCAAAGATAGCAATTAGTTTGGTGAAACATTAGATCGCCGTTTAAGACGGCATATTTAGACAACCAAAAAAACGGATGGAAAGCGAGAGATTTCTATTATAGTCAACAGGTATCTATTTGGCAGAGGTGGCAGAGATCCTTCAAAGTCAACACTGTCTCTCGAATTGTACGGTTGCCTTGGCCAAATGTGATATGTCTGGCCAATGAAACGTGGTTTTTTGCAATCTTCACGAATGGGACATGAGGCCGAAACTTTCTCCACGTCCTGAACGGAGAATGGTAGATTCCTGTTCTAACAAAGTTCAGCAATTGCGACCCGCTAGGATGAGAAAAAGAGTCGTGCAACTTAAGTAATACGTCAGGACCAACGGCAGTAAATCCTAGATAATGCATCTGCAGTAATATAATCTTTCCCTTTGCAATATTTTGTATCAAAACCGTTGCAGGCCAGCTCAATTCTCCATCTAAATTTATCCTTTTTAATTTACTAGACTGCCTGGCATTGAACATTAATGCTACTGATCAGAAGATCAGTAAGAAGGGTAAAGTAACGTCCAGCTAGGTAGTGCCTCTCTCTTATTGCATATGACTCCTTTTCTACTGCAAAGTGTTTTTAATGTCCTTGAAAAGTAAGCCACTGGTGCATCAGCCCAATTTAATATGACAGCGCTAGTGCAATCAGAACCATCCTCCTCTAACGTAAAAGGGGTGGTCTCGTCAACAGATTGCACCACGGTATTTTCTATTCCGGTTTTCAAGCATTCAAATGCCATCTTAGTTTGTGGGAAGTTCTCGGCTTGCACAAGAGGAGCGACCTTTTTGGAATAATTTCCAATCTATTGAGAATTGTATGAGAATGTACCCATAACTCGAGGAAGAGAATTCATATCCTGGGTGAGAGGAAATTCTTTAAAAGGCCGAAGTCTCTCGGGGAGAGGGGGTTAATTTTGCCCTCAGATATCGTATAACCCAGATGGTTCACTGACGTATTCGAAAAAGAGCATCTGTCACGATTATACGTGGTGGTGAATGCCCTTACGCTGGCCACGGCAACAGCCGTCCCTGTACAGACCTAACACATCACAAGTTTTCTCCTTGTCTCGGAGTTCGAGGTTTTTGCGACATAGGAGAATAGACTTGGAGGCAACAAGCATCTGATGTGGTGTTACGCTCTTCAACATACTCAGTTTTACTCACAGCTGGGGGAGGATTCGGATTCATACCTTTCCCATGGGCATTAGTATCAGTCTCTATCTCAGACAGAGTTTGAACTCGGCTCGCCCAATCCATTTTCAGCGATGTTAACTGATCAGCCACCGGCAGTTCCTTCATGATTATTGATCGTATTGAATTTCTCTGCAGCCTCGGCAACCACCTGAGATTATAGCCGAGCTCTCCCTTACCCCCCCCCCCAAATTGTAATGTTGTCAATGTAGGCAAACATATCTGACAGCAAGCAATAAACCCATCTAGTAAGAGCCATAAACAGGTAACACCTTTGATTATCCCAAACGGGATCCTGCAGGCTGGTACAGCTGGTCACAATCCTCTGACCTTCTTCCAATTTAATCTTATCCAACGTGGTAGACTTTGCCAAATCTCCAGATGTAGCTGCTATCACCGCAAGAGTAGAAGCCTGGACTGCTGCAAATGTTCCCGGCTTTGCCGAACGATATTCTTCTCTATATCTATTACACGTAACTTCTCGTTTTTGTCGAAGGTGCCCGTTGATCCCACAACACTTCTGGTCCTTAAAAACAGCAGCCAACGTTCGGTCTTCAGTTTGGTCACCGGCGTTACTACAAGAAGAGAATGTTGCACTTGAGATTGTTTGGGGCACAGTGTACGTCTCTGAATTCTTCTGGGCCTCTTCGAGAGCCCTTGCTTGGTCGAAGTCCGTGGAAAGATCGAGTCTCGTTTTCAAGTAGCCAATGACGAATAGTGTTTTACAAGAGTCCACTTATGAAGGCATCTCATACTACCCCCTCTGTTTATATACTCAGCGGTGAATTATTGTTGCAACCCTTGCACAGATACCTCAGTTCCTGAAGATAATCATCCAACGTCTCCGATTTTTGACAGTGTGTGGCTCTTCGTGCCCAGCGTACACTTGATTTTTGGGTTTATAAATTCGAATTCCGTGGAGTATCGATCGTATGGACACTTAAAAATTTATTCATACACAGAAGGAGCAATATAGTTAACTAAAATGCTCTTTTTATCTGGGGAATGCTGTTGGGTGTTTCGAAGGGAATTACAGAACGTAGCGTACTAATGGTTCCAGTCTTTCGTTGCAGAGTTAGAGCTGGGGCTAGTTTCAAATCTCTCAGGTTGCAAGAATTTATCCACGTTTATAAGTATTTCCTTGGATAAATTTTAGTAAAACTCAAGTGTTTTGCAAACACTGAGGAAATCATCATCATCATCATCATCATCATCATCATCATCATCATTTTAACATCCGTCGTTGGACATAGACCTTCCCCAGTATATGCTACATTTCTCTGTCATGGGCGTCGCAGAGCCAGTATTTTCTAAATAAGTCTAGTTCATCTCTTCATCGTGTATTTTGCCGGCCTCGGTTTCGCATGTGATCTCTTGGGATCCATGCCGTGAGATGTGATTTCCACCGGTTGTCTTTCATTCTTGCAACATGACCAGCCCATTGCCATTTGAGTTTTCTGATAGATTCTATGATGTCACGGACTCCTGTTTTCCTCCTGATATGTTGTGCTGTCTTGGAAGTTATTTGAAAGTTCACGAAGTTTGAAAGGCGGCTTCTCACAGAACTGATAGCGCCATATTTTGAAATACGAAAATAATGCTAACGAAAGGAAACAAGTTGTTATATTCAAACACACTAAACAATGAAGAAAGGGGAGGTAAGAATGGTCGCTACGATAGGTTTCTTCAGTTTTTAAGTTGGCTTGACTGTATTACTTATGTGTGCAGACTACACTGATGGAGGATGATGGCTGAAAATCTCAACATTTACTCCTTATTATGTTTGGAAAGAACGTTTTTTGTTCTTTTAAAATTCCTTCCAAAATAGGTTTTTAGTACGAGTTCAATTTACGATGTATGTTTATGCTAAATTAGTTTCTTGTTTGTGTCTGGCTGTGTTCACCCTTGGTTTCGTTTTAAAATTAGACATTTTGATATCCAACAAAGGGCGAGAGAAGTAAATTATTCATTCATCACGCCCGACCGGGCATATTGTCAAAAGACGTTGGTCATGTGGATATTTTTATTTAGTGACTAACCAGACCTGTTTTGTTTTGGATTACCCAGACTAAATCTCCTAAAAAGAAGAGTATACAACCAATGCATTCTCCCGATAGTCACTTATGGAGCTGGAACATGGAACCTAACCAAGAGACAGACCTAAAAACAGAGAAGTATGCAACGTGCGCATGAGAGAATCATGTTCAACCTTACATGGAGAGACCACAAGACAGTACAGTATATAAGAAAGAAAACGAGAGTCTGTGACATCATAGAAACTATTAAAAACTCAGATGGCAATGGGGAAGCCATTTTGCAAGAATGAAAGACAACCAACATGGATCCCCAGAGATCACATGGAATACCGAGGTCGACGGAACACAAGATGGAGAGATGAACAAGACGGATTCAGGAAATACTGGCTCTGCGACGCCCATGATAGAAAATTGTGGCGAATCCTGGGGAAGGTCTATGTCCAACGACGGACGTTAAAAGACTGATGATGATGATGAGGATTTTCTCATTATTTGCAAAACACTCGAGTCTCACTACAATTTATCCAACAAGGGAACACTATTCATCATCATCATCATCATCAGTCTTTTAGCGTCCGTCGTTGGACATAGACCTTCCCCAGGATTCGCCACAATTTTCTATCATGGGCGTCACGGAGCCAGTACTTCCTGAACTTGTCTAGCTCGTCTCTCCATCTAACATTTTGCCGGCCTCGGTTGCGCATTTGGTCTCGGGGAACCCATATGCGCAATCGAGGCCGGCAAAATGTTAGATTGTGGATAAATTATTGCGACCTGAGACATTCAAAACTAGCCCCAGCTCGATCTCTGCAACGAAAGACTACTGATGATGATGATGATGATGATGATGATGATGAAGACAATTTTCCTCCAAAATAATTGTCAAAATTTTACACTGGCTGAAGATTACTTTTTTTCGTCGGCCAATCCTAGATAGGAGGAAGTTGATACGTGCTTAGACACAAATCCTGAAACCTGTCTATGACTTCTAAATGAAGTGTATATCTTATACTAAGTATAAAGTATCAAATAAAAAGAAAGTATAAATAACGACAAAAATATACGTAACCGCAAAAGTTTATCTCTGTATAGGCATGGTTGACAAGCCAACAGACTCGTTGTGAGCAAGGCAAGGCATATCAATATTACGAGTATTAATCACCGCCGCTCACAATCGACTGGTTTAAACACTGTTGCTCGGTTTATGTTATTCATGTGTTCTGACATTTACATCTATCTATCTATCTGGACTTTGCCTAACCCTGACCGTTCATATCAGAGATTAGAAAAATTACAATCACACTCCCCTCAATGAGTAGGGAAAATGATATTTTTGTTTTCGGAACCTCCCCCGAGACATAAATAAGGTGAAATTGTTGAGATTTTCGGCCCTCTAGCCCTACTGGTACGGCATTTGCGCGTGATATATGTATGCATAGGCGCCTACATTACATTCAAAATTGAAGGAACCTTTGTTGACCGTTTTAGACACAGTTATGGTTGACAGTTGTCAACAGACGGTGTCTTTGATTAAGATAAAGTCTTGTTATTATAAGATTTACTGGCAGAACTCTTACAACATATCACATTTAACATGCCTTTTGTCACTTAATCATATATATATATATATATATATATATATATATATATATATATATATATATATATATGTATATATATATATATATATATATATATATTGAGGATTCTGGTTGAATGGAACACCGATTACAAGAATAAACCTGTTCAAGAGGAACATCCGCTTATAGGGATCAACATTTGTGGTCTTGATGTTTCTCACTTGCATGGAATTCAGTTTTTTTCTCTGTATGATGTTTAAGTGCTAGATGCATTGACAAGGAAGGAGATTATGTTGAAAAAATATTTGTTCCTAGACTAATCAGAGTTTCAGATCCTCATTTAATGAGTATGACAGATCCATTTTTATAACAAAGAGAAAATCTCAATATTCCTAAAAGATTTGACTTTACATAAGGAGTATTTTTTCTTTTGACTTTAAATTCCGTTTTATTAATTCTTTTTCCTATATTTCTATTTGTATTTGGAAAGTCTTACTGTCTCAAACCAGGGCATGGGTGTGAAATCTTTGTCTCCATAAGGAATCCCATCTTTGACCGAGAAAAGCATGAGTTCCTTGTTTTGGCAGTGTAAACATCGCTGAATTAGAGCGAAGACGCTATTCCAAGCCATTTTCGACTATTTTAAGCATCTATTGGGCGCCTGTTTGGCTATTTAAAAAAAAAATTAGCGCTCTTTGGGGGTCAAACTTGCACTAATAATTTTTTTCTAGAGTTGGCAATAGTCTGGGCAATTTCTTTCTGTTTACACCCATGTCAGGGTTGCCAGATGTCTTTTGCCACACAAGACCAAATTTATAGAGTCTTTGGACCAAATCAAATAGCTTCAATGCCGAAATAATCAACTTAAAATCCACCATTAGACTCAATTTCTTTGGCCTTGGAACCAAATTTAGTAGCTTCCCTATCAAAAAATTAATCAAATAATTTAAAATCCACCATCAGACCAAATTTGTATGGTCTTAGGACCAAATTAAGTAGCTCCAGAACCAAAATAATCGAATAAATTAAAATCCATTATCAGCCTAAGCTTGCAAGAGAAATGGATTGAAACATATATTTTGAAAATCTATTGTTTATTCATATCTATGTCGTATCATATCATCTGTAAGCGGTTGTTATCCTTTGTAAATTTTCTTTAGTACCAAATAGCTTTGTTCAGTACCAGATTTGCCCAACTTCGTTTTTAAAAAATACCAAATGGTAACTCACTCAGACACATGACTGGCACCCCTAGCACTTGGCATCCTGAGTGACTGCCGATATTGCCAGTACCTTGAGACAGCCCCAGCGAAACCATGATAGAAGTAAAAATTTCAATAAATATGAAACTGATAATTAGTTGTGACGCAATCAATCTTAGTATCACTTTCCCCTTACCGGTGGCTAATTTTAGCTTTTCACAGCCTTCTCTCTTACGGTAACTCTCATGAGCAGCCATTGGTTTACTCTCAGGCAGACTATCACTAACATCAGTTAGTGTAAAAAAAGTGGGGTTTTATCAACAAGATTGAATTTTGATATACGATAAGCCTGCCATATTATTGCTTCAAGGGAATCCTGCACAGGACCGTACTGACGTCAGTACAAACAGCGCCTTTGAAAAAAACAGTTTAATATTTTCCATTATTGCTGGTAAAGTAGTAAAACGTCTCGACTAATCTTGTTTGAGGATTCATTATGTTATAAAGAGATATATAATTGATCCATTATAGACTTTATGTTGAATTAAACATCATGAGTTCATGAATATCTAATTTTTATTTTGTGTTGAATGATAATAACAACAACAACAACAACAACAACAATAATAATAATAATAATAATGATATTGATAATAATAATGATATTGATAATAATAATAATAATAAGAAGAAGACCTGAGGAGACCTACTGTCACTCAGCCTTCAGCGATGACCACCGGATAACGTGTGAAACTGTAAACCACAGTATTGCTGTGGACTATGAGAGTTTGGAGAGGAGGACTGGAGACTTGAGGAAACTTGGTGTCACTCAAGCTCCAGCAGTAACCACCAGGCAACTGGTGTGAAATTGCAGATGATGATGATGATGATGATAATAATAATAATAACAACAACAACAATTCATGCCTTTCTCAAGGGCGTTAGTGCGGAGTGAAATCGGATTAACCCAGTTGGAATCTGAACCAGACTCTCTGTTTTCTGTGCTGCTAACCGCTCGGCCACCAGCACCTCCGCTTCTTATAAAAAAAAATTATCAAGAAGATTAAATTTTGTTATACGATAAGCTTGTTATATGATTGCTTTAAGGGAACCCTGCCTGTGCCCCTGGGGAGGGTTGCACATTTATGATATATGCTTACTACCAGTGGTAGGGAACCCTCTCCTCGAGTGATAGTCTACAAGTCTCGCAAGACATTTCTTATATTGAAGTCCTCGTTTAGTGTTACATTCCAGCATTAAGCAACTTAATAGGTTAGTCTCAGGAAGATTAGCCTAAAAATGTCCATGTAAAAGTGATGAATCGCTCAACCATGAAGAATACGTGTAGAAGATCTAGTCATAATCAACAGAAGCTCTATTATTACCAAACACAAGACTTCTTAAAGGTATAAGACCATCTCCAAAGACCTTGGTATCCCTGTTTCAACAGGACGTTACTAAGAAGTATACAAAGCTTGACGTTGCCGAGAACCTCACAGGACTTGGGAAGAAAGAGGAAAATCGACGAGAGATTTCTTTGAAAGTTGGTGCGTACTGTGAAAAAAAAAGAGGGCCGCTTAAAAATAAAACCCTGGGATTATCTGGAGTCATCGTTTCCGTTCCAATACGTACTTTCACTAAACCAGGGTTTTCTACACCTATTTTTCGTATCGGTCCAATTTATTTACTTTGTGAAGCAATCGCAACCCCTTATCATAAAGAAGCTGAAATGATATTTTGCTTACGTCGTTTATTTGACGTGAGCGTTGTGCTTGATATTTTGCGACTAGATTTTCGATATTCGGATCGATATTTGTGAGTTTTAGTCTTATGTCTCTTTGCACGCATGAAAAATGAACATTTTCAAGTCACCAAGTTGGAGTACCTTATTTGTTCTCTCAATCGCCATTAAACAAAGAAAAGAAAACAACGTCAATTTTGAAGAAAATCCATTTGTATATGATTATTGCCTCACTCAGCCCTGATCTTCACTGCCTTGAGGGCGATATCACCCTCGTTGAGAACGACTGCGCTAAACCAATAAAGGCTTTGTGGAGCAAAGGCCAAGAGGGATCCCACTCCTGAAAGACATAATAAGGAATGACTGATCTTTGGCAAAGAATACCTGGACAAACTACAATCTGTCTGTGCAAATCTGTTCAGTAAAACCAAAATAAAGCATTACAGCAGTGCAACCCATCGATTTCACGAAATCAAAATTATAAGGAAAGAACTAACCACCAACAAGCATGGTGGAGGAATCATGATATGGTGAGCCGCTTTGCTGCCTCTGGTACTGGAGGCCTTGACTACATCGAAAAAAATCAAGGAATTAGAGGATTGCCAAGGCGTTTTTACAGCAAAATGTAATATCCAGTCTAAGAAAGCTAAGTTTGGTTCGAAGATCATGGCTTCTCAAATAGGATAATGAGTCCTGATCCCAATCCCATTGAATATTTTCTAAGGAAGCAGGCATCTACCATTGGGGAAATCCTGCTAACAATCAAGAGCTTAAGCACATTCCAATCGAAGAATTGAATATGAACAACAAGCTGACAGGTGCAAGACGCCTGTCAGTTGGTAGTTTCTGGTAGCTTATAAATGGCTACATTTTTTTTTCAGTTTCTGGTAGCTTACAGAGAAATGTATGGAGACAGTAATCGTTGCCAAAAGATGTGCAGACGAATATCAAAGAAGGATGCCTTTTCACAGTCCAAGTCATATTTCCAATTTTTCATGTCAAATTACTACATTCAGGTTGAAGAATAATATTTTCTTGTAAAAGTACTCTGGATACCCTACTGAAATTATTTTTATTATACAAATTTGGTAGATTTCAATCATTTTGTGCAGGTTGTACAAAATATTCGTAATAATGACATTAACTAAATATGTTTTTAAATCCTTGAAACTGTTACATATTGGGAAATAGTTGACTGAAATAACGAAAATTTTTGGAAGAAAGTTTATATATATATATATATATATATATATATATATATATATATATATATATATGTATGATTTAATGACAATATTGGAATATTATACTTTCTTTTATATTCTATTTCCAGGACGCACTTCGATGTTTAGCATCTTTTTAATACTTTGCTGATTTTTTAGTTAGATTGCGTTCCTTATTGTCATAGGAACCTTGCAATGTTCATCTTAATATGAAATCTTTGCAAGATTTTATTGTTAATCTGTTGTCAATCTTTAGTTAGTTTGTTCTTTCATTCAGTTTTTCTTCACGATATCATCTCCCAATATTGTCATTAAATCGTATATTATTGGAAAACACTCTTTTCTCTATTACACACACGCACACACACACACACACACACACACACACACACACACACACATATATATATATATATATATATATATATAAAAATCAATGAATGAATGAATGAATGGCGTGGTTTCGCAGACGGAGATTGTTGGGAGAGATTGTCACAGCTGTAAGACCTTCAAGCTTGAGCAATAGATTTTTAAGATGTGATCAGCTTGTGCAAGGTCAACCCCACCCTTTGAACCAGGGTTAGCATCCTATGGTTCACCGAGATATCACGGATAGGGGCAGGATTCCAAGGTCGTAGGTTTGACAGGAGTGTTCTGACAGATATGCGCTTACTGTAGGGGTCAATCACCCCTTTGTGAAAGTATTCCAAAGCCTGCACAATCTGCAGTTGATAGATGCTGAGCTGGCTATGGAGTTCTATTGTCCCTCTGATGGAGAATCGGGACAGTACGTCTATCTGCAACTTTGATTTAGTATGATAGTATGTCTGTCTGCCTGCAATATATATATATACCCTTTTACTAAAATGCTGACACTTGTAGGTAGGATCTGAGCATAACTACATGTGTCAACCATATCGAAGGATATATTTCTTTATGTACAAGTTATCGAACTTTTTATTACTACGTACTCGTTCGCAGCGTTCAACAGTGTTGGTGTACCCATTGCGAAGAATATAGTGTAAAATGTATGGATGCTATAGAAGAGACAATCGACATGTATTTGTTAGTAATTTGATTGAACTACCGTAGCCACCAAAGGCAGCGCATTGTTACTACCTTTCTATATGCCGGGCTGTTCGAGCGTCCCAAGCCATACCGTTTTGTCTCCAGACTTGAAAATCAACATCTGTACTCCACCAAAGCCCCTTCTAAAATGCTTTGATTCTTGAGGAAAAAAAGAACCCTTTTTTTTAACTTTTTCGGGGCCTTATTCTGACAGGTATAGTTTATCAATGATTAGAACTGTAGAAGTTTATTTAAAAAAAAACTCCATTTTAGAAATTTTCCATTGAAAAATGTCAGTGATGTCATAAACAGAATGTATTCTGACCATATTTGACGCAACAGTTGCCCAATTACTAACTGTGATGGCGAATCTAATCTGATATTACATTTTTTTATGTATGGATGAGCTTGGCTCTTTGTAAAAAATAACTATGTATTATGTAACTCAACTCTAGGTACAGTTTCAGAGAGACACGTCTGCATTTCATTCTCGATTGTCAGTCTTGCACGAAATTTGTTTTATACTGAAAAGAAAAGCCCACCCAGAGCATCCAAGTTAGTCGAACGCGTACAGATGTACGAGCAAGCTAGACAATTTTACGCTATGATCCTTCTGGTTTACGCTGGGCTTCCGACCGTATTTCAGGTTTACAAGACACGAGATGCGTTAAGTTGCTGCGATCACTTCGAAATTCCAACTCGCGTACCCCGGTAATTTCTTTGCGTACCCCTATTTGAGAATCCCCCGTCTTAGTGTTTCTTCGTCGTAATCTCTTTTTTTTTTCTTTTTCGCTTTTCATATCTCTGCACACCCCATCGCCCTGTATAAACTTTTATTCTTCCGTTGTCCCTCGGATACAACAAAGATGATGTTGTTTGATGTTAATGAGCGAAAAAGGCTTTTTGAAATTGTGCCTTTTGCTTTGATCAAAAGGTTTTTTTTAAAGGAAGGACGTCATTGAAGAGTCCAAAGGGAAAAGGGAGGAAACGGAGGTTTGAGTGTTGGGGGTGATCTTGAAGGGTCTAAAGAGGAGCAGTTCTAACCCCTACCCTCGCGAAAATAGGGATTGTTCTCTTGACCGAATGACTCACAGCAACTGCAAGGAGGAGTGAAGTCGGTAGGACCCCGAATTCTTCGTCCTTTGGTTATAACGAAACACAAACTAAAATGGTGACCCCCCTTAAAAAAGCAGGGACAGAGGGAAAAAATTGGGGTGATGGAAGAAAAAAAAACAAAACCGCATAGACGCACACATACACACCTACACATACTCATATGCGCATATACAATCACACTCAGACAGACGTATATATTAATCCGAAAAAATATTTATTCCAACAGTGCTCAATACTGCAGAGTTATGACAGTACATCGACTAGATACTTATATATATATATATATATATATATATATATATATATATATATATACTTAATTTTCAATTGTCGATTGACTTAAACAAAACATTTTCAAGAGAAAAACTGCTGTCTAACTACACATTACACACACACAAAAACAAACACACACGCACACACACACACACATACACATATATATAGAGAGAGATAGATAGATAGATAGATAGATAGATATAAATATATACAAGATAATATAAAACATTGTAAGTAGAATTGCGAATTGAGTGATTTTTCTGACTCGACACAAGTTAGTTGCAAATGTCCTACACTACAATAAATTGAATAACCTCTATTTATGTACCTGTGCCTACGGTAAAGTCGGTTTCATTTAATGTTGTTTCAGGAACCCCACCACTACGTTAATGGGGCTGGATAAGTTGGTGTATTCAAATATCAGACACCGGAAGCTTTGTTGCCGTTTCCGCTTTAGACACACAACGTACTCGCGCACACAAAACACTCGCACACTTAAAAGCACATCCTCTTTTAGATCTTTTGTTTTTCTTCCTTCTTTTTTTTTGTTTTTGATTTTCACTTTTCCTTTTGTCTTTGGCTTTGATTCTCCCTACCTATCTCAGTGGTTCTTAACCTGGGGGCCAGGCCTCCCCCAAGTGGTGCGTAAGGCAATTTTTGCAGGTGTGAGAAGAAGGGAGCAAACAAGGAAGCAATTCTTCTGTTCCCAACTACAGCAATACTTTGAATAATGCAGTTTTTATTAGTGCGGGGTTTGATGTAGTACAGCTATAGTAGTGCTGTACAAATTAATTTAACTAAGAATAAACTGAAAACACACACACAAAAAACATTAAATTATGAACAGCTCAGTTTTGAAAAATGCACACAAATTTTGTAACAAATAAAGCGCACTATTCAAGATATTGCGAGGTAGGAATCTCATCCCTACTCCATGTGAAGACAAAATTCAAAATTCGGTTGGAACTTCAACGTGATATTCGGGACAATTCATAATGTTCCTGGTGCCCAAGGCAAGCTGAATTTCTACGCCCTTCAGGGCCTGACTAAACTTGCTGTTGGTCATGATAATTTCCTTTGCCAGTAGTTTCTTATATTGGGGCGGCACAGCTGACCTATTGTTCATTTTGTAATCAAGCAAATTTGGGGCACATAACACCTTAATACATTTAGAAGAATTGATATTCGGATGATCAAGGCAGCCATTTTGGAAAATGTCCGCCTTTGGATACTAGCAGAGAACATTTCTGCAAGCCCAAGTAGCCGTTTCCATGTTTTCAGCATCATAATTATTGTCAAATTCCCGTCCAAGTCAGGAGTTGACTTTGTTTTTCAACCGCAACCAGAACAAGAACAATTCTCACCAAATTTAGGAGAGCAAATTCGTCACTGTTTGTTTGTGCTGTCTTGGCGATATGTAAAATGAACATTCCCTGAACGTGATCTGAAATCACGACCAACTGATAGGCAGGCTGCTCTCCTACAGACTGAGCTTAATTGACAAGTTTTACATTATATATCTACCAAAACTCATGTTAGAAATACGCAAGGTCTTGCTTCCTTCTAATAAATAAATACATTTATAAAGTTGACATTTCCCTACCGAGATTTGAAAGCATGACCGGGCCGGATCTTTTACCAAATGAGCAAAACTGACAGATCACAAATATCTACGAATTTATTTTTTACGTATACAATACAAAAGTTCCATCAATCATCTTCAGTCGGAATAGATAAAGGAGTGGGGTTTGATCCTACAGCAGTTAGGCTTGTTTACACACAAACGAGAACGAAAATATGGTTTATTACAATGTAAAGCAATATCAAATGAAAGAAAACACAATAAAACAGTGAGCTTGTCTCTAGGCGTTACAGAGATACCTTTATTAAACCGTAGCAGTAGCCAGTACTGATAGGTATTAACATACGCCATGTGAAAATGTCTGGTGAATGTACTGAAGCCATTAAGTGTACTACCTGGTAATTAAGTTGAAAAGACTGGAGTAATTGCTGGATAGTATTTGAACCGTTCTAGGTACATATCTTGACCATGTTAATTCTTCATCAAGGCAATACAACAACGGATCATTGCATGGCACTTTAATGTTTTGGGTAAACAAGCGTAAAGGAGAGATCTTAGAGTCAGCTGACACATTCACCCTCACAGAAGTAGAAGCCTGTGCACTGGAGTGCGGCCTTCTTTCATCTGAAACTTTACCTGTAACTACTCTTGCAGCTACAAGAAATCAGCTCGTGGCAGTATTTTAATGCTTGTGGTAAGATCGTCTAGTGAGGCTCATACATTCTTTTTGTTTCCGCCCCGCCCCGTCACATGATGATGGCTGCACACGGTCTTGTACCAGTGTCTTCTCCCAGGCGTGACCATTTTGGTAGACCATTTTCTTAACGTGCTCCACCGGAACCGCTAGGATGGGCATGATTTACTCCACCGAGTTTTTTCCCCTCTGTGGAACGGGCATGGTCCGCCTTGGTGCAGGTGCTAGCTCCACCGAAAAAAGTATGACAAAGCACTCAATGAAATTCATGGCATCATCCGGGATCTCTTATGGTCAGCCATTTAGCGCCTGTCGTTGGACTTGGATCCTCCCCAGGATTCGCCAGACCTCTCTATCATGGGCGTCGCGGAGCCAATACTTTATGAACTTGTCTAGTTCGTTGCAACATCTCATATTTTGCCGGCCACAGTTCCGCATATGAGCTCTCTAAAACAATGCTGTGAGTCGTGATGTCTAGTGGTTGTCTGGTATTCTTGCAACTTGACCAGCACATTGCCATTTTAGTTTTTTCATGGATTCTATGATGTGCCTAACTCTTGTCTTTTCTCTAATATACTCTGCTGTTCTGTGATCTCTCCATGTGATGCTGAGCATGATCCTCTCATTATCACGTTGCCTGGTATTCAGAAAGTCAATATAATGGTTAGGTTCCATGTTTCAGCTCCATAGATGACTGTTGGGAGGATGCAGTTGTTTTAGGCTTTTCTTTTGAAAGCTAGTGGGATTTCCTTGTTCTTAAAAGTTGACTTGGCTCTACCGAAGGCTTGCCATCCTTATGTGATTTCTCGCTTGGTTTCTCCTGCTTTTGAATGTTTCATGGAGATTCGTTGCCCTAGGTAAATGTAGTGGTCTACCTTTTTCAGGCCTGCATCTTCGATTTACATTTTCATGTCATTGTCCTCAACGAGTTTGTTGTACATGACATTTGTTCTACTGAGGACCTATTTTCTTGCTCTCTTCGTTCAGTTCGTCTAACATTACTTGGCAGATCGTAAAAAGGATGATGTCGTCAGCAAATTCAAGATTACTTATTTTGATGATCAATTTCGTCTACCACCAAGATATTGAATTTTTTTAGGGTAGAAAATGGCTAAAACTGAGCGGAGAAATAATGGAGTACAAGTAAAGTCAGATGGCAGCGATAATAAAAACCGAAACCTTGTGTATATTTGCAGGGTTTCAAATGCAGTTGACATCAAAATACAACCGACAGTAATGTTTCCAGCCCCCAAACCCTACTCTCAGAATGTCACTATATTTGTTATCATTTGAGTGATGGAAATTTTGATGTATATTTCAAAATTAATCCTACTCGTGATATTATAGAGCACATGCATGTTGGAACCTCTAAACAAAAACTGTTAGTCTGAGCGGGAAAGTAGCGTAGATCTAATCAAAGGGAACATTTGTTGTGGCATCGGTTGGCCAATCACAGAGACTCTTAAAAAGTAGTATGGTCCGTTTAGCCAATCAACGGGAAACTCAGGAATAGCTGTCTCTTCTCATTGGTTGGCTTTTCAAACAAAGAAGCACTGAGTCTAGATGGAAGCAGGAGAGAGATTTGGATCGTAAAAATCGGTCGGCGAGATAAGATGCTATCATATCCAGGACCGTCCCAGCAGCCGGTGAGTTGGAGAGCAGAAGAGGAACTAGCTATCGAGTCATTGTCAAATTAAGAATAAATAATAGAAACGGATATGCAATGCTTTTCTCAGTTTTATCAATTGTTCATTTAGTTCGACGATTCTGCTTTTCTCTCAAGTTTGAACCCTTCATTCCCTCTCAGATTTTACAAGCTTTTTTGGTATGTTGTTCACTGGTTTTGTTTTTCGTCAAACATCCGTCAGACTGAAAGACATCACGTTTAAGTGAAATAACTCTCTATGACAGAGCCAATTTTTGTTTCTTTCTCATCTACATTCATATAGAGTTGTTTGCTACACAAGGACAAACACACACAACACACATACACAGCACACACACGCACTTAAACACGCGTACACACGAGAAATATATTTTCATATGTCATCATCATCATCATCATCAGTCTTTTAACATCCCTCGTTGGACATAGACCTTCCCCAGGATTTGCCACACTTCCCTATCATAGGCGTCACGGGGCCAGTACTTCCTGAACTTGTCTAGCTCGTCTCTCCATCTAACATTTTGCCAGCCTCGGTTGCGCATACTCTGGTATGTATACTCATCCAGCCCCTGGATCCTTCCTGTGTACCTGAAAATATAAAATGTGTCAACTGCCAGGATGGTGGAGGAGGGTCCCTTCCAGGCTGCACACCCCCAGTGCATTCAAAGTGATAGGGCCAGGTTCACTGCGTGATGCCTGTGACGTTTCAAAAGGAGAAATATTGGCTTAACTGTACGCGTGTGGCTACCCACATTAAACTTGACTGTGTGACATATTTGTCCTCTTCAGGAAGCGAATAAATTCCAGACTCAGCGAGTACAAAAAGTGTCAAAAAGTTTATTTCAACATCCTTATACAGGCTCAAAATGGGACAGAATTTTGACCAAAGATTTCTGATTTCTGTAAATAATCCTTCAATGCCTAATTTTGTTTCAGTATATTTCTCTTTTTAGATTATTTTTTTTTTGTTATTTTAATCCTTGGACCGAATTTCGCCAATTTTAAGGTTGTATGAGGATGTTAAAATAAACTTTTTTTAAATGTATCAGATACTTTTTGCGCTTACTTTAGCTGGGATGGGCGTGCTTTTTTTGTGCGTATTGGCGTCGATGTGAACTTGAGAAGCAAAGTTAATATACTCACAGAATGACACATCATATCCTGTCACTTCCTGGTTTTCGAGTAACGGCGAGACTGAACGACAAGGCGTCTCTCTCACCGCCCTCTCTCTCTTTCTGGTTTCACATATAGACGCATACATAGAGACGACCACATTCGGCAAACATGGGTGAAGTAATTTTTCGTTATTACGGCACCGGGGGGAGGGGATTTACCGTTATAACGGGTGGAGTTTATACGAAGTTTATTGATAATGAGAAACCAAAACGTACAGACAAAAGAGACCTTTTTTCATGAACCTTTCACAGTGTAATATCCGATATACAGGTTACTGTTCTGCAGATAAGAAAGGATGAACCGGAAGGTTTTCAAAATGGTCTTCATGTGCTGTTGCTGCAAACTAATCTCCAACATAAACTTTGCGAGAATATAAAAACAAATGTGCCGTTAGAATACACACACACACACTTATCGAATGTTATCGAATAGAACCGTTCTAGCAGGTGCTGTTGATACGAGTATGTCATTGAATAATGTCATCAGAACAAATGCTGTTGAAACGCGTGTATCATGAAAATAGTGCCGGTTAGAACGAGTTTGTCATCAAATATTGCTGTTAGAACGATAGCTGTTACTTGCATCGAAATACATACGAGATACGCCCAGAGTATAAAAATAAACCTGTGAGAGGCGCACATACGTCAATGAAGATGCCAGGAAAAAATCGGTCAAAAAAAATTTGATGTCAAAAATTATTGAAACAAGATTTAAAGGACAAGGTAATTGTAATTATAGAAGTTTATGGAAGACCATTAACGAAATATCGAATTGAAATTAAAAAGGTGGGAATTAATCAAAGTGACAAGTTTTAATTATAGTGACAAGTTTTACTAATGATAATAGTATTTTAAAAATCAGAAGGTTTGGTTTTATACGTCATTTAAAATGGACCGAATCTTCCATTCCAGACCGAATTCTTTTTTCACACCTTCATAGATATAACTTGCAAGGCAAGCACAAGCAATTTTTACAAATGATCGTATTTTAAAAATGAGAAAAAATGATCTCAGAAGGTTTGGTTTTATAAGTCATTTAAAAGGGACCGAATCTTCCGGACCGAATTTTTTTTTCTACACCTTCATAGATATAACTTACAAGACGAGCACAAAAGAACACACACGCGCCCTCCACCTTGTATCCACTGATATCACATCTTGTGATTTGTTTCAGCTTGTTCTTTGTCTATCTATTTATTCTTTAATGGGATGGGATGCACAAGGCACATCTCGAACATCCCTACTCCCCCCACACACGCACGTATACGACACACCGCTTCTCCAAAAACAGACCACATCACCAATACAAGTATGAATCTATTGTTTTTTTGTTTTTTTATTACTTTTACCCACCCACGCTTCCACGTATCTGAAAGACCCACCCAGAATTAGTCACAACAGATGGCCAACGTCATTAAAAAAAAAGAAGCCCTAAGAGTTAGAAAAAAAAATCATGCTGTCACAATTGAAACAGACACTACTAATCGCTGGCAACAGCAAACGATACCGTCACGACAGATTTACTCCAGCGAATTCATTTAGAAAAGATGCATCATCATCATCATCATCATCATCATCGTCATCATCATCAATCCTCCGCTGGACAAAGGCGTTTCCCAGGTCCCTCCGTGTCGACATTTTGACGGTGCCAATCTTACCAGCGAATACTATTATCTCATCTCTCCATTCCTATCTGACCTTCTCTCCCTGTGACTGCCATTTCTTCGGGCACAATACAATCCGTCTTCAGTAGCATTCGTTATTGGTTGAGTCCCAGTTTTGACAACTCGTACGTCATAGCTGGTATTATGAATCGATTGTGCACTTTACGTTCTAAGCAAGGTACTTTTCAATGTCTCCATGTTTTCCTCAATGCTTTGCAATCAATCGCTACTCGCAAGTAAAGCATAACCAAACTATACCAAAAACCTAAAAAGTTAACAACTATAAGAATAAATACAACAAATACTTGAGACAGACATAAAAAACAATTGTTGTTGCCAAAATAATGAATCACGGTAGAGAGTCCAATAAATCAATTTTTTTCTTCGTTGCTTTTTAAAGGAGGTATCGGATTATGGGGTGCCGTATCAGAGGAGTTACCGGATTAAAGGAGTTGCCAGATGAAAGGGATTGGCGGATAAACTAGAGGTAATGACTTCATGGCTGCGAAACTAAAGTTAATGCCTACAGGATCACAATCGAAAGTAAGCATAAGTCACAGTGGCGTAAAAACAGAACAAAATTTTAAAAACATGATTTAGGTAATGGAAACGAAGCCGAAGGAGAACATTACGTAAGGAAAGTTATATGTTGGAAAGAAAAAAATCGATTTCCAGGTATATGGTGAACCGCTGACGCGATTCATAAACCACTAACGCGATTCACAACAGCAAAAATCTTTTGAAGTAAATAACTGCGACAGAGGGGAGATAAAAGTACAAATATTTGCATAATTTCTTTACTAGGGAAAATTTTCATGTGGTTTCATGGTTTAAATCGTTATACGTCGTTTTAATTTACTTTCATCGTTTTTCTATGATTTTAAAGGCGTCAAATCGTTAAACATCCACCATCTCAGCAATGAGTATTTGGATGACATCTATCCCAGTTTGTTTATCATTTTGACCCACCAGACTGTTTATATTTGTCTCAGTTTCGAAGTGTCCATTTCAGTTCCTCCTTCTTTTATCGACCCTTGGGCTGGGATGAGAGTGTGGTAACTGATCCTCAGCCGTGTTCTCGTTTTCTGACGAGACATGGTATACACGAGATGAGATTGACCGTGGGGATTCCAACCACAAGGCAGTGCTTGTCCGTTGCTTTGTAAAAGGAGGTTTGGGAGTGGTCCTAATGCCCTCGTGATACTTGACGTGGGGACTTGGTATTTTTCATCCTTCACATACGGATATGAATGCTCCCATTAAACCGAACTTGTGTCACATTCTGCCCCCGTTAGAAGGCGGATAAATATCTATCTCAGTCTATTGATTACTCTCTATCTATGCATGTTTGTGAAAGTACAGTGTCTACCATAAATGAGTACACCCCTTCAACTTCGTAAAAACATTAAAGTTAATTTTCGACTGAACCAAACATAGCAAGATTCCCAGTAGAACATTACACAATCGAAACGAATGATATCGGTTTTTATTTATGACCAAACTCCACTGCATTGAAATTCTGCTGCCGAAAATATGTTGCCGTCCAAAAATGAGTACTCACAACCGAACAGAAATTAGTAGGGAATTACCTTCTATGAAAAGGAGGTAAGGTGTAATCATTTATGGGTGAAACTGTATCTATTTATGCATGCCGATATGGATGTATGTGTAAAATGCTGATTGTTCGTATGTTAGAGACCGTTCGTATGTTGGAACCATCACCCAAAACTATCAAAATAAGTTTCTCTACGTTTACATGCTGGCCTTTTTTTAGTGATCACTGCCACCAAAAGGTGAGAGAAGTCACATATTCATTGATCACCTTTTTTCCAATTTTTCGATTGATCACCCCCAACACAGAATGATGTCAAAAGACATGACAGTTTCTATTGAGTGAATAACCATACCTGTTTGTTTTTAATTTTCATATAAGCCTCATTCGTCAGGCTTGTATGGGGCGAAATTAGGCACTCAGTTCCGCCTCAAATTAAGTTGGTAAATGGATAACTTTGATTTTTAAGGGCAGAAAAATTAATGAAATATCAATAATACCAACATTGAAGATCATATTTAATTGTTTTGACCCGAGAGGAAACATTACGTAAGTGACTTCGATGTGGATAGTCAAATTGCATTGGGCACACACCAGTTCTAGCAAGATGATTGAAGTTAAGCAACCTCGAACCTGGTGAGTACCTAGTTGGGGGATCGTCTGGGAATACAAACTGTCGTAAGCCTCGCCATACCAAAAACTTTGAAAATTGCACCCAGTGCCTCTCCGCTGAAAACTAGTATTGCTTTCGTACCAGTGATAGGGGGGCGTACCCCTATCTACAGAGGATAGTAGCAAAAAGAAAGCGGAGTTTTCAGGTCGCCTCCCAAAATTTAGCATTAACCTACATAGCAAAAATGAATTCCCTCACAAAAAAGAAGAAAAAACACAAGCTTTTTCTTGACTTAATAAAGAGTGACCATATCACACCATTCCAAAGTAATAAGAAAGGTTAAAAAGTTGGAAAATGGATCTAAAATGAACTGAATGAAATGATCCATGACAGTGTCGTACCCTGCACCTTTCAGTAAACTGTATCTAAGTTTAGAGAGTTGGGATAAGAAGCCTTACAGCATCCCCCATATTCATTTCTCATGGCACAAAAATGGAGAAATATATAGGTAATAAAAGGTTCAATAATAGGGAAGCCATAATTCGTGCTTTTAGTGGACCACTGAACCTAAGTGATTTAATAGAGATGCAACATAATCGTTGGTGAAGACTTATTACTTCAAATGGGCCATGTTTTAATTAAATAATTTCTGTTTACTGCTGTTTATATTGTCCTTCAGCTAACTATACGAAAACGACATTTCAAGAGAAACAAATAAAGACCATATGTATTAGTAGCGATCACAACTACCTTGTTTATGTCCGAGGACAGAGTGGACAAAGGTAATACATGTTAGTTACACATAGGGCTGGCTCAAGGAACAGCCCAGAGTGCCGAGTGCTAAGGGCACCAAGTGCTCGGGGGCGCCGGTCATGTGTTTGAGACAGTAGGACTTTCCAGATACAAATGGAGAAATCATACGATAGCACAGTGTATGAGAGAAAAGACAGGGGTCCGAGATATCATAGAAACCATTAGAAAACTCAAATGGCCATTAGCTAGTCAGGATGTCAGACAACCACTGGACATCACGACTCATAACTTGGATCCCCAGAGATCATCTGCGAAACTTCGACCTGAAAAATATAAGATGGCGAGACGAAATAGAAAAGTTCAGAAAGTACTGGCTCCGCAACGCCAATGATAGAGAGGTTTTGGCGAATCCAGGGAAATGTCCAAAAACTGACGTTAGAAGGTTGCTGTTGTCACTGCTGCTGATGAAGATGATTTTATAGTAAAAGAATCGAAAAGAGAGAGAGAGAGAGAGAGAGAGAGAGAGAGAGAGAGAGAGAGAGAAAGAGAGAGAGAGAGAGTTATAAGTTTTTTATAATTTGAAATTATACGCACACACATACACACACAATGCAAAAAGAGAGACAGAAAGGGAAACAGAGAAAGAGAAAGAGAAAGAGCGAGAAGTAGTAGTATTGGAAGATAACCAATTTTAACCGATTCTATTAGGCTTGCTAGTATGAAATTAGTACTACCTACCTACTTTGAAATTTGATAAAAGCTATTGCCGGTCATGTCATGGAACGGTAGCGAGCATTTAATCATAGAGAGACGTAAACATATTTTTTTAAATATTCTTATAACCGGTTTTATCAATATATATATGGTTTAACTTCGTTTAATTACGTGGTGGGTGGTATGTAGCAAGTTATAGTTCTGCAGCTAAAGTATATATATATATATATATGTATATATATATATATATATATATATATATATATATATATATATATATATATATATATATATATATATATATATATATATGTTACTGTGTATACGTATGTGTATATATAAATATATATATGTGTATGTGTATATATAAATGTATATCTATATATATGTTGATTTGTCCATATATGCATGTATACACAAATATTTGTATATATGTAGACATATATATGCATGCATTTAAATATATATGTGCATAATATATCTATCTATCTATCTATCTATCTATCTATATATATATATATATATACATACATACATATATATATATATATATATATATATATATATATATATATAGAGAGAGAGAGAGAGAGAGAGAGAGAGAGTCACTCAATAGACACCGTTTCGTGACAACATCTCTCGACAGAATGTGTTGCGGGAGATCAATTAAGAAATCGGAAAAAGGGGTGATCAGTTGATGATTTACTTATCCTGCCTTTGGTTGGACAGGCATGAATGCTTTTAGACACGGAGGGATCGATTCAATATAAAGTTACATTGCAAACTTAACCATTGGTGCAGTCTGTGTTAGTGATAGATTCATAGCCATCCAAACAAACTTAAGAAAGCCCTGCTGATGTCGACTACGTTGATTCAAAGGGGTTTTCGGTCAAAGGGGGTTTCGGTCAAAGGGGGTTTCGGACAATTGAACTTCTGGGTTGTTGTTTGTGTTGTTAACATGACATTCCGGTCGATCCATTCTACGTCCTTCCTCAGGTGTGTTATCCAAATGTAATGGCAGTGAACAGAAAACTTTCTCTTCAATGGCAGCAGCACTTAACGTAAGATTCTGGTGTTTTCTTTCCAATTCCTTGTTAGACCTGGATTCCCATACCATGTCCCAGTCGATGTGGCTTCCCAAAAACTCTTTGAATGTTAGTAACCGTCAACCAAAACTGCCACCAAAACAGTCAACGTATGTATGTATGTATGTATGTATGTATGTATGTATGAATCATACGCATAAGCCGCGCAAACTGAGCTATAGGACCGAAAATTCAAACACGTTTCTCCCTTATTATGTCTAGAAAAAACATTTTTTTGTTATTTTAAAATCACACCCATGCGTCATAAAGGCTAGCGTGTCCCCGACATAACTAATGACATCACCCTTCCGGTGCTCCGAGCTAAAAATAACTATCTCTTTTAGACATTTAAAAAAAAGAAATTAAATATGCACCAATTTCCCCAATAATATGATTTCATTACAACGTCTTTGAGAAAAAAATGTAAGTATACGATAATACGAAGTATTGTGAGAGGAATAACGAATTAAGTGATTTCCTGACTGATAAATTTGTGGCGAAATTCATTCACACACCGAAAGAATATCCTCATCAGCCTTTTAGTATCCTTCCCCAAGATTCACCACATCTTTCTATCATGGGCGTCGCGGAACCAGTACTTTTCTGCATTTGTCTTGCTCGTCACGACATCTTACTCTCTTTTGGCCTCAATTTTGCATATGATCTCTAGGGATCAGTTTTGGGAATCAAACATTCCTGTAACATGTCAGCCCATTGCCATTTGAGTTTTTTAATGGTTTCCACGATATCTTGGATTCCTATTTTTTTTCTCTTATATACTGTCTACTGTATGATCTCTTCATGTGAAATTGAGCTCGTTTCTTTCACGTGCACGTTGCATGCTTCTCAGTTTTAGGATCAGTCTTTTGGTTCAGTTCTTTGTCTCTGCTCCATAAGTGATTATTGGGAGGATGATTGAAAACCCTATTTATTCATCCCTTCCAACGGAGCTAAAGAGGAATATGTACTCTGCCACGACTGCGTGCCTCTCTATCCATACGATATGTCCAAGAGTTCTCAATGAATTTCAGTGAAATCTCGTGGAAGGTTGGCAATGGGGTGAGGAAGGGTTATATAAATTTGGGGTCAGATCCAGGAATATTTTTTGATTGATAGATATTTCTCTCCGTTTTTTTTAATACATTTATGCATTTCCTCAAGACTATCCACACAATGAAATTCAATGCTTTTTCGTGGAAAAAAGGGCAACGGTGTAATGGAGAAGTGATTGAATTTCGGAGCACATCCAGGATTGTTTTGATTGAGTTAATGTACAGTGTTGGCAGAGGTATGCACCCCCGGGTACTTTTTAGTATAATTGTGTCTATGTCAGAATCATTTTCGCTTTTATTTAAAGTCGAGATTTTCAGGAAACTAACCACAGCCTCAAAAGGGAGGTTGGTGGATTCAAAAGATTTCTTCTAAGCACTTTAGCGAAAATGTCAAATAATCTTAGCAACTTAAAATGTGACTCATCTGATAAAGACCTTTGCTTTCAAAAACGCACAAAAGCTCCTTCATTCTCCACTAAGATAAAATAAATAGATTAATAATAGGCGGGGCATCATAGCATTTTCCTTCTGTTTACGAGGATTGTTCAGAAAGTATTCATCCATTCAATATTAATGAAAAAAGTAGCCAACCAAGGGCAACCACACCTAGGTCACATTTAAAGTACCCTGCTTTCTGCCACACACACTTATCCCAGCGTTCCTTCTGCTTCTGCCTGCAAAGTCCCATTTTTAGATTGACCCTCGGCTTCTCCGGCACGTTCTCCTAATCTTAGCCATTGTCTGAAATCTCCCCCTTTCAACGGTGGAAAACAGAAGTTGCAGAGAGTGAAATCTAGATTGTGGAACTACGTGATGCGAAGTTCTGCAAAAAAAAAAAAAAAAGAATAAAAAATCTTGCACGAGAGATGAAGAATGGCTTGCAGGCTTATTGTGAATGCAACGGTCACACAGTGTGTGTGCTCACTAGATGATATATAATTGCCGACTGAGTAACCCCAGGTAATAGTGTCTGATTGGTTTTTAAGTTACATCGATTCTCGAGATATTCGAAATGGCTGGATGCTTTCTGGATAGACCTTGCATCACTGTTTGAAAACAAGGTAGCATCATTCTGATTTACGACGTTAGCAATTATATGCAACTCAACTGAGGCTGGAGAGTGCAGCAGTCGAAACATTATGATAAAGACCAGAAGGTCAAGGACACTGACTCGATAGAATCAATGTGTAACAAACTAGAAAGCATCTAGAGAACGCATACCTTTACCAACACTGCCAGGGGGGGGGAGTGATTGTGCATGGATCCGCCCCAAATCTAATCACTTCTTCCGTATCCTATGATCCACCCTTTCACAAAAGTACTTTCGGAGATATCAAGTGGATAGACTTCAAATACTGATGATATCATGTGGTATGGACGTATAATTACGATGTAGGGAGAATAATTATGCATAGATTCGCCTTAAAATTCGATTATTCATTTTATGCATTATTGTCCATCATTCTGAAAAATTAAATCAAAATTCATTGAGAACTTCTGGAGATATTGTGTGCACAATCATGAGCGTATACTTCAGATATCCGAGGAAAAAAAACGGAAAAATATCTCTCAATCGAAAAGATGTACCCGGATCAGACCCCAAAATTTCAACCAACCGTTACTCACCCTATTTCCCTACCCTCCGCAAAATCCCATTGAAATTCATTGAGTGCTTTTGCAGATATCGTGTGGGCAGACGAACGGAAAGAGTGGGAGAGGGAGAGATGCATACATATACCTCTCCAACTTCGTCGGCAGAGGTAGATGCAGTGTCTATAGTTTGCCTCACAATGAGGTTGTCTAAAGAGTAGGAGGGACGTGTTGTTTAAAGAGTGGGAGGAACGTGTTTGTACGCCTCTTATGTCACTGAGTGCAAAGTAATCAGGCAAGCAAATAAAAAAATCATTTTAAAGTCTCAATGGGTGTTTCTTGAAAAGTGCCAGATTTAGACTAGATTCGTCATGATTGAGTCGTAAGTTTTTTTCCCTCCAATCTTCCACTTGGTATTCGTAGTGTTGTAGGCGTGGAGGTGAAGACGACAGTCGCGTTATTTCGCCCGGTAGTTTTTTAAAAAGTTTTTTTTTTACCCTCCTTTATTTTACGCGAACAGTTTATAATCCACTTCCGGTTTGCTAGGCCTGTCAGAGCTCCACCAGATCCCTGTTAACCGTACATTTTGGGAATACAATCCCCACTGTGTATGTTGCCACTCTCTCACAATGTTGAACGAGAAGTTGAATTTTACTGGTTTGTCCATCTCCTGGATTGGTTTCCAACCACGTCCGAAAAGCCCAAACCGCCCTGCTATTTTCACTCTAGCTGGTGGCAAAGAGATTGATTCATGCATTGCCAAAGTTCATTAGTGTGCCAACTGTACGTCACCTATCTAAGATAAAGCCTGTTACCTACTCTATAAACTCTTCATGTTCTCTGTGCTTTAGTAATAGTAGTAGTAGTAGTAGTAGTAGCAGCAGTAAGTGACCTTATGGTGGCCACGGCAATAGTTGCCCTTGTCCAACATGTGAAATAGGTTTAGAGGCGTCAAGCACCCAAAGTGGCGTCACTCATTTCCCCATACTTTGTTATTGACTCTTTTATTGTATCGCGGATCCAGACAAATTAAATTATTTCTTTTTGTATGAATCACATTTTATAAATATCTTGGGGATATGTTTTCCTATTTAGCCAGTTTCACCTTTCTTGGAATATTTATACTTGACACACTGTCAATATTAGCGGAGGACTCTTCACCACGGAGTCAGAGCAGAAATCTTGAGGCCCCGTGCATCTGCAGTACTTGGGCTGCCTCAGAGGTAACGAACAACAAATAATAAACCCCCCAAAATATCTGACATGAAAAAAAAAAGGCCCTTAGATTTTAAACGTAGTATGGTTGAGGAACTTATATCGTCTATCTAATTCCAGTCTGTATTGATTGTGGACCATTTTCAGGGTTGGGCGTTGTCTTTTCTCTGTCTGTGCCTGAACCCTAACCCTGATTGTTCGTCTGGTGGTGTCTTTGTGAACTTGAATGCCTCTTCCTGCTTCAAGACGAGCCATACACTTATAGGGAATTTACTGCAGCAATCTGATAACTACCCTCTAGTTAAGATCAGACATCTTCTTCGGTCTAATATCGCTGTTATTAGCCTCATAACTTTTAGGATCATGCAAAAAGAAAATTCATAGCCATCTGACTTCGATTGATTCGCTCAGCAATTTAACGTCGCGATCGGCCCTGATCGATATAAGTTCTACGATACCATCACGTTTGAAATCAAGCAGCTTTGTTCCTTTCCTCATATTATGTAGACTTGACATTGTTTCTAACAACGGAAACCGATAAATTGAAATTGAAGTTTAAAGTTTTCCCATGATGAACTTCAGTAAAACAAATGTCATGTACAACGAACATGTAGAGGACAAAGATACGAAATCAGAATTGAAGCCGTAGAAAGTGAATCACTACATCTACCTAGGACAATGAATCTCCATTAAATTCTCAAAAGAAGAAGAAATCAAGCGAATAATCGCTCTTGACTGGCAGGCTTTTGGTTGGGCAAGCTAAACCTTCAAGAACAAGAAAATCTCATTAGTCTTAAAAAGAAAAGTATACAGCCAATGCACCCCTTGATAATCAGCTATGGAGGTGAAACATGGAAACTAACCAAGAGAATGGCTCTCAAACTGAGAAGCATGCAACGTGCACATGAAAGAATCATGTTCAACCTCACATGGAGAGATCACAAGACAGTGCAATATATAAAGGAAAAAAAAACAGGAGCCCAAGACATCACAGAACCAATTAGGAAATTTGGATAGCAATGGGCTGGCTATGTTGCAAAAATGGCAGACAGCCCATAGACATTGCGACTCACTACATGGATATCCAGGACACATGCGTATACAAAATGGAGAGACGAACTCGACAAGTTCAGAAAGTATTGGCTCCACAGCGCCAAAGATAGAAAGATGAGGCGAATCCTGAGAGAGGTTTATGTCCAACGATGGACGATAAAAGACGATGGATGGGGTAATGTCATTTCTTAAATGGTGTAATGCCAGTCTTGCAAACCATTACCACTGGTGTGAGTTCAAACATCACTGGGTGCTGAACAATTGTAGCTTTTTGCCAGACTAATTTAAACTCATATTTCGCTACACGAATGACTGATCGGTGTGAAAGTGATAGCTCCGTGTTCATAGTATTCAAGCTTAGTCCAGTACATTGCTAAAAGAAGAGAAACAGGGGAACAGGAGTGTGTTACGCTAATCTTCCGAGTTGAGCGAGTGCCTAACATACGGAATCTTGGCTTTTAACTAGGCTCGACCTCTGTCTTTCTCTCCCTTTATGTGCCATGTCCCGTTCAGGACGTGGCCTATCATTGCTCTTCACAGTTTCCTTTCTCTTATCGCTTTCAACATTTCTTGCTTCCCTACACTTTCTGGTATACGAAGGCCCCTCTCTTCGTGTTCCATGTCCCTTCAAGACACAGACGATCAAGGCTCTCCAGAGTTGCCTTCATTGTGTCGCTTTCAGTATTTCCTGCTTCTTTACGCCTTGTGGCATTCGTTCTGCCCTCTACGTGCTCACACTTGTTAAGTAGATTACCCGCTGTCTACCTCTGCTTCTGTTGCCTTCGATGCGCCCAGTAGGAGTCAAGTTCTTCAAGTCTTCCTTCCATCATCGAGTGCCTCCTGAATTCCAACTGTCTCTATCTGATTGTTAGCACGAATTTTCTTTGTGGCCCCCACTCTCCTTGAAGCTTCCTCATTTGTAACATGTTCTGTCCGTGATATTCTCAACTGACTCTGGCATTCAGTGCAAAAACATTTCCGATGCATTTCAAAAAGTTCATTCTAACGCCCTTATAAAGCTTTAAAATTGACCGACTTGCGAGCTAAGATAAAAAACCCTGAGAAGTTGCATAATAATAATAATAATAGGTGAAAGAGATGAGACAGTAAACCACATAACTAGTGAATGTAGCCAACTCGCCCAGAAGGAGTATAAGCATAGACACGATAGAGTAGCAACGATGATACACTGGGAACTAAGTAAACAAATGGGATTCAACCATGGGGAAAAGTGGTATCAGCACAAGCCAGAGGCAGTTTTGGAGAATGACAACCACAAACTACTGTGGGACTTTGACATCCAAACTGACCACCTCATCCAGGCAAGAAGGCCGGACTTAGTAATAGTAGACAAAAAAAGGAGGGCCTGCCAAATAGTAGACGTTGCTGTACCTGCAGACCATAGAGTAAAAAAGAAGGAGGGTGAGAAAAGGGAAAAATACCAGGACCTAGCAAGGGAGTTAAAGAAAATGTGGAACATGAAAACCAGGGTAGTACCGGTCATAGTGGGCGCACTAGGAACTGTCCCCAAAACGCTGAGGGAGAGACTGGAGGAGATCGGGATTAGGGGGAGGATAGAGACCGTACAGACCACAGCACTGCTGGGCACTGGACGGATACTGAGGAAGGTGCTAGAGATATAAGGACTGCAACGAAGCGTAGCTCTGTCATGATATGCGAAAGAGAGAGGAGACGTTAGCTGAAGACCTGGGGAGACTTATTGTCACTCAGCCTTCAGCGATAACCACTGGGCAACCGGTGTGAAACTGTAAATCGCAGAATTACTGCGATCTATGAGTACGAGGAGAGGAGGGCTGGAGACTTGAGGAGACTTGCTGTCACTCAAACTCCAGCGGTTACCACCAGGCAACTGGTGTGAGATTCCGAAATAATAATAATAATAAAAATAATAATAATGAACTACATTTGTATCGAATATTGTTCAATATTATTTTGATTTTTGTATTTTTGTGTTTTAATTTTGTCGGATGTACATTTGTTTGTATGTTCCAGCACTTCTGGCCATACTGTTTTGTCTGTAGACTTGGAAATTGGCATCAGTACGCCACTAAAACCCCTCAAAAATGTTTTTATTTCATTTTTGGATCCTTTTGGGGCTTTACTCTGTCGGGGTCAATGATAACATCTAAATTCTCCAGAGTCTAGATTTTTTTTTTTTTACTCAATGTTAAATGTTTTCCAGTGGAAAATGCCAGTGATCATGCGGAGAGATCACAAGGCTGCACAATATCTAAAAAACATACAGGGATAGGAGATATCATAAAAAAAACATTAGAAAACTTGGATGGCGATGGGCTGGATAGGTTGCAAAAATATCAGACAACCACCACGACTCTGCACGTAGATACCCTAAGATCAAATGCGAAAATGTGGCCGGCAAAAGAAGAAATGGCATGACGAATTACATAAAATAAGAAAGTATTGGCTCCGCGACGCCCACAATAGAGAGATCTGGTGAATCTTGGGGAGGTCCATGTCCGATGACGGGCGCTAAAAGGCTGCTCCTGATGATGAGATAGGGATTGTTTCTCTTGGACAAAGTATCTCGTGGCGTGGAAATATTGTAAGCATTATGTTGATACAGTAAGATAAACAACGTCCCCAGCCCCCGGCCTGTCCTTACCCCCGTCCTTCCACCGATTACACTTTATATTGAAAAAGGTGGCTGTAGAAGGGGTTTCTGAGAATTGGATCGCAACACACTGAGAGCGCACAGAGATCGAGGTGGAGGAGAGAGAAGAAGTGTAGGGAACGCAGGAAAAGTAAAGGCACAAAGCACAGATATATCGCTAGAGGGGAACGGCTGAATTCAACCGTCGAGTAAAGACGAAAGGTGCGAAAGTAAAATGAGGTGGAATTGAACCCGCTTTCGAGTCTCTGTGAGCGGAATATTTGGTTCAATGCCAAGGATGACCACTTCAGGCAACTCACATGAGATTTTTTTTTATCCCAGATACACAGTGCTTAAGTATACCTTCAGCAAAGCATCAGATATTTTACTAGTTGAGATTTAGTTTAAAAGGCATACCCGTTATATGATTCATAGTAAAATGGCCTATCTAACGCCTCAACAAACAATGACTAAGTATTAGATGGATGGCCGTCAAACCATTTTTTTTCTTCTGTCTATTTATTACTGTTTTATAACAAGGTAACATTATTCTGACTTGTGCGTTGATGATCTTCATTCAAACACTTTCTACTTTACTCAACTGAGCTTAACTTAAGTGGTTCAGAGTCAGAAGAGCAAGTAGACTCGTTGAAGAATGAAGATGAAAGAAAACACACTTGACATTGGCCACACACATACATGACTGTAATCTTTCAAGAAGGAGAAAAAATTAAATGGCCCGTTAAATATCTTACAACCAACACACACACACACACACACACATACACAAACACACACATATATATATATATATATACACTAATGATTTACACATACACAAACACAAACATACACTCCCACATCTACGTTTAAGAAACTACTAATGAACTAATGATTTACACTCACACATGGATATATGTGTAGCAACCCATAAACATATATTTATAATTGTATTCATTTATGTGTTGAGAAAGAACTAATGATTTACACACATATGTAGCAACCTATACACACACACAAATTCATATATATATACATATATATATATATATATATATATATATATATATATATATATATATATATAAGATGTTACTATATACATATATACATATATACATGTGTGTATGTATTATTTATAATAAACAATAATAAATCTCACTCGCAATGATAATGAAAATGTTTTATGCACACGTGCATATATATATATATATATATATATATATATATATATATATATATATATATATATGTGTGTGTGTGTGTGTGTGTGTGTGTGTGTGTGTGGTACCCCAAAAAGTTATTTGAAAAAATATTTAATCAAGTTTTACCAGTTGAAACTCTAGTCTTCTCCTAAGTATTCTCTTCTTGACCTAATGCACTTGTCCCAATATTTTTCTGTTGATTGAAACATTTGTAGAACTGTTCAATTCTGATTCTTCCAAGGACTTAAACGTTTTCTTTTGTCTCAATCGTTGACGTTAGCGACACATTTCCTCTTCAGGTCAGGTTTCATGGTCCTAGGTCTGGTAACCCAATACAGGATTTTCCGTGCCCGGTACCGGATCATTGGGGTACCCATCACGGATGAAACAGAGCCAACCCCTCTCCAGGTTTCTTCAGTCCTACTCTTTACGCTTAGTGCTTAGCATTGAGTACTATTTCTAAGTCTGCAGTATAACTCGGCCAACCGAATCGGCAACGATCATCCTACAACTGAGCCTCAGAGATTGGTTTAAAAAATCGAAAAAGTCACGTGGGGCCATATTGGTTGAGTAAGGTGAAGGGGGGGGGGTAAACTTTTTTTTCGGTCAAAAACTCCTTGACGGGGGGCGTTGTCGTAATCCCCGCTACATCACATCTTTGGTCGTTTTTTCCCTGTACACTCTCACACGATCTTCTGAAAATTCCTTCTGGAAGATCCCATTTACATGAAAGAAAACAAATCAACACGACCTTGACATTGACGCAACTTCTCGGGTTCTGATGAATTTAGCGTTTCCCATTGGCTTAATACTTGTTCCGTCTCCTGGTCGCAACGGTAGCACCAAAAACTCACCCCCGCTCACAACTTGGGAAAGATCTCAAACTTGTCCCTTCAAATCATGGCACACATTCAAACGAATGAAAAAATCCTCTGTGATCAAACGAGGCTAAAATTTTGCATTTCATCTTCAAATCTTCTGTTGACATTCACAGGCATGAACTCCAAGACGAACCAAACACCACAGATATCTTATCCATGGTCCGACGGCGATCTTCATTGACTGCATGATGAACCCTCTCAAGATTTTTGTCGTATGTTTGGGTTGTTGGTAATCCAGGTCGTGGTTGATCATCAAATGACATGAAGTTTGGAATGCGAATACCACTCGTACATTCGTGTTTTTCAAGAAGCTTTTTCCTTAAAAAAACAAAACATCTCGAAGCATCACATCAGTTTCAGCAACAGCTTTACCCTAAACAAAAGAAAACTTCATTCATGGTCTCTTCTTTCTTTAACGGCCACAGCGAAAATCGTCAAACACAGAAACACGCCAGGTGGCAGACAGGCTCAGAATAGTGTTGACTCATGACACCAAGCAGTGCAATTTGCAAGTACAATTAGTTCGCATGCCACCTTCGAATTCAGAGTTTTGGTGGTCAGACTGGGCCCCCTCTTTTATTTTCTAAAAAAAAAAAAAAATAGATCACCCAAACGCTGCCCCACCTACCCACGAATGGAAGATTAAAAAAAGATTAAACAGTTGACACATCCAAGTGGTAACACATCGAATTTCAATGAGTGGCCAGATGTTTCTCTCCGCATCTAGGACATCTGGAGAATCCATTCTGCTAAATGAATCGATCAATTCCGTGCTGGTGGGCATAGGTGTCCGCTGCTACCTTTCCAGGGGGTTAGGGGTGGCAAAGGATATATTTCGAATATATCTTAGTGGCAACCCTGTTTGGTCTTCCACCCTTGGACAAGTTGCTGCACTTGTTTTAAGCAGTCACTGATCATAGTGACCCTTTGATCTTCGGCCTCGATAAGGTTCCAATTTTCAAACACCCTCACGCTTGGTAAGAAGCCCTGGTCCCTTGTGAAGGAACGCTCTGTTTGCACTCCAAGCTAGGCCCCCTGAGAGGGGAGTGCATTTGGTGCAATGGAACGAGGTCTGATGGGTTGAGGTGAGTGGTGGGCCAAGGAAGAGAACTCAAGAGTTACTTTTGCGGAGAGCTGTGGGTATCGATACTTCTCAAGTCAATAGATTATATCCATTAATGAAATAGGTTGACAGCATTATAAAACAGGATTGTAGTAGATGAGAGCAAGATAACTAAAAGACGAGGGCGTTTGTGCACTGTCTATGAGGGATGAAGCACGAGGGAAAACCGCCTTATAAATTTATTCCCGGTACTTCTTCTCTAAGTACCAACGGAAGAACAGTATCTTTTGATCACGAAAGCTCATTTGCGAAACTTGTCGGTTTACCAATGGTATAAATATCTCCGCGTGGGTGTCCTTTGGGGTTAACATATAATGATGTCATCCTATACATCTACATTCTATCCAATAGTTTAGCTCACAAACTCTCTCTCTCTCTCTCTCACACTCACACATATGTATTATGTGTAAATATTTTTTCAATGGTTTATTGTAGATCTATAACCGCTCTACTGATAGTGTCGAGCATTGTCTTTGAACAGAGATATACTTGATACATTAATACATATTCATACGCTTGTTGTATATTTATCATTGTTCTCTGTGTTATATATATATATATATATATATATATATATATATATATATATATATATATATATAAATAATGGTAATTCAAAAAGTGATAAAATAAACTAGAATTACTACGTCACTTATGACAATAGGTTAATCCAAGAAACATTTGTTGGGTAATATCACTGCCAGATTTTCAATATTTTTCTCAACGTTATACGCTTAATATATCGAATACCGTATATTTTAATTTAAGTAAATAATTGAATCAAAACATTCAACTGATCTTCTTTTTTCATGAGAATAACTTCAATTTAGAATAAAGTAGTATTTTAGCGCATCACCAACGGGCTGTTTAGCAAGATGGTAAGAGCGACGCTTCGTTAAAGCGGCTACCTATCGGTCGCAGGTTCGATTCCTACATTATATACATATACACACACACATATATATATATATATATATATATATATATATATATATATATATATATATATCTTTCTAATGCGACTTGCTTCGGTAGCAGCCTACTTAATGATGTGAAATAACGACCCAAGAGTTATGATAAAAAACAGAAATGTCTTTTAATAACTCAACAGCAACTGTCACACGACCGAGGTCTTTTGACAGCATGCCATGTTAAGAGTAATAAATACATTAAAAAATGGAAAGAGGGGTGATCAATGAATAAAAAAAGAAAACATGGTAAAATACCACTGGACACAAACTAGGGACAAATTTAGCATAAACCAACATTGCAAATGTTTAGTAGAAGGCACTAAAACCTATTTCGTGAATAAATTGAAAAAAACAAAACGTTTTCTATTCATAAGGAGTAAATGTTTGAATGCTCAGACCATCAGTCAAATATACACATACATACATACATACATACATAGCCAGCCAGCCGGCCAGCCGGCCAGCCAGGCAGACTGAAAATTGAAGAAACCTTTGTTGATAGATTTGGTATTGTTCAAAACCGCAAAGTTCAAGGTCTTATATATTTTTTCAGCTTATACTTACATCAATTTGTACAGTAATACCTTAACTGCACTAATCAAAACCGCACTATTCAAGGTATTCCTCTAATAGCTTAATAGCTATCACTATGGTAACCTATTAGAATAGAAGGCTCTGTTTCTATTTATAGATAAAGCAAAGGTTTATGACCGTACAACTAGTTTCAGCTTTTCCTTTTTCGTACAATGCCGGCCATTCAGTCCTGCTAATATGGCCATAACAATGCCTTGTTCACGTTTACTAAGCTTATCTTTGTCTGACACAGAGCCTCGTTAGTAGGGCGTCAAGTGAGGATCGAGCCCACACTTGGAAAACTCAACGAGACCAGCGTGTTTTACCACAGGCACTAAACGGTCTGTTTTATCTGATGGTCTAACACAGATGAAGTAATTTTGAAGAAAGATTTTGCGTTTCTCTCTTAGACTATATACTGGACTGACTGAACGACATTAGAGCCCCCATCTTTCCCTTGGTATGAGATATCTATACCACGGTTAGAGGACTGTAATGACACATTTACTCATAGATGATGACAACGGTGTATTGATTCACATAACGATGGGTAGTCACTTTCAGAGGAGGATTTTAGAAGAGAGAGAGAGAGAACATAACTGAAGTAAGTTTATAGTAGGGTTCCAAGACGTCTTTTGTCGTACAAGACCAAATTTGTATGATCTTGGGACCAAATTAAGTACCTTCGGTACCAAAATAATGAAATAACTTGAAATCCATCATCAGACCAAATTCATATGGTCTTGAGATCAAATTGATTAACTTCAGTAGCAAAATCATCATCATCATCATCATCATCATCACCATCACCAGCAGCAGCCTTTCGGCGTCCATCGTTAGACATAGACCCCCCCACAACAAGATTCGACACTCTTCTCTATCATGGACATCGTGGAGCCAGTACTTTTCTGAATTTGTCTAGCTCGTCACGCCATCTTACTTTCTGTCAGTCACAATTTCTTATTTGATATCTAGGGTTCCATGTTGCGAGTCCGGAGGTTGTCTGACATTCTTGGAACATAACCAGCCCATTGCCATTTGAGTTTTGTAATGGTTTCTATGATATCTCGAATTCCTGTCTTTTCTCTAATATGCTGTGCTGTCTTTTGGTTTATCCATGCGATGTTGAGAAAGATTTTCTCATGTGCAGGTTACATAGTTCTCAGTTTGAGGGTTAATCTTTTGGTTAGGTTCCATGTTTCAGCTCCATTACTGATTATCAAGAGGATGCATTGGTTGTACACCCTTCTTTTTAGGACGAGTTGGATTTACTTGTTTTTGAGCGTATTCAGCCGAAATCTTGCGTGTGATTCTTTGCTTGATTTTTTCTTCTTTTGAGTAGATCATGAGGATTCGTTGTCCTACGTAGATGTAATTGTAACGCAGAACTGAAGAAAGTGGACCAAAATAATCTAATAACCTACCATTCATCACAAAACTAAGCTTGAAAGGAAAATAGGTTAAAAAAATAATCTTTCATCTATTGTTCATGTACTTTTTATGTCGTGTAGCTGAAACAGAGAACCTATCCAAAAGATTGGCTCTCATACAAGGAAAAATATAACATGCACAAAAGAGAATTATGCACAATATCACACTGAGTGGCCACAAAACAGCATATCATATTGGAGGGAAAACAGGAGTCGGGTATATCATAGAAACCATTAGAAAACTCAAACAGCGATTGGCAGGCCATGTTGCAAGAATACTGGTCTCACAACATGGATCCCAGAGATCATATGAGGAATTGTGGCGAGCTGAAAATCAGATGACATGGCGATATAGACAGATCTATTATATATTGTGCTGCAATGCCCATAATAGAGAGATCTGCCGAATCTTGGGGAAGGTCTATGTCCACCGACGGACTCTAAAAGGATGATGATGATCTTTTTCAAAATTATTTTCAAGAACCAAATCTTTATTTTCGGATCCAAATAGCTAGTTCAGAACTAGATATGCAGAATTTTGGTCTTGAAAATACCAAGTGGCAAGCCTGACCAAGAGATAATCCTTTGGGAAGATAGCTGATTGGTCAAAGACCCTATTTAGATAAGGTACCATCAGTACCAGCCTGTGTGATCATATATACCTTCTAACTTTCTTAGCAGAGGCATATGTAATCACTTTTGTCTGTGCCTCCCACTTTTGTCTGTGCCTCCAAGCAATGTTTCCAAAAGTTCTCAATGAATTCCGGTGACATTTAGTGGAAGGATGGGCCATGGGCAGAGGAAAAATTGAAAGAATCTTTGGGCAAGTATAGGGTTTTCTTTCGATTGTGAGATACTTTTTCATATATATTGAGATAATGGTCCAAAATATGGAAAATCGAAAAATACACAGTTATTTCCCCTGCACGGTAACTACATCGGAACCAGTTTTGATTCTGTTTTGAATTAGGGTATGGCGTTGTATACATGAAACGCAATGAGTACTACACTATGATCATGGGCAGTGTGCACGGATACTACACTCTGATCCATATTTACTTGCTTCTCCACAAGAGCAAGATGTGTCTCAAGGTTGGTTTGATGTGGGGTTCCGTACATGGGAAAGCTAAAAAAATTGCCCCAGTCCTGCAACTGGTGATTCGAAGGCGTTAGGGCAAGCCCAGCCCTTGACCTTTATTGCAATGGGAACGTGCTGCCCCAGGGGTCACTGACCCTACCCTAGACTGGGCAGAGTTATTTTTTTGAGTCCACAGGGCTAATCCTAAGCCTCTTGCGCTAAGCAATACCGAGCCTCAGTAGGCCATCATGGGCCACGTCATTGCACCGATGTAAAGCTACCTAAGTATGTACTGCAAACGAATACTACACTCTTATCCATATTTACTCGCTTCCCCAACAAGAGCAAGATGCATCACTTGCATATTCATATTTTAATGGCGTGAAGAGTTCAAGTCAAGTATTTGATTTTGACCTCATGCACATTAACAAAGGATTTTAATAGAATACCTAGGTATTCTATTGAATGCCTAGACATTTTGGGCATTGTATGGAATAAGCTCAAATCACTCTGAACTTATATACTTTACCAAAGGATTCTAATACAATTCTTAGGTGTTCTATGTATTGTCTAGCAATTTTTTGATAAATTATAATTATGTGTATCAAAAGTAAGACTAGACCTTTTCTTTTCAGAATTCTGTCGATAGCTCAGTGTCTGAGGAATTGTTTGACACTAAAACTTTACATCTATTTCCACAATGTTAGAACTGACTTCCCAAATCTCAGCCTGGCAAGAGTTAAGGTCACCGATTTCAATCTGTGGGGTTATAATGAGGAGTAAAGTTTATGCAATAAGATCAAGAGGCCTTCGTGAACCCGATGTCAAAATCAGTGACTGTTGTGCAAACATCCCACTCGAAATGATAGCTGATGTCAGGGATGTCTGTGTCAATCGCTGGCTCGCCTGAAGTGCTGTGAAGTAGTTGGCTCGCACATTGAAGTCTATCAGTGAAGTAATTCTTATTCAAATTTTGCCAAGTTTGAATAAGAAAATGTCAAACTTTCTAGTTTATCTGTACCGATTTTCAAAAGTTTCCGCCTGTTTGAAGTGCACAAGTGACTTTTGGGGAAAAATCTGTTTAACAGGCAGAAGGCTTGGGACAATTTATTAACAATTTGAAACCTGTGAAACCTAGAGTAATGAAAAATATAATAGACAACGAAGATGGAAATGATTTCATTAGCGAACTGGTACCTGGAACCAAAATCAAACGAAAATGTTCTCATAAACATTGCATCGTTTTAGTGTTATTTATTGCAGACTTGAAGGACATTTTGAATTGCATGATACATTTTTCTTAACATAAGCACATTTCTCAGTTTGACATATTGTCTTACATATACACTTAAGACATGCACTCAGCACATGCACTTAACGGCACCGAAGGTCAATTGATATGTGTGTCTTATGATGTACTTCAAACATCTCATTTTCGGTCACACAGAACTGAACAGTAGTACATCCTTCCTACACTGGCTCCACAAGCTAGTCTTTCTGTTGTACGACCATAACGTCATTCCAAAGGCTAAATTTAACATTGACTGGGTCCACGTGCATAGCATTTCTTGGAGGCTTTACTATCCACCGATCAAGTACTTAATTTCAAGCAATTAAAAAAAAAAAAATATTTGTAAAATCATGGCGTGTAATTCATCATAAAGTCCTTCATCGATCAATAATGTCTCGCTATGTAACATAATGAATTCTCAAACAATTTTAACCAAACCATCTTATTTTTTACTTGTAAAAAATTCTGAAATATATTTTTGAGGACATATTTCTTGGGACTCTGTGCAGCTACACTGTCTGCGCTGCCTCAACTATGACCCTGGTCATACCGATTGAGCAATTAGCAGTGAGCTGGTACCTTCTTGACTGTGGTTTTGGCATTTTTCACTTCATCCGCTAACTGCTGATAACGTTCATTACTTAGTAACACAGAATCAGTTTTTTTCCATTTCGACATAAAAAACATTACATAAACAGGATGTACTCTTTCTTCATCTTGAAGGCTTCACGAAGCACAAAATGGAAAGGCCTGTGGTGTGAGGCAGCCTTGAACCACCATCATCACCTTCCTCCTCCTCTTGAAGTCCGTTGTTGGACATAGACCTTCCTCAGGATAAAAATATCAACACGATTCATTCCTGATTTTATATTAACGTATATGGATATTATTTGTATTCCATCAAATGCACTAAACATCACTGAAAACATTTTTTCCCCACGCCTAAGCCAGAAAGAAACATATTTGGCCGACCAGAACACATACATGTAATTTGACACCAGAACATGACATCCCATCACAGGAACTGAGATAAGATATATTGGTCGAAATTTTCTATACACTCATAAAATTATCCTTGGTGATTAAGATAAATGGCTCCCCCAAGTGATAACATTTAATATGATGATTTTTCCTATGAGAATTCTATATGTGTATTTCCTCACTCTCACACTGAGGGTAACAAATTGTTTCATTTTTGGATAACAATTTGCTCTAATTCCATCTTGTTGAATACTTATATCCAAACATTGATTCCATCTATGTATGTATTCTTGTAATTTTCCAATTTCACTTCTGTACCAATAAAGGGTGAGAGAGAAAATGAACAAGGTTATAGGAAATGAAAAACATCCCTGGTGACTCGAATTATGAGGAATTTTGAATCCTTTCGCAAATCTGACACACTAATTTCTGGAATAGGAAGATATGTTTGAAAATCGTTTGTTAATTACTGCTGGGGATGAATTGGAACCATACCAAAACTTTTCTTCGAAGGCAGTCCAGCAGCCTTGAACAATATTGAACCGATTCAGCAGAAGGAAAAAACTGGAACTTACAATAGGCGAAAGGAATGAATGTTTTGACATAAAAAACTAGAAGTCGGCGTTTAGTGGCAAGATACTTTCTTTGTCACATTTACGCCGTTTCATACGTTGGCTGAAACAAAGTCAGTGATCCATAGAACTCCCAGGGAATGTGTACAGATGATTTTATTGTCAAACTTCATTTTTCTATCATAAGAAGAACAAGAACAATAAGAACAATACTCACCAGAATCACGGGAGTAAGCGGATATGTAGAATTCGCATTCTCCCACCGTGATTTAAACTCATCACCGACTGATTGCCAGGAGGCTGTCTTACTGACTGAGCTGAATTGAGAAGTCCTATGCATCAACGAAAATATGCCATACAGATACGCACCGGCTTATTTCATTCTAATAAGTTGAAATACATAAAAAAAATATTTTTATAATTTCTATTTATCCTATATTCTACACGAAAGTTGCAGCAATCATCTTAGTCGGAATTGAATTTGGAGTTTGGTTCGACCCTGCAGCAACCAGTCTTGTTTTATGCCTTGTCGTTTGAAACATTCTATTGAATACGTAGGCATGCTCACAGGGAATAACTTTCTGAGAGCCCACTTTATAAAAAACGTCCATGTGCTACATTCAACCCAATGTGGGAGGCATCTAAATGGCCCCCAACAAAAAAGTTTTAGAACAACATCATGAAAGAACAAGTTGATGGACATTTCAGACAAGAGGAACAAATTTTTGTCCACAAAATCAACGAACGAGACGAATAGTTGTAAAAACTGGATGTCCAACAATCGGTGAAAAGATTATCATCATCATCAGCAGCAGCAAGCAGCCTTTTAGCGTCTATCGTTGGACATGGACCCTCACCAAGATTCGCTAGACTTTACTATCATGGGCGAAGCGGAGCCAATACTTTCTGAACTTTGCCGGCCAGAGTTTCTCATATGATCTCTATTGATTCATGTTGTGAGTCATTGTGTCCATCAGTTGTCTGGTATTCTTGTAACATTGCCATTAGAGTTTTCTGATGATTTTAGGATATCCTTGACTCCTTTTTATTTTCTAATAGGAGGCACTGTTTTGAGATCTCTCTGTGTGACGTTGGGCATGATTCTCCCATGTGCACGTTGCATATTTCCCAGCTCAAGGGTCAATATTTTGGTTAGGTGCCAGATTTCTACTGCATAGGTGACTATCAGGACGATGCATTCGTTGCAGACCCTTCCTGGTGCAACTAATTGGATTTTCTTGTTTTTAAAGGTTAATTCATTGTTCTACGTTGATGTAGGGATCTATTTTCTTCAAGTCTGCATTTTCAATTAGGATTTTCGTGTCTTTGTCTTCAACATGTTTGTTGTAAATAACATTTATTTCGAGTGACCACCTGTCTTGGCGCTAATCTTTTCCGTTTTTCTTTAAAACTCTGTCAACGAAGTTGGAGGAGATATATGTATTCACTCATGTCGGTCTGTCAGACTGTCGGTCTATCTATCTGTTTGTATGGGTGTGCATGTGTGAAGCGGAGTTGTCACTTGATCCTGGTCACAGTACCAAATCGGAACTATTACAATGTCCACAGACATTCGCTCGTCTGCTTGTTAACATTTTCCACCCTACCAACGTAAACGTTTCTTCGCTTGGCTCGAAAACTCGCGTTCATTAGCTGGGTAGCTTTTTTCCCCCACCAGTCTGCGAAAGAGAGAATGAACAAGAATTATTTTTTCGATACAAAGCGTGTTCTTTGGCCTCACTATGTTTAGTTTACCACGAATTACTCGGTTGGTGACGCAATATCTCCAAAAGTTCTGAATAAATTTCAATGAAATTTTATTGAAAGATAGTTCACAGGGAAAAAGAAACTTCGTTACTCTTAATTTTTGATACATTTCAATTTTTGATACATGTATGTATTCAGTCATGTTTCTCGACACAATATCGCCAAAATATCTCATTCAATTTCGATGACAATTTGTCAAGGTATGCCAGGGGCTAAGGAGGAATTAATAACATTTAGGGACTGAGCAAGGAATTGTTTAGACAGTTATTCCCCCCTGCATAGCTGCTACATATGAACTGTTTGTCAATTTTTAGCCACTAGCTTGTCGGTGGTACGCTTTCTAGTTAAAGATTGCCGACTGCAGCGGCAACAGTAGTAAATATGTGGTTAATTCGTGCAGTCCCTACGTTTTATTGTTTTCACAGATGTTTATATACGGACGTCCGCGAAATGTTAGCAGTAGGCAGATGTGAGTGAAAGAGAAAAAGATTCCCCAAATCTTTTGTGCTGATGATTGCCACGTTCATTCGTTTGTGTGAACTACATGATATTAACGAATCTTATGTGATCATATTTCTTTTTAGTGCAGTGGTCCCCAGACTGTGAGCCGCAAATGTGCTACAACTATCACCCACGTGTACCCTGCTCATTTCCCCAAATACACAAACACGTACTTCGCATCTTTTGAACGTTTCCTGTACGGTGATAATGCCTGTCCCACTTCCACCACCGAGTTGCCAATCTAGTGTTCTCTCGTTAGATTTTTTGAGGTCCTTTACCATTTTAGCAATGGATGAAAAGGGGAAAGGGGCGATGAATATGTATATCATGATATAAATGTTTCGTTCATTGACTATTGAAATGTTTTTGTCTAATTCATTTAATTTCATAGTACGTCGACTTACATTACACACGTTCATTACCACTTCAATGTTTAGTGCTAGAAGAGGGATAGTATTCTATTAGAGTACATTTCTTAACGCAGCTTTGTAATTAACACATTATATCCATGGAAGTTTCGTTTATGTATATATGATATACACTGCGCCACAAAACTTTAAATTCTGGTGAAAATTTTGAATAATTTCATTGCCTGTTGGTGATTTACAAGCACTCAGACCCGTAAACTGAGAACCATGCAACGTGCACAAGAATAATGCTGGGCCTCACATGGAGAGACCACAAAACAGCACAGTACATCCGAGAAAAGACAAGAGTTAGAGACATCATAGAATCCATAAAAAATCTCAAATGGCGGTGGGCTGGCCATGTTGCAAGAATGGCAGACAATCGATGGACATCACGACTCACAACATGGATTCCCCGAGACCACATGCGCAACCGAGGCCGGCAAAATGTTAGATGGAGGGACGAGCTGACAAGTTCAGGAAGTACTGGCTCCGTGACGCCCATGATAGGGAAGTGTGGTAGATCCTGGGGAAGATCTATGTCCAACGACGGACGCTAAAAGACTGATGATGATGATGAATGATGATGATGAATAATTTTAACGGAATTTTAATCAACATCATCCTTTAAACGTCCGTCGTTTAACAGCCTTATACCAAGATTTGCAAGACCCCTCTACCATGGGCATTGCGGAGCCAATACTCTCTGAACTTGTCAAGCTCAGCACACCATCTCATATTTTGCCAGTCGCATTTTTGCATATGATCTTCGGGTGTCCATGTTGTGAGCCGTGATGCCCATTGGTTGTTTTTCTAACATGGCCTGCAAATTGCCATTTGAGTTTTCAGACCGATTCTATGATATCTCTGACTACTCTCTTTTTCTCTAATATGCAGGGCTTTCTCGAGACCTCTTCATGCGAAGTTGAGCATGATTCTCTCTTGTGCACGTTGCATGGTTCTCAGCTTGAAGGTCAATCTTTTGGTAAGGTTCCATGTTCCAGCTTCATAGGCGGCTATCGAGGATGTATTGTTTTTTCTAATGATTAAATGGATGTTGTTGTTTTTGAAAGTTGAGCTGACTTTTCTGAAAGCTTGTCAACCTAAAGTGATTCTTCACTTGATTTCGACTCCTTTTGAGGATCACATGGTGATTCGTTGTCCTGGATAGATGTAGTGGTTTACTTTCTTCAGCTCATGTCTTTTCGATTCTGATCGTCGTGTCTTTGTCCTCTACATGTTTGTTGTATATAGCATTTGTTTTTACTGAAGTTCATCATTGGAAAACTTTAAACTCATGGACAATTGACGTGATACAAAGGGTTCAAATTTCAATTTATCGGTGTCTGATGTTAGAGACAGTGTCAATTCAAGTCAAATCTGTTCGATTTCAAACCTGGTAGGATTGTGGAACTTATATCGACCTGGGACTGTCGTAACGTGAAATTACTAAGCGAATTAATCGAAGTCAGATAGCTCTGAATTTTTTTTATATGATCCCCAAAGTTTTGCAGCCTAAAACAGCGATGTTAGACCCAAGAAGATGTCCGATCGTGACAAGAGAGTTGTTATCAGAGCACTGCAGCAAATCCCTTACCAGTCTATGACTCATCTTGAACCAGGAAGAGGCGTTCAAGTTCACAAAGACACCACCAGACGAACAATCAGGGTTAGGATTCAGGCATAGAGAGAAAGAAAAGGCAATGCCTAACTCTGAAAATGATCCACAATCAATGCAGACTGGACTCTGTAAGACTTCATCAAAAGTTCGATGGGGGATGGTGGAAAGTCAACCTTGATGGCCTCCAGTATTACTGATATGAACCACAATTACCAAAGGAAACCTTTCGGAATGGTGCTGGTGGAGATGGCGGTATCACATTTTTTGGTGACTGCAGTCCAGTTCGTTCATCGGCAGCTAAAGACAACGGGATTCATAGGTATACTAAGAAACGTGGTTTTAGTAGCTGGAATGTTCTGATTGATAGCCAACAGTTGATATTTTAGCAGGATGAACGCCATTATTCATCCTGGAAGAGCCAGCGTTCAATATATCTACACATAAAATCTAAGTGTGAATTTCTTTGTTCTCAGTCCGTAACAATGGACTTCCTACTCATAGTTTGAAACAATAGATTTTTCTAGTGAAAAAATTCGGTATATTTTTTCTTAAAAAAAAAAAAAAAAAATTCCATCAAAAATAAAATGTATCCGCAAATCTTTTCACTGGGATTGAACAGAAAATCATGCTGAAAAATAACAGATCATGACGCACGTCGTATAGCCACGACCAGCAAGATAATCTTGCTGGCCGTTGTTTGTAGGTTCGATCCTCATGGGATTTCACAGTATCGATGGTGTGATACCAACTTACGTTAAATTAATCTACTTACATAACTGACAGTATGATTTTTTTTGTTTTTATATCCGTAACAATAGACTCTTCTATTTAAAGGTAACAATTTTGCCGATAAAATATCTCGTACCGACCATCCGTCGACTACACTGAAAGGGATTCACAACTTCTTTTCTAAAAATATCATCTTATAGAAATTCAAATACATCTGGGAAGATTTTCACTGGGATTATCTTGTATATATATAACAAAAAAGTGATTTCCTTTGTTCTCTTCCTGTAAACATGGACTCTTCCACTTGGCGCAAACAAGTTTTCAGATCCATACGAAATGATGAACTCCTCCAAAGGAACCAGTTTTTTTCAGTTTCTCTTCTGAAAAATCATCTAATAGAATTCAAATTCGATTTGTCCTTGCCTTTCAAAACTTGGTTTTACGAAAAAAGGCGAAAAGTGAAAGTTGTGTTGATTTGCAGCGAACTATTATAGAGGCAGCCCATTTCCCTCCCTCTCGCTCTCCCCAGTATCTGTACCTCCCAAAACCAGAAACTCCGATGATTCAGCCTCACATACCACCCTCAACAATTTTGGGTTCTTGGAACACTCAAAAAGTTCTACCGTATAGATAATTGCTTCATCGCTTTAAGCCATTTCGGCTTGTGAAAGGCTTTTATGCGAAAACATTCGAAGACTCAGCCTGACATACCATCCTTAGCAATTTTGGGGTTTTGGAACACGTAAAAAAATTTCCCATATAAATCAATTGTAATCGCTTCTCCGCTTTAAGCCATTTCGGTACGTTGAAAGATTTTATGAGAACGCTGTACTTTCTGATTGCGGGGAAGACTGTACATTTGTGAATTTTCACGGGGGTCAAGTAGTGCTTATATATATTGGGACATGTGATTTTTTTTCTGTTTCTCTGTCCTTAACAATGGACTCTTTCACTATTCTGCACCACTTATCCCCCAATTTGAAACAATTGAATTCTTTCACAGGGATTAACTTGTACATGTATATATATGTATATAACCTTGTTATTATAAATAAATAAATACATCATACAGAAATAATTGTATATGCGTTGTATCATTTTAATAGTCTGCTTTAAATTGCCCTCGTCAACAATCAGAGAATGTCTTACTTGCTCTAAATAGACTAAACGACTTAAGAAAATAGGGTTGCTGCAAGAATCGAACCTGCAACCGATAGGTAGCCGCTTAAATGTAGCGACACGCTTTCAAATCTCCATTTTCTTCAATTGTTTATTCTATTTACACTGCCTAAGCCAAATGATACATTCACTGTCTGTTGACAGGAGGTCATTTCAAAATGATATAACGCATTTATAATTATATAATCATAGATATAACTGTGAATGGGACACTACATTGGTGGTTAAGGATATTCATTAGCTCTGTGTAAAACATTGAGCACTCTCGAATACAGAAATTGTAATTATATATATATATATATATATATATATATATATATATATATATATATGATGTATAGTATGAAATAATATCCATATACAATGAGCATGATAATGCCACTTATAAAATGACAAACTACATGTATGAGATGAGGTATAAATAAAAATCATAGCTGAAAGGGAGGTGGTGTTAGATCAACGCTGCTGGGGTGCCATGTTAATATAACTGTTTTGTTTTTTTAAATCTCCGAAACGGTTACTTGATAAACAACTGATGACCCAAACAAGTGAAATTTTTGACATAGTATCATAATAACAAAGTGTATGTAAAAATACTTAAGAAAATAACATAAATTGCATTGCATTGCGAGATAAGAGACTGAGTTGACAAAAAATTGAAAACTTGTTTTATTATTTAGTGTTTTAAAGCTGTAAAGCCTTTTAGATTATATATATATATATATATATATATATATATATATATATATATATATATATATATATATATATAATGTGTACTGTAGAGAGTGAGGTAGACTCGGGAGTGAGGTGTTTAGAGGTAAGGTTATATTAATCCTTATATGTAAATTGTCCAGTCATGTTTCGGGATTCTTCCCATCATCAGTGGTGTGCGCTGTGTGAGTGTGAGTTAAAAGTTCCCATATATATATATATATATATATATATATATATATATTATTGTGTCATCCACAGATAGCTGTTTCGATGTATTACATCTCTTCAGTGTGGCTATAGACTTTCCATCAGCCCATCCAGTATTGCGAGGCAGAATTAAAACCTTCACTTCAGACCCGGAGGCCGATATCCCACTTCTGGACTACAGAACTGGACAGTCAGTAAGGTTGAATTTAAGCAATATATCTATTTACACAGAAATCCCTCATCCACCAGAGTGCTCTATTCCTATGGAAGACCATTGCATAAGCTTACAATGGATGAGTTACCTCACTTGAAGAGTGCTCAACCCTGAATAGAGGAGTATAAATCATTTGATTGTTTTTAGGCTGGTAGCTTCGTTGTGTACCGTAAGCAATCCCAAAAGTTTAGAGAATTATGTGAACAATATGTTTGCCAAGAGGAAGACGAAAACATTGAGTAGAAGAGAGCGAGCCAAGGAGCCTGTGAATGATATATATATATATATACATATATATATAGAGAGAGAGAGAGAGAGAAAGAGAGAGAGAGAGGGAGAGTGAGAGAGAGAGAGTGAGAGAGAGAGTGAGAGAGAGTGAGAGAGGGTGGGGGCATGCAAACAGAGAAATGGGTAGAAATGTTTTCATTTGTCTCTCCATCTGTTCGGAGGTTTTTCCCCAACAGAAGTCAATTGGAATTTGTGTTACACGTGCTCTGCTTTGTGTAGGATGTTTGTTGTTCTACTTGAACATTACAACTCCAGGTTGTTTCCAACAGCCATGCGTACAGCCAGGGTCGAATTTAACATTGATGGGAGCCAGTGCATAACATTTCAAGGGAGCTCTTTCATTTTTGTACCTATTTATTATTTTTAAACAAACAGAAATGAACTAGAAGCATACCTCAGCCAACGCCATTGTCAGGGGAAGTAACTGTGCACGGATCGACGTAAGAATTCAATCGCTTCTTTTCTAGTCCATTGCCTACCCTTCTAGGGGAAATTAACTGAAATTCCTTGCGGAGTTTTGGAGAGAAACCAGAACTTTTCTCGATAGTATGCAGTATGCACACATGACTACGATTCAAGGGAGATAATTTCGGATGAATCTGCTCCAAAATGCTATCACTTCTTTTGTAGTGTATTATCCACCCTTTCAAGAGATTTCATTGAAATTCATTCAGACCTTTCAGAGACATCGTGTAGACAATCATGAGCATATACATAAAGGCATGACAAAAACGAACCCCAAAATATATTTCTCAATCAAAAAAAAACCTGCATTTGCCTCAGAATTCATTGTCAAACTGAATTCAAGTGAAATTCTTTGAGTGTTTTCGAACGTGTGGATAGATGGATAGACAGATAAACAGACAAACAGATGGAAAGACAGACGGAAGGACGTGACCAAATACATGTATATTTTTTTTGGGGGGGGGGGTTGAGAGACCTTGTGCAGTTGCACTGTTTGCACTGCCTTAAGTACACCACTGTTCACACGCGATTCATGCATGTCTTTTAAAAGTCTTTACAAATTTATGCACATACTCACGCACATAATCTCCGCAGGGAATTCGTACACGTACACACTCTCACACGCAATTAGAGTTTCCCCCTCCCTCTTTTCCCCCTCTCTCACTCTCACAAAAACTCACACACTCACACACGCAACTGGAGATTCCCCCTTCCTCTTTTTCTTCCTCTCTCACAAAAACGCTCTCTCTCTCTCTCTCTCTCTCTCACACACATACACAGAGAATCTCTCTCCTACTCTATTACACATACAAACATGTTGATTTTTTAAAACCGTAACTCTGCCAATTTTATACATATTCAAATCCACTCACACATGTAAGCATAATCCTCCTATTCTCTGACTTGTCAGTATGCCTGTGCATATATAAGTACGTTCCTATTAACATCCAAAACAAATACAACCATTTCAAAAAACCTGCCCGCACTTGAAATTGCACATAAAAACTAGTGTCCCCTAATTTCTCCTCTCATTTGCCCTTCGAAGAAGCCCAGAAAACAGACATAACGTCGGGAAAAAAATTCAATAATTTTGAAAATAAGACTTCCAATATTGTCATTCATTTCTCATGCATATATCAATTATCCTGTAAACAATAATCTATACAATATAGCCAGAAATTGCAAGGTCGATTAAAAGACACTGATGTAGAAAAAACATACTACCCATCTCTCTCTCTCTTTTTTCATATATATATATATATATATATATATATATATATATATATATATATGTATATATATATATATATATATATATATATATATATATATATATATATATATGTACGTAAATACACCATTAGTCCCGTCGCCTAATGATTACAAAAAGCATTTATTTTACGCAACAAATATTGATTTCCGACCTATTGTCTTTCCTTGCCAATAAACTTAACCCAGTGCATCTCCGTGGATAACATAAATCGGACATTATAAAATGAACATTTCAGATCGAAATTCTCCTGTGAAGTTATTGATCCACCCTCGTACAAACCCATAGCAAACTTTGGGAGCCCGTTGCAATGTTTGAATACCCAATCTAGCAATCCATTGGCTTGTGAGTTTGTTTCTCGATGGATATTCCCTATAGTGTCCTTGAGCCACACCAAGTTGAACTTCGCGTGATGAATCGAACACAACCTGACTCATACGTGTCCTGTTAAAAAAAAAGTGATATGACAAAAGAGTGACATAAATACTGCATCAAAGGAGTTACGTGACAAATAGTCAAGTTTAGGGTTCAGGGTTAGGGTTAGTTTTTTTAAAACTTTGAAGTGAAGCCCCATCTGCAATTACTCCAACTAGAAGCAGGCACACAACTTAAAGCATACAAATCATCGAAGATTTCAGATCAGCTAAGTATCCGAAGATGCACGGTGTTGATCATTGTTTTATTTAATATTTCATAAATACATCTGAAGCAGAAGCATTCAGGAGCATTTCATATTGTCAGTTGATTGATATATATATATATATATATATATATATATATATATATATATACGTCACTCCTTTGGCTCATCTATCCACGATATGTCACTCCTCTCTTATGTCACTTCTTCGCTATGTCACCCCTTCGTTACCAACTCAACGGACACATGCAGGCATTCTGTATCTTTCCTGAATCCTGTCACAATTCTTTTCTCTTTTCACTTTTTCACTGGGTCCATAAAATGATAGCCATTTCGAATGGCTGAAAGTAGCTAGATCTTTCCCACGAATTGGTTTTATAATGGCCCAAATTAGCCGTATTTTTCAGATAACCGTATAATTAAAAATATTGTACATTTATAAGTATATATATACACGCCCCAAACACTGAGTCTCCATAAAGGGTAATTAGACAATACATTGATCAGATAAAGCCAGAAAGTGAAGACTCTCGCCACTTTTAGCCATTAAAAATCATCAGGCTATGTTCATCTGGAAATTAAATCAAGCCAATTTTATTCATTCTAAAAGCCAGTCTTTTAAACATGTAGCCACTTTTAAACATCTAAGGTGGCTACCATCTTCTGATCCTGTGAAACCAAAGATTGCCAACATACGCCTATTCTCTTTAGATTTCTTTTTTATCTTCCTTAACCCACACAGTTGCTCACTTCCCACTCCAACCACGCAATGGCATTATAAAAAGAAACATTCTCTCTATGGAGTCAACATTCATTTTTTTGCCTCCAAACTTCTTTGGCGCTCCAATTAACCAATTCCTTTGATACAGTATTCATGTCACTCCTTTTCCATGTCACTCCTTTTCTTGTTACTCCTTTGAACAGGACTGAACGGGCATGCGTACTTATCCAGTATCTTTCGTAAGTCCTGCTGCACTATCTTTCTCTTTCACACGCTTTAGCATATTCTTCATTCTTGCACATACATGCACACACTTTCTCTCTCATACACAAACGCATGCCTTTTTCATCTCTCTTTACAGTTCATTTTTATCTTTCCTAAACCCCACGCAGTTCCCCGTACCCCCATCACCCCCGGCATTATAAAAAAGAGAAAATTCTATCCACAGAGCCAATATCCATTTTTGTCTTCAAACCTCTTCTGAAGCTTCAATTAATTTACGCGCCAATTCTATTTCAGCCCAATTACTCATGATTAATCTCAAGTAAATGACGACGAGACAGTCTGTCACTAATTAGTACGCTTATACAATTTAGTACAATCCTTCCCCCCTGTCCCCCGTCCCCTCGGCATACCATTCCATATAGGGTCGAAACGACCAACCAGCCCCGGCCACCCGCAACTAACTCTCGTTTTACCCGGGGCCTTTGGGCATATAAGCCTCTCTCCACTTCTAACAAACTGTACTTTTCAGAATGGGATTCCCATGACCCAATTGCAGGCAAAACGTTTCAGTACGTCAGTTCTCGACAGAGCCAGGGGCGGATCCAGGGAGACCGTACCCTCACCTGCTGAGGTAAAGCACAATTAAAATTTAAGAAAGTATCTGAATAAAGAAATTTAACAAATAGGAAAGATACTGGATAGGTACGTGTGCCTGTGAAGCATTTATGCTGACAGTCAATAATTGAACAGCCGTAGCGCCCAAATTCAAAGTCATGTGAAAGAGATCCCATCGAAGAATAGATATGATCAGAATAAATACTATTCATGACATCACAGGCATTTTCAACTGGGATACATCTAAAATAGAGTAAAAAAATTGGAAACTTCTAGATTCTGGATAATTTAGATTCTTTTAATAAACCGCTAAAACAAGGCTCAAAACAGGTCAAAAAAATATTTTTCCTAAATTAAAGAAAATATTTTTAGAAAAAGTCTACTGATACCAATTCTCAAGTCTGTAGACAAAACAGTGTAGTCTGGAGCACTTTAGCACACAAGATCTTAAACACACATACACATGCACACATAAAACCGGATAGAACCCTTCACCATCTTTGATCGCTACGGTTGTTCAATTAAGAAGCATTTTACATTGTCACTTTGTTACGGTAATAATCGTGTCACTCCTTTACAATTTATCTCCGATTCATCCCACCTCTGCTTTGTCACTCCTTTGTTGTGTCATTCCTTCTTTACTAACCAATGCCCATTCATTATGAGCGTCAATGAGATTTTGATTCGGCATGTGAAGTTTACCTTAGTTAGACACACGGTCATAATAGTGAAGTTTCCAGCGAGGAACAGACTCGCAAGCAATAGATAGCTAGATTGGATATATTACCATTACAGCAGGCGACCTCAGTTCGGTATGGATCAATATGTAGATCAATGAGTGGATATCAAAAAGTCGGTGGATCTATAAGTCCGTTGCCTGATACCAAAATAATCCGAAGGAACACAACTTGAAGCATACAAATCATCTAAGGTTTCGTATCGGCTTTGTATCCGAAGATGCAAGGTGTTGATCATTGTTTCATTTAATATTTCATAAGCACTTCTGAAGCAGTAAAATTGATTCAGAAACATTTTATATTGTCACTTCATTGCAGTTTTATATTAACCTTAAAAACAAACATTTTTTTTCATATCTGTTTGAATAATAGAAAACTATATCCACTGGCACGAAATACAATACTTCCCCCTGAAACTCTTTTCATTCGTGAACTTGAAACTTTTTTTCCTTGACTTGAAGCCAAATTAATTATTAAAGAATTTCGCGTTGAATTTTTTTCCTCGATCGCAATTCCCAGACTTTTCTCGTCGGAATCGTACGAGCAGCCTTGTTTTATTCGTTCACCCAATTACACCATGAGGTTTTTTTAAAACATGAAATTGAGAACATCAACTTTTTCAGTTGCTTACTTGGGTGGTCGAGCGGGAAACGGCACGGCGACCGATATTTGGCTAAGCCGAGTTCGAATTCCAACAGAGGTAGATTGATTTCATATCGCACTAATGCCCCACTATCTTGCAGACAACGAGCAGAATATCGCCCGATGAAGTGAGTGACGTCACCTCTAATTCACATACTGCAAACAGACAGAGTAAGTAATAATTTGATAGGTGGATCCCGATCCGGGACGGCTGAAGCTGAAGTCAGCGTAAGGGACACCTTTAAGGCTTGGAATACATGTTTGCGTATTTGGGAATTGAATACAGCGCACTTACGAATATAATTGAAGCACTCTACTGTGTTGAGGTACAGTTTGAGAAACCTGCTATTAAGCATATCGTGAGGATTAGAGTTTTTTTCTCTGGATTTAAAAACATCATTTAGTATGAGCAAAGAGTGTGGAAAACTCTTTATAAGGACGAATTCCCATGTACACTCAGCAGCTAACTGAGTACACTCTAAGCTGTGTGATTAGGGTGAAAGTATCCGTTTGGTGAACTTACATCCAGCCAAAAGAGGTCGTCATAAAAACCAGATTCGAAATTTGAAAGGATCACAAAGCAAAGGAAACCGACTGAGACTTCGTCATCGGTTGTTCATACTCCAATGGAACGATTTGCCTTAGTTTTCAGCTAAGCTCAGTTGCCCCAGTCTCGCAGGACACATGGGGCAATGACTTTGTCTCAATTTCAGAACAATCATTGTTTGTAGCAACTGTGGGATTTTACCATAGATGGACTGCCTTACAAAGCTAAAGGACGCCAATTTCCCTGCTATTTACCCATAGCTGGAGGAAGGGGTTGATTCATGCCTTTCTTAAGAGCATTATTGCGAAGAGAATGCCCATTTTGTTTTGAAAATTCGGACTTCTTAGTGATCCCAAAAAGGGTAAGATGGAGCTACAGGGCTACGCATTTAAAGATTTACTCCTTACTACATTTAGAAAAAAAAATTTCGTTGTTTGGACCCCCCTCCCCTGGATAGGATTTTAATGGGGGATTCAATTTGCAATCTAACTTTATGCTAAATTCTTATTCAGTTTGTGTCCAACATAGTTCACGCATGTTTTTTGAAAATTCGGACTTTTTAGTGATCCAAAAAAGGTGAGAGAAGTAACTTATTCATTGATCACCCCCTTTTCCAAAGTTTCAATTGATTACTACCAACAAAGCATGCTGTTAAAAGACGTTGGTCACATGGTCGTTTCTGTTGAGTGACTAACCAGACCTATTATGTTTTTACGAACTTTTTTTTTTACATCGTAGAGAATGACGCTAATCGCAGTGAAATACCTACTCATGTAATCTTAATATTTTTGCTGAATAACGAAGGCTATCAAAGAAGTAAAACTGATTTCCAAGCACGAATTCAGATTGAGACATAATGTTGCTCAAGCTGCTGATAACATCAACAAAGCATTTGATTTTGGCGCTACAACAAGTCTGAGTTTATTCAATGAGTCTAGGCTTGAAAAGATTGATAAACAATAACAAACCTTGATGAAAAATTATTGCAGTGGCCAACGACCCACAAACCACGGTTCGAGTACTTTCTGGAGACTTTTGGACTTCAACAATGACCATATTGCATCATCCTTAAGCAATTGGAATGGTTGAAATGTTGGGAAAATTGACCCCACACGGACTGAATGAAATGCTCCTTGTCAATGGTAGACCCCACACATTCCAGCTGATTGTGTCTAGGCTGAGAGAATTGCGTTATGAAGTCTTGCAGTGTCCCAGATATTCACCGGAAATCTTTATCACAGGTTATCATCTTTACAAGCACTTTGAACTTCATATCTATGATAAAAGGTTCTATGATACAGAAGCCATAATTCTTACTTTTACTGAATTTCTGACCACCACGATAGAGATGGCATATGATATTTAAGGGGTTGTTGGATAAATGGTATTGTTTCAAATGGATCATATTCTAATTGAGTATTCATTGTTTAGTGCTATTTATATAATATTTTATCTTACTATTCAAAAAATAATATTTCATACGCGACAACACAATTTTCTCTTTTTTCAATGGTAGCATAAAATCATAGTGACATCTGTAAAATATAACCGTAAGACCAACCCCCAGATCTAGTCACTTAGTAAAAATGACTGCAGAAGACCACGCCCACTTTAGCAGGCCACGCCCACCACATTCATATTTTAAAGATAAACGACTCCCGATCAGTTCTTGGCCAATTAGAAACAATCGATAGAAGCTGTACCTACTTGTTATTCCAGTCATTGGGAGCTCGATTGAAGACCACGCCCACTTGGCAAGCTTTTAGCCTCTAATACCTAACATGGAATTGATTCCGTTACAGAACATACGCACTTGTTCTTTGGAAAACTGGATGCTGTCAAAAGAGATTACTGATTGGATGATATAATGGAAACACGCCTATATAGCTTTGGAAGTTATGGTGAGATGTGGAAAATTTGACAGCCAGTGTTTCTCAAAGTGGGTTCCGTGGAACCCCAAGATTCTGTGAAAAGATTCCAGGGTTCAGCACGATAAGGTGTCTTTTAATAAAAAAAATTGGATTGTTCTGCTTTTGATAATTGTTTTTCACAGCAATTACAAATTCATAACAAGCTTGGCTGCTCTAGGGTCAAATCCTCTTGCTTCATCAAAATCTAAAAAGTTGATGAAACAGAATTAATTTCTGTGTAAAGTATTATTCCGAAACCCTGTCTCCTATTTCAGCCCCTTTATTAGTTAGAAATTTAATGTTTACAAAAAACTCCAAATACCCTTCAACTTTGAAACAAAAGAACACTGTTTTGAAATTAATCATCTTCTTAAATTCATCGGTTTTCTTACCTAGGAATATATATGCGAAAATTAATTTGTTATTTTTGATTGGTTAAATAAATTGAATAAATTGTATTCAATTCATCGAATCGAAGAAATCTTCCACCGCCATTTTTGTTGTTGTTTGATTAATCATCAATGTTTTTGTACGTCATGATTTTACGTGTATGATACATCAGTTTTTGGTTAGCAAAAGTTGTTACGATACGAACACAAAGGCAACTCTAAAACAATTAAAAACAGAATTATTTTTATTTTACTGTTCCATTCATTATGTTTTTTAAATGAACCAATTCTCTTTCTAGAACAACTTCTGCTTCATTTATTGTCTTATCAAAATTGAGGTGGTTGTGGTCGTCCGTAAGATATAGGAATGGGTTCTGTAATATTTGGAAAATCGTACAAGGGTTCCGCGCCAAAATGTTGTTTGGAACCGCTGATCCAAACTTTGCGCGAACCAGCACGTTTTACAATATATTGATTGACACACGAAATTGATTGACACACTTACCTAAAATGATGCTGCAATTAATGTATTCGTTGAACAAAACAGTGACAAATCTATTTTTGACTTCATCAATCTTTGTTCTAAAGAAGGGATTTAGAGGAACAAATTTGAAAGCAAGCTATGTTTTCTACCAGATATTGACACTGAATATTCTTCCCGCTTACTAGTCTGTTCATAGCTATCTATCTGAATCTGTTTAGATATATCTATCTATTCGGCTTACAAATAGACCTAGAGGTAACAAGCACCCCAAGTGGCATCATTTTTGCTTACGGCACCTGGTATTCCAAAGCTGTCACCCACCATCGTACTAATTAGGCTCGACGTTGCTTCACTTCGATGATCATACGAGAACTGGTGTATCAAACGTAATTTATCCTCCTAGACTTACCAAAATGATTATAATTTGCGTTATATTATATCGAAACTCTATTAGAAAGGATCTCCCGTTATTACACGGTGAATGCATCATTTGGCCTTGAGAACATAAATAGAATAAACAATCAAAGAAAATGAGGCTGCTGCAGGAAATCCAATAGGGATTTGTTTTTTGTTTTTTTCTCCGTTGTTGTTTTTTCATACACCCTGTATTTAAAGCTTGGGGCCTTTTGTTGAAATATGACGTTGAAGGGTCTGAGAAAACTTGAAAACACATATACTGAGTTGTTAAAATTGGATAACATATTTTCTAGGCTTGTCGGCTCATGATCGCTTAATGCGCATGATATCGAGGCAAAAAAAACATCTTCCTACCGGATAGATAATAAGAATTATTTCAAGCAAATTCATTGTGGAAAAAGGCATGAACTCAAAACATTTAGATTCATTAATCCTTACATGATCCTATGCTATTTGCGATACATTCGACCTCTCATAAAACTCGCCAAGCTGGATCCATCTATCTGCATAATAAGCAGTTTGCTGTTTCTCTGACCCCAACAATGGACTTGTCCACTGACAAAGAATCATTTGAAACAATCGACTATTCTCCCCAAGATGATTTCCTAGAAATTTGAATATGATATATATATATATATATATATATATATATATATATATATATATATATATATATATATATGGATTGACTTCGAATAGTGATTGCAGACTCCTGACACGCGTGTCAGCAGTGACACGTCACGAGTTTTTAGGTGACGCACAATGGATTAAAAAATAATCCCGGCAATATCATGTCATAAAAATCACACAAAATTCATGAACAATGTAGGAATATTTTGAAATTTCAAGTTATATTCTTATTAAACTCTTAGTTTTTATAAATATATTAGAAAAAATTGGCTGCTTATCTTGAAGTATTTACCTAAAACTGGAATACATCTGTACATTTAAGTGATACTCCAATACCAGGATTATTCGAAAAAAAATTCTTCCGATACGACAGGCCAAAAAGATTCGCTTAGAAAAAGCAGAAATAGAAAATATAACGACAGTTATTTAGATTCTATTTCGACGTATATTTACAGTGAAGACAGACTTGGAACATGATTTTTCCGCCTGAATAACGTAACAGTGTGAACGTCAATGCAATTGTTCAGTATCTTCTGACTTGGGGCGCCTTGAAATATTCTTATGCATTAAAGGTGTCGTGATTCGAAAACAGTTTGGGAACCATTGGTTTAACGGATGATTCATTCTGCCGTTTAAATTGCTCTCAAAAAAAAAAAAAAGAAAAAAGAGAAAAAAAACCCCAAACATGTCTGGTTAGTCACTGAATAGAAACCATCACGTGACCAACGTCTTTTGTAACATGTCGTGTTGGGGGTGATCATTTAGAAATGAGAAAAGGTTACTTATCTCGCCTTTTGTTGAATCAGTAGAGAGTCTGATTTTTTTCAAAAAACAAGGGTGACTGCAGCCGGGTACAAACTAAGGTCTAGTAGCTTACGTTTACTTGAAAACCCATTGAGGGGATTTTGAAAAAAGAAAAGAAGACATGATTAGGGGTAAATGTTCAAATTTACAGCCCTCTATCTCCATTGGTGCAGTCTTTGCACATGCAAATACACATAGCCAGCCAACTCAGGGTTACCAATCTTAATGTTTTTTGTTTCGTTTTATTGACGATATTCAGCTCAATTTTTTGTTCATGGTTTATTGTTCAGTGTTGCCACTTGAGACGTTAAGAAAAATCATCGGATTTGAATGTGACTACCAGAATTCGAAATTTGAAAGATCACACCTAGATTGGCGACCCTGAGCCAGACAGATCATCACAGAAACTAAAGAAACCTAAGTTGACAGTTTTGGATGACGGTTTCTGATGAGACACAAAGAGTAGAAAGTTAGTCCGCGTGAACTGAGGAGAAAAACAAAAAAAAACAAAACAAACTCTTAATAACCCCACGCGGTTTTTTGTGAAAAGTGCTTATTTACGCGCACCCGCGCAGCATCAAATAAGTGAGAGATAGATAGATAGATAGATAGATAGAGAGAGAGAGAGAGAGAGAGAGAGAGAGAGAGAGAGAGGAGATAAGCTGTAGATAGAAAGGAGGAGATGAGAGGAGAGGAGGCGCAGAGAGAGAGAGATAGGGAGAGATAGTGAGAGACAGACAGAGACAGAGAGTAATGAATAAAGTGCAAGGTGGAAGGGAGGGGATCGGAAGGAAAGGGAGGGAGATGGGGGGAGTAAATGAAAGGGAGAGAGGGGAGTGTGTGTGTGTGTGTGTGAGAGAGAGAGAGAGAAAGAGAGAGAGAGAGAGAGAGAGAGAGAGAGAGAGGTGGACTGAAGATAAGCCCAAAAAGCATACAATGTAGGAAAGTAGTTATTAAATCACTCGTATACCGTTTTTATAAACGAACGTGCCAATAAGTCTGAGCTTTTGCTACTGGTTGTCTACAAGTAGGAAACACGAGAGAGATTCAATCTTAAATTTAGCAGCTGATGTCCACTGTCGGTCACGTAGACTTTTAACGGTGGGACTTTTCTGAATACCAATATTCATGGCCCAGTGGTCGAGTACACGACTCTGGTTCGTTAGGTCGTCAGTCCAATCCATGGCCGTTTCAAGACAAAGACTTTCAAACTTATACTTAATTGCTCTCCGCGAAGCGCTTTGCACAACGACTAGAATTGTAAAACCTCTCCCGTGGCTAAAGGGATCACAAAAAACAACAACAAACAAAGAAACAATCAAAAACAGTTGAATACACCGGTTATTGTAAGATTACCGAAATCCAGCAACATCTGTCCTAGTCAGTACCTACATTGCAGAATACCAGGTGCTGTAATCAAAACGAAGCTTTAGTAGACGTGGCAAACCATAAGTGAGTTCTACTAACAATTGTCCGTGTGTACCTAACCCCATATAAATAAGAAGATCCCATTAATCCTAAAAAGAAGGGTGTATAACCAATGCATCCTCTCAATAGTCACTTATGGAGCTGAAACGTGGACCCTAACCAAGAGACAGATCCGCAAATTTAGAACTATGCAACGTGCACATGAAAAAATTATGCTAGGCCTCACATGGAGAGACCACAAGACAGCACAGTACATCCGGGAAAAGACAAGAGTCAGGGACATCAAAGAATCCATTTAAAAGCTCAAATGGGAGTGGGCTGGCCATGTTGCACGAATGACGGACAACCGATGGACATCGCAACTCACGACATGGATCCCCCGAGATCACATGCGGAACCGAGGCCGGCAGAATATTAGATGGAGAGACGAGCAAGACAAATTCAGAGAGTACTGGCTCCGCGACGCCCATGATAGAGAAGTGTGGCGAATCCTGGCGGAGACCTATGTCCACTGACGGACGTTAAAAGACGGATGATGATGATGATGACCTAACCCCATGACACCCTCCATGAGGGCATGATTAGAGAACGACGAAACATACATACTTCCCTGGAGATGACAAGTTAAACAGAGAGATAGAGACTTGCATTTAAGGAGCCAACAGTGTCAGCTTCCCACTGTCTCCCCTCCAGCCCCCTACCATCCCCATGGAAATTAGGGCCCGCCAGATCAACACCATCTTTTTGTCCATGGAGTTACATATCCGCTGAATATTAGAAGGGAAACTAAACTTTTTATATAAGTATTCTGATATACGTGCTTATCACCGCTTTTCTTCTTAATCCGACGCAAAATCTCGCGATAAAACCAAAAGGTTCGCAACTCTGTGGCTATAACAGATACATTCAAGTCTCGAAATACATGTTTACGTGTTTACTATACAAGAGAGGAGAGTCAGTTACATAACTGTTTCGGACAATCTGACCCCGTCTTCTTCGATGTGATCACGACTTTTCGGCCGATTTATTTCTACAGGCACCTTCAGGTGTAAACTGTAATATCCGTAATTTACACCTGAAGAGGGTCACAGAAAAGAATCAGCCGAAACGTCGCAACCATATCGGAGATGAAAAGAAGAGGTCGGATTGTCCAAAACGAAGTTAATATGTTTATATATTTGGAAAGATTTACGTGGTACACTTGGGAGATAATTGTGGTACATTACTGTGCGCTGGCACACAGTTTGAGAACTACTTGACGAGTCAGTGAGACAAGAAATGAATGTGACAGGCCTTTATACTTCTATCAGTTAATGTGGAGGCATCGTAGAATCGGACAAAAGGATTTGAGTTCACTTGTCCTCATAGCCGACCACGCGGCTCTGATTGGTTAGCAATGATAGGGTGTGTTTTGAACAGACTACCATAGCTGCCATTTTGTGGTTATGAGCTTTCAGAGTTGACCACATTTGTTTCGTAAACCCAGCCTTGAGGTTTAAGTATATATTAGTCAAATACCGATTAGGTAACTGTTGCAAAGTTAGCGCTTTTTGTGCCTAATTTAACACGTTTATTTTTTGTCAGTGCTATTTAATAACTAATATTTAACTCCAATTTTCCAAAATTTCAACCCATTTTAAGCTATTTTCGGGCTATTTTATACAAATCATGCCATTTTAGCTTCTTAAAATGGCCCAAAAATTTGACTGTATCTTTTTTTTAGCATGTTTTGGCCTTTTTCGAAGTCGATTTAGCACTAAAAAGGAGTATCTGAGAAAACTCACGGGAGTTGCCTGGAACAACCATTCCTGTCACTTGAACAAATTTTTTTTCTCACAGGCACGCGAAAGTGTGTTCAATTTCACCTCTTTTACTCTCTTGCCTTTCGTCTTTTATCGACGACTGAGTTCAGCCTTTCTCCTTTAACGAATATCTTTATGCTTTACCTCGTATCCTTTTTGCATACTCCTACCCTGCATCTCCCCCTCTTCCTACCCTTCATGGTCTTTGATCCCATTCTTTACCCTAACCCTTTCAACGTGATAGATGGAAGTGTGCTGATCCGTCCTTTGTTTAATATAATATAGATGTGCAAAGGGGTCACTTTTTGGGATCACTTTGGGGACAGGGTCTTTTACGATACAATAATCGGCTGATAACATTGATCGATGGTGATAAGACAATTCACATCCACTGTCATGTCCACTTATAATTCATTATTATAAGAATTAATTACTAGGATTTAATAATCATCGTTATGAACAACTTCAAATTACATAAAAATTGTTATTGAAGCCTTCAGAAAGCTAATGGGATCACATCAGCCTTCTGAAAACTTGCATGAAACCTATTAAGGCTCATCAAAAACTTTAATACCTCAAAAGCGTTACTAAAAAGTTTGGCTTTCCTTCCTTACATTTGAAAAAAATTATTCAGCCCTTCTTGCAGAATTTACCTATATATTCACACACACACACACACACACACACACACACATATATATATATATATATATATATATATATATATATATATATATATATATGAGATAGCAATAATTGATATACAACAAGCATGTGTATATGTATTAATCAAAGTTATCTGGCCGAACTTTGCCCAGGCTGATACAAAACTCAGGCGCAGTTACCGATAGATATATACATATATATATATATATATATATATATATATATATATATATATATATATATATATATATATATATATATATATATATATATATATATATATGCACACACAAACACACACACACACACACATATATATATATATATATATATATATATATATATATAAATATATATATATATATTAAAGAAATGGATATACAATCCAATAGAAATAATAATGAATGCATTATACTTTGCGTTGAAAATCGATTTGAAATTAATTCCCATTATTACACGGTGGATGTGTCATCTAGCCTAGACAGCGTAAATAGAATAAACTTGAAGAAAATGGGCTGCTGCAGGAATCACACATACACACACACACACACACACACACACATATATATATATATATATACATATATATATATATATATAAAATGAGGCTACTGCAGGAATCAAAATAGGGCTGCAACAATTTCAATTCCTGCAGTAGTAGCCTCATTTTCCTTCAATTGTTTATCCTATTTAGGATATATATATATATATATATATATATATATATACACACACACACACATATATATATATATATATATATATATATATATATATATATATATATATATCAGCATGCTTTAAATGTATCAGGTAGGCCTTATACACACATACACACGCATACATACACACACACACACTCACATATATATACATATATGTATATCTATATGAAATTGATGTAAGTCAGCGCGAAGAACTGAATTTCCTATGAACTGTTATTTATATATACATACATATTTGCGTATTTACATATGAATATTAACATAAATTCGTCCATAAGCAACAAATTCTTGCCCACCATCATAAACTGAAGCTTTAGTCCACTTTGTGCTTTCATCCCTGTGCCTCTCTTTCAAACTGCATCACATCATACATTGATACATTCCCTCCATCTTCTACGGTTGAGGGTCAGATTTTATCAAACTTCGGGGTTATTTTTTCGTTATCATCTCCACAAATGCATCAGTCTCCGTACCCAACAACCCCAAAAGGGTTGTTATTTTTGGGATAAGTGGGTAGCTCCCCCCTTACACTCCGGAAGGGACCCCGGAAGGTGTAGAGAGCTACATTATGGACTGGATCCTCTCTCATTTTTTCTGGTTCTCATTTTTATGAGGCCTAGTTCCGACATCCTGTGTTTTCTTTCTCAGTTGCATTTCACCTTTCTGCTATATATATATATATATATATATATATATATATTTATGCATACATATATCTATATACACACATACACATATATTCATATATAGTATATGTATGATATACACAAGCGCACATACACATCTATATATACATACATGTACATGCATATATATATATGCATATGTATATACATAGACATATACACATATTTACACACACCCATATATATATATATATATATATATATATGTATGTATGTATGTATACATATATATATATATATATATATATATATATATGTATATGTATGTATATATATATATATATATATATATATGTATATATATATATGCATATATATATATATATATATATATATGCATATATATACATATATATATATATATATATATATATATATATATATATATATATATATATATATATATATATATATATATATATTACCATGGGTAGTATGCATAGAAAAAAACTCCAAATATACCGACATAGCAGAGCATATAATGTTTTCTATAGATTCCAGATAGATAAGCGGGATGATACTCGACAGAGACTTTTAATGAATTAATTAGGGTGATGTGCTATTGCATACACGCACTCACACACATACAAACCTTCAAATATGATAACATAGGAAAGAAAATTAAATTTTATTGATATCTCATAGAATTGATTAAGGGAGGATCTCAAGGGGGTAACTCGTGCGAATTAGGGGAGAAATGACTTATGTCCCTTAGATATAAAAATGTGAAAATTGCCCTGACCCCAAATTGACATTGGAAGGTTAATAGAGGTCAGTGCTACCTATCTTTTTTTTCCTCTTTGTGTCAAATTAATTAGAGCAGAAATTTTCAGCCCATGAGATTCAACGATTTTGGCAATTATGCAGCATAGAAAAACAAAGAAACTAACAGAGATATTCGTCATCTTTATATATATATATATATATATATATATATATATATATATATATATATATATATATATATATATATATATATATATGTATATATATATATGTATATGTATATATATATATATATATATATATATATATATATATATATATATATATATATATATATATGTATATATGAAGCAAGCAGTGACCAATAACTAAACAAGAAAAAGAAAAAAAAAGAGAAGATACAAGAGGAAGGTCCTTCATTCAGTAAAGTAGACGCATCTTCAATAACGTCCAAAATAGGGATCCAAATAAATCAGATCACTCTCGCCTAAACGAGCCCAAACAGGACAGAAACATAATCTTGTTTCTCTAGCGAATCCTTTATTTATTCATAGTTCAAGCTCTACTCAAACTTGACTTGATGGTTTATGTGGAATTTATCGAACAATTTATGAAATAAACCTATCACACATTAGATATTGTATTACTAATTCGCACTTTGATATATATATATATATATATATATATATATATATATATATATATATATATATATATATATATAGGAACATATATATATGGGAACATATATATATAGGAACATATATATATGTATTGGAACATGTTGAATGATCTAAATAGGTAAAGTGAGAAGTCGGATTGAAGACAAATGTTTTGCGACAGTGTTCCAAAAACGACTAATAAAAAACTAAATAAAATACTAATAAAAACTAAAAAAAAACGACAAATAAAGGGTCAGACTGCATAAGATGTTGACGAATACATTCCACTAGGAGAGCTAGTATAGTTTAGGAACAACCCTGAAAAATTGAACAAAACGGTGCACAACAATAGTCTGAAAATCATTTGGTATAAATACAGACGTAATAAAGCGATCCTTGACAATGTGCTTAACGCGTAAAGTATATAATGCCATTGATATGGCAATACGGGGGATAAATCTTAGAGATCAAAAGGGATCCTGACGACTAGGGTGAAGGATTTTATGCAAATGTATTAGCAACTAGAAAGAAAAAAAAAAAGAGAAGGGGAGGGCAACAGATGGAACGAGAGGCTCACCAATTTGTCCCCCACGGGACAGTGGACGCAGTAAGAAAATACCTGGAACGAGATGGAGCAATGACATAGAAAAGTCTCTCGGTGAGATGAGGCAGAGATCAACGCAATCGCTGCTGTTATGGAAGGAGATACGAAAGGTCTTTGTTCAGCAGTGGACATATAACGAAAACTGCTTCTGACATACAAACACACGCACATAATATATATATATATATATATATATATATATATATATATATATATATATATATATATATTGATAGATAGATAGATAGATAGATAGAGAGAGAGAGAAATGTATGTATATATATTAAAATGTATACTGAGCGGCACTTGTGTCAAAACATGCTGAACATTATATATATATATATATATATATATATATATATATATATATATATATATCTTGGTGCAGCAAGTGTGTGTCATATGTCACAAACTGTGCTGCACGATATATATATATATATATATATATATATATATATATATATATATATCGTGCAGCACTTGTGTGTCATGTCACAAACTGTGCTGAAACGTCACGCAAATTGAAGTGTAATGGCCGACCATAGGGTCAATAGTTCAACGGAAGTGACGCAATTAGTTCTCTTTTTTAATTTCTTTTCCTATCACCTTCCAATCTTTCATCATCCGGTGCACAGGACAGTGGGCATCAGCAGCGCCACCTATATTGAATGGACTGATTGTTGATAGAGGTAGGTAATATTTTGCTTCGTGCAAAACTCCGTACAGGAAAGAGTCAGAGGAAAGTTTATAGAGAAGAAAAAAAATGATTGCTATCTGGGAAAGTAAACAAATAATGAACGGTAATCATACCACATCACGTAAATATGTAGATGTTTATTAGATTTAGCTTTTTTTTTTATTTCATTTCATTTATTTTTATCAGACTTGATCCGTTAACAGCAGACGACTGAAATTTCAGATTTGGCATTTTTATGACTCAATGCGAATGACGAAAATTTCCATCAGTCGTACATGTACAGAGAGGCACATACCAATTTTCCCCACTCACTTCTGAACATGTCATGGTTCAAGGCTGGGGACGACTCATCAGCCCCCGCCCCCTCCTCAATGTCTTGCATTTACTTTCGGAAGGCTCCTGTCCAGCAGCGGTCTTTAACCAATTAAATAATTCATGCCTAAAATCAGATTTTGGTATAATTAGAAATATGGGATACACGAACACATGTTTTTTATCATCTCAAGAGTGTTCGAAATATGATCCGCTTTCTTTCATAAATATACGTGATTTTTTAATGGTGGACAAAACATAGGCCTATCGGCACAAATAGGTTAATAGCAGCTCAGAAGATGTGTTCTTGAAGCTGTGGTAACTTTGATTACACAGTATGGCGCGAAAAAAGCTGGACCTTTTTTTTCTTTGTAAACAATGGACCCGTCCACTTGAAGTTCGTAGACAGAGATACAAGGTACAAGCATGGAAAAAATCGCCGATAACTTTCAGTGGAAGGGGGCATCGTTTACAGAAAAAAACAAACTGCTCTGCTTATTTATGCAGTCCTGTATAATCAGGGTCACCGTTGCATTTAGAACACAGCAGATGAGCTGCTCCCGTCGCAGCAAATGGGTTGAGGTTGTGTTGTTGGACATAGGCGCTCCCCAAGTAAGTGCAAGACGTGGAGAAATGTGATTGACCTTACTCTGCCAAATGACGAGTTGGAGGGAGGGAGAGATGGATACATGCCTTCCCTGTGTGCATTCGTAGCAACAATAGTATGACATTCAGTGGGAATCTACTTAAGTAACAATAGTCTGCAAGACTATGACTATATATATATATATATATATATATATATATATATATATATATATATATATATATATATATATATATATATATATATTAGTAAGTAGATTCGCAACACAAACATGTCAATGTTTCTGTCCTTTTGGCCTCTTCAGGCGAATGATCATATGTGTTTTAGATTCCTGTAAGAGGAATTTGGTGAGAGTCTTGTGGGTGTCGCTATAACGGGAGGAGTTTTTATTTCGTTCTATTATTGTTTTTTTTTTAAGGGGGTTGTATTGTGTACGCTTTGCTGGTGGTTATAAGTCACATGTCAGAGGGCGTGAATCAGGGTAGGGAGTTGTCTGTAAGTGGATGCTGAATTGTGCTCTAAGGGATGTTTTGATCCTAACCTCGATTTTTGCATTAAATTTATTGCCTATGTTAGTGTCTTTTATGACCAACACAACAATCCATACACAACTACATCAAAAGTAACAAAGACTATTTACCCACATACCCATCGTTCCCCTAAAACATCTAATCAACATTATCTACTCCCTCACATGTCCAAGTAAATTAAGAACAACACAATCCACTATGGTCATAAAAGACACTGACATAGGCAATAAATTTAATGCAAAAATCAAGGTCAAGATTAAAACATCCCTTAGAACACAATTCAGCATCCACTTATAGATTACTCCTACACCTAGTTACACCCTTTGATATGTAACATATAACCACCAGTAAAACGTGCACACTACATCCCCCCCCCGAAACAACAACAACAATAAAACAAAATAAAAACTCCTCTCACCGTAGCGACACCCACAAGACTCCTACCAAATTTCCTAAACAGAAACTTAAAACACCAACGGTCATTCGCTTAAAGAGGCCCCAAAACGGTAGAAGCATGGACGTGTTTGTGTAGCGAACCTACTTTCTATTATATTTCCAACTCTACTCTAAACCAACTGAACTTTTGGAGTTTAAAGTTGAATGTATCGAGCACTCTATGAAATAAATCCATCACATATCAGACGTTGCTTTATATCATATTATATTATATTATGCTATGTTGCAAACCTGATTTGTACAACACACACACAAACACACACACACACACACACACACACACACACACACACACACATATATATATATATATATATATATATATATATATATATATATATAAAGCTTATAACAGGTATTTACTAAGCTTACCCACTACATAAGTGAGGCAGCCTGTAAGGATCAGACTCATTACACTAGCAAATTGATCTGCGAGAATAGCTTGTTAGCCATCGCTCTACCGAAGCCCTCATGAATAATTACTAATCTTATACCGTGAACTCTCGTTGTAACGGCACTATATAACGGCACGTCTGTTTTTAGATTCTTGCAAGAATATTATCGAAGATTACACCTTTTACCGAGCCAATGAAAAAGTATCCCGTATTTTTAAATTTGCAATCTGTATTTTAACCCCATTTCGTTATAATGACACTCCTTATCTTACCCTCTTCCTTCTGAATATATCATTGTTCAGGACGAGTTACGACTCATCAGCCCCACCCCTCCTCAATGTCTTGCATTTACTTTGGGAAGGCTCCTGTCCAGCAACGGCCTTTAACCCATTAAATAATCCATGCGTAAAATCAGATTTTGGTATAATTAGAAATATAGGGTACATGAACATATGTTTCTTATCATCCATCTCACTACAGCAGTAATGGTCTGTGAGATATGCCTGTTAACCACGATTCAAGGTAAGGTACCAATTATATCAGTTTGGTTTATGGGGGCTGTCCGGAAGATGTGCACTCATTTCGATTATGTTGAGAACCGGTTGCCTGGCCTTGATGTAGCTTGCTAAAACAGAGATGAACTTACTGTGCATGTACTAATAAAAACTCTTCCATGGGGTTACTCAGCCGGCAGTGAGCCGTCATTGAGTGAGCTTATGTACTGTGTGGCTGTATCATTCTCAATGAAAATCGTGACACTGCGACTACTGATTCTCCACGTTTCATGCAGTTTTTCTCTCTTTAGAAAACACCACACCACCCAGGTGTCTTAGTTCCTAATCAGTCCCTAGGGACAAGATTTGTCTCCTCTGCGAGTTCTGTTTTTACTCAGGGATAAGAAGGAAGAGATCGTGGACGAGATCAAGGAGAAGGCGACGAGGTAACTGACGGCAATCCCGAAAGATGACTTTGTAGGCTGTTTGTAAATGTAGAAAGGACGCTAGAAAAGTTGTTTGAGCCCCCAAGGGAAGTACTGTGAATTGGTTTTAGGTGCCATCGTAGGAAGGCTTTTTTCAACATTAAATGGCCGGACACTTTTTAGACAGACGCCATGAAACCATAACAATGCTACGGCCACAGGACGAGATTGTTGCTTTAAACCAGCACGTTATCATTCTGCATTCGTATGGAACCTTTTTTTTTTCAATCAGCTTTTTAAGGGTCACTGTTGGATATAAACCTTCCCCCCAAGAGTATAAGACGTAGGATGCTGGGTATTATCCTACCACACAGGCCCGACAACGTTTTGGAAGGAGGGTCAAAGAATGATTCATGCCTTCTCCCGAGGGGATCAGTGAACGCAAACAGTCTCAGCTGGAGTTTGTACCCGCTGATTCCATTCTCCATGGGTTGACCGCTCGGCCACTTGCACCCTAACGTAGATACGATGTAGGTGAAAAATGCGGTTGATTCAAGTTTGAGTTTAAGGTTTACAGATGTCTTATTTTGGACATGTAAAATGTACAACGCTAAGAGTATAAATAACAGTGTTAAGTACTTATAATTAGTACGATAAGGCTTGTTTGTCCTTATTGTATTGCACTAATTCGAAAACACACTAAGATTAGTACCCAATCATTTGCAGTAAAGTCTATAGTAGTGCTATCTTTTCATATATATATATATATATATATATATATATATGTGTGTGTGTGTGTGTGTGTGTGTAAACTGAGAAGTTTGCAACGTGCGCATCAGAGAATCATGCACAACCTTAAATGGAGAGATCACAAGACAGCATAGTATGTAAGGAAGAAAACGGAAATCTGTGACATCATAGAAACTATTAAAAAACTCAAATGGCAATGGGCAGGCCATGTTGCAAGAATGAAAGACAACCGATGGACATAACGTCTCACATCATTGATCCCCAGAGATCACTTAAGAAACCAAGGCCGACAGAACACAAGATGGAGAGATGGACTTGACAGATTCAGGAAATACTGGCTCTGCGACGCCCATGATAGAGAATTGTGGGGAATCCTGGGGAAGGTCTATGTCCAACGCCAGACGTTGAAAGACTGATGATGATGATGATGATGTATGTGTGTGTGTAATAATCGTAGAGACATTCTTATTCGGAAAACATATTTCGTCCGGCACCACTGTTAACCAGTGGCAAATCAGATTGCCGACCACGTGAATGAATAAAAAAAAAATGACCGGAACTCGCGTCCATCAGCAGTCTTAAAGTGGTCTACCAACTGAGCTAACGACACTGTTGGCAGGAACTTAAATAGTTCATCACACTACTCAAGAGCAGATTCGCGTTAAGACAGCTTCCTGATACATGCAGGTTCGAGTCCCATACGAGGCTCATTTTCTTCATTCAATTACGTGGTTGGCTGTTCGATTTACTATGGGTTAACACCGGTGACAGACAAAATACGTTTCCTAATAAAAATGTCTCTACAATTATAACATTCTGTCTGACATAGACTTTTCAATCTAATGATATATATATATATATATATATATATATATATATATATATATATATATATATATATATATATAATGCTCTTCCATAGGAATAGAGCACTGTTGTGGATGAGGAGTTTCTGCGCAAAATGAATATATCGCTTTAATTCAGCCTAATTGACCACCCAGTTAAGTTGTCCAGAGGTAGGATACCGGCCTCCGGTTCCGATGTGAGTGTTTCAATTCTGCCTCGCAGTACTGGATGGGATAAAGTCTATAGTCACATTGAAGAGAAGTAATACATCGAAACAGCTGTGTGGATGACACAGTAATATATATATATATATATATATGTATATATATATATATATATATATATAATCACTTGCTTTGATTATTGGGGCCACTTCTCATTTTGATCAGAAAAAAGTTGGCCATTTTTCTACTGCATTTTTAGTCATACATGTCGTAAAATAGAGAGTTTTGAATGAAAAACATTTTGCACCCTAGTAAGTTGCTTTTTCACTTTGACAAATGAGTGTCTTGTTCATGTTGACGATAGCGTAATTTGCGTTGTAAGAACGAAAATGTTTACGAGAAGTTGCGATAAACAGTATACATACTACATTTCAAGCAGCTCCAGTTGAAACTTTTCCTTGTTTGGGGCTGGTTTGTACGTTGTAAGCTGGGCTACTTGCTATGCTGTAATTGTATGCAATCGAGGCGGAGGGAAAAAAACTAACAGCTTGCAAAATGAAAAGAAAAACAAAAAACCAAAAACAAAAACAAACTCAAAAACAAAAAACTAACAAAATTCAAACAAGCCATTAATGTCATTCTTTTTTTATTGGTCTTTTTCTCATCTTTCACCTTATTACAATTCACCATTATTCCTAAGACATTTACTTTTTTTACTCTCACACATTCTTGTCTGGTTTAAAATTTCACATTTCTCAATTGTTACAATATATTGACCATATCTGTACGTACTAGCAAGTGAACTAACTTACTCAATCAGATTGTATCAAGTATTCCCAATGGTGGGATAGATTTGAATACTTTTTTTTCCCGAATGTTTAAATGATGATATAATGAACTTGACAAATGTTTCAGATTTAAATGACCCATTCATAAGAAGTCTCCGATTTTCATAATAACTTTTGGTCACATTTGCATCTTAATGAACAGGTCTCACAGGAAGAGATATCCATCTAAGTGAGAAATGTACCAACTGATCCCGGTCTTCCCCTACCTGTTAATCCGAATCAATCACCTATCTAGGTAGTTAGTTCGACGCTGCTTACCCTCTTGATTGAAAGAGATCTTGTGCTTTCAGCGTGATTTGGTTTAGTTTCAAATCAATGATCAATTGGAATCGTAATGGATTTTACTATTATTTTTCATATTTTACAAACCTAAAACAATAATGTGCTGTGATCTCACAATATGATATTAAGCATAATCTTCTCCCTATGGTTTGCTTCGATGACAAGGTAATTAAATATCAAAATATTCCAACTGAAGACCAATGAAATCAGTGCTGGATTTAGACTAGGTGTGTCTCTAATCTATGAAATGCTTGACGATCACTTGTTAAAAAATTACACCAGAAGGTTACACAAGACTTGAACACATATATACCCTTTAATTTCTGTTTGATGGACCAGTCCATTGTGAGGCCCAAACGCAAAAGAGAGAGAAATAGGAAGGAATATAAAGCAGTCACATTTCACATTTTCCTGATGCTACCCAACGGCAAAACACGGCGATTCTAAAATATTGTCTTCGATGCCGTGACAGGACTGGTCGAAATGTTAGATTCTGTTTAAATTTCATATTTTCCCCACTATCATTATGATCATTACAAGTTTACCGAGGACGTAAAAACTGATGGCACGTATGAAATATACATGAATTGCATTTTATTAGCATGAATAAGAGAAATTTATATTGCAATGTACTTGGAGAATAGCTTTCTGTTGACTACAAACAGATTTTCTTTCATTTTTCTGTTTTTATTACTTTCTTCTGCATTGCTCTGCGATTAAGCATTTTTATTTGTCATTAAAACATAAATTGAATCATGTTTTGCTACATCAGTTACATAAACGAATCATATCTTATTACGTCAGTTGTGTCTTCTGTGCGATCAAAGACATCTGCATGTTGGTATTTATATTTTGTGTAGATATTTTTCACTATTGCTATCTTTTTATTTATATTGTACTCTCTCCGACGTACTAATGCAAACCATTTTGGAAGTTGTGTTAGTTTTGCATAATTTTTATTGTTATTTCAAATGGTATCGAATTCCTCCAGTGAGCTGAAAATTAGTAAATTTGTTGCTTACTTAGCTGATGCCAACATCTTGCACGAAATAAAATCCACCTTCCTTCTTCAAATTGCTTCTGAAATTACCGACTATTGAATTTCTAATCGCGTGATTTTCAAAACTGTTTTCATTATATTATTTAGATGATTGCCTTGTGGGAGAGATTATGTGCACTAAATATCCATTTAAGTTGCATTTGAAAGTTAATTTAATTTTCGTTAAGTTTGTGTCTTTAGAAAAAGGAGGAATCGCTGAATATTCTGAAGTCGCTACTTTTGATTTGATGGATCAATTTTACAGTAGCCCTTTCCTACCTTTTAAATGGCTAAAATCAGGCATATTTTTCAATGAATTACTTTATAACTGGCTAAAATTGATAACTGGATTGCAAAAATGTATAAATATATATATACTTTCAAGCTCACGGAAGTATTCATTTAGTATACTTCCGATCCTCACGTTTACTTTGAATTCCCACCAGTGACGTATTTTGATAAGAAATTACCACTTACCATGAAAAGATACATAACCCCAAACATACAATACAGAAAAAGATATAAACAAAGATCACGGTGGAAAAAGAATTCGGACACAGTGATTTCATATCTTAATACCTAGTTGCACAGCCTGGATTTGCGATTAATCCCAGGAGATTTTTTTTGCAAACCTTCAGAAGCCCCCTGCAACATTATTTTGAAATATTGACCAAATCTTCCTTGTAATAGACCTTCAAATCAATAATATTTCTGGGGTTCCTCTGATGAATTCGATCTTTCAAGCATTGCCATATATTTTCATTTGGATTCAAGTCAGGAGATTGACTACGCCACTGGATTGTTCCAAACTATTCGCGAGTTATTTTAACGGCATTTCGTTGACTTGTTGAAATATCCAACATTTTTCAAGTTCAAGCTGTTGCACCAAAGAAAACACATTAGCTTCCAAAATACTCCAATATATCGCTTCATTGATGGTTCCTTCAAACATGTGAAGCGGACTCATGATATTGAAAGATACCCACTTATACAACGTTTTACTGTAGGATGATGTTTTTAGATCATGTTCCATGCATGGTGAAATGGATTTCAACCAAAAATGTCAATTTTTCATTCATCGGACCAGTGAATGTTCTTCCAAAAATAATTATGTTTCTCAGAATGCTCACAAGCAAACATCATCGAAGAATCTCAGTGCATTTCATCCCAACAAAGGTGTTGTTCATACTGTGCGCGATTTCAAACTATTCCTATGTAGTTCATTACTAGTAGTTCTTTTAGTAACCGATGTACCAGCTGCTGACAAATGATCTTGGATCTTCAAAATCTTTGGGTTACCATGGGATTCGCTTTATTCTTATCATTTTCGGGAGTTGCTTATGGAGATATTTTTCAAAATTTCATTATGTTGCCTAATTATGACATTTTTGTTCGGTTAGAAGGTCCTTTACTTCAACTTTAAATGACTGCATCGTTTCAAGAAGGTATAAGTAGTAAATAACGACGATGATGATATCATTCTTCAGTTAAGTATTGCTGGAACATTCTCGAAGTTTCTATGCAGGAACAGAAAGGTCTACATGTACATTCTTTGTTGAATAACATTTTCATGATGATTTTTAAAATTGTGTCCAAATACTTTTCTCCATCGTTACTTTTATTTATATTCTATTCCGTATAGTATGTATTTTTTTCTTTGCAATTGTTAATTCTATATCAATATACATCACTTGTGTGAATATCACCATCTGAAGAATATTAAATGAGTATTTTGTAAGTATTCAAATTTTCGTTATCATATATAAAAGCAATTTTTATTGAAACTAAGAAAAAAGAAATAAAAAGTCACTTATGAAATAGGCGCCAACATCCTTAAATGCCTATGAAACAATAACACGACAATATATATATATATATATATATATATATATATATATATATATATATATATATATATATATATATATATATATAAAGAAATGGATGTATATGCTCCGACAGAATGATTATAAATTGCGTTATATTATATAGAAACTCTTAATTAAAATAATCTTCCGTCATTACATAGTTAATATATCACTTGGCATAGACAATATAGATAGAATAAACAATTGAAGAAATGGGGGTGCTGCAGGAATCGAACCTGCGATCGATAGGGTAGCCGCTTGAAAGCAGCGTTGCTCTTACCACTGAGCTAGACAGCCTCCAGTAATGCATTTTCTTAAATTGTTTATTCTATTTATGTTACTAGGCCAAGTGATACATTAACCGTGTAATGGCGGGTGATCATTTCATGTAAGAGTTTCCACATGATATCACACAATTTATGATTACATATCAATAGTCAACTTTGAAATACAACTCCCATTAATAAATTGAATAGAACTAAAACTAACTACAAACAGAAGTGGTGTAGCTAGCACGAGATGGTTATTGGGTTGATTGATATCATGTGCTTTCTATTTCCAGTGTTATTAATTTTTGCATCATCTTTTTTATTTCTGCAAATTTGATATACTTTTCTCCCAGAATTGTGTATGAAATGATGTGGGCACTGAAGGTTTTCAAAAGAGTTTTTTAATGTATTCATTCTCTTTCACTGAATATTGATTTTATTTTCCACCACCATAACCAAATAATCATTGGATTTTATCTGAGAGCCCTTAAAATCTGCTGCTCCCAACATTTAGAAGAATAGATGAAATGCATCAAAAATTATTTGGAGAACCCCTGAGAGAAAAAAGGAGATAATACAGCCAACGAACTCAATGACCAACAAACTCAAGCAATAAAAAATCAGCAAACATGCTTACATATATAAGTATGATCAGATAAAAACACAATAATGAACATAAAAACCATTGCTTTGGGTTTTTTTCACCTTTATTTGAAAAATGGAACTGAAATTTAGTCAATTTCAGCCATTTTAAAGCCAGATATTGAAAAAACTAACTGATTCTAGACATTCAATAATTGCTAATTTATTCTGAACCTATCAATCCAAAGATAGCCTTCTGATGTTTGTTTAGCCCAATGTTTATAAAAAAATATTTAGTTTTTTTTTATCTTTTAAAGATAGCAATTGTCACCTTCCCCGTTTTAAAATGGCCAACGTTCCAGATACAGGATAACAGACAATGGTAATGAGCTAATCTTAAGAATACTCCAACCTTGAGCCTCTAAAATGCTATCAATTTCCCGGATACCCCCCTTCATGTATCTACACTAGCCCAATGATTATCATACCGGAATGTAAGTTATGTCCCTGGCGCAGTGTTGCCATTTCATATGTTTTTCGTCTAAACCTAGATGTTTTCGGTTGCATTTAGATATTAGGAATTGCTATTCAGATGGTTTTTGATAAAATAAGCAAAAAAATTCGCTAATCTATTGTAATAAGATAAATCTTTTAATAAATAAGAAATATTTGAATAAAACTAATGTTTAAAGTCACTTTTAGTTAATTGATATGTACTATAATTCGTTGATTTTAGACACATATCTTGAGAATCTAGACGTATCTAGATGTTGTAAGATGTTGTTTTAGATTCTTGAGGTAAAATTGAAAATAAAATTGGTAATTCTGCCTTTACTAGATCTTCACTCAAGACAAAAATTAGCTCATATGTGGTCTTTCAGACTGGTTATTTCAAATTAGTCCAGAAATCAGGTTCTGTTCTGGTCTCAAGTTCGTCGAATAAACCGTCTGTTACTATATATATATATATATATATATATATATATATATATATATATATATATATATATATATATAAACAAAGATAGGTCGACCGGAATTATCCGATTAAAAGTGAATAGTTCCTATCTCTAAAGCCGCACTCAATCCGGTACAAGCCGTAAAGCCTTGGTGCAAAACATTGACGGTAGCAACGACAAAGAACAAGTATTTGGTACGTTTACATAAATGGTTTATTGCCGACCAACCGGTGCGTCTGATGTATATATGCGTCAAGGGAAACATAAATTTTTTAACGCAAGAGATCATCAAAGCATAATATATATGTTACGCCGAATCGGCGAAATTGCCAAATTGGCAAAGTTTCAACTTTTTTTTTTTTTTTTAATAAAAAATTGAAAAAAAAAAAAAAGTAGTTTTTATTTGATGGAAAGTCTATTGAATCAAAGCAAGGATATGAAACAACTATGTTCTTTTCACAATCACAAGTTTATGTAATCCAAGCGAAATCAAACGTTTTTCTTTGATTAAAAGATAAGTGAATTTCGCCATCTAGGCAATGTAATATTTTTCCATTCGTCTCTGACTGCTCCCCACAGCTGGCCAGCGTTCCCAAATTTACTCTCGACGCCTTTGGGCTCGATATGTGCCCACATGTTCTGCATGACATCAAGATCTTTTATATGATGGAAAGTGCTGGGCTCATTTTTCTACCCAGGAGTTTGTATATAGCTAGTGCACCTGGGCAGTAAAAATGACGGCATTAATAAAATTGATTGTTTTGTTTTGTCCTTTTTTTTGTCTATTTCTTTGTCTCGCTTGTATGAAATGTTATCGAGTTATTCAACGCCAATATATTTTTTGTGTGCCGTCACAGATATTGTGGAGATCTTGAAATATTTTTATTTAATTCACTTGGGTTGTTATAGACAAAAGACAAACATGCAAATATACGTGGTGTATCATTTTATATATATATATATATATATATATATATATATATATATATATATATATATATGTATATGTATATATATATATATATATATTGAGTCATCCATAGACAGCTGTTTCGTTGTATTACAACTCTTCAGTGTGGCTATAGACTATCCATTATCTCATCCAGTACCACGAAGTAGGATCGAAACCTTAGCTTCAGACCCGGAGGCTGGTATCCTCTCTCTACTCCACGGAACTGGACGGTCAGTGAGGTTGAATCTAAGCGATATATTTATTTATCGTATATATTCCTCATCCACCAGAGTGCTCCATTCCATGTTGGAAGAGCATTGCATAAGCTTACAATGAATGAGTTACCTCACTTGGAGAGTGCTCAATCCTAAATAAGGGAGCGTTAATTATTGTGTCATCCACAGACAGCTGTTTCGTTGTATTACCACTCTTCAGTGTGGCTATAGACTATCCATTATCCCATCCCATACCACGAGGTAGGATCGAAACCTTAGCTTCAGACCCGGAGGCTGGTATCTTCTCTCTATTCCTCGGAACTGGATGGTCATAAATATATGTTCTCATTTTTACGAATGATTTGAACTTTAACACGAAGACATCTCTTTTTTCGCCAGTAAAGATAAGATTTTTAGAACATTCCCCCCTCTTCTCCAAGCCTTGCTGTCCGGAAAATTTGCATGATTTTCCCGCAAGACGTTTGACAACAGGATGAAAAAGGCTCTCGAAACATGCAACAGAAATAAATACAACGAAGTTTCTAAACTTTTGTGTTTCCATATAGTCAAATAAATTCACCATCATATCGCTGAAAACTAATCCATTTCCTCACACACACATATATACATATATTTATAATTGTGTCATCCACAGACAGCTGCTTCGCTGTATTACAACTCGTCAGTGTGGCTATAGACAATCCATTATCCTATCCATCGAGGCAGGATTGAAATCTTCGCTTCAGACTCGGAGGCTGGTATCCTACCACTGGGCCACGGAACTGGATGGTCAGCAAGGCTGAATTTAAGCGATATATTCATTTAGCTTTATAAATTCCCCGTCCACCAGAGTACTCCATTCCTATGGAAGAGTATTAAATAAGCTTACAGTTACGCGAGATTGGTTGTGGAATAATCCAACCCTTTGATATCAACGAAAAAAGCCTCTCTATGTAGGGTAATGGTCCATAGTCCACCTGAGAGCACTTCTCTTGAGACCTTCCTCACTTGCTAAGAGATAAAGCATAGATTAATTATTTAAGATATACACATAATATAATTATATTACATTATATGTACTAGTGGCAATACCCATCCTAAGTACAGAGTTAAAGTGCCCGTCAAATATAGAGCTTTCCTTTGATAAGTGGCGAAAAATCGCTGTTCTGATTTATGTTTGCATTTAATATACATATTTTTTTACTTTCATTCATTCTTTTGTTTCTTTTTATTTGTGTAGCACGTGTGTAAAACTTGACAATTTACAATGAGGAGCACCTTCTTTTAACGTACAGAGGTACAAGTTTATTTAAAACACCATAATCGTAAACTTCTACAAAACAAAAAGTGATAATGTTTCATTTGAATTGAAATGTTTTACTGTCAAAAAATAATAAAATACATAGGTAGATGGATGGAAATCAGATATTGTACATATATTTTTTTGATTTATGGAATTTTTTCAACGATACGTGCAATAAAAACCTCCCATCCTCCTTATTTTGAAAATACGACGACTATTCACGTAATTGGAGAGTGAAAACTGATGTCCACAGAGAAAGAGAGAAATATTAAAACACAATCACTCCTCAAAGAGTCATACTTGATTTCAGTCATCAGCCAACAGCTAATGCAGCAGTCAGAAAAATGTGACCACTTTTGAATGAGTTTAAATTGGAAATCGGACCCTCACCTCAACCATATCTCAAAATCTAATATGCTTAAAATCTGCCAATGGCTCCCGGAAGTACCCAGAGAGAAATTCATGGGGTTATGTTGAGTGGTTCATGCAGTAGCCTGTCACATACAGACGGACAGACAGACATCTGGTGAATTATATAATATGTACATACACATATATACATACGAGATGTGTGGGAAAATTTTCCAGCAATACGATATTACCAAAATACTCCTCCAGGGACCTCAAAGACTTATCCCTGTCCCCCTTCCACATCACAAAACAATTTGGGAAGTATGTTTTCAGGATCGCCCTCAGCTTCTTTCTTAATCTCGTTCACGATCTGAAATCTATTTGGGAAAATGCAGCAATCACAGGTCACTAAATCTGGATTCTAGAGCTGATAGACTCGCTCAGTTATTGTAAATTCAATGGTCACACAGTACATAAGCTCCCTCGAAGGTGTTCCGCTTCTGATTAAGTAACCACACTGGACAGTGTCTGTTCACACAGGCACAGTCAAGTCCCCTTTCATAGTTTGCCAAGTTATCTTAAGGTCATATGGCTAATTTCCTAGATCTTCAAAATAGCTGAACACCTTTCGGTCAGACTTATTTGTGTCTTGGGAATCATAAAAATTTACTCCGTAAACAGTGACGAAAGATCATGAATCAGATCAGCTAAGCTTACAATCCTCAACTTGTATAATGAGCGGCGTGGTTCTCTTGGATCTGTGTCCGTAACGATGGACTTTTCCACTTGAAGGTAATGATTTTGCTGATAATGATATCTCCTAACCACCACTTCAAACAATGGATTCTTCCACTGTAACGCGTTCTTTTCTTAGAATAACCATCAAATAGAATTCATACACAATTAGTCCTCGCCTTTCGAAATTTCGCTTTACGTGACTTTTTGGAAAAAGGGCAGAGACCAGGATATTAGGATTTAGGGAGGACAACCACGTTATGACTGATCTATGCATTCCCCAAAAGTCAATAACAATAAGAAAAATTGTGTGTAAAACGTCTTGTTTACAGGATTTAGACCTTGGGACCCGAGGCATTTTAGTTTTTTTAAAAATTTTTGTTGGGAGCCTTATGCCCCCAAATTAAGACATTCGGCAAATCACAAAATTTGCATATAAAAGTGACTTTATTACATATAGAACTGACAAATTACACATACGTAGAAAGGTTGAATGAGTTATACATCTGGTGTATTTTTTAGGTAAAAAGGGTGAATTTTTGTAACCCATTCTTATATTACTGTACACCTAAATCACATGCAGCAATTTTATTATTCAACTTGAAACAATCGAAGGAGTTATTCTGTAAGAAATTCCAAAATCAATTCCAAGCAGTGATTATGATCTTCTTTCTTATCAAAGAAACTAATTTTTGAATTATGATATGTTGTATAGATGAGGGCCCGGGGCTATAAGAGGCCGGAGGCATTTGCCCCCTTCTAAAAATGGCTTTGCACGTAATTATACACTAATTGATTGCAAATTGAAGAAATTCGATATTTTAGTCAAATTAAACCGTTCGACGAAATTCTGTTTTTATTCGTGATTTTCGAGGTGAGTGGGTGACAACGTAGGCATAAAAGTTAGGGGCCATCACCCATCCGTCTTATATAGTGAATAGCTCAATTAACCCACGCCCTTATTTCAATATGAACAAAAACAAGCTAATTGCTCTTAGAATGAAGAATTAATTCCTCTCGAGATCGAGGTTTAATACAATTATGTGTTTCAGACATTTTTTTAACCGTAGAAGGTCTCACATAAGCAATTATAAGTTACCTTTTTAAATTAAATTCCACGACCATGACGATACAATGCGGAGTCATTTAGTGCACTTAAACACATTATTTTCGATTCACAAAATTGATTGTCATTATTTCCGTTCATTAATCATGGACTTACAAGTTAACACTTGAAAGTACGTGTTTTTACAACTTAGCAGTAAGATGGAGGAAATATTTGCACTCACTGGAATTTGAGTTATTATTATCGTTATGTTTTTTTTTTAAATGATTAGGACATTGCAGAGAATTATGACGCCATAGTATTGAATGATTTAACCACGTGGTGACATAGGCTCACCCCAAGATTTGCCACACCTTTCTCATGGGCGTCACGGATCCAGTACTTACTGAACTTGTCTTCCTCGTCACGCCATCTTATATTTCGCTAGCCACAACTTCCCTCATGATCTCCGGGGATCCATGTTGTGAGTCACGATGTCTCGCGATTGTCTGACATTTTTGCAACATGACCAGCCCATTGTCATTTGAGTTTTTTTCGTGGTGTCTATGATATCTCGGACTCTTTTTTATCCCCTCCAATATACTGTGCTGTCTTGCAATTTCTCCACGTGAGGTTGAGCATGATTCTCTCATAAGTCCGTTGCATGGTTCCAGTTTGAGGGGCAATCTTTTATTTCAGCTCCATGGGTGACTATCGGGAAGATACATTGGTTGTAGACCCCTCTTTTTCCGGAGTGGGGGATTTTCCTGTTCTTGAAAGTTGAGCATGCTCTACCGAAAACTTGCCAGCCTGGTGTGATATTTTGCTTGATTTCTCCTTCATTTGAAGATTTCATGGAGATCCGTTGTCCTAAGCAGATGTAGTAATCTACTTTCTTAAGCTCTGCATTTTCGATTTTGATTATTGTGTCCTTGTCTTCAAGATGCTTGTTGTACGTTTGTTTTGCTGAAGTTCATGTGGAGATCAACTTTCTTCTTTTCTTCATTTAGTTCGTTTCGCATTACTAGGATATCATGAAGATTCTCAGCAAAAAGACGATGTCGTCAGCAAATCTGAGCTTACTTAGGTATTCTGATTCCTCTGTTTTCCCAGTCTAGGTTTCGGAAGACCATCTCAATGCATTCTACGAAGAGATCGCACATAACAAGAAACGCATAAGTATAAAATTATGTTTGACATTCAGTGTGTCTTTGGAAGACAGCTTCTATACCCCTTGAGCTACGAAAGCAAACAGTTGCAAAAGATCAAATCTTTCAAACATTTCTTTTAAACCCCGTTGGATAAAGACTCTCTACAAGATTGGCAAGACCTCTCTGTCATGGGCGTCGACTTTCTGAACCTGTTCTTATTTTTAGTCGGCCACAGTCTCACATTTGATCTCCGGTCTACACATGAACTTCAATAAAAAAAAAAATAATGTCATGTTCAACAAACATGTCGAGGAGAAAGACACAACGACCAAAATAAGAAAAAGAACGAAAGAAAACAGACAATTTCATTTACCTGAGACAACGAATCAACTCTAAGGAAGAAGAAATCATTCTATGTTACCAAGCTTTCGGTAGAATCAGCTCTACCTTCAAGAATAAGGAAATCCCATTAGTTCCAAAAAGAAGGGTTTACAGCCAATGCATCGTCCCGATATAGAGCTGAACCATGAAACCTGACCCAAAGATTACCCCCCAAGCTGAGAACCATGTATCATTCACAGGAGAAATTAATTCTCAACATAACTTGAAGAGCTGACAAGACAGCACATTATATTAGAAAGCAAACAGAAGTCACAGATCATAATCATTATACTAGTCTGAAACTGATTATAATTGATAATGCCTCCTCTAAAAGATTGAATGATAGAACATCCAGTACTTCCAATGTGATAAAAAGCAAGAGAAATGAGATGAAATCAATGCCAGTATGAGAACCCCTATCTTCAAAAAATATCTTTTTGGGCTTCTGTATTTTAAAACCACGGACGTTGGCTTTTGGTAGAAACTCATGAAAAAGCACCGAATAGTTTTTTGTTTCAAGGGTGTTTGGGGTAGGATCTTAAGCAGTGGTGTTATGGTAAATGAGATGGGAGGGAACACAGTCTGCGACTCGCCATTCTTTTGAAATTCAGACTTTTCGAGAGACATTTTGAGGTCATGTGAGATGAGTATTTGGATATATACGCGCTAATCTTTCTTATCGGTGAATTGTTCAAAAAAAGAATTTTAGTTGTACGTACATAGATAATGAATTAAAACGATTTCTCTACACCCAAAAGTAAGGGGGTGTTGTTTTCACAGCACAGCATCACTCATCTTAAGCCTTTTAATTGTCACTCTCCGACCCCAAGGGTCTCCAACCATCGGGCTGTGGACTGGTGCCAGAACTCGAACCGTTGCCTGACCGCAAAGGACGAGCTAATGACCGCCGAAGAAAAGATATGATCAACCAATTATTCTTTTATTCTGTTTATCAAATAGATGCAAAATCCGTGAAAATATTGTCAATGTTATACCGGTCCACGGCGCAAAAAAAAAAGGTTGGGAAACCCTGCATCCTGATCATCATCAGTAACCATCTCTTAACATCCGTTGTTGGAAATTGAACTTCCCCTAAATTCCCCTGACTGTCTGAATTTGTCTTGTTCGTCATACCATCTTGTGTTTTCTCAGCCATAATTTCGCATATGATCTCTGGGAATTCACGTCGTGAGTCTTGATGTCCAGCGGTTGTCTGACTTTCTTGCAATAAGACCAGCCCATCGTCATTTGAATTTTCAAAAGATTCCCTTGATATCTCTAATCACCTTTGTTTTCTGTAGTATCATATGTGTTCATGGATATGTTATTTCAGACAAGTGTCGACCGCACGTCCCTTTGTCTTTCATACTCACTCAGTAAAACAGAATCTTCTTTATTTTTATCTTGCTGAGCATCATGTCTATCTCAAGTCTGCTCATGTGTACAATCAACAAATGATGAGGCTTCACCACATGAAAATGAATATAGACTGTTTAAAGAAGACGGATACTTCGCCAAGTTCTTGGGTGGACTATTCTGTAACCAAACCATTGAAAAGTTTCTAATGGGGCTATTGAAGACGTGAGGTGGCATTTCACATGTCTATGGAATAACAAAGATAGGGCATTCACTCGGTGGGTACCTGCCCCCCCCCACCAGTGTGTATCTATCTGCAATACACTAGTCTTTCACGTCGGTATGTTCAGGAACATCGGAGCGACACAGAAGCCACCGTCTAGCCGGTCAGTCTAGGGATAAATCATGATCTATTTGTTCAGCGGCTAAAGGGATGTTCATCATTTGTTACATACAACCATAAAATTTTGCTTTGCTACTGGCTATTTGGATAATGGATGACAAGTCCGTGAACTGTGGTGGTGTCCCTTACATTGGTCAATGTTCCATGAAGAAAATGACAGATAAGAACAATGCAGTGGGTAGTCGGAAAGACAACATCAAGTTTGCTATGCAAAATACAACCAAAATACGAGGGATGGATACAGTTATCAATCCATCGTTAATGGTCAACAGAATTATTTGCATCCTGAACACAAGTACCGAAATGGTAATCTTCCAACCGTACGAATTGGCTCCATAGACCTCTTCTATGATTTTTCAAGATGAGGCCCACAGTCCACCACTCGATGGCGTTTTGCGGTATCAAGTGTACTTAATAACATGATGAATGTCAACCACAGCCTAACCATTGGAAAGGTTTAATATGAATTTCATCTTGACCGCAGGTCTTTGTTGAGGGTGTAACTCGGTAGAACCAGAGTGGTCAAAACATTCTTTATTCGAAGCATGATTCATTTGGCAAAACAACTTAACAAAACATATGATTTAAACAGAATATAATATATCAAAAATACTAAGTCTACGCCAGGAATTCAATCATGAATTATTCGACAGCTATAGAATGGGTAGCAGTGTTACAATATGTATGGACCGTGTAATGGTTACACTTATCTGAGCAAACCGTCCTTTCTTTTCTGCAAGCGCGCGCTTTCCCACATCCTGTTTGACAACCACATCCGACAAGTATCAATAGCGTCTGAAGATTAGCTGGTTGGTCTGTGGCAATCGTAATCAGGTTGTTATCTCTTGACATACCAACCCTGCAAATCAGTGGGAGGCAAGTATCGACCCGACCACTGCTGATCATGTAGATACGAAGTAAGAGTGTTGCATAGTTACTGCAGTGGTTGGAGGAGGACTAGCACAATATGAAGGTACCACTTCCAGATGTTTTATGCTACTGAGTGTTCGTGTGACATGTCTGTATTTGCTCAGTGTGACAAATCATTCGAAATGGATAAGGTAAAGGTATAGCGTCACGCCCGACACCCGATGGAGTATGACTGACTGGCAAGTGACAAAGCGACAAAGCCCCAGTAAAGCGTCACGCCCCAACACAGCAAGATGGCCCTGCAAGTGACAGAGCCCCAGTTACTGTTTGTTACATTTGTACTGTTTGTTATATGCGTACGGAGTCCCGGTTTCTATTTCATGCGTCAGTGGCCTTGCAAGTCTCGATAAATTTGTCTTAACGATGAGTTTTCCACAGTCTTCGCTCATACTGGGAATCGAACCCAGGCCTTGCTGCATGTGACGCAGACGTGCTAACCATTACACTATCCAAGCGGACATGAGTGCGTAAGGTTAGTACAAATACATTCACGTTGGAAGACAATTTTTCATCCTTTTTCTGAGCTACTTTTGATGCTTCCACATTCCCTTGTTCGTAAAGTGCTGATTTGGTATCACACCCAGTTATGGTATGTAAAAACAAGATATGCTGCATTGTATTCACTGGAGCTTACTGAGGCTGCTTAATGTTGTAGAGCAGTGTCCCCAACGTTCTTATGTCTAACGCCCACTTTTGAGACTGAAAAAAAAAGAGTTAGTTTCTTAATGGTCATTTTAAATGGCTAAAAGCGACTGGATTTGTCAAAAATGGCTTGAATTACGTAGATTTATTTCCCAGATTACTGGACAACTGTATACACTAAAAAACCGTACAAAGGCTCCCCAAAAGTAAATATGCAACATATTTATCATATGTTAAGACAATGATGAAAATAAAATCCACTGTTCTGGGTAAATTCGTACGTATCGATTTTCGGTGTTGTCTAGGTGACGTAAGAATGACAGACATAATACCCGATCTTGCGACCTAGTAATGGGTCTATCGCCCACTTAAAAGCTTAAATCGCCTATTAGCGGGCGGTATCGTCTAGGTTGGTGACCATTGCGGTAGAAAATCACAGGATTTCTATGACATGGCATAAACTGATACACTGATGATCCTACTAGCAAATACTTATCTATTCCAACAATTGCCTCTCGTTGATTGTTGTCATATTTTGCTATGGTACATCAGCATTTGACTCTGCTTATTTCACCGAGATACCATTAGACGTAAGATCTGGGGATGATGCCCGAATGAAGCATGATTCTTGGCAGTTATTCCCAAGGAATGCGCTTTGAGTTATAGTTTTTTGCCGAGTAGGCGTAACTACAATATCAAAAAATGTCATGTTCTTTGCTATCTGATTTTGAACTGTTGACTTGATGGAAGGAAGTGCATAACAACCGCCAAACACAACTGTATCACCAATATAATAATGTTGTATTCACGTTGTGTAAGCATCACATACATCCTGATAAGTAGCTGGTTTGGGTCAAACCACAGCATGAAGTAAATATATAACACCATAGCCGTACCAGCTGTCCAGTTGAGACACTTCACACCTGTCATTGTCCTCTCCACGCTGTGCTAGAGATCAAAGACACCTTCAAGCTAAATTTGATAATTCTATTAGGTCTACACCTCGCACCAGCAACATTTGAGTTGCTCGCACACCTTACGTCATATAACGTGACAACCCAGGATGGAGTAGGGAACCCTCCATCCCAGAACTTGTCCGATCGTCGAATTGTAAAGTATCCATTTTACTGTGAACTGTCTACATTTATTTTCATGAGGTGAAGCTCTAACAATCGTTAATTGAACGGAGGAGCAGACTTGGCATAAATAAGATGCTCAACAAGATGAAAGTAAAGAAGCTTCTTTTTTTACAGAGTGAATATATAACCACCAAAGAGACGCTTGATAGACACTCAGCCAAAATAATATACCTATAGCTTGAACACACATGATACTACAGAAAACCATTGAAAATCCTTATCTTTGATAAATAATGAACAAGTAATGGGCTTTTTAAGGATTTGGTAGGTGGCCATCTTTGACGCCATATTGTTAAACCTTTCCATTAGTCAGACTGTAGTGGACATTTATCATGTTATTAGGCACACTTGATGCAACAAAATGCCAACCAAAAACGTTTCTAGGATGAATAATGAACGAGTATTGAGTATTTCAAAGGATTTGGCTGACAGCTATCCTGGACGCCATCTTGAAAATCATGCCTTTATAGTCACATCGGGATAAACATTAGATCTGTAATCAAGAACACCTTATACTTTCGATAATCGCCGAGAAACATTGGCTAAGATAAACAATGGTCCAGTAATAGTAATTTCTAAGGAATAGGCGGCCATCTTGGATGCCATGTAGAAAAAGCAGAAGAAGGAAACCCGGACTTTTAATACCTTCCTCTTCACTATATCAAGGGACCATTCTGAAAAAAAAAATCAACTCATCTACAATTTCCGGATCAAATGCTCGTACTCTTGGACTGATACCAGTTGCAGGTTTGAAAATGAAATAGTGCTGTAGAAATTAATATTATTAAGCAGGGTCGTTAGAACAAATGTGCACTGAATAATGCCGTGAGAGCGAACGTGTCATCACATAGCGTCGTTAGAACAAATGTAGTGGGAATGAATGTGTCATTAGGTAGTGCCATTAGAATGAGTGCGTCATTGGACACAGTCATTAAAACGAGTGCCGTTACAACGAGATCATACAGTATTAATCTGTGCATGTCACACGAAATTACATGAGTTCCACCATTTTAACCTCGAATCGACAATTGGTAAGCAAAGCAAATGTGTTTCGCACATGCGTCAATTATTAAACCTGACCAAGGAAGGAAGAATTTCTCCTGCCAACATTGGCACCATTTAAAATGCGATTACCAACCGAGACCAACCCAACCGCTAACCACCCCTAGAGTCTGCATTCTTCCAATTTTCACTTCCAGACCTCACCCAGTCACTAATTTTCAACTGTCACCACATGCCACGTGTCTAGTAACCCCTGGCCCCAATATTTTGTCTCGTATGGTGAGAGGAGGGGGGTGAGGGACAGGATTTCGTGATGTTAGTGGCGATGACAGCTGAAATTCGAGCTATTAAAGAGAGGAAGAAAGAAAAAAAAAGAGAGACCCAAAACGGCAGCGAAAATACAGAGGAGAAAATAGTGAAAACTGGGCTGACTGCCTGGTTAGTTCTCTCTAGTCAAATAGCCCGGCTGCCTTGGTAGCACACACGCTTCAGAGATAAAGGTACAACACTGGTTATTGTGTATAATTTTGAGAAGTGTCAGTACCGTTCAAAGAGTTCTTCATTCAATGAAACTCCAACTTGTTATACACACAACGTTTCAGCCGATCTATTCCCAAGCTTCCCTCAGACATGATATCTGCATGTGAAATCTAGTAATGTCAAGAGACGACAGGGAAAATTCTTTTCATATATATATATATATATATATATATATATATATATATATATATATATATATATATAAACAAACTGAAACGTTTGTAATGTAGTTGCAGTTGTTTTCAACTGATTTCTCTGTTAGGCGATGACTTCCATGAGTCTCTTCTGAGCAGCGAAAACTACATCAAGTATAATTCGACACTGGTCCGACCTATGCGATTAGCTGAGGTGTTGATGTATGCCGGTTCTTTGAGTTTTCTCACCCTCAAATGGTGTGTGCTGAATCGCAAACCACATTGCCGCTGTTAAAAGCCCATACGTAATGGGTACAACAGAAAGAATCTGAAGAATTTGCAGATGGCACAACATCCGAGTTTTCAACAGTTCATCTACTCTTCGTAACCTTCTCACTAGAAGCTTAAAAAAACAACAACCTCGGTAGACGCCAACAGAAGTTTGGCGTGAGAAAAAAAAGCGATTTTGGTAGACACCGTTGGAGGGTTGGCTTCAGAAGATAACAATCTCGATAGACGCCATTGAGAGTTGGTGTAAAAAAAATAAATAAAAGCTCAATAGACACCATTGGAGGGTGTGCGTGAGAAAATAACGATCTAAATCGTTATTTTAGACTCACAAATGGACTCTATCTAGATAGAAGCCATCGGAGGGTTGGCGTAATAGTAAACCAATGTTAATAGACGCCATTGGGAGGTTGGGGGGTTCTTGAAGAATTAGCAATCTTTATAGACATCATCAGGTTGGGGGCGTGAGAAAATGATTTTTATAGATCTCGAAGGTGGGGTTGGTCTTTAAACATAATAGACGCCATCGAACTCTTGGCGAAAAAAAAAATACAATCTTGATAGAATAGGATCCAGGTATTTTTTCTAGACAATGACATGAAAATCTAGAAAATTATAGGTATAATCGCATTTGCGAGATGAGCCATCCCAGTCCTTTTCAAAACCGCAAAACAGCTCAAGAAAGCTTCTTTTGTTGTTCCTATCTGATGATATTTATTATCACGACCAAATGACAATTATACAACTACATAGTCTTAGGCCTTTTGGCCCCAAACTGAGTAAATAAGTGTCTGACAGACATTGAAATGCACAGAAACGTAGTCCTGGAGTCAATCTTGAGATTGGTCAATGTCACATTGACGGGTTAATTATACTTCCAAATTGCATCAAAAAGAGCGAATGAATCAGAAGTGAGCCGAAAACCAAGGAAATCTATTTTTCAGGCAATTATTGAAAATCTCAAGAAAACTTAGTTTCTTGACTTTCTTTTCGTTAAATATGACTTGAAAAGTAATTGCTTCAATGCTGGTAGTAGAGAAGGTTCTCTAAGACGGAAGAGATTTTGGTAACGTAACCCTGATCTCGATAGAATCCATCGAATGGTAGGCTTAAGAAACGAACAATCCTTATAGATTCAATCGGAGGCTTGGTGTAAGAAAAAAATGATCTCGATAAAATAATATGATTTTTTTCTAGACGAATTGTATGAAATATAGAATTTAAAAAATATAATCACACTTGTCCAGCAATTATGTGAGTAAAATCTGAGAGACATCAAAATGCACAGAAAAGTAGTTCTAGAGTCAATCTCTGGAATTGATGGCCCCCAAAATACATCAAAAATGCATAAAAAGGCCATCGTCTGAAACGTAAACCAAAAAATCAATGGAAATCCATTTTTCTCCCCATCAGTAAAAAGCTCCGCTATTTTCATCGATAACAAAATAGCTATCGATTATCAAAAACTAACTTTCAAGTCTATGACCAAATTTAATGAATTGTACGAATAGTTTTTTATGGTGAACCAGGCTGGGAAAACAACATTGCTTTCAAGGAAATGTTACTGATAAAACTGAATCTGGTTTCCCTTATATAAGTTAACGCTCTTTCCATTAACGAGAATCTAATCGTTTAGTTAGGTGTCCATCTGAGGCTTTAAACTTACATCAGATCTTTTTTCGTTTCTTTTCAGAGATTGATTTCACAGATCTCTTCCATTATGTATTAGGAATTGAAGTAAGAACGATTGTTACTTTACAAAAAGTCAAAATCCCTTGATGCAGTATCAAATAAAGGACGATTCAGGGTTTCATGTTTGGATTTCAAGATTTCAACGTTTCTGGATATTGAACTTCCGGCATTGTGATTCAGGTACTCCAACCATTCGGGATTTAAACATTCAATTTGAATAATGGAGAGTCTTTCAGAAAACGGAATTGGGTAAAAAGAACTTACTTCGCCAACCATCACGATATATTACCTGAACATTATCGCTCAAATGCCAGAGTTCAATGTAGGATTTGAGAAGGGTTCAACGTCGGCAGCTATTTTGCTCTTTCAGGATATTGGTCGCATACGCCCGACTTCATTTTGGAAGGAACAAATCATTCCGGGTTCCATCCCAAGCGGGGATATTTTTTTTCTTAAATTGCTGCTTGGTTGTGCGACAAATTCACTCACTAAAAATGTTTAATGTTTTTTCGTCTCTGATTTTTCTGGGAACGATTATCACCGGTTCAGCTTCCATCAGGGAGGTACTCTTGACTGGATGAAATCTAATTGGATCCGGAATTGGTGAGTATAATATGGACATTTGTGTGTGTGTATATATATATATATATATATATATATATATATATATATATATATATATATATATATATATATATATATATCCCTAACCTACCTACCCAACCTATCCCCAGCCTACTAAGTACCCACACAGTCCTTATTATCCATGATAACCTATGGCCCCTCTAAGACCACAGACAAAACACACTCCATTACAACCCTAAAGAATCCTCTTTCTTGATTTCCGTTTTTGCTTCCGAAGCAAAACATCTGATGCTAAATTTGTTTTCTTCGGAAATCTTTTAACCACTGAGAGTTGAGCACATGCTACTCAAGATGAAAACCCTTCCCGAAAGATGTATAGCATACTGATTAATTCAGTTATGGATTAATTGATAAATAAATAAAATCTCCATATACCTTTACTGCTCAGTTTGTCTCCTTCCTTATTGTTCATATATATATATATATATATATATATATATATATATATATATATATATATATATATATATATATATATATATATATATATATATATGGCATTACTGAAATATATATATATATTTTTAGTCATCAACATTTAGCTTTCCTTTAAAAGCTGATAAATTGAAACGAGCTTTCGTCGCTTATTTACTTTAAATTGAAGCTTTACAGATAACGGGTACTCGATATATCAAAAGGGAGTTAATCAAAATGTAAAATGACCGATTTTAATCAAATCGTAATCAAATAAGCGTCACATCATTTTTGGAAGATTTTGAATTACGGTAAAGTTGAATCTTTTTTCTCAACAGACATATCAAAAAAGCGAAGAATAAATTTTCTTTTTATATCAATCTATTCAGACAAGATTAGGTGTTTACTATATCGAATTCAAAATATGAAATGCGTATCAGATCTACAGACTTGTTACTTGAAGCAATTGATATAGAGGTATTAATCAAGTGGGATCAGTTTATCAATGGATCCATAAAGAAAACCAACCCACTCTTTACGTTCGGGGATATATTTCGCTAAGATGTATTAATCATGCAGGATCAATTTAATCACTTCAGAACAATAAAAAAACTGATCTTCGACTTAATTGATCCTCAATTTCGTGTATAGAGATTTTTTTCAAAAGAATTCATAATCTGTTTTGAGACAACAAATCTTCTTTTTCTCAATATCAATGTATTCCGACGTATGTTGGGGCTTTACATGCAAAATTTAAAAGTGGTAACTGGTCTATACACTTGGATATGAACTAGATTGAGCCTGACTGATTCGGTGTTACAAAGCAACAAACCATGGTGTTTATAGAAATAGGTATGGAAAAGTCGTTAATCATTGGATGGTTTAGTTCATAACTTGATAGCAATAAAAAGCTAGTCCCCATAATGTTGATACCCACTCTAAAAGCGGTCTAAAACCTGCTTTAAGTATACGGTTTCAATATATAGTTGATTGGCACGTATTTAGTATTGAATCTATTACAGGCGCTAGAGATAAATTGCATGCAAATCACTTGAGTTGACCATTTTCATTTAAACGTAACTATTGCTTTGTAAGGAAGAGTTATGGAAAAAACGAGCAATTGTCTTGTGAATGAGAATGGTTAAAGATGATTGGAAGGTAATGATTTTAATAACGCGAAAATAATTAAAAAAAAATTTAATTTCCACGAGTATAATTTGGCGTTTATATACAAAATATGAAATGTGTATCTGGTCAATAGACTTCTTACTTAAAGCAATGGATATGAATTTACTAATAAAGTAGGATCAGTTTGTAACTAAACACCAAAAGAACCCCCTCATTTTATGTTCGGGGATATATTGCTCTAAGATGTTTTACTTAATCATTTATCACTTTACAACAATAGAAAACCGATCTCTCACTTTATCGATCTTCCACCTCATAAATAGAGATTTTAAAAAGGGTCTAAATTCTAAACGTGAATCTTCTTTTTCTTGATATCATTGTATCTCTACATGTATTGCCTGATTGATTTGGAGTGTATTTGACATAGAATCATCTAGATTCCCATGCCATTTGTCTAGGGAAATATCTAGATATTATTGATTCGTGGCTCACGTTTCAGTCCATTTTGGTACCTTTTGCAATTATTATGGGACCGTCGATGGGATCACAAAAGACCACAAGACAGCACAGTATATAAGAGATGAAACAAGTGTCAGAGATAACATAGAATCCATTTGAAAACTCGAATAGCTGGACATCACGACTCACAATCGAGATATTACTGTACAACGACTGTGATTGGTGTTACTAACATGGACATTCGCGCATTATTTTAAAGTATATGATGTTGTTGAGCTTCAATAAGATGGAATGATTTAGTCTTACGGTAGTTACGGAGCTGGTGTCTATGTACATCGCTACGTGATGAATTATTGTGTAAGTGTTCATTTTCATACACATGATTCAATGATCAAAGTGAATGGTATACAGTCAATTTCGGACACTTTTCATGGTTCTGTCTTCTATCAGTATTCATTTTGGAACTTCACTAAATTTATTACGAAAAGATTTTGAAAAAGAACATTTTGTTATAGTAAGAAAAAAAAAACAGCAGTCAGGGATATCATGGAATCCTTTAGCAAACTCAAATGGCAATGGGCTAGTCACGTTGCAACGATTTCAGACAACCACTGAACATCGCAACTCACTACGTGGATTCCCAGGGATCATATGCGATACTTTGGCCGGCAAAATATTAGATGGAGTGACAAAATAAACAAGTTCAGAAAATATTGGCTCTGCGACGCCCATGATAGAGAGGTTTGGCTGAATCGGACGCTAGAAAGCTGCTGCTACTGATTTTGAATATTTCAGTAATGCTGTGATATCCCTAGTTTCATAATCAGTATAGTAATGGTTAACAAGTTGTGATGCTGACCATTACTATTGAAATGAGTTCGTCTCTCACAAGGTGCCTCACTATTGTAGCCTTGTAAACTAAGCTGTATATGCACTGTAAACACTGGAGCAGAATACAATTATAATTTACTAGGTTCTGCTAAGTATGACACAAGGCCTCTATAATGGGGTACCCACTGAGGATCGAACTCATTTCTCTAGAAATCATCATCATCATCATCAGTCTTTTAATGTCTGTCGTTGGACATAGACCCTCCCCAGGATTTGCCACACTTCTCTAACATGGGCGTCGCGGAGCCAGTTCTTCCTGAACATGTCCAGCTCATCTCTCCATCTAATATTCTACCGGCCTCGGTTGCGCATGTAATCTCGGGGGAGCCATGTTGTAAGTTGTGATGTCCATCGGTTGTCCGCCATTCTTGCAACATGGCCATCCCACCGCCATTAGAAATTTTTAATGGATTTTATGATGTCCTTGACTCTTGTCTTTTCTCGGATGTACTGTGCTGTCTTGTGGTCTCTCCATGTGAGGCCCAGCATAATTCTTTCATGTGCACGTTGCATGGTTCTCAATTTGCGAATACAAGCTTGTTAACCATAATTATGCTGGTTATGACACTAAGGACTTAATGGAATTATTGAAAAGTTCAGGTATTTCACAGAATCCCTAGAGTTTTCATGGAATCCCTAGAGATTTCATGGAATCACTAGTTCCACCAACGAAGTAGTGCTAAGCAGGATGTTGCTATATTCGAGAAAGAAGCATTTAGTGTCTGGCCAGATTTCGCATTTCTGACAGCATCTGTCGACTGACAAAAATGTTTGCTAACGACTTAACCGGCTTGTTAGTTCCGCCTGGCTGGTGCCCTACAGCTGCTGATGGTTACGATGTAGCCGGCGCCAATAGCAACGTCTTTATTTCACTGTAATCGTTCTGTTATAAGTTCAGCCATTGTGTAATAGTATTCTCTTTCTTCATCTTCCCACCCAGTACATTTAAGGGAGATAACTCGGTCATTTACGAAAAAATCAGTCAGGGAGAATTCCGTGATAAAGAAATGGCCCTGAACCACGAGTTTTTTTTTCTGCCTGTAACTAAACTGTGTTTTCTCTTTATTCAAATCAGTTATAAGCAGGGCCTTTGAGAGGGGATGTAGTCGGTGCATCGCACCGGGGGCCCCTAGGACCAAAAGAGGGGACAAGTGATTTAAAGGGGAACAAGAGAAGTAAAGGGACCCTAAGTTAAACTTCCAAGTCGGTACGATGTGTCAATTAAGAAAATAGGTTGACTCTATCGTTTACTGATGGGTGAATTAAGTATGGCGTGCTAAAAGGGTTAAAGCAGATGAAGACAGGATGATTAAAAGATGAGGATGTTTGTGTAGTGTGTCTGTGATGGGGTAGGGCGATAACTGCTTTGCACTGCCTTATCAGAGGCCCTAGTTTTGGAGTGTATATATGTATCGTCCTTCACTTATACCCTCATCAAGGGCGTCACCGGTATTTGTTTGTAAGACCCACTTCAGGATTGCCAACACTGCCAAAGCTTCGTTCGGCATCCAGCTCCTGATATTCCCAAATGGTCACCCATATAGGTTACTGACCAGGATGCACGTTGCTTAACTATTCAGTAGACATATTCGTATCATGGAGAAAAAAAATCAGAATTCGAATGTGGTGCAGAAACCAGACGTAGTTATACGCTGCGCCGCTAGGTGTCACGAATCGACACTATTCTGAGCTAGTTTGTCACGTGGCATGGTTCTGGATTGACTATTACCTCCTGCAGCTTTTTCCCCCTTTGTGTTTGCCAACAACTTTGGTGATTTAGTGCGATGGCTGAGAGATGGTTGAGAAAGAAGAGTGTGCGCATTAAGTTTTGTTTTTCTCTAGGGGGAAAATTTGCAGCTGACATTGTTGAAATATTCTGAGAGGCTTTCAAGGAAAGAGCTTTAGGTGAAACGTAAATGTACGAGTGGTATTTGCCTTTCAAACGCGGTGAAATGTCATTTTGAAGATCAACGGCGTTCTGGCCGACCTTAACAAGCTGAAAAGATGTAAATCTTGAAAAAGTTCACCATGTCATCTATGAAAATCATCTTCGGTCTCTTAGTGGTATATCTGAGGTGACTGGTTTGTTTTGGAGTTCATTTCGGCGAATGTTATTCGGACATTTCAAAATCAGACGCACTTCTGCAGTTTCATGCTTCGTTCACTCGCAGGAGGATGAAAAAAAACTTATAGTTGGTTAGAGTGCAGTTATCTAAGGAAACACATTCAAAATTACCCTTCGTTGTGGTCGGGAAAGTTATGGTTAGGTCACGTTGAAAAGACCGGTTTTCGTATGATCACTGAAGTTAGACAACGTCAGATTTGGTCAGTACTTAAATGGGTGATACATCTGGGAATACCAAGGTGATCTCGTTAAAATTTCATGTTTTCGGTAAATAGGAGACCAAACTCTGATTTGCTTAGTAACGCTAGCAAAACCTCGAATCCCCTAACTGGCCTAAATGCGAGCGACAAGAAATGAATGAATGAGTCTATGATTCCGGTTACCATTTTGGGGTACCCCCTCGTGCGCGAGTCTTGCAAAACTATCTTTGGAACGTATTCGGCGTATAACCTTGTAACAACGGAATTATGCCAAACAAACAACACACGCTGGAGGGAAAGACGAAAGAAAGGGGGGTGATTAACTTGGGTATTTAAGAGGAAAAAAAATCTCCCACTTATCCTTGAAGAGCTGTGGGGAGACGGAGAAGTTCGCAGTGGTGGCTTGGCTAATGAAAACGCTTAACTGATAAACGGCCAAACATTTAGTTATATGAATTTAGGTTCGATTCGTTTTTTCTTCTCTAAAACCTTTGAAAATGGGCCTTTAGGTTCGGTACCTTCTTTCGCTCTAAAACCCTCAAAAACAGCCCCAGAAAGCTGAATTTTGATATATCGTAGGTTAGACATAGATATCCATATATACAATATTGTGAATGCAAACTGATTTAATCATTTATGTACATCTTGTTCGTCATCATAGGTATGCTATGCTTCTTGGGGAAGCTTTTATGTATCCGCCACAACATATTAGAAATTCAGCTTTCAAAGATCGTTTAGAATTAAAACTAAATTCATATAATAAAAGTTAACGGTTATCTCTGCTTACGTTGAATTTTTAGCAGTTTATCAATTCAGTGTTTTCGTTAGCTTCGCCCGCCAATAGATGACGGTCATATTATTTTCAACCAACCTCTTCATCTGATCTGTTACATTATCAAGAAACCAGATATCGTGGAAGGGGTGTAATTAGTCATACCCAGCTCCCCGTTGACCCCTCTCACGTATTGTGCTAGGGGACTTTGCCGGGATCTGAACTCACTCACCGATTCCATTTCCAGGTGAACTTCAATCGCTGCGCCACCAACTCCTGGGTATTTCAACGATGTTTAAAAGGCTTTCTCTTACTACGGCACAAGGCAAAATGGAAGGGTGATTAGATAGAAAAAGATTATGTTTCCAAGTGAGGAATGTCTACCAGATATTGAGATGCGTAACTATCTAAATAAACAAGTTGCCGTAATCACTTTTATTAGTGATATTTATTCAGTTTTAAGTAAGGCACAAGATTAATTCCCATCTGCGCAGTTTACTAATGACTGTAGACTGGCCGGTTAAGCTTGATATGGGTCCAAAGCACAGGTCAACTTGGGTCCCCCTTACCACTTATACATATATATATATATAAATATATATATATATATATATACATACATATATATATATATATATATATATATATATATATATATATATATATATATATATACATACATATATATATATATATATATATATATATATATATATATATATATATATATATATATATGTATGAAAATGACGATTGGAAGATGAAGAGAGAGAGATAGATATTACATCTCAAACTTTTGAGATGTAACTCCTATCTCTTGAATTTCTTCCTTCACCTTCCAATTGTCATTTTCATGTTCTGTCACATCACATCCATAATATATATATATATATATATATATATATATATATATATATATATATATATATATATATATATATACTTTCTATCTTATGATGCTGAAAGAAAACATTTTAGTCAATTTTTATGTATTTTTCCAAAGCGTCCTCGACTATGTGGCGCGCAAGTAACTTTTAATCCGACCAGTATTATTTTAACGTGTTGTCTTATAACTATGTAATTATTCAATTTTAGGTTCTTGATGCACGGAATTTAATTTTATTTGTATTTATGATCTAATTTAATATCAAGAGTTCGTCTCACTAGAACAAATAATCGATTGTTACTGTTCAATGTAAAATTTATCTTTTATACTTTGACCTACTCGGACCCCATAAAATTCACTGTTGGCCCTTAGAGTCTGGGGCCCTAAGGCCTGTGCTTCAGTTGACTTATGGTTAATAGAGCACCAGGAGTAACTGCGATGAAAAGCAATCAAAAAAAAAGACAACAGAAATCTCTTTAAGTACCATCAGCTGTCAGGACGTGGACGATCATGATTCTCCACAGTTTCCTTTCTTTTGTTGCTTCTAGCAATTCTTGCTCCTTTACTCCTTCTGGCACTCATTCTGCCATCGATTTGTTTAAGTTTGTTAAGTAGGTTATCCGCCGTGTACCTCTGCGCCCCCCCCCCGGCCACTGATGCACCCTGCGAGGGCTAAGTTCCCGAAACCTAATTTCTTCATTGTACGTTCCCGAAATCTCACCTGTCTCTTTCTGATTGTTAGCAACAGTTTCTTTGTAGATAGTAATCCCCTAAAACCATCCACATTTGTTACGCACTCTATCCACGATATTCTCATGCGTGAAAGAAATATTAGTCAAAACTTGATAATGGCCGACAATATTTCATTCAATAAAAAAAATCAAGAGATATATTTTGCCGAGCACATTCGCGTATGATCTCTGGGGATCCACGTTATGAGTCTTGATATCCAGCGGTTGTTTGACATTCTTGCAACATGCTCAACCCATTGTCATTAGAGTTTTCTAATAGTTCTTATGATATGACAATGATTCTCTCCTGTGCACGTTGTATGGTTATCAGTTTGAAAGGGTCAATCTTCTGATTAAATTACATATTTCAGCTCCATAGGTGACTATCGGGAGGATGCATTGGTTGTAGACCCTTCTTTTTGAGGATTAATTAGATAACCCCGTCCTTGAAGGTTGAGCTTGCCCAACCGAAAGCTTGCCAACTTCAGTACTAAATGTGCAGCTGTAATTATTGGTCGTATAGCAAAAGCACAAATAAGTTGAAAAAAAAGCAGAATTTTCAAATCAATTCTAACGAGCTTATTCTAATTCACACATAGTACATTTATACAATTGAATATTTTTCTGACAAATTTTCCTTCGAGAGGTGTCAGTCAAACAATGCTTTCAGGATTTATTTCAACGATAAAAACTGAAAACAACTTGAAACCTTTCCTTCAACTTATCTATAATTCCGCTAGGCATCCGCTTATTCTGGAAAAAGTAAGCAACTTCTACCCAGGAATTTCCATGGAATCCTTAAAAGGAGAGGAAATCAAGCAAACAATCACTCTAGGGTGGCAAGCTTTCGGTAGAGCAACTTCAACCTTCAAGAACAAGAAAATCCTATTAATACCAATGCGAGAATCTGATAGTCTCCTATGGAGCTGAAAGATGGAAGCTAACTAAGAGACTGACCCACAAACTGACAACCATGCAACATAAACATGATAGGATACTACTCAACATCACACGGAGAGATCACAAGACAGCACACTATATTAAGGAAAACAGGAGTCCAAGACATCATAGAATCCATAAGGAAACTCAAACGGCAATGGGCTAGTCATGTTGCAAGAATGGCAGATAACCAATGGACATAACAACTCACAACATGGATGCACAATGATCTAATGACGAACCGTAGCTGGTAGAATATGAAATAGCGAGACAAACTGGATCTGTTCAGAAAGTATCAGCTCTGCGACGTCAATGGTAATGAGGTCTGGCGAGTCCTGGTTAATGTTTATGACTATGTTTTCTTTATCTATCTGTAATTAGTAATTTTATATGATCTATATATGGGTATATACATGTAATATACATGATGTACTACCAAATATTAAATACATATAATCCATGTAGAAGTATATACATGTAATGAACATGGTGTACTTACAAGTGATAAATACATGCGATCTATGTAAACATATTTACATGTAATGTACATACTTGCACATAATAGAACACAATAAAAGAACTAGAACGGTTCATGATAACAGCAAGCATTTTCATTCAAAATGTATATGACAGCTTCAAAGCACTGATATCGTGGGCGAAATACCAATTTGATTGTCTTTACTATACCATGATGGAGATATCATTGGTTGTGAGGATATCAGGGATTTTACTCGGTTAATACAGGTCATGGAATAGGGGTTGTTAAACTACGGCCTGTGGCCTCATTTCATCTGTCCCGCCGATTCTATTGAATCTATGACACCGTATATAAGAAGTCTCTGTTTTCCTCATCTATCTCTATTCAACGGGCAATAAATTAAGTATTGAGAAATAGAGGAAAAAAAGCCTCATTTTTGCAGTGGCCTCAAATGAGTCAATGTTCTATAGTTAAAACCTTTTAACACTACACAAGCTGTTTTCATAGCTTTGTATGGTCGTCGTTTCATTTTATATTAATCACCTTGATCCGCAAGATATAAACACATATCTAATTCGGTCCGCCATCAAAAAGGTTGCCGACCCTTGTCATAGAACAATAGTGTACTTGTTTGCCACTACACAAGGCTATTATGGACTACTGAAATTGTCAGTAAAATTTTCATTGAAAACAAGTTCAAAAGAATATTTATTGATTGTGAGGATCCTTTTCGATTCAGCTTTTAGAAGCGCCCTCACCTCTCTATAAGAAGCTATGTCCGTCAGTCGGTCGGTAAGTCTGGTCTGGTGCAATATTTTTCTCACACTGTTTTGAATCAGATTTACTCGAAACTTGGTAGAAAGATAACCTTTGATGAGATACTCGTTATCTAAAATCATCTTTTGCTCAGGGTCACGTAATTCGGCAATAATGGCGTTTAGATATTATGTTTTTGGATCGATTTTCTCAGCTGTTACCTTGTCAGATTACCTTGAAACTAGATAGAAAGGTGTTCATCGATAATATGCTTCTTATCCTAAATCATCGTCTTGCCAGAGTCACTTGATCTAGGGTTTAACCATTCAAGTAGACGTACCGCTGAACTTTTGGTTCCTATTTTATGAAAAGTCCTTTGTTGGTCTTCCCCCAGGTGTAAGACATGGTAGGGTGATGGGCTTTATTCGATCACTCTGACCTATGATATGGTGGTGGAAAAACAAAGAGGAGTGAAGCGTATTTTCCTTCCCCCAAGGGCATTAGTGCGAAGTGAACATAAACTGTCTCAGCCACGGTTTGAACCCTGCTCGCTGATTACATTCAGTGCTCCATTCAGCACTTCCATTTGGCCAACACAGGTCATAGAATAATGATGGTAAACCCTTATCGCACGGTGCGTCGAAATTTCAATTCTTTTATCGTTACTCGTTCACGCGTATTTCAGTTTTCAGTAAACGCTTCGACATCAGCGGCCATTTTTTTTTTAATATAATATTTTTGTAAAACCAGAAGTTTAATGAAATATAACCTGAAATTCAAAATATACTCATAGAAGTTAGGGTAATAAAATGTAATTTGATAAGTTTTTCGTGTGTCACCTGAAACCTGCAACGTGTCACAGCTGACATGTATGTCATAGGTTCGCCACCACTGTCATAGAACAATGCGATACGCGTCTGTCACTACACAAGGCTATTATGGATCCATAGAATTAGTCAAGTTTTCATTAGCAAAAAAAAAAAATAAAATAAAAAAAAAATTGAAAGGAATATCAACCAGCTTCAGGCCTTTGATTAGAATTGTCTTTTACCTGGCCATGGGCGTCTGTTGCTACTTTTCCGGGTTGGAGGAAAATCGCGTATAATCCGGGAGGATGGGGGGGAGGATGAAAAACACATACGGATGAGGTTTTTCATGCAAGGATTTGGGAGTGCTTTATCTGTGACTCCTCCGAAGCTGTCAGTCAATAATGACCCCTTGATCTCTTATCCGTATAAGGCTCCAACTTTCAAGCCCCCTTGCCTTCTGTAAAAAGGCCCGACCCGGGGGTAGGGGGAGGCTGAAGGAATAAATGACCTATTTGCCCCCTCCCCTCTCTGTGGACAACCATGTGTCTGACTAGACCATCCTCTTCACTTAACTCTCTGAAGATTGTAGAACAAAGGTGAATGACCTATGAAAAAGGCATGAAACGTGTTCTTAGCCACCGAGACCGCATTATTTACATGATACATAAATTAGATAGATACATAAATTATGCAACCTGGGCGTAGACTGATTTTGTCTGACAACAGATCTATCTATCTATCTATCTATCTATCAGTCATTTCATATCTATCTATCTATCTATCTATCTATCTATCTATCTATCACAGAATCTGATCATGTTGTTATTTCACTATTAACAGGGTAGTTCTACCTCGGGCGTGACCGAGTTGTTTGCGCACACAACAAAGCTTGTTATACGATATGCTCCATAGTGAGTGCTTGCTGGCTTTTGCGAGGCATGGCAGTGGTTATTGTATGGGGTTGCCTTTCGGTAGGGATGCCAAATAACCATTTTTCTAAGCTAGATTTGGCTTATTTCCCCCAAAACTTAGCTGATGAAAATGTAGTTATCATATTTAATGTGGGTTTTAAACGAGTACATATAACCTTTTCGGATATAAAGTTATCTGGAAATGGAATAAGTTAACCGAATTTAACTGTTCTAAAAGACAGTTTAGCCATAAATAATAAACCATAATTGGCAAAATTACCTTTGGTCTGTGATGTTGAAGAATATCGTCATGGTAAATGATATGATTAAAACTGATATATGGAGAAAGATTCTCATTCATCATACTCTCCCTTCTGGAAAGTGTCTTTTCAGCATAGCGACAATCGTAAACACTTTTGCATAAAAATCGTGTATATATATATATATATATATATATATATATATATATATATATATATAGACACACACATACACACACACACACACACACACACATATATATATATATATATATATATATATATATATATATATATAATAAGGTTTCGATTCTCTCTGAAAGTTATCTACTCTCATTCATCATATTCTGTCTTGAGAATGCCCTTCTAGTATGGCAACATTCCTAAACACATTTGCAGAAAATTCGCACACACACACACACACACACACACACACACAAAGTGAAATCACAATATAAGAAAGCCTGCAGTACAAATTATTCCTTCATTTCGAAGTTTCACCCAATTCGGCTTTGTCAAAAAACAATGATGTCAGACGAGAAAGTTGTGTATTTACAAGCCTTTTTTTTTAATTGTGACGGATAGACACCGGCGTCCAGGTTTTGGGAACTCGACACATATCTCTGTTCAGCCACTCGATTTACTTCAATTTACATCTAATTTTGGATATTGTCACATCACTCTGACCTTACCGCGAACACATTTGGGAACCATTCAAATGATATTTTGACAAATATTATCCACCAAATCCTTTGCCTTTTTGGGGTTCAGCTGATATATATATATAGTGAAATAATGTATTCGCTATACAAACACGTTTATGTTACTGTCCTTTTGGTTTTCTTCATGCGAATGAATTCAGGTAAATGATTTGCATGAAGAAGCCTAAAAGGGCAGAATCATAAACGTCTTTGTGTGGCGAATCCATTATTTCATCACATTTAAAGCTCTACTCTAACCAAATGTTTGTGTATAGAGCACGGACGTAGACAAATATGACAGACAGACTGACCCTTTACTTATAATTATGTATAGAATAGATAGCATTATGAATTCTTTCTTCCTTAGCCATTTACTATCAAGTAAGGAGTGCAAATTATCTTAATAAATAAGGCATTAAAAACAAAATTAACCTAACAATATCAATTCTGGGTACTTGTGTACCCCTACTATGCCTCTCTCTCTCTCTCTCTCTCTCTCACTCTCTCCCCACGACCTTTTGCAGTTTCTGTATTGCGAGTTCATTCTCAGAACCTCTTCTCTACCCCAATCCTTTTCAACTTATTTAATTTAAATAAAAAGTGTGACAGGCGGAAATGTACAGACACGTTGCTTATTATAAAATAAAATAATTTACCGATCTCAAAATTCGTATACGAACTCGGGTTTCATGTTTAATCTTTTTTTTTTTTTCTTCATTCCATTCAGTGTTTGAGCGTTCCCGGATTAGAGCTCTTTAATTTTGAACTATTGAACAACCCATTGCACGCATGCGTGAAAACAAAGAAGAAAAAAATTCAAGCTTTTTTTTTGTGTGTGGCAAAAAAACTCGGTCACATTCGGAATGAGACTACCGTGTTGCGCAACGCGGCTCGGAGTTGTGGATTGGCGCGTTGAAAATAGATAAGGAGATATCAGAGGGAATGAATTCACAGATTGGAATGGATAGACGACTAGAGGCTGAGATGGATAGATATGAACGGACTGAGATAGATGGATAGATAGATAGATAGATAAGTAAATAGACGGACAGACAGACAGACAGACAGACAAACAGATTGATAGATAGATCTATAGATGATAGATATTAACTTAGACAAGAATTTCTAACACAGTTCCCCCGTTTTTATCTCTGGAGTCATTACCAACTGCGCTAAATCTAGCCTACATAGCGAACCTATGAATAAATCCTTTCTACAGACACGAAAGAATACACTATGTAACAAGTACGGACCAAAGAGCGAGTTTAGTGTTCGGGTGCGCGTGTGTGTGCACGTGCGTTTGTGTATGTTAGTATTTTGTACGTGTGTGTGTGTGTGTGTGTGTGTGCGTGTGCGTGTGTGTGTGTATATATATATATATATGCGTGTGTGTGTGTGTATAAGTGTGTGCGCGTATGCGTGTGCTTGCATGTGAGTCCTTGGGTATGTACGTTTTTGCGTGTGTGTGTGTATGTACGTTCGCGTGCATGTTTGTGCGTATGTGAGTGTGTTTTCCGTGCGTATGTGTGTGCATGTACACACGCAACCGCGTGTGTGTCTGTGTGTTTTTGCGTGTGCATCCATGTGCGTGTACGATTGTCATTTGTGCAGGGGTGTGTGTGCGTGTGCGTGTGTGTGTTTACAGCTCCAAGAGAGAGAGAGAGAGAGAGAGAGAGAGAGAGAGAGAGAGAGAGAGAGAGAGAGAGAGAGAGAGAGAGAACTAGACGTAAATAGTCCCTCTACCCGAAACACAAGTTTCTGTGTTGCACACATTATCCACTAAGTAGTTCAAATAGCAAAAACAAAAGATCGATTTATAACCTTTTTTCTTTCACCCCCCCGCCATTCCATTTTTATTGTTTTGTTTTCCTTCCTCTTCGAAAACCCTTTCCCATGCACATACACTGACCGGGATGACAGAAAGTCGGTCAGACGTGATGCTATCATGTGATTGGTCGATAGTATTGTTGTCATGGTAATCACGCATCGCATCCTACTCCCCACCCTCACCTACCTATTTTCATTACGAACTCTCAACTTTTTGATGTTTCGTCTTCTGTGACGAGTTCCCGAGTTTAGAACTGTTTTATAGACACACACCCAATTGCATTGTATTTTTTCTATGTTTACTTCTCGGTGCTTCCTTTCTTTCTTTTTCCGTCCCCCCCTTATTCCCTCAACCTCTCTTTCTTTTTTCTTTCTTTCTTTCTTTCGCTTACTCTCTCTGTTCTTTCTCTCTGTTTTTTCTTTCTTTCTTTTTTCTTTTCCTAAATATTTCTTTCTTTCTTTTTTTTCTTTCTTTCTTTCGCTTACTCTCTCTCTCTCCGTTCTTTCTCTCTGTTTTTCCTTTTTTCTTTCATTCATTCATTCTTTCTTTCTTTCTTTCTTTCTTTCTTTTTTTCCTTAGTATTTCTTTTTTTCCTTAGTATTTCTTTTTTTCCTTAGTATTTCTTTTTTTCTTTCAGTTTCTTTGATCTCAATTCATCAACAAATATTTCCGTGAGATAAGATTGTTGACCATCGCTCTAAGCTCACTCTGGCACTAAACAACACGAGAGAGGCACAGTGATAATCAAACTCACTACACCAGTGAAAAGGTTGGCAAAACAAGCATTTTTTTGCGCTAATTTGACCTCGAAAAAGCGTAAAAAAACGTCAAACAGATAGCAATTGTATGGCCATTTTTAATAGCAAAAATAACCGGATTTACACAATATGGCTTGTAAACAGCAGAAAACTGGCAGAAAATTGACTAAAAATTGCACTGAATATTCAATTTCTGGGATTTTCTGCCTAAACGTTAAATTTAGCGCGAAAAGTAGTGAGATTACCTCTTACTTTGTTCCTTCAAACTCACCCTTCGTTGAATAAAAGAAAGTGGAGTTGCCATATTATTTAATTCGAAGTGTCTTCTATAAATGAGCACAAACCTATGAATATTTTTTTAATGGATTATTTTTCTTCTAAATCAAACATGGTAGGAATTTATAATTTCTATTTGAACATTTATACGATCAAAACGTCTTTTATCAGGTATCATTTATGGTAAAACTCTACCCATTGAAACTCTATCGCCAAGAATAAGAAATGAGCTGCCGTTCAAAGATGAGTTCACCTCTAAGTGGAAGATATTTTTGGCGACCGAATTTCAGTGCTGTAGAGTTTGGTCATGAAAAATACCTGAAAACATCTGTTTTCATCTTGTAACATCCGTAAGGAAAGAGAGTCTCTCCAGTCAATCTCTGCTTCCAGCAGTTTAAAGCACCCCCCCAATTGTTTTTTTGCTTCGAACAACCGGAAGAATAGGCCGATAGGAGAGACTCTCTTGCCTTACGGATATTACATTTTTTCAAGAAGGATGTAGACAAGAATCAACTGATATGTCGTAACTATATCGTAAATATAGTTACGACGTATGATTGAATTTAGCAACCAATCGCTCACCTTACGACATAAAGAGTTCGAATTTTCCGAAACAAAGTTGGTATGTCAATGACTCTTCTCAAAGTTATGGACAATGTATCGTGCCATAATCATGTTCTGACACGCTCTGACTAGTGCCGACTTGTTCCGAGATATTTGACGAATTCAGACATGTTTAGACGTATTCCAAATCATTCTGACATGTTCCAACTTATTCCGTCATATTTGATTGTCGAAGAGACATTAATATTTGGACGGAAGGCAGGTATGGAAAATTGCTTGCCAAAGTGGTTGGAATTTTAGATTTGTCTCATCTTTACGTACATCTAATATCAAATTAGCCTTAGCTATATATATATATATATATATATATATATATATATATATATATATATATATATATATATATATTCACAGTTGAGTATACCCGTCGGGCTTATTTATGCATGAATCGGCACTAAGGAGTCTAAAGGCATTAGGGAATGTCTGTTTTAATCATTGAAGTAACCTATTTTTTTCAAGGTCTCAACTTCACTCAAATCATTTTGATATATGATCAGACGTTTTAAATCTTAAGTTTCTGTGATGTAATCTATGACGTAATTGCTATGTCATAATAGGAAGGTAAATCAACCCACAAGATACGTCAGCGACAAACAGACAGAAATTGTGCATTTACATACATGTGCATATATATATATATATATATGTATATATGTATATATATATATATATATATATATGTGTGTGTGTGTGTGTGTGTAGCACAATGTACTTGTTGTTAAGGCCGTTAAAACATATAGCTATGAGCAGTTGAACTACTTTAATTCCTTAAATAACGTAAGCGATTGGTTTCTAAATTCAATCATAAGATTGATACAAACAATTTTAAAAACTTACCAATTAATTGAAAAAAATGGTCTGATTTTTGGTCATCGTAAATTGTTATCGGCCATATCTAGCCGGAAATAGCTAATTTGACAACCCTAATGCGTTTGTTTGCAGTGAAGGCCAAGATGCATTCTGACTAGTCTCTCTATCTGCATAATGTCTGTTAAGGCTCCTTATAAATTTCAAAGAAATGTTCTGGAAGGCCGGGTAACAGGCTACAGAATAAGTGATTAATTTTCGGTTTGGATCCAGGAATCCCCTCCTGACCCTCCACTTAATCATATATATATATATATATATATATATATATATATATATATATATATATATATTCACACCACACAATATCTTCAAAAGTTTTTATGGATTTCAGTGAAATTTTCCGGTAGGTTGGGCCGAGGGCTAACGATGAATCGATTAGATTGGGGGATTGATCCAGTATTTTCATGGTTACTCCCCCTGCATCGTGGCCATATGTCCACACGATATCTGCAAAAGTCCTCAATGAATTTCAATCAAATTTTCTTGAACAACAGATCAAGTGATACCAAATGATTGGTTAAATTTTCAGGCAGATCCAGGATTTAAGAGAAAATACTTCACCTGCATCGGGGCTATATATGAACTGATTTTCATCCATTTTTTTCTAAAGGAGAATTGCTTTGGCAGAGGTATACGCTCGCTGTCTGCTTTTTTACTTTTTACTGATATCCATTCCACAGGCACAAATTTTCAACTAGGACTGTACTTTATATGGTTAAATAGAAAGATTAAGTTCCGTTTTAGCTAACTTAGCGGATATATAACAAGGGGCAAGTCTGAGATTATCCCTACTTTGTTAATTGGAACTTTGGGTAAAAACTTTGAAAGGCTTTTCAAATAATAATATGCTAAAACATGCTGCGGTGTCTCATTTGTAACCACAGAAAATTTGATTGCTCAAAGCTCTAGCTGTCCTTGAGTTAAGCGACAGCAGACATTTGATGAAGATGTTTACTGTGGCTCAATCGCGTACAACCACGATTAGTACTCGTGTATCAAGCATTCAAGGAATTGGTTGAGAGTCATTTCGTCCCAGACTCTTCCCCGCAGGGACTTTAGAACAATCAAACAGTTTACGGGGAAAGGAGTGAGCATGCTGAGCAAAATCTGCCATATGCCCCTTCTTCTTTGTTTGTTTGTCTATTTGTTTGTTTCTTTTGTTTTTCCTTTCTTTCTTCTATTCTTTTTCCCCCTTTTCTTCTTCCTCTTTTTTCCTTTTTTTATATCTTCCTTTATTTTCTTCATTCTTTCTTTCTTTCTTTCTTTTTTCTTTCTTTCTTTCGCCCCCTTTCTTTCTTTAGCATTCCTTCTTTTCTTCTTTCTCCCTTCTGTCCATCTTCCTGTCTTTCATTCCTCTTTTTTTTCTCATGTCTCTCTTTCGTCCTTTTTCTTTCTTTCTCGCTAGCTTTCTTAATTCTTAACTTTCTTCCTTCCCTCCTTTCTTTTTTTTCTTCCTTTCGTTCCTTCCTTTCTCTCCTTCTCATTTTAAAAGGAAAGGAAAAAAATCAAGACCCATAAAAATCATAGTACTCTCAGGATCAGTTCGATGAGGAGGTTAAAAAACTTGAAAATATTGATTCGTCAGCACATGAACAGAATATTCGCATAGCCCCAAGACTTGGGAAAATCTGGCCAAGAAGAAGCTAAATCACACGCCAGTACGCGTGAGATCAGGATAATCTCAAAATAGTGATTCATACATCAGTCGAAATCCTTACTCTTTTACCATTGGCTATCCCCTGCAACGAACGTTATAAGGTCTATAAAAGCCAAATTCACTTTTCTTCGGACCCAAATTGAATAGGGCTGAAAGCATCCAGGGAGAGAAAATTTCGAAAAAATATATATAATAAGTTGTGTATATTACTTATTCTGCTGAGAGAGAGAGAGAGAGAGAGAGAGAGAGAGAGAGAGAGAGAGAGAGAGAGAGAGGCGATTGAAATTTTCTATGTGCACCAATGTGATTTTTTGAAGACTTTTAGGAAGTTAGCTTCTTCGGGTTGTTTTACCACGCAAATTCATGCTATTAACAGGACATATTTTGAGCCCGCCTAAAGTGAGGGGTTTATGACGCAGTTTGCGTCCTTAACTAATAACTAACCATTCAATAGCACTTGAACATAACTCTAAAAATCCTTTACAATCTTTGATCATAGACCCTCATATTTTTCGAATATATTGATTCATTTTCCGCTTTGCCGTTTTTTCGTTATTTCAAACACTTAGCTTTTGCGTCCTCGCGGTATGATATCGCATGACATTATTAACTTTGAAACACGAACTCTTCAACATTGTTTCATTACAATAACTACTTTGACAAAGCTTGAAGAAGGCGAAACAGGATCTGAATTCTAGTATTTTTCTTATTGTCCTCTTTATATATGTATATATATATATATATATATATATATATATATATATATATATATATATATATATATATATATATGTATATTTATATATATATATATAATAAAATGTAGATTCAGTTCACAAACAAGTTCATGTTTCTGCCCTCCCTGGGCCAGGCCAAGAGGGGGCAGAAACTTGTACTAGTTTGTCTAGCGAAATCACATTCTATTATTCATTTATTTTCAGGTTTACTCAAAAACAACTTGACTTTCATTGTATAAAGTTGTATGTATCGAGTACTCTATGAAATAAAACCATCACATATCAGATGTTGCTTTATATTATTATATTATGCTATATTGCTAACCTGATCTGTACCATATGTATTATGAATATATATATATATATATATATATATATATATATATATATATATATATATATATATGTATATATATATGTATATTTATATATATATATATATATATATATATATATATATATATACATATATATATATATACGTATGTACATATAGTTTGGTTTTGCAAACGAAGAATTTCTTTGGGTTTCCCACAAGAGCAGGACCTTGGATCGCAGTCGCTGCGCACAGAATATCCCTCTGGTCTACGCGATGAAGGTTTCAGATGTACACGGTTGACCCTACATTTTAAACCAAAGGTTTGCATCTTATTGTACACCGAGACAGCATGTATATATATATATATATATATATATATATATATATATATATATATATATATATATATATATATATGTAATCACAGTACCGGACAATGTAAGGTATTGTGACAGAAACTGCTGATGATTTAAAAAACATGTCGAGTGATCTAAATAGGAAAAGCTCCCGAAAGGTTTGAGGTTGAGCAGAACAAAGTCAAAAGAAATGTTCAACAACGTATGTCCCGAAAAGGACCATGAGAATAGAGTGTGAAGCCGTAGAAGAATTTGGAGAATACATTCACGTAGGTCAGGCGATAATGCTAGGGAAAAGCCTACAGGAATATGACAACACATAACAATTGACTGGAAAGCATTTGGTATAAATAAGAACACACTGAAATGCCTAAAACATAAAGTATATAATCAATGCATTGTACCAGTACGGGCTGCAAAACCTGGAAACTTGGAAAACAAATGGAAAGAGTAATTCTAGCAATAGTTTTTGGCGATAGAAAAAGATCTCACTGATCCTAAAAAGAAGCCAATAGTCACTTATGGAGCTGAAACATAGAACCTAACCAAGAGACTGACCCACACACTGAAAAGCATGCAACGCACATATGAAAAAATGATGCTTGGTCTCACATGGAGAGACCAAAAGACAGCACAGTACATCTGAGAAAAGACAAGAGTCAGGGACATCATAGAATCCATTGAAAATCCCAAATGGCAGTGGGCTGATCATGTTTCAAGAATGGCAGACAACCGATGGACACCGCGTCTCACGAAATGAGTCTCCAGAGATCACATCCGCAACCGAGGCCGACAGAGTATTAGATGGGGAGACGAGCTAGACAAATTCAGAAAGAAGTGGCCCCGCGACGCCCACGATAGAGAAGTGTGGCGAATCCTAGGGAAAGTCTATGTTCAACGACGGATGTTGAAAGACTGATGACTATGATGATGTAGATGAACTTAGCACCCAGTGAAAAGAATGGACAACTTATGGGGTAAAAGCCTCACAAAGTGGTGCACGTGGGGCATTAAATGTAGTAGGAAAAGACCGCACACAAGATGCAGAGATTAGACGGAAACGTTTGTCGATGAGACATGGCAGAGATTGGTGCAATCACGTTCGTCGCGGAAAGAGATGGGAAAGGCCTTTGTCCTGCGGTGGACTTGAAACAGCTGCTACGGTTGCAGATGGTGATATCAACAAGCAAGTTCTCTTATAATCTTATGATTTCGGAAGATAGAGGGTTACCTCTGGGATACCCTGTACATCAGCGGGTGAAATCACCTGTAAATTCTATGTGACCTAACAATTTCTATTTCAGAAAATCACTTTTTGTTTTCAACAAAACACACAAAACTTGGCAAAATAAAGTTAATTTTATTGCCACCCAAAATTATTTTGGGTCACATTCTATTGGTTGAGAGAGGCTGACATAATACCCTAATGTATGGTTGTCTATGTGCAGTTGAAACACTTTAGTCACGGTTGGTTAAAGCTGACAGGGCTTTCACAGTTATCAAGAACAGGAATCTATGATCAGGTTACATCATTGACGCCTTTGTTCAAGCTGTAAAAAAGAGATAAATGTTAAATGCTACAAACGATATATATATATATATATATATATATATATATATATATATATATATATATGGAGGCCAACGGTTTTATACATAACATATGGAACTGTTCGGCAAATCAGTTTTAAAACAGATCGCAGAAATATTTTTTCGTGATGTCTTTATATCAACTAGAAAGCACAAACAGAGCGCACACCTTCAACACCATTGTGAGGAGAAGTAAATTTGCATGGATCCGTTTCAAAATTAAATCACCTTTTTCTGCATTCCACTACCGACCTGTCCACCAAATTTCATTTTTAATTCATTGAGAACTTTGGGGAATATCGTGTGAACAGTCATAGGTGTATACATAAACGTATGAAAGAAAGGAAGGGAGAGAAACAAAAATGAGATCGAGAATTGCTGACTTCAGTTTTGAAACTCGCCGCTTGTCTCTGTTTTCAAAGCCTTAATAAAACAATTTCATTGGACGAAATGTCGGTAACCTATTTCTTGTTGCGCACCGAAATATTATCTCCCTTGAAAGGGATATAGAGTAAGGAATACTCTATTCATATAACACACAGAATATTGTGTTTCATTTACTATACGTTCGTATGAAAACATGAAAATTATCGTCAGTAATTATTCAATACGTACAAAGTCTACGCCCGTGGGTGTGCACGCGTTCACACACACACACACACACACACACACACACACACATATATATATATATATATATATATATATATATATATATATATATATATATATATATATATATATATATATACATTCTGATAATGAGGATATAAAGTTATGTTTATAATATAAGTACTCAATATTTCTAATACAATAGAGCTAGTACAATGATTATTTTTAGAATCCTTACAACAAATCTATTTCACACACACACACACATATATATATATATATATATATATATATATATATATATATATATATTTACCACTGGCCAGAACTCTTGACCATACTAGGGAAATCATCGATTCAGCCTTTTTTTCGAACATATGATAGGATATTGTGTATATATGTTTTGTGTTTGTGCTTGGAGTGTACACCAGATGTAGGTCTGATCATTCAAACGGTGTCATGACGCAGTGAAAAAATGCCGAATTGGCCAAGCTGTCGTACCAAACGCACAACCATCCTTCCAAGCTAATAATCGCTACAAGTTGGTGAATCACTTTTTGGGAGGCGTTACCTGAACAAAGAGACGCTAATTTTGAATATTTGGGTGAACGTCGAATGAGCTGTCCACTGCAACAAAGGAGGGTAATTTCAAAATGGCCGCATCTGGTTGATCTCTCTCAGATATCACTCTGGTGCCGGATTTGAAGGATTAAACTTTCCACTGAATCATTCAAAACATTGTTGGACTGTGATCATGCAAAATGTAAAGCGTTGTGGCTGACCGAGAAAGATTAGCGAATCTTTTGACCGAATATGAGAATGAACGCAACGTGCAACAGATCCAAAGCAGCTTCAAAAATTTAGGAGAAAATGTGCAAAGGCGGAGAATCTCCCATTTCCTCATGCACTGAGGGAAGAGGTTGTGTAGTGTTAAAGACCATGGATATTATCTGTTCGATCAATCGTCAAAAACGCTTGCTTTTGCCAAAGGAATCTCGTATTGGACCGTGAAAGATTGAAGCCTGATCTTGTGGTCTGAGAAATTAAATAAAAATTGTTGCATTCCATGGTGCTTTATAAAATCATATATATACATATATATGTATAGTTTGAAGTGCTTTACAGCTTAAAAACCAAGATACATAAAAACTTTCATTTCAGTCAATTATTTCCAAATATATTTTTATGTAATTCATGTAATTTTCTGAAGTATTTTTTGCATATTACACAGAATTTGATATTATGGTACTATGTATGATTTTCTCTTGTTGGGATCATCACTTGTTCACCATGTAAGTATTTCACTATATATATATATATATATATATATATATATATATATATATATATATATATATTTGAATGTCTGTTTGTATGTTTGTAAACACGCCTTTAATGGAGAAAAAAAGAAAGATGGCCTGGCAGGTTACATTAATGAAAGTTAGGTAAAAAGAAGGAGAAAGATGTGCCTGATGATCCTAGGTTGAGTGGGAATATTACCGAGACAGTCGGCGAGAACAGCCATTTTCCGACTAGATCTGGTAGTTTTTCCACAGGTGCCTGATGGTCCTGGGTAGGGTCGAAACATTACTGAGATTTCGGGTAAAAATAGACCTGTGGAATTTGCCATTTTTCGTTACCTCTGGACGATTCCCCTCACCAATTATCCAATAAGAATCTACAAGAGCCCGTTACATCTGAAAATATAAGTGTGGCAAAGTAATCAGGTCTAGGTTTTCAGTATATAGCTATTTTCTACGATAAGCCAGCTAGAAACAGGAAAATCTAACTGATTTTAGTCATTTTCAAACACTTCTAGCTATCAATAACAAAGCACACCTGGCAACACTGGAGTCTGAAAAATTCATTTTAGTCGAACATATGAAATAACAATAATTTTTGCAGGATTTGTTTCTGCTTAAAATCCATAACTCACGTTTCCTCTGGGAATTTGTCAGTTCTAAGGAAAATTGCTATTTAACCTTTAGTTTGGTGGTTGTATTTACATTGTAACTACAATGCTATACTGGATCGTGACTTTTCGTCCATCATACGGAAGTACACTTTCGAAGTATTAGGCTACTTCTATTTGTTCTTATCGATTACTTTCTTATTTGCAGAAAAATCATCGGCAATCCATTGTTCTATGAATCAAGTACCTGCGCACGAAAGGGGAGAAATTATTCGGTTTCAAAGGATGATGTTCGAGACGATAACAATATAATTTATGTATTAACTTCTGTTGCTTACATGAATCTTTCACACACTCGCTCACCCGATGTTAGAAATGACACTCAAAGTTGTGTGTTGTTTTCAACATCGAATGAGTGGGTGTATGGTAGGATTGCCAAAAATCGTCTGTGGTTGGAAGTTTTTTTCCAATTTTTTTCTATCTTTATTTTATTTCATATCATCGGAATACTAAACCCAAATTTCCCCTTTCAAACATTTCAATAAATGTCGCACGAAAGGTTGCGCGGACTACGTTGACCTGTCCGTAGGCGCACCGGGCCTGCGCAGGTCTGCCGGAGAGTATGCATGAACCTGCCGTAAGGTTTGTTACACACACGTCAAGACTCGATCGCACAACCTGCAATAAGTCAAAACCATTTTTGGCTCAATTCACCTAATTCAACCACATTATATTGTGTAAGATGACATACATTAAAGAACATGTTTTATTTCTGTATTATCAAATGTGCAGGATTGACTGCTAGTATATATATATATATATATATATATATATATATATATATATATATAGGGGCTGCTGCAGGTCACAGGTTCAATCCCTGCAACAGCTCCATTTTATTCAAGGTTTGATTCAATTTACATTGTCTAGGCTGAATGATACATTAACCTGTAAAGACAGGAGATTATTTCAAATAAATGTTCCTATATAATATGATGCAATACACACGTACACACACACATACACACACACACACACATACATATATGATTTATGGATACGATATATCTGACGTATTTAGTTGACAATATAGAAAAATAGTTCCATAAGCATTGTTTATGGTCCCTAATTTCGATTTTTGGAATATGTGGATCAATTTGAGCATTGCAGTTTCTTTGCAATTTCTTAAATACTTGGCTTTTGCCACCCACGGGTTATGATGCATGAGACGTTGTTACTAGGAATAAACAAACATTTCAATATTGTTTCATTTGAAATAATAGAACTAAGGCGAAACATAGAGAGGAATAATTTAGATTCAACTATATTCTTTATTGTCAACTAAATATACACATGTATACACACATCTATATACAGGATTGGTGAAAAGAAACTCCTCATCAGAAATTAGTAATAACTTAAATATCTATTGGACTAGCCTCACTTTGGAGCACGAAATTGTAAAATTTGTCTGCTGTGTTAAAATCTGATGAAGGCACCGATACCCGTCAGCGTTTCTGAATGGTGTCGATGCAGGATGCCCGGTGGTATGTTGGGGAGAACATTTCTAATATGTTCGTCCAGTTGATCAGCAGTGACCCTCTCCTTTGTCAATCCTCACAAGAAGAAGTCTCGAAAATTGTGTAAAATTGGCAAAATAGGGAGTTGACTTGCCATATATATATATATATATATATATATATATATATATATATATATATATAGTTATTGCGTCATCCACAGACAGCTGTTTTGTTGTATTACAACTCTTCAGTGTGGCTATAGACTTTCCATTATCCCATCCAGTACCACGTGGTAGGATTGATACTTTCACTTCAGACCCAGAGGCAGATATCCTACCTCTGAGCTACGCAACTGGACGGTCAGTAAAGCTGAATTTAGGCGATATATTTATCATAGAATAAATTCCCAGTCCACCAGAGTGCTCTATTCCTATGGAAGAGCATTGCATAACCTTACAATGGACGAGTTACTTCACTTAAAGAGTGCTCAACCCTGAATAGGGGTTGGCATTAATTATTGTGTCATATGCAGACAGCTGTTTCGTTGTATTAAAACTCTTGGTATATATATATAAATAAATATATAAACGATGTGCTGCTCTATTCAAACAATGCATGCAAAACGAATGTAATATAGACTCTGGCCGCTACCATCTGCAAGTAGTACCCTTTGTGAACCAGTGTGCTAACACCAGCCTGGAGACATACTTCAAAGACGATGGTAGCGGAAAGTACATGTTATGTAATATATCCAATGGTAATCTGTCCAATTCTTAGGTAGTACCCCCTGTCTCTGTGTGTCTGTGAGTCTGTTTGTCCGTCTGTCTGTCTGTCTGTATATAGATATAGTTGATTGGGGGGATGGGGCCACAATATATATATATATATATATATATATATATATATATATATATATATATATATATATATACCCATAAATACATGGTACTGAAATATCACGTATAAGTTCATAGTCGTTGTCATGGAGTGCTCACTTATTCGTAAATACAAACTGATATCAGTACTAATCAGTTCTTGTCTGCCTGCTTCTTTATCTCAATGTCTGCATGCATGTATCTCAATTGAAATACCCACTTCAATAAGTCGGTTAGTCTGCCATATCTTTCGTGAGAGTTAAAAAGATATACGTCTGCCCGCCTCGAATCTCAGGATGTTATGGTTAGCAATTGGCGGGAAAGCCACATTGTTATTGTCTGCTTTTTGACCGATGCATTCAAAATCCTCCATTTTAAATTTCCCTCGCTGATTGGTCTCTTCTACGCCAATCAGCACCCGCAACATATAAAAAACAAAAACAAAAACTCTTTCATATGGTGGAACAACAATCCTTAATACAAACTGATATATATCTCAGTTTGTTCCCGTCTGGCTAAGTTTTTTTTTCATCGTAACGTCTTCAAGCATATATATTTAGCGTCGATTCGGTGAAATTGTCTGATAAACGAAATGTACTTATTTAAAACAACTAACTTTGATTCAACTTTAATGACATAAACTTTGTAGTCGTGAAAAAATAGTTGTTTTATGCCTCTGTTCTGATTAAATAAATTTTTGATTAAAATAAAACTACGAGTTATTTTTTGTGGGAGGGTTTAAAATAGGTTATTATCTATTTGTTGTAAAGAATGTTTCATTTACTTTGATTGTAAAAAAATAGTTTTTTTATGCGCTTGTTTTGATTGGATGAAATGTTCATCAAATTGAAACAATGTATACATTCATTTTTCTTTGTGGTATAACCATGTTTTCCACGCGTGTCGTCTCATATGTATTAAAAAGGTATTAAAACAAGAAGTAAGCTGGACAAATCCACCTCAGAATATTTGAAATCACGTCGGGATCGATCTTTATCAAGTATCAAATTGATCCTACGAATTTGTTTTAAGAGTAGTTAGGTGGGTAATTTGGGTTTGGTCATACATCTCCCACATTTTTCAAGTTTTTAACTTAGTTAAAGCCCACAAAGGTTGCATTTCAAGGAGAATGGGGACCTCCTCTCTTGGTTTAAGGGAGCTCTTTTTAACATTGATGGTTTTGAGAGAATCAAGCTATTTGTGTTTTTTATTCCTATTATTATTCGAACTATCCTCATCTTGGTTGTTTTTCATACAACGTTTCGACTGTTGTACTCTACGGCCTCCATCAGGTATCATCTGGTAGGTGTGGGGAAGTTACGAATAGTAATAGAAATAATAATACCTCATCTCAAAAATTCAGAGATATGTTTGCGTTTTGTTAAAAACTATGGGCTGTTCCATATATCGTTTGTGTGGTCCTCTCGTCTGATTTTTTTTATCCTTTGGAAGATTTGGCTGTCATTCATTTTATGCTTACCTCTGACAGGAGGGAGTTGACACCAGCATTGTTTTGGATAAGATTTCACAGATATTTTTTGCATTCAATGTATACGTAGTTGGAGACATTACAATAAAAAGCATCACGGGCGTGCATGGTAGGGCATGACCCAACACTCCCAATGGTTCGCACAATCAAAATTAAACTGGCCGTTCCTGCTTGGCCATCGGTCCAAAAGGCCCAGCCACATCACTTGCTTTGGGTTGGGGTGATGTGCTCCAAGGGCGACTAACCAAATACTACACCAAGAAAATGCCCTTTTCTGCTGGGTCATCGGTCCCAAAGACCTAGCCACATCACTAGCCTTGGGTGGAAGTGATGTGCTCAAACAGCGACTAGCCAAAGAAAACCCCCAAACCCTCACCAAGAGAACAGTAATATACAATGGCACCTACAACGTTAAAACACTCTCAACAGATATGTATCTAACCGACAATGAAATAAAAAAATATCAAATGGGGCATCATCGTTATTAGCGAAATAAGAAGACCCAGACAAGAACTAATCGAACTAAAGTGCAAAGATCTTCTCTACAGCTACGAAAAAGTGAAAGTTGAACGAAGCGGAGAAGGCTTTTTCATTAATAAGGAACTCAGAGACAACATGGTAGGTTTCAAAGCTGTCTCTGATCGCAGAGCCAATGTCACCGTACAACAAGAGGTTCAAACTGAACATCGTCAAAGTCTACGCCCCCCACTCTGCAGTCAACCAAAGAAGAAATAGACAACTTGAACTTCCTACTACAAGATACCAGAAAACACTTCAATGTCATCATTGGAGACTTCAACGCACAGGTAGGACAAGGGAATGAACATTGGGTCGGCGAGTTTGGATATAAAGTACGAAACGAGAAAGGAGAAGATCTTGTAAACTTTGCAACCACGAATAGGTACAAAATCATGAACACCTAATTCAAGGAGGAACCAATAAAAATGGACTTGGAAGAGCCCAAACCACGGAACCAAAAACGAAAAAGACTACATCCTAGGGGACAAAAGCAACTCCGTCAAAGACACCCAAGTCCTAAATCAAGTCAACGAAGGAAACAACCACAGAATGGTAAGATGTAAAATGAAATTCAACACCAACAAAAAGAAAAAGGCAAAAAATGTTCCACATTAAACCGCAACCACTAAACGTACCCAGCGAGCATGCTCGATCCTTCAAGCTTGAACTGAAGAACAGATGTAAAATTCTTACCGAATCAGAGGAGAACGACACCAACATCAACGAATCCAACCACAAAATAACAGCGTATCTAATTGAAGTCGCCACTATGTTCAAACCAAAGAGAACATTGAAGCAACTGAAGTGAATAAAACTATCCAGAAGAAACGAAGAGAAGACAAGAGGAGTGACACGACAGCAAATATCGAAACAACTCTCAAGAAAGGTCGGGGTTTCAAAGCTATTAACAAAGCTCTCAGTACAGGACAGAAACAAATTACTAGTACACTCAAGGAAAATGGAGACCTAACAGAGACCAGATTGTTAAACGTGTCCAAGAATTCTACCAAAAACTCTACTCCTCCAAATAAGGTCTAGAAAATAATGAACAGGATACGCGAGACGCGTGCAATCACTCCGATGATTTCCTAGTTACACGGGAGGTGAAACAAGCCATCAAAGAAAGAAAAAAAAGAAAGGCCCCCGGACCAGATAACATCACCATCGACCACCTTGAAAACTGGTAAGATCATCACTAAAAAACAAGCCATTCTGTTCAACTTATGTTTAAAACAGAGTTAAGTCCCTGAAGATTGAAATCATAATCATAATCACTACGATCATAATGCTTTTATGCAGAAAAAGAAACCCGAAAGACCCCAATAACTACAGACAAATAAGTCTACTCAATTGCATCAAAAAACTTTTCACAAAAATCATCACCTACCGAATCACCAAAACGCTAGATGAAAACCAACTGCAGGAGCAAGCTGCCTTTAGAAGAAGCTACTCGACTATGGATCATCTCCATTCAATAAATCAGCTAAAAAAGAAAGCAGCAGAATACAAAATGCAACTCGTTGTATCATTGACTTCAAGAGATGATCTTCCAGAACCTAGACTGGGAAAATTAAAGAATCAGAATAGACGGCGAATATCTGAACAACTTCAGATTTGCAGACGACATCGCCATTTTTGTAGAGAACCTCCACAACCTCCAACTAATGCTGGATGAACTGAATGACGAAATTAATGAAAAGTCGGCCTTCACATGAACTTCAGCAAAACAAAAGTCATGTGCAAAAATCACGACGGAAATAATCACACAAACATAAAATCCAAAACGCAGAACTGGAGAAAGTAGACCATTACATCTACCAAAGACGACGAATCTCGAAGAAATCCTCAAAAAAAAAAAAAAAGAAATCAAGCGAAGAATCACTCTAGGATGGCAACATTTCGGCAGACCAAGCTCAACCATCAAGAACATCAAAATCCCATTAGTCCTAAAAAGAAAAGTATACAAACGATGCATCCTCCCGATAGTCAGCTATGGAGCTGAAACATGGAACCTAACCAAGAGACTGACCCTCAAATTAAAAAGCATGCAACGTGCTCAAGGAAGAATAATGCTCAACCTCAAATGGAGAGATCACAAGACAGCACAATATATTCGAAGGAAAACGGGAGTCCGTTACATCATAGAATCCATTCGAAAACTCAAATAGCAATGGGCTGGTCATGTTGCAAGATTGGCAGACAATTGATGAATATCACGTCTCACAACGTAGATCCCCGGAGATCAAATGCGTAACCGAGACCGACAGAATACAAGATGGAGAGACGAAGTAGACAAGTGTAGAAAATATTGGCTCCACGACGCCCATAATAGAGAGTTCAGGCGAAGGGTTCACGTTCAATGACGGCCGATAAAAGACTAATGATGATGATGGTGTATCCATTTGATATGAATATCCACTTCATTGGGTCGGCATAAAAACTCAAAATTTAATTTCTTTTTTCCAGATAAAAGATACAGATCATTGCTTCCAATATTCTCTTTTCAATTAACATAAGTATTTGGCGAATTTCTCACCTATTATTGACCTGACTAGCACCTGTAATGATAATCATTAGCCGAATAGGCACCTTAACAGGCGGGATTTTTTTGCTTCTATATATATAATTCGCTATAAGAAATATTTCTATACACTATTGACTATACCCTCTCTATCGGAAAAGATGGACATTCTTTCTCTCTATACCCCTCTCTATCATAAAAGATAAGCATTCATTTTTTTCCTATTCCCCCTCTTTAACATAAAAGATAAACTTTCATTCTCTCAATCCATTTTAGGATGAATTAACAGCATAATTCGAACGGTGATTTTCACAAACTAATTGACTAAAAACCTTTACGGAATATATCATGTGGTTATGTTGCAAGATTTCAGAGGTTGGTGATCACGAACTGACGGACGGGTATGCAGATGGACAGACTTTCGGTGAATTATAATAGGATTAAATAAGTGTAGCTTAGTTTGAGAACCAGGTCACAAGTATTGGGCACCGGTGAGGATTTACTTGCAATGATTTGCTAGAAAAGCTCCTTAACCATTACATGATAACAAAGAGGTGGCATTCAATTTTCCGAATTTTAGATTTCTGCTTGTTCATTTGCTTGCGTCCGATTTGTCGAATCTGGATTTCTAGAAAAAAAGAGCGAAGACAATTCAAGGGCCTCTTTATTATAGTTTATCATTTCCAAAGAACACCAATTGTCTTTTATTTCCTTCAACTGGTGCCTTGGGGACATGTTTACAATTTATGAGAAAAAATATCAATTGTAAAATTCGTTGATATATTTTTTATTTACGATAAGATTTAGTTTACAATACATGATAAGATATCGCTAGTAAAATTATGCACACTGTAATTGTAATCTCAACTTGCTTTTTCATTTGAGAGTTTTCTCTTTTCAAGGGTGTTTGTTATTGTTTTTTTATACATCGTGAATAAGATTTATGAAGAAAAATGATTTTTTATGTACAATATCCAATTTAATCAACAAAGGACCATATGTGTCTGTTCACGTACGATCGTACATAAAAATGTTTTTTCTCTTCATAAATCTTAGAAGCGATGTGCGCTGTAAATACCAAATCTTATCTTAAATAAATAGTGCATTAAAATTTTTTTGTAACAATAGACACTTTCTTCTCATAAACTATAAACATACTCCCATCGTACAAATTTTTTAAGAAAAGAAGTCGATCAGCGTTTTTGTGAATAATATATATGAAAGAGTGGCCCTCGAATGGTCTTCGCTTGTTTTTCTAGAAATTCAGATTCGACCAATCAGGTGCGAACAAATGAATAGGCAGTAATCTGATATTCGGAGAATGGACACAGACCCTAATAAGCCATCAAGAGAAGATCAAATTCATTGCACTATAACAATAACCATTTGGAAGTAAGAAGCGCACAGAAAGTGCATACCTCTACCCTCACCATTGTCACTAAAAAAATGAACGAAAATCAGTCAATATATAGCTGTGCCAGTTTTAATATTTCACCTTCTGGCTTATTATCATATGAAAGAATATCATTAGATAGAAACAAAATCCCTGGTTCTGTTGCATCAATATTTCATTAGCCCATGGCCCATACTTCTACAATGTGTCATTGAAATAAATTGGGAAATTTTGGAGATATTGTGTGGACTGCCTTGAGTAAATGGTTATACATATATGAAAAAAAGTCTCTCGATCGAAAAAAAATTCTGGATTTGCATAAAAATTTAACGAATTCTCCTTTAGTCCACAGACCACCTACCCAGAAGATGTTGTGAAATTTATTGAGAACTTTTGGAGATATCGTGTAGACAAACAGACACGAGTAGATACATATACCACTCCCAACTTCGTGGGCAGATTCGAATTATAGTCAGAAACATTTTGTTCTCCTTTTTGAACAAGGAACAAATTTTATTGTAAGTTCTCAAATCTCTGATTATTGTGCATATCATAATTAATTCACTACAAAAATTTGCAGCGAATGATTAAAAAATGTATGTTGCGTCAGGAAAACAACTGGAAGAATTCTAAGATTTGAACGTTAGAGGCATGTGCTTAGGGTGTGGCCAGGATCTGAAGTTAAGGGGTGAGCACATAAAAAAGGCGCCAGTAATGCGTACCGAATAATTTTAAATTCTCTCAACATTCTCATTTTGATTCAAATCTAAACGCAGGGAAGATAAAGTTTCAAAGAAAGTACATAATTGTTATTTTGTATTTTGGTGCAAATAATTGCAGTTTTTAAAAAAAATATTTTCAACTTTGATGCTCATTCTGGGATAGAGAATTATTTAACTATGTTCACTGAACATACCGTTTTTAAAGAGTGAATTTCGCTCTATTAATTCAAGCTGAACTTACTGCAAGGGAGGGCCTTTAACAACCAGACAGCAACTCAAAACGGCAGCGAAGAATTCATTGGTTCCAGGACTGCAGAATTCTATGCACCCGGGATAAATGGACTTGTCTGTAGTTGGCAAAAAATGTGTAGTTTTTAGTAACAATAGTATTGGCAGAGGTATGCGTTCTCCGAGTGCTTTCTTGTCGTTGTCATCCCATACAACTCACTGGCTCAGTATAAGCGTTTAACTCTCTCCCACACACATACACACACGCAGACACATACTCAACCCCCCAAAACACATACACCCCCCTGTGCCAATTTACACACAGACAGACAGACAGACAGACACACACACACACACACACACACAGACACACACACACACGAACGGGTGATGTCATAACTACTCTGAGAAAAATAAGTACGTTTTTCCGGAATGTCGTGTAACATACATCGTTCTTTTGTGGGTGGAGCACTAAAGGTATTTTATTTTCATTTGCTATTTTGTCGGTTAAGTGGTTGGTTCTTGTTCAACTTTCGGTCATTTGGATTATGGTAAATATTTCATGCACCGTTTTCTCTCACTGTTACTGATCACCGCGGCCCTGTGGTAGAGTGCTCGTCCGCGGTTCGGTAGATCACGGTTCTGTTCACCGACGAGACATACCAATGACTTTTTAAATGGCACTCAAACGAGCCTAAAGGCGTTACAGCTAAATCGTGTTGGGTACATCGGTTCTCAGAAAATCACTGAAGTTGAGTGATGTCGAGCCTGGTCATTACCGAGACGGGTGACTGCCTTGAACAGAACGACAGCTCATGTAAACCGAAAGGGGATCTTACTATCAATTGCCTGTGTGTAACTAACGCCGCCTTAGCTTCGATGTGAGTATGAGTGTGAAACGATGATGCATTCATACAATTTTCTCACTAATATTAAATTAAGCTTAGCCTATAAAGCCTTGCCATATATCTTCCAACTTCGGAATAGAGAACTCTGGTGCGTAAATAAATATATTGCTTAAATTCAACCTTATTGACCTCCAGTTCTACGTTGGACGGAGAAAAATGCCAGCCTATAGTTCTGAAGCGAAGGTTTCGATCCTACCTTGTGTTACTAGATGGGATAATAGATAGTGTATTGCTACTTTGAACAGTAGTAATACAACCGTGGATGACTCAATTATTTGATTTAAAAAAAAAATTATGTATATATATATATATATATGTATATATATATATATAACTGGTGGTAAAATACGCAGTTGAACTACTTGAATTACGCTAAATAAATCTAGCGATTGGTTGCCGAATTCAATCATAAGATTGATACGAATAATTTTACAAACTTACTTTCGATTTTTTTTTGAAAGATCGGCCAGATTTTTGGCTATCGAAGATTTTTATCAGTTAATCAGGTGTGATTTTTTGCAGTGAAGGCCAAGCTGCATTCTGATTGGTTTATAATCGCATGCCTCCTCTGTGCCGAGACGAGTTGATTTTAACCTCGTTGAATTATCTGGCGATGCCTCATCGTTGCATATTTCTTCTCTGATGAAAGCAGTAAGATTTTGTAAGGTTATATAAAGAGTTCACGATGGTAGACAGGATCTTGAAACATGATGTTTTTTCCTCTCTCTTTCCTTGTTAGGCCATGATTTGTATGCCTTGTCTCTGTTGAGTAGTGTAAACCACTTCGGATTGAGCTCTGCTCTTGTTCAACATGCACCGATTAAAAACCTTTGTTCAACACCATCACATTCGAATAATGCACCTGAGAAAGGCCGTTGAAGGGATCGGCCGGAGCATTGTGTTGACAACTCAAACAACAAGAAGGGGGTTCAATCGTCTTGAAAAAACTTTTCGAACATTTAAAGTCATCAGCCCTAATATTTGTCAGAAACCAAGTTACAATCGAGAAAAATAATTAGAAAAAAAGCTAACCAACAATTTTTATAATTGTGTTGAAAGTTTATTTATAACAATGTAAACGTTGATAAGCTTGAAAAAAGATTAATTTTAATAATAGTTTTTTTTTTTCGAGTAAGTAAGACGATAAGTTTGTGGTAATTCTACAGTCATATAATTTCAATTTGAAATAACAATAACAAAGAAAGTAATAAAATACAATACTGATATTGGAAAAAAAAGGAAAGAAAAGGGAGGGGCAATAAAATGGTAATGGGGGAAAGGGGACAGGAAATTAAGTGGAAGAGGGCAGGGCAATACGGATTGACACAGAGTAATTTTATCGTGGCATTAAGAATTTCAAAGTTTTGAAAAATAGCTGTGAATAATAGAAATCAGAGCGAAAGGTTGAATTCTTCATTTATTATTTTGTAAGAGCTGTTTTTATGTAGTCTTTTGAAATGGCCTTTGAATGCTTATTACGGATATCGAATTGGATTTCATCGCCTAGTTTTGCATCTTAGTGCTAAATGAATCTCTTTTCATTATTTATTCTGACAGATGAGACTGCGTATTCATCGTTTGTTGCTTGTTGTGCGTCATATTTATGACGTATTGAAATTTCAACAAATAATGCACAGAGAAAATCAACTTGAATACCTTTGTGAACGTCAAAAATAAAATTAGAGCAATTGAATTTGAAGATATTCTCAAAGAGTGATATTGCTATTCAAAACAAACATTGGATTAGATATAGTATCATGATTATCACAGTTCATAATTTTGAGGGCTTTGTTAATGAACTAATGAAGGGAGTAGCATTCCCCCACAGGTAACTAGAGAATAATTAACATATCTACTGATGAAGTTCTGATACCAAGGAATTGTCAATCTGGATACATTTTCTCGACATTAGAGGTGCACGGTGACCGAGCGGTTAGAGGCACGGAAAATGGATTCTGGGAGCCGTGTTCAATCTCTGTCTGAAACAATTTGTATTCATCTTTATCATCATCATCAGCCTTTTAGCATCAATCGTTGGACATAAACCCCCACAGGATTCGCCACACCTTTCTGTCATAGGCATCGTAGGGCCAGTACTTTCTGAACTTGTCTGGCCATCTTTCATTTTGTCGGCCACAGTTTCGCACATGGTCTCTTGGGATCAGCCAATTGCCACCTGAGTTATTAAATGGATTCTATGGAATCCCTGACTCCTGTTTTTCCTTTTATCCACTGTTCAGTCTGGCAAACTCTCCATGTGATGTTGAGCATGATTCTCTTCTGTGCATGTTGCATGGTTCTCAGTTTGAGGGTCATTTTTATGGCTAGGTTCCCTGTTTCTACTTGATACGTGACTATCGGGAGGATGCATTGGTCGCGTACTAATGGTATTTTTCTTCTTCTTGAAGGTTGAGCTCTACCGAAATCCTGCCATTCTAGAGGGATTCTTCGCTTGATTTTCCAGGTCTGCGTTCGCACTAATGCCATTTGGAGCAGGGTGTTTGTCTCCCCTGAACGTATTTCACAAGTTGCAAACCTGAGCTGAGACAGAGAAGCTAGCAATACTTTCTTGAACTTTAGCGTTAAGGTCAAATTGCGTCGGATACGCCGATTTTTTCGAACTATCACTGAAGTTGAGCAATGTCGAGCCTGGATGGGTGATCAATCGTAAATACCAGGTGCTGTGAGAAGTGGGGGTCTAATAGAGAAGTCCCCCCCTCCCCAGTGGCGATTCCGTTAATCCTCCTGATGAGGAGACAATCTCAATACTCGGCTCAATAACTCAACCCCACTCTCCGAACCCGGTGACTGGTCTAACTGCGAGCTACAAAGAAATGAATGAATGTGCCTTTCTGCCCACTTCTCCAACCACTGAGCCATGCTTGCAAGTGCTAGCACGTGTCTTCGAGTGGAAGAGAGAGAGCGAGAGCGAGAAAGAGAGAGAGAGAGAGAGAGAGAGAGAGAGAGAGAGAGAGAGAGAGAGAGAGAGAGGGGCGTTATCTAAATGGCTGGGGTTCGGCGATTGGTGGTGGGTGGTGGTGCGTCTGTCGACGGCATGTTTTCTTCTCAAGAGGCTGATATATATATATATATATATATATATATATATATATATATATATATATATATGCCCACTTAACCGTGCACTCAAAGAAATTCGGTGAACTCTCATTATTACGGCACCAGAAGGGGTTGGGTGGTGGTTAAGAATGCTATTATAACGAAGTTGTCGTTATAACGGATGGATTTTATACGAAGTCTATCAATAGTGAGAGAACAAAAGGTATACTATGGCACTATCGGGGGATCCAAGAGTGCTGTTATGTCGAACTGACCGTTATAATGGGTGGGTTTTGTATCTAATGAATCAATAATAAGAAACTAAAGAATATAAACGAAATTACTTTTAAAACCCTCTCACAGTCAATATGCTCTATATACAGGTTACAGGTCTGCAAATAAAACGAACGAACCTTAACGTAATTATGCTAACCAAATATATGGTAGTATGTAATTAATTATTTGTTGAACGTAACAGTAAATACCCAGAAAATACTTTAGACTGTTTAATACAAAAAAAAAAGTAATGTAATATTTTGTGGGGTTACTAATTTTAGTTTTTTTTAAAATAATGCGATGAAATTATTATGTGCTGATGCTGTAAACTTATCTCCGACGATAGTCTTGCAAGAATATAAAAATAGACGTTTCGTTAGAACGCGTGTGTCATTAAATACTGCCGTTGGAACGGTTGCCACCATAACGAGCTTTCACTGTATCACGCATATTCACGATGAGGCCCCTGTCTGGTGTGTAAAAATTCTTGAATTCCGCTCAGAATATTGCACACACTGAGAAACGTCAATATGTAGAAGAAGCAGAGAATGACACGGGTGAAACTATTCAAAACAAGACCTCCATTTAGCATTCACAAATATCTAGATATTCAAAACTAACACATCCATCATCTTTCTGTATAGTGAAACATCTTGGAGATCTAGGTATATATCAACATGTCTATTCCACTCTCTCTCTCTCTCTCTCTCTCTCTCTCTCTCTCTCTCTCTCTCTCTATATATATATATATATATATATATATATATATATACATATATATATATGCAATTCTCTTCCAACTTTGGAATAGAGCACTCTGGTGGATGGGGAATATATGCGTGGGTAAAATATTTAGCTTAAATTCAACCTTACCGTCCAGTTCTGCGTAGGGCAGAGGTAGGATGCCAGCCTCTGGGTCTGAAGCGAAGGTTTCGATCCTGGTACTGGATGGTGTATTTATTCGCTATCCACTGTCCCACCACACAAAATATGACACAAGGTCGAGCTTAACGTGGGGAAAATAGAATCCAAAAATGGCTCCAGCCGACATGGCTTTGGTTTGCTAAGCAATCAAAGCAACCTCCTCTAGGACAAGTCCCGATCGGTTCCGTTAAGTGCAATGGAGCAGTGCTGCCCCGGGTAGCCATATTCCCCACCGAGTAATAAAAGGGAATGGGAAGGTCCCCGATGCGCGTAGCAGTGCGCAGCCTCAGTAAAACCTCATTGGCTAACGCATTGCACCGGCGCATTCGGTCTTGATTCCGATCCCCAGTTAACTGACAACATTAAAAAACACTCATTTATTCTTTTTATGTAATCAATTAAGGTGATAGACATTACATTACGTCATCAGCATTCACAAGCATGGGATTATAGATCACATTTCTGGCGATAATCTCTATAATTTATAGTTTCTTTTCTAGTGGCCCCCTTATCTGCATCACTTTTCGGTGGCTCCCCTTATCCGCAGTTTCCATTTCGATAGTGCCCCCTATCTGCGGTCCCCCTTTCAGCGATACGTGGATACATCATTAGAATTCCGTTCTTGTTTTTAAACTGATAGCTCGTACCAACCAACAGAGGAATCTTGTATTCTGTGGTACTTTCCTGACACTGGTTCTTTTTAGTCAATTTACAATCTCAGTCCGAGATTTACATTGACGCCACGGGCGACCAATCTCCACAAGGTGGCTCTGCACTATTTTCTGATGAGATGATGATATCCCAGGGGCCGTCTTATCACGTAGAACACTAAACAATTGCCTAGGGACGCTCAAATTCAATTTGAAAAATTCCAAATTGATTTTAACGTTTTTTTCCTGGTTTTGGGCAGTAAATTGCTCCATCTAGAAGCCTCACATATTCTTATGATGGCCCTGTGTTATCCCACTCAACTTTTGGGACTTTGTGGCGATATATCCCATTTGTGACGTAGTAATGATTTGTGTTGTCGCAGTCACTTGAGAAGGCATTTTGAAAACCAGGCTACAAATCCTCTCACTCTACAATGTCGCCCATAAATGAGTACAACTCAATACTTGAAAGTTAATTTTCTTCTCAACCAAGCATAGCAGGATTTTTTGTTATTTCTAGTGGAACAGTACACAATCGAAACTGATATTATCAGGTATAATATACGACCAAACTCTATAGCATTGAAACTCTGTTGCCAAAAATAATTTTTTCAAGGGTGTACTTATTTTTGGTCGGCAACATATTCAGATTTTTGGCAAGAGTTTCGATGTTGGTCATAAATAATACTTGATAATATCCATTTTTATGGTGTAATGTTCCACTAGAAATGATAAAATCCGTCTATGTTTGGTTTTGAAGAAAATTAATTTTCCATTAAATAGTGGTAAGGGTGTACTTATATATGGATGATACTGTATGTGATGGTCTTTCCCTGCTGTTTCTAGCAGGGTTGCCAGCAGCCTTTTCTAGAAAAAAAAACAAAACAAACCTGGCGCTAAAATGAACTCAGATACCACACACACACACACACACACACACACAAAACAAAAAACAAAAACAAACCAAAACAAATAGCAAATAACTTGATACAGTTTTCACCTATTTATCAAGAGTTATTAGTTAGCTACGTACTACACAGTATTACAAATACATTTTACCTTTGATTTATTACAATTTATCAGGATCTTCATAAATTGATACCATTTCATTATAATTCTCAACTGTTTTGAGTTTTACACAAGATATTCAGTATGCTGCTATTTCCTGGACATCTCATAATCTTTCTTGTTTTTTATCTCATTTTTTGAGAGATTGGTCATACCATGTCGAATAATCGTAACCATCAAAGATGGCGAAGACTACTATCCTTTTTTAAATATGTGCGTGTGTTTGTTTGTTTGTCTATGTATTCCAGCGTCTCCGACCATTCATCTACAGACTTGAAATTGGCATCAGTACTTCACTTCTAAAAAGTGTCTGTTTAAAAAAAAAAAAAAAAAAAAAGACAAACTTTTTTGGACCTTTTTGTAGCCTTATTTGACAGGTTTAATAATGAATTCTAGATTGCCCAGTATCTAAAAATTTCTAGGCGTTTTTTTACTCTATTATAGATGTTTCCCAGTGGAAAACAATGATGTCATAAATAGAATTTATTCTGACCATATTAGTTCTTCGAAGGTATTTCTTTACATGACTTCAAGGTAAGAAGCTACGATTGTTCAGTTATAGAATACAATGGCAAGTTTTTCTCCTTTCCTTTGGTGACCCTGTTGATCATCATCATCATCATCATCATCATCATCATCATCATCATCATCATCATCATTAGCGTCCGTCGTTGGACATAGACCTTCCCCAGGATTTGCCACACTTCTCTATCATGGGCGTCGCGGAGCCAGTACTTCCTGAACTTGTCTAGCTCGTCTCTCCATCTAACATTTTGCCAGCCTCGGTTGCGCATGTGGTCTCGGGGGATCCATGTTGTGAGTCGTGATGTCCATCGATTGTCTGCCATTCTTGCAACATGGCCAGCCCATTGCCATTTGAGATTTTTTATGGATTCTATGATGTCTCAAACTCTTGTCTTTTCTCGAATGTACTGTGCTGTTTTGTGGTCTCTCCATGTGAGGCCTAGCATTATTCTTTCATGTGCACGTTGCATGGTTCTCAGTTTGTGGGTCTGTCTCTTGGTTAAGTTCCATGTTTCAGCTCCATAAGTGACTATTGGGAGGATGCATTGGTTATACACTCTTCTCTTTAGGATTAATGGGATCTTATTATATTTGAAGGTTGAGCTAGCTCTGCCAAAGGCTTGCCATCCTAACAGAACTCGAGAAAGTAGACCACTACATCTACCTAAGACAACGAATCTCCATGAGACCCTCAAAAGAAGAGACCCTGTTAATAAGGGATGCAAATAAGAATATTCCAAATTTGAACATGATCAGCGCTTAATGAATTATCGCAAATACACTGTCTGAAGATGATCACTGGTACGTCTGGATTGTATATATAATGAATATTTCAAGAAATATTGTTTAGTAATTAATCATTAGAATGAAATAGACCTTAGTGTATTTATAACATACAATTTAGTTGATATGTAATACTTGTCAGTTTGGCTGAGTTGGTAAGAGATCCAGCTACCAATCACTTTGTCGTGATTTCAACTCACGATAGGGGAATGTTCATTTTATCAATGTAATTATTTATTAGAATAGAATAAGCACTTGCTTTGTAGTATAATCTTTAGAAATGATTTTTAACACTTGTCAGTTCAACTCAGTAGGTAAGAGACCCGCCTGCTGATCACTTGGTTGCAATTACAAACCACAGTGTATATATATATATATATATATATATATATATATATATATATATATATATATATATATATATATATATATATCGTTTCGGTTTACTATAACGGGACAGGCAGTGAAAAGCTTAATCCCCTAAATTTGCTCAAGATTGTTGTTGCTGTAACAGTAGAAAAAACAAAGTCAGTCCCAGGCTTGGACAGTAGTTCGACGAAATGCTTCGAAATTAACGCTTAACATGTTTACATCTGACTAACAGCCTAACAATACGATGACTAAAACCAAACAACGTCAACTTATGATTAACTTGCGGGACTGCCAAAGTTGGTGCTTGCATACAAACCTCGCACAGTTTCCTGCTAGATGGATTTCACAGAAAACAACAAGAGATCCAAGAAATGGAGAAACTGTAACGAATGAAAAGAATTCATTAAATTTAAAAAACGAACAAACCTGGGAACCCAGATCTGGGTTCCAAAACCGAGCACTGATGGGCTTGGACATTAGTCTTCCCTCGCGACATCCAAATTTTCCTGGAAGTCTATAATCGGTATAATTTCAAAATTCCTGCGATGATCGGATACATATTAAACAGAAACAATTACATGTGTAAAAAACGAGATGACCCCATCAATCCTAAAAAGGAGATTGTAGAACCGATGCATCCTCCAAATATTCACTTATGGAGCTGAAATATAGAACCTAGCCAAGAGACAGATCCGCAAATTGAGAACCACGTTACGTGCACATGAAAGAATTATGCTCAACCTCACATGGAGAGACCACAAGACAGAACGATACATCCGGGAGAAGACAAGAGTCAAGGACAACATAGAATCCTTTAAAAAACTCAAATGTCAATGGGCTGGCCTTGTCGCACGAATGGCAGACAACCGATGGACATCACAACTCACGACATGGATTCCCAGAGATAAGATGTGCAACTGAGGCCGGCAGACTATTAGATAGAGAGACGAGCTAAACAAATTCAGAAAGTACTGGCTCCACAATGCCCACGATAGAGAAGTGTGGCGAATCTTGGGGAAGGTCTATGTCCAATGATGGTCATTAAGGGACTGATGATGATGATGATGATGCTTATTTAGACTACTTCAAGAAAAACGATTATCATCACCCTTTTATCTTTAGTAGTTCGTGGGCGCAAATGTTTTTCCTCTGACAAAAGTATGTGCGCACTGAACGCATATGAAAATATAAACTTGGAATTCTTTCACGATAATCTTGGCACAGCCTATATTTCATGGATAATAAAACAGTATTGGCATGTCTTAATATAATACAAGTATGATTGTATCAGTCAAGAATTTCATTCCTCATTTTGAAATACTGTCTTCAGTTGTTTCATTGAATAAAACATTAATGTTTTTTTCTTATTTCTATGAGATGTAATTTCGAGATGAATTGATAACAATAACATCCATCATTTCAACTCGTACATTGCTACATCATTTTAGGCAACTGATATTTTATGTGCACATTATTTTCCTTCCTGCACTAGTTTCAAAATGCGCGTAGGCACCCACACGTGCACTGCTTAGAGGGAACTATACTGATGATCTCTGGGTGAAATGCCTATTATAACAGGGAACTCAAAATACATACCCGAATGCGTTTACTTCAATGTTATTGTCTCTTTTCAACCCTCCTCTTGACAGCTCATGCACCTGCTTGACCAACAGCACCATAAACCTCCGAGCATATAATGCTTGAAACGTGAAACCTTTAACATGCTAAGTGACTCTTTCGGAATGTTTTCTTTTTAATTAGTATCATTATGCAGTCTTTGGCACTGGAATGCAGAACACATTATCTGCCAAAATATAACTGCTAGTCATTTTTTTTTTTTTTACCTTCGCAAGCGAAGTTTGAAGAGGTATATGTATTCTCTCGTGTTTTTCCGTCTGGCTCTTTATCCATCTTTCTATCTGTCTGTCCGTCTGTTCATACGATCTCTCAAAAATTTCTCATTGACATTCAGTGGAGAGATGAGCCACGTGCTAAGGAAGAAGCAATTGAATTTGAGGGCGGATTCAGGAACTTGTTTTCGATTGAAAGTTAAAAGAAAAAAAAACAGGAAAAGAGTTTAAAAAAGAACTGCTAAAAATAGACAGAAAGAATAGATTCAAATTTTAAGGGGAATGTTTAAATATTTGTACATTTAAAGTTCTCTCCCTTGTTTTTTTTTTTTTACAGCGTTTTACTTTTTACTTCTATCTTAACCCAGTCAACTGTAGTTCTTACTTGAGTTCAGTGGAAGAATACCATACTCGATGCTTTTAAAAACCTTTTATCACCATTTTTTTCAACTTTAAAAAACTCAAAAAGTAAAAAAAAAAAAGGCGTAATGTGCGCTGTGCGTATAATCTTGAAAGTGTTCTACCTCGTCTCTCCAATCAGCTGTGAAGTCATTCAGATGTCGCATGTGAACATCACGAAATGCAAGTCGGAGATTAGAAATTAAGTACACGCAGCGTTGAAGATAGGGATTTTAGGTTCGCTGACTCTGTAGGAGACTTCAAATGATTTCAAAATAATGTCTAAACGTTCTAGTCGAATATTGGCTTTCATTATGTTATGAAAAACTACCAGTCCGAAACAGAACGCCAATTCTAAGGCTGAGAAAAAAAGCATTAGTGGAACTACAAAAATATTTCCCAAACTTTTATGGCAGTGACCTTGGAAACAGGATATTTTTGGTGCAGTCGGTACCGCTGACACAACGAAAACAACTGAGTGAAAAAGGAAGAATAACTTGCTTCTTGTTCGGTCGAGCCGTTGATCATGGCTACGATGATTCAACAAAACGGAGCTAGATGGCTGAAAATTTAAACATTGAAACCTATGTCTACTCTTATGTTTAGATAAAACGTTTTGTTTTGTTTCCCACAAAATTCCACCTCTGAATAGGATTTAGTGTGAGCGTATGAGGGTCAATTTGCAATTCAAGTTTACGCTAAACTTAGTTTGTGTCCAGGGGTGTTCACGCTTGTTCTATATGTGATCACAGCCCAACAAAGGGTGAGAGGAATAACTTATTTATTGATCTACCCTTTCTCCAATATCTGAGCCAAATCAACAAGTCTTACATATCAACCGAAATTTGTTACAATTACGCAAGATCGTATTTCATTCTAATAGATAAACACACTTACGCTAAAAAATATGTCTTTATAAATTTTTCATTCATCATATATACAAATCAAAAGTTGAAGTAATCATTTCCAGTCGAAATGGAAGTAAGAGAAGAGTTCGACACTTGAGCAACAAGGTTTGTCCACAATAGTTCTGTTCGAGAGTCCCAATAATGAGTTTTTTTTTTTCATAAACTACATTGTTTAAATCTCCGCCCCTTGGTTTACTGTCAGTAGAGCAACTTAGCAAATCAAAACTTATTCTTCTCAAGAAAACCTCTACACTTTGATAACTGAATTCATTTATGAAAACGTTACTTTGTAAAAATATGAGTGGAAATATCTTTTTAGGTGAGAACCCAACATTTAGAATTTTTTTCATGACATCTCAATAAATACCAAACCGAACAAAGTAAGATTTTTCTCCATTCGGGATTATGACCAAAGCAATGCAATCTATTGGCAATAAAGCCAATGGTCAAACAGTGTACACCAAAGCTTTTTAGTTGTTTCAACTTGAATACAAAATGGATTCAATAATATCAGATGACAATGCCTTGAGTTTACCTTTCAAATTACTGTGTAAATACACTGACACAGACACAGCTTTAGGCACACCGATAGCGAAGCAAAAGGTTATTACCAGTAATATAAGATATTCTAATGTGCTTCTATCATAGCCAAATCATTGGTAAAAGAGTATCGTAGACACTTCTCTAGTGTAGTGAAGTGTCACACTATAATTGCTTTGTGTCAGGCTAGATTGAGCTCAATTAATATCTCGAGCATCTATTAGAGCGCGAGGTTAGCAAGCTTGTTTCGCGAACTAATTTGTTAGTACAGTGAGTCCGATTCTCACTGAGCGCCCAACAACTCTGGCCTGGTGCCAAACTGAGATAAGCTTCGAAATGACATCTCAGATAAGATTAGCCTTCCGTTGCAATCAAATTTCTTGACAAGAGTTTTTAGATACATAAATTTCTAAAAGGTACATTCCCACGGGTAATGCCCGATTTGAAACTGTGCCAAGAGCTACCAATCCTGACACCTGAAGGTCACGTTGTCGGGTAATCGCTAGCAAGCTGTTCCGACAGATCATTTCTATTGAATAGTATTCGATACTCATTGGGTGCCCTAAACTAATGCTCTTGTGCTCAAACTAAGCAACGCTTCGTGTTTAAAAACAAATCTTTACACATTACCCCCAAACCATCGTTTACGTAATCTCACAAATCAATATATATACATACATTCCATAGGAATAAAGCACTCTGGTGGATGGGGAATTTATGCGTAAATAATTATTTCGCTTAAATTCAGCCTTACTGACCGTCCAGTTCCGTAGCTCAGAGGTTGGCTATCAGCTTCAGGTTTCAATCCTACCTCGTGGTACTGGATGGGATAATGGAAAGTCTATAGCCAGACTGAAGAGATGTAATACATCGAAAGTGCTGTCTCTGGATGACACAATAATATATATATATATATTTATATATTTATGTGTGTGTCTCCTTCAAAATATTCGCATTGGGACCTTAAACACTCATCCCAGCGTCCATTCCACTGTCCAAAACAACTCACAAAGTCCCCTTTTGGGATTATCATCAGCTGCCTCATCATATTCTCTTTAATCTCGACCATGTTCTGAATTTTTTTAAAGAAGATAGAAGTCATGCACTTGGAGCCAAATCTGGACTGTTGGAGAATGACAGATTTGGACAATTTGGTGTTTTGTCAAAAGTCCTTACATGAAACGTGAAGAACGCAGCGGTCACATAGTACACTAGATCATTCGATAGCGTTTCACTGCCGACTGAGTGACCCCTATATTATAATATCTGCTTGAGCATACGCAGTAAGGTCCTCTCTGATTGGTTGCTAAGCTAAATCAAGACATTCAACGCCGGTTTTCGAAGTATTCAAAGTGGCTGGAAACTTTCTGGACATGCCTTGCACTAGGGCATTCAAATACATAAGCAATGGACTGCTAGATAAGTCACTCTGACAGGTGATAGTTTCTTTTATGTCGCTATGCCTTAGCTTAATGAAAATCTTTACTTGTCTCTTATACATGTACGCATACATATTATGTGGATGTTTTTGTGTAGGCATGTAGGTGCATGTATGTGTGCATGTGTTTGCATGTATATATATATATATGCATGTGTATACTAATGTGTTTGTGTGTGTGCGTATATATATATATATATATACACACACACATATATATGCATGTAAATGTGTGTGTGTATGCGAATGTTTGTATGTAAGCGTGTAGATGTGTGTATATTTATGTGTATGTTCAACTTAAACGGACAAAACTTCTGAGGTCATGGATTTTTGAGGTCAAATTTATTTCAGCTGGTCTGCATTTAACATATGTTCCAATTCATCTGGGGAAACGATTGATGCGCTCCCCGTGAGGATCGACTCACCCCACTACACCAGTTCATTATCGGAGAGACTAGCTGTAAGAGGTGCTGAATGACTATTTAAAAGACAAGGACTAGGGCCCGACTCCAACTTTCATATATATATATCAGAGAGCCCAAGCACATTGTTGCTAATTTAGCGCTTTTCGAACGCTATTTTTTAGCCAATTTCTAGCGCTAGTTCCCCATCCATTTCAGCCGGTTTAATAGCTATCTTTATAACCATCTTAAACGGATATGGACATTTTCAGCTTTTTAAAAATGATCGTAAAAAGGCTAACGGTGTTTTTTTTTTTTTAGCGCCTTTTGGCTTTTTCGACGCTTTTTCGAGGTCGATTTAGCGCGGTAACACTGCCCACGTGCTTACGCAACCAACCTACGCTTACGTACCACTTCTCACTCCCAAACAGCAGAAGCAAGAGCGACTGATTATATTTCCGTAGTAGCTAACAAAGCCATGTTTTCAAGAAAGAAGAAAAAAAAATGTGCCGATCTGAGGCTCACTTGTAGCCTGACGCCCACTTCAACCCCCCCTTTACATCTTGCCGCCCCCTCCTCTTTTTTTTTCGCCCTCACCACGGCCGCCGCTGCCGCTGCCGCCGCCGCCGACATGTGATATGGAGGCTGGCGAGGTTCACACGCACTCAACGCAATCACGTGACATGCCGGCGACCGACAAATAGAACAGCACCCTTATTGGTGGGAAGCTGTATCAGCTGAGTCAGGGTCTCTCGACTCGACACCCGCATCTCCAAACCTCTTCCCACCCGACTCGACACAGCATAATCCCCTCCCCCGACTCTCCCCTCCCTCCCCCGTCGCACTGTTGAGCATTTTACCTCTTCTAATTCGAATTCTTCTTTTCATCCTCTCCAGTAGTGAGTGAGCAGTGCCCTTACGCTGGCTACGCCATCAACCATCCCGCCCGATTTCACGTATCTAAAGTTTCTCCGTCTCGACTACTTCACCGACGTCTGCGACGTGCGGAAAAGACTAAGAAGAAGCGACAGGCACCTGAAGTGGCGTCACTCACTTCACCGTGCACATTATCTCTTGTCATTCTTCGAAATTCTTCATTTTTAATCTCTCTAATCTTCGTTCTCACTTTTTTACATTCAATTTTCTTCTTCAATTCATCTCAATCCCCCCTTCGCCTTTTCTCTCTTTCTTCCTTCCCTCTTCATCTCTTTTTCATTCTTCCTTCCTTTTCTTTTCCCCTTGGCTGCATCATCTTCCTTCTTCGTCCTCCTTCTCCCCCGCTCCTTCTTCTTCTTCGTTGTTTTTTTTTTTCGTCTGCCTTTTGTTTCCATTTCTTCCCTTCGTTTTTCTTTCTTTCTTTCTTTCTTTCTTTCTTTCTTTCTTTCTTTCTTTCTTTCTTTCTTTCTTTCTTCTTCTTACCTTCATTTATCCGTCTTTGCCGAGATTGGAAGAGGTGTCTACTTGCTCGTCTGTCCGTCAACACGATATCTCCAAAAGTTCAAAATTTCAAAGACATCTTGAAGAAATGTGAGCTATGGCCTTATGGAACAAAAAAAAAAAAAAAAAAAAATTCGGGGAGGATCCAGAATTTTTTTTAGTCGTCTCCTTTGTAATGTGGCTACATACAAACTGGTTTCATACAGTTTTTCGCGTCAATTGTGTTGGCAGAGGTATGCTTTCTAGTCTCTCCTTGAATTTCTCGTTCTAAACATTATACAATCTTGTCTCCCGTCCTCAAACCCTTCAAGTTACGCAACATAGAGCCTAGTTAGTATTTAAATGGGTGACACACTGGGCATACCAAGGGCTGCAGAAAGGGCCTCCCCTGGCGGTCTCGTTAATCCTCCTTCTCCTCCTCCTCCTCCTTGGAGACTGATCTCTACACTACACCCAGTAACGCAAGCCAAAGACCTCCTCCTCTAACCCCCTGACTGGTTTGCCTGCGAGCGACATAAATTACTGAATGAATGTGTCTTTGACCTTCTTAATCGTTGTTCTTTTCTCACATCTCAAAATCTTCCTTCTTCCGCGGCCGATTTTTTCAATTTCTTTCCCCGTCACTTGTTTCCCCTCTCCCCAGCCTGTTAAGCCCCCAGCCCACCCTTCAGCCTGGTATTGAAGAATCCAGATATATAAAGCGCTATCGACGTCTTTTCTAAGTCGTCATCCAAGCTCTACCTGGACGTTTAATAAAGTTGATTTTTTTTCTCCGCATTTTGCTTCTGAAGAGGTCTGCATCCTGACGAAATGCGTAATGTTCTCTCTTTATATTTTTTTCTGAGATGCATAACTAGTTTTTCCCAATCTCAATTTCTTTATTGTCAATCATTATTATCAAAGCGCAATGCGTATCCACACACACGCACACACACACACACATATACATATTGTACATTACAGCCGATAAGACGACATTAGAAGCACCCCCCCCCAATCACTCTAAAATGGAGTCGTCTTATAGGGTTGACAGAGATTAAACTGATCTGAAAAATTCAAATTCAGTCGGAAATTTTGGTCCTGTCTGAATCTTACCTTATCCACCGAAATATACGGTATGTATTTATTCGTATAATAATGAGCGTACAAATACTACACTCCCAGGTAGCTGCATTTTCATCCTGGGCAGAACACGCAGACACTCTAATTCTAAGCAGAAATACCGCTCAATCGCAGAAATCGTCCTGTAGCCATGAAAAAAAGTATATTATGTCAATTTTCAGGGATCCCGACCCTATGTCAGCAACTCTCCATTGCACTAGGAGGTTTCAGAGGACATTTTTGACGCCTGTGGGATACTGGTCACGGGGAGTGGGTAATACACGTGAAACTTGGCCGTACGTCATATTCCACCCCTTTTGCCTATGTTATCTCTGATTTTAGTTGTCAATGACGTTCACATTTTTTCCGTCTAACTGAAATATACCAACACTGAATTCTTGTGCGAATGTAAACTTTGTTCGAAACGTAAAAATCGTTTCAAGATAATTTAGACACAGCCTATCTTTCATGACTTACAAAATTGTATTTGATTTGATACAAGTATGATTGCATTCAACGAAGTTACTTGATTTAGTTGTACTACATGGTTCAGTTTGTTAGTACAATCATCAGTTACTACAAGTCGGGTAACTGATCTTTCGTGCACCGATTAATCTCCTTTGTGCGCTGGTTGCAAAACATGCGTGCGGGCGTGCCTGCACACAACACACAAGGGAATTTTGTTCTTGAAGAGGAAAATGAATATCCATGAATAATCCCATTATTTTTTACGGGTAGTGAGGTAGTATCTTGCTATGACACACACCAATATGACCTGTTCAGACAGAGACGTCTGGTGAGACCCCCGGGAGCGCTGCAAACAAATGTCGATCTATTTCACGAGAGACAAGAAAAATGCTTTCGGCAATTACTGCAATGAGCCACCACTTAATCTCCTTAGGATTACGTCAGTGATAAAAATTACCTACACACGCATGCACACATATTGCGTATGTACGTGTGCGGGTGTATGTGTATGTGAATATGAGTGAGTGTGTGTGTGTGTCTTGTCACTGTGTGCAGCTTAAACAGGAATAATTAAAAAAAATTCCAGAGGTCACCTATTTTTCATATTAAATTTACTTCGGCTCGTCTACATACAGGGGCGAAGCTAGAGATTTGGGGGCCCACTGTGAGGTGGCTCCTTGAGGGCCCCGCCCCTAAAACATTTCAGTGAAATTCGTCAGTAGAAAAGCAGTCGGGGACCTACTATTTTCGAAGCTTGTGGGACTGGGATCGGGGGTAGGGTTGTCGAATAAGCTCCCATTCCAACTGCATCTCTGGTCTAAGTTAATGAATAAGAACAATAAACAGAGAAACGTTTGAAGTAGATACAGAGAAGGGAGCTGTTTGTCTAACTTACCTTAGCAGCTACTGTTACCACAAAATCGCATTGGATACACCAGTTCTCGTATGATCACCGAAGTTAAGCAACATCGGACCTGGTCAATACCGTTTGGGAATATCAATAGTCGTAAGGAGTTAGGGATCATGGAGAGAGTCCCCCCTTGCAGCGATCCCTAAGGAGGAGTATACAACAATCAATAATGCAAGCCTAAACACTCCCCCTCCCAAAAATCTCTGACTGGCAAGGCTTCGGGAGACAAGAAATGGATGAAGGAGATTAAGCTGTTCAATGCCAAGTCTTTTTTCTAACCGTCAGGTTTGAAGAAATGTCTGGTCACTCGATACAAACCATCTCGTGAATAACGTCTTTTAGCGGCACACCGTGTTGTGTTGATCAGTTAACGAATTGGAAGAAGAGATGATCAATGAATAACTTTTCTTGCCTTTTGTTAAACCTGATAACATCACCATCACCCCCATAAAAAAGTTGGTAAAGTCATCACTAAGAAACCGGTCTTTCTATCTAACTCAGACCCCAAACAGAGGTTGGATTACTGCAATCATAATACTATCATACAAGAAGGGAAACCCAACATATCTGAACAACTATAGGCCAATAAGCATAATTGCTTCCACAAAATATAAAAATATGCGGTACGTTGAATTCAAGAAGGCTTTCGACCCTGAGGTCATTAATGCTATCATACAACAAGGCGTAGACCCCGTATACGCCAGTGTCTTACAACATATATATATATATATATATATATATATATATATATATATATATATATATATATATGCACGACAACTCGTTTATCAGACTGCATAAAGACTGAACCCTTCCAGTTCAAAAAAAGGTAAGAAAAGGCAGTACCAGCTCACCCAAACTCCTCAAAGCCTGCCTCGATATGATAGTCAGAAACTTTCACTGAGAATGGACAGCGAATAACTAAGTAACATAAGATTTGCTGACATAGTTCGTTCTGTAGAGAACCTTCTTGATCTCCAAAGAATGCTAGACAACTAAACGAAAAAAGCAAGAAAGTAGGCCTTCACATGAACCTCAGTAAAACAAATGTCATGTACTACAAATATGTCGAACACAACGACACAACTTACAGAATAGTGAATACAGAGCTGAAGAAAGTAGACCACTACATGTACTTGGGACAACGAACCTCCATGAAATCTTCAAAACAAGAAGAAATCAAGCAAAGAATCACCCCAGACCACCAAGCTTTCGGTAGAGCAAGCTCAACCTCCAAGAGCTAATCCCATTAATCCCTAAAAGAATTGTATACAACCAATGCATAGCCACGATAGTCACCTATGGAGCTGAAACTGGGAACTTAACCAAAAGACTGACCCTCAAACAGGGAAACCAGCGACATGCACATAGAGAGAACACTTGACAGCACATTATATTAGAGAGAAGGTAGCACTCTGAGATCAAGGAACCATTAGCAAACTCAAATGACAATTGGTTGGTCATGTTGCAAGAATGTCAGACAACCAATGGACATCATGACTCACGACGTAGATCCTTAGAGATCATACGCGAAAATGTGGCTGGCGAAATATGAGATGGCGTGACGAACAACCAAAGTTCAGGAAGTATTGGCTCCACGAAGCCAATGAGGGAGAGATCTGTCGAATCTTGGTGAAGGTCTATGTCTATTTCCATCGATGGACGCAGAAGGCTGCTGCTGGTCCCTAAAAAAAGTCTGAACCCTCAAAAGATAAAAAAAAATAGTGTGAACGGTTGTAGACACAGACTAAACGTCTAATTTAGCATAAACTCACATTGCAAATATCCCCCCCCCTAAAATAAAAAAACAACTTTTCTGTTGAAATTGTTGACATAATAAGATGTAAATGTTAAATCCCTTTAGCTCTGTTAGTGCAGCCGGTGTGCGTGCTACAAACTAGCGCGAACAACGTAAAAACTCAAGAAACCTTTGTTAGCAGTACTTGTTGATAGTTTCTTATACAAACTGGAGAATTTCTTTTATTTACATTAAAACAACGAACACAAAAGATATGCTGTATGTTACTGTGAAAAACGCGTTGGAACGGCGCCCCCTTTCCGAGGATTGGGAAACGGTGCCCTCACACTGTCTATATACTACTAAGATGTTCTGCTTGAAGTATCTACAGATAAAAAAAAATTAACTTGTAGCTGTCAAACACTCATTCCATATGGCCGCACAACGTCTCTAAAAATAGATGAGTTATAAAACGTTTCTAGTAGACGGAGGGGGGTGTGTGTGTAGTAAGGGGAACTCCAAGCAATTCCCTCCCCACCCTGAGAGCCTGCAGATCCCTCATTTCTTTCTTTAGCACTGCACATCTGGAGCATTGTTCTCTCAAATTTTTTATAATCAGTGAACACAAAAATATTATGTTGTGCAAATCTTTTTCCTTTGACAAAAGTACGTGCGAACCGAATACTTGTTAAAAAGGAAAACTTGAAATTGTTTCAAGATAATATTGGCTCAGCCCATATAAGAATTATTTTGAATTAGACTTGAAACAGGCGTGGCTGCTGCAGAGTCAAACACCGCAGTTACATCCTCTCCGACGAATAAGGTAGCCGCTTTTAAAGCGGTTATTTGGGACCTTACATTACTGGCGTCTGTTTAGCTCAATGGTAAGAGCAACGCTACGTTAAAGGGGTTAACTATCGATTACATGTTCGATTCCTGCAGTAGCTCCATTTTCTTAATTTGTTTATTCTATTCACGCTGCCAAAGCCTAATGATATATTCACTGTGTAATAACAGTAGATGATTAGAGTTTCAGAGTAATATAATGCATTTTTGATATAAATATATAGTATAGATGTATTTATTTGTTTGAATTAAATAATCCTCTGTGTATCTGTGGGATACATGTTCGTCGTTGTGTGAGAATCATCAGTTTGGTTCAAGCAGTAAGAGAGCCGGCTATCAATCACTTGGTCATGGTTTCAAGTCACAACAAAGAAATGTTAACTTCATAAATATATTCGTTAGAATGTAATAAACCCTACCGAATTCCCAATACAAATTTTCGTAGATTTGTAAGATTTTTCAATTTAGCTCAGTCAGTGAGAGTTCCACCAAGCAATAAGTTGGTCTACCAACGGTTTGGTTTAGCATGACGGGGCAGATAAACAATGAAGAGTTTACAACCCTCAGTGTAGCGAGGATTGCTCTCCTTGTTGTTACAGAATAGAAACAAAGGCAACTCCAGAAGATGAATTGGGTAAGGATTGTTTTCTATCAGTAGAAACTCAAGACTCAGACTGGAATTTGATGACAACATCAAGTTTACACAAAAATTCAGTGCAGACATATCTTTGTCATTGAGGGAAAATTACACAATCAGAGGAAACATTGCTTGGTTGTATTATAATGGATGACCACAACAATGAGGCATCTTGTGAGAATCAAACCCACTATACTAGGAAATAATCAGCTGAAGTAGCTCTCTAACCATCGCTCTACAGCGGATTCCTTAGCTCTGTCTTACAATAGATTGAAATAGTGGGACACCCAGTGAGAAACAGCAATAGCTTGGCAAATTGAGAAGCATGCAACATCCACATGAAAGAATTATGCTCAACCTCACATGGAGAGACCACAAGACAGCACAATACACCCGGGAGAAGAAAGGGGTTCGAGACATCATAGAATCTATTAAAGAAAATTTAAATGGCAAAGGACTGGCCATGTCACAAGAATCGCATACAACCGATGGACATCAAAACTCACGGCGAGATCCCATGTGCAACCGAGGCCAGCAGATTACTAGATGGAGAGACGAGCTAGACAAATTCACAAAATACTGGCTCCGCAACGCCCACGATAGGGAAGTTTGCCGAATCCTGGAGAAGTTCTATGTCCAACGGCGGACATTGAGAAACTGATGATGATGATGCTGCTGATGATGAATAAGTCCTTAATATAAATTTCTGTGAGTTATTCGACGATGCCAATCACATCTACATGCATGAACTCAAATTAAATATGACAAAACCGACTTCAGCACAAGCGTGATTATTAATGAATCTTCTAATGGGTAACAAACTCACAAGCAATGGCTTTCTAAAACTCAGGGTCAAATCAAGCTTGTGCGGGTAATCAAACAGCTGTTATAAAGCTGTACCCACTTGAGAAAATACACGTAAATATTAAAACATACATTCTTTACATACAAAATAATTTTTTTCCATCTGTTACATAGCTAGATAATATGAAAAGTATGTCAGACATTTTAGTAATAGTATTACTCCGTTTTCGTTTTGATCTTTGTGCAGTGGCTATGAATTCAATTTCAAATACCTTCGTATTTATGTTTCGTATATGTATTACATTGATACCACACTCAGGGTGATTCACTAACTCATTAATTACTGTAAAAAAATAATAATTCTAATTAAAGGTGATAATTAGCTAACATGGCCAATTCTAAATACCCAGTTGAAGGTGTATAGTAATGCACATATGCAGAAGCACTGAATCAGAATGGCAAGTATTTAGTGCGGGGTCCCTGATATTGCGGAGGCCGTAGCAGATGTTACTTTCCATACATAATACTTAACCCGACACTGGCTAGACTATCCTACGATTAATCGCCGTAGACTACTTGATTTCTTTATTTAAAAAATATCTCGGTTCATGGGGAAACCAATGGCATCATTGAACCTGCTCAGGAAAGAAAGGAACAGCCAGAACTTTCCCCTTAAAACCAAATTGAGGGCTCTTTAGTTCAAATGTGGCATCCTCGGTGCTCCATAGCTGTGGAACCTGGCAACTTAAAGCCTCCTAGGAGGAGGAATCGGATGCTTTTGTCACTAGATGTCAAGGCAAAGTCATGAGGAATTATCATATGGAAGGACTAAGCGTCAAAGAGGTCCGGGAAAGGTTACAGCAACCTCTCGTATCAATCACTATTTGCAGACGGCGCCTCCGCTGGTTTTGGCATGGCTTGAGGCTTCCAACAACAAGACCTACGAATCAGAAACAAAAGGTATTCGTCCAGAAGTTTCTGAGTTCTGACCGTCATTGATGCGACCCCGGAGCTGTTTTCAAGATGTTAGGTTTTGAAAATTTAAGGAAGAATAATAGTGTAGGGATGTCTGCATTCACCACCAATAATAATCTATCTATCTATCTATCTATCTTACAATAATTCCTATATATTTAGTGAAATCACCCAATATATGTGAATTAAATGGGATCCAAGAGTCCATGATGGTGATGATTTACAAATACACGAGATAAATACATAGTTCAAATCCATGATCTCTTATTGTGAGCACAATCCCCATTTAGGCCTTTTGTGAGAACTAGTTGAAAAATCCCAGCCGTATTTGTTTCTATCGAAGCGACAACTATATCCTTAAGAAATGGATATATGATCTGACAGAATGTTCATGAATTGCGTTATAATATCCAGAAATTTGACAGCGTAAAAAGATTAAACGGTTAAAGAAAATGGGGCTGCTGTTGGAATACGAACGTGCGACCGATAGGGTAGCCGCTCAAACGAAGCGTTGCTCTTAACATTTAGCTAAACAGTCGTTGGTATTACAAAATGCATATGAGCAAACAATATCGTCTTTAACTTTGTCAATTGTCAATTGGCATTTGAAAACTCCGTAGAATGCAATCATATTTGTATTAAGTTAAAACATGCGAATACAGTTTCATTAACCATATTGTTAAAATGCATTGGCATGTTTTAATATTATAAAATTATGATTGAACGAAGCAATATATTTTGATAAGATCTTATTCTATACTTTGCACTACTCTGTTTAGTTTGTTGTTTGAATAAATAAAACATCAACATTCTATGATGAAATGTAGATATCAATTAATTTAAATAGCACCCATCAATTCACAAAAATAGTTATACCCAAGAGGTGACCGACCCCCCTTGAAAAAAGAAGACATGGAATGTTACAGAATACAATTCAGACCCAGAAATAATATCAAGGACCTTCAAGGATCACAAGCTGGGTGCACAACCTAGCTAAATAGGTACTTGATACGAACAGGATGAGTCCGGACAATGTAACACCGACTTCGAAATAGCATTTTGGCGTCGGTGCAAAATCAACGTATACCAACCAAATAACAAAAGTTGTTATCAGTTAACAAAGGAAACTTTCTGAGCTTCCTCTGTGATTATGAGAGCCTGCACTAAGTCCAGCTCATCTATACCTAGACTACCGAATCAAAAAGGAACAAAGAACATAGCGCATAGAAGAGTTTGTAGAGGTTCTTGCTCTGCAATCCACACAGCAGGAAGCTGATACTTGGATAATACCCAACACTTTCTACGGTGTCCAGAATGAAGGAATTGACGGAGTAAGTAATCATCTATGCCAATGATACCGACATCATTATCATCTTGTATTATGGTGCAACGCACTCCAGAAACCGACCTGTGTTATGGAGGAGAATAGCCCAGAATATATACCAGTACATCCATGGAATAGTCGAGACACTGCAAACCTGACAGTGTCATACCATGCTATGCCAGCCTGATTGGTATTGATATCATCAGTTATCTATATTTCACTGAAAAGGAGAACCCTGTCGATACCATAACAAACGAACTCCCCAGCTAAGCGCAAGACTTGAACATAGCTGGGTACAAAACAATAGCTGATCTCTCAGAGGATTCTGATATGGGGAATCTGGGAGAATACTATTCCTCAAACAACAGATCAACCCTCTCAACGCTACCAACCCCAACAGAAAACGCATTTCTGTGGCGCCTGAAAAGAGCTGTTCTGGCAACCATCCTTGACAAGAATGTGCACATCGCTATGCATAGAATTCAGATGATCTTTTGATTGCAGAGATGCAGTTTCGTTTCAATCGAGACAGTCAGTCTGGTCTGTGTTGATGGACATGTCAACCTCAGGTGGATGTGTCAAACGCTAACGGAAAAAATGTTCATGTGCAACGAAGATTGCTTCATGCTACATAGGGCGCCATTGTCAGAAGTTGGCAACCAAATGTAGTAAGATACAGTACACTGCAACGCCTGAGAGCAGTGAAAGCAGCAGTGACTCAGAAAATGACTACAAAGCAAAATCTTTTTTTTTAACTCCGGCAAATTCACTCAAAATAGCTGTTATGCCACAACAATGGATACCAAAATTTGTTGGAACATTTGACATTCATATTCAATGTAGATTACGTGTTTAGAAAGGTAATCTCGTTTTCTAGTTATGACCAAGTGGAGGATTATTTTGTTTTCAACATTTGTTAATTCTGTGTCATATTTGCTGATCAGAAATGTCAACCTGTTGTTAATATCCAAGAAAATGAGGGTCAGACCTACTACTAGAGTGAAATAAGTGTTTTGCCACCAGGAATTTTAGTCTTTGATTATCAAAATAGGCCATTTTTCTTAAAAAAAAAAGACAAAGATTTGCACAAATAAGAGACAATTTATTAATTCGACAGGAACCACTTAACTCTCTAACTTTCTAGTTAAGTTTAACTCAGTTTGGTTTGACCTACAACACAGAATACCTTCAATTAAAGAGTGGTATGGAAAAGAAATCTTTTGTTGTAGCGGTGATTTACAATTTCCGCTGCCTGTAGATTTACAGTCGCTAGTTGATCAGGTTGTGCATCCAGGTTATGATCCTAGAAAGACATAGATATCATTCAGGGATTACTACCTTTTATAATCTTCCATGTCTGTAAAACCTCTTCACAACCTTGGTATTAGCTAAGAGTGTATTTCAATAAGTGTAATTATAATATGTTATCATGCTTATTTCAAAGTAGTAATTAATAAGTATACTTCTAATTATAAGTATGAATATTAATTACTACATTCGGTTGCTGTCCTTCTGCACACAATTTAATTTCCTTTGTATGGTGTACGCAAAACATGTGAGTTTTCGTACATGTGCATAGATTTGAGGGAACTATGCAACCAAACCTCAGTTAGTACGAATAATTAATCCCATAAAAACTATATTAATTGAATCCATACCATAAGAAAATACTATAGCATTCAAAATATGTTAATTGGTTCCAACCTAATGAAAATGTGCAAAAAAGATTTAAAAAATGGTTTTCAAGATTTCTTTAATTTAATTCAATACCGACCAACAATAAAAACACATTTATTGTGCAATTTATTCTCATTATATAGTATGAACAGTGCAATTAAGTACAACTTATTTCAGAAAACGAATTTAAAAAAAAATTACGCAAAAAGTACATCGTAGTGCAAAAGTCATATTTAGATTTAAACGTTTATCTGTTTTTAGTTTGAATTTTTAAAACTTGTTTTCAATAAATGAAATATATAAACAGGGGGAACTTAATTAACCTAGATACAGAAACTTATTTTCTCTCAGATATCCGACATGTTCAACTTTCAAATTCTTGTTTTTTTCAATAACATTCTGGATGAGATTTTGAACGATATATGCTCCTCTGCGCACACGTATGCGATCTTCAATATTTCGGACTAAACGTGGTCTCCCTGTTCGTGGGCGATCACCAACAGAGCCCAATTCTTAAAATGCGCAAACAAACAACAAACCATGGACTCAAATGGCAGTGTCAGCACATTCAGATACGCTCATCGGGTTAAAGTTAAATTTATTCAAACCAAAATTCCATTTTTTTAGCTCGTTGACCAGTTGTATACCCGCCCCCATGATGAATTCCCAAGAGTTTCTTTATATATCTGAGATGAGAAAAACGTTCAAAATAGAAAAAGTTATGATTGTTCAAAACCCCATCACAACTTTTGCTCCATCCAAGGGAATACAAAGATGTAAGCAAATTCTAAGTTTGACATACCAGATGAAAAATGCACGTAAAATATTACATAGATTATTATCTTTAAATAACTCCACCGAATTCTCTATCTTTAAATCTGCGTGTCGACGCTCATGATAGAGAGGTCAGGAAAATCATGGGGAAGGTCAATGTCCAACCACAGACACTAAAAGAATGATGATGACGATGATGATGATATACGCCTGTAATTTCGGAAAAAAATTGTCAATCTTACCGAATTTGCTTTTTCGATGTTGGAATCAGCATTCGTAATTATTTCTTGCTTCAACATTTTGTCATACTCCTATTCAGACCTGTTAACTTTGTTTTTCTATCGTAACAAGAACATCAAGAACAATCCTCACCAAATTTAAGGAAGTAAAAATTCAACATTCTCCTACTGTGATTGAAATTAAGAATTTTGATGGAATATTGAAATTTCAACGAAATTCTGTGTTTTGCAGACAATATCAGAATCAAATGTCGAACATGATTTGGACAACATCACAGAGTCTGTTCTCGTTTTTATTTCAACCTTCAAACCGCTGTTGTACCAACCGGATTTCCCAAGGTTCCCGTGGGATTTGAATGGGACCCTTCATTTGACCCACAGGGAGATGTTCTCATTCCTGAACTGTCACAATCTTTTTACCCCGTATTTTTTCTCATTAGTCTTGTGCCTTAGTAAGTTGAATGAATGAATGAATGACCTCCCTACAATTGTTTACGCCGTTAACATTACGCCAATCGCACCTTAGTAAGCTAAGCTTAGTAAATACTAATTCCGGATGATAACAAATAAGTTAAAAAAGAGATGTCCCAACGTGGTCTCCCGACATGAAGAGAATTTATAACAAACAATCCTAAGGACAAACTCCATTGCTTCATTAAAACCAAAAAGAATTAATTTCACCATACAATATTATTCCATAACTCATTCCAACACCTTTATCAATAGTTCCTGTGAATTGGATTTGCCAACTTTTGAAGAGCAAGTTAACCTAAATTGGGCTTTAGAAGTGGGAGTTAATATGTCATCATTTTTTGTGTGAGTCGCTGTGTCACTGTTATTTGTGTATGACGACACCCGTTCATCATCTGGCCATTGACATCCTTTTTTTCGCCCTCTCTCTCATTTCGTGTCTTGTGTTTAGAAATCTTAAATTCCATGCCTGACTAATAGTGATAATAAAGTCAACCATCTTTTTGACAGAAATTCGAAATACACTATCTCATCTACACATATAAATTTAGAATTTACTATGACAACTCTGAAACATATCAAATGTGACCATACGTCAAAGTCAGCTAAACTGTAGAGCATATGCACTTTAAATAATGAAGTAGAATTTATTTTATATTTACTAAGTTTAGCTTATTTTGACTCAAAGCCACAATAATGGGACACTCGGTGAGGATCAGACTCATTAAAGTTGTAAGGATCAGCCTCATACGCTCGTTTACCATTAATACTCTGATTATGAAACTAAGAATATCAGGAAATTAATGAAAAGTCCAGATTTCACAAAATCCCCAGGGATTTCACGAAATCACTAGTTTCACTATCTCACTGTAACATACACACACATGCACATACACACACATACACACAAACACACGCACACACAAACATCGCTCGAGTGGGGGAGGGGTTTGTCGTTGAAGTCGAAAGTTCGTTGTACGAAGTAGGATCAGTCATCATCATCATCATCATCATCATCATCATCAGTCTTTTAACGTCCGTCGTTGGACATAGACCTTCCCCATGATTTGCCACACTTCCCTATCATGGGCGTCACAGAGCCAGTACTTCCTGAACTTGTCTAGCTCGTCTCTCCATCTAACATTTTGCCGGCCTCGGTTGCGCATGTGGTCTCGGGGAATCCATGTTGTGAGTCGCGATATCCATCGATTGTCTTCCATTCTTGCAACATGGCCAGCACACCGCCATTTGATTTGAGATTTTTAATGGATTCTATGATGTCCCTGACTCCTGTCTTTTCTCGGATGTACTGTGCTATCTTGTGGTCTCTCCATGTGAGGCCCAGCATTATTCTTTCATGTGCACGTTGCATGGTTCTCAATTTACGGGTCTGTCTCTTGGTTAGGTTTCATGTTTCAGCTCCATAAGTGACTATTGGGAGGATGCATTGGTTATACACCCTTCTCTTTCGCTGCTATTCAGGAACATAGTTCGTTAAAGCCAAAGACAGTTCAGTTGCCTTAGGATTTTGTTTTGAAATATTGGAAATAGTAGAATTAATAGAATAATTGAAAACAAATACTCATTTTGATTCTTAAGCATTTATATTGCAAGAAATTTGAACACTTATTTACGTCATATCAATGTTTACAAATTGCACTTTCACGCAGTTAATTTTCTGAAACGACTCCATTTTCATAGACTTTTCTGACAGAAAGGGTGTACTTGTTTTTTTTAATCTTCTCTCCTAATAACAATATAATGATTTTGACTATAAAATGACCATTTATACACTGATACTATAATTTTTTTCATATCGGCTGTCAAGTTCCCACAAGCATTTAAATTGCTATTTTATTCGTTCATTTCAAGTCAATAACAAGAACGCTTCATATTTCCAATATCTTTACACAAAATCATTGGCGAATTCTGATTTAGTGCTTATAATTATGATTGTTTAGATAATCTGTGTTTAGACATTCGGGGTTTAGACAAATTGCTCTTGGTCCTTGTAATCTATCAATCTTATTGTAATAAACTTTATGATAGGATTGAAGATTGTGAAGAAAATTCACGAAAAATTTTGCTTTATTTTTTCATTAGAATGAAGCGTAGACTTTTTGTTTTTACAAAAATGTCAGCTGGAATATTCCATTAATGATTTATTCAGTAATGTCCCTGGGTATTAAATTTGAAAAAAAAAATTCTGAAATTTCCAATAGTTTTACACAAAATCATTGACAATTCTGATAATAGTCGGGACAAACTGGGTTTAGACATGAATGTCGAAAAAATCTGTTTTGACAAATCGGACAATCTCCCTCAGTTTTTATCACTTGGAAAAAAAATGAATATAAAAAGGAACTAAGTACGTGAACTGGAAAAAAATAACATCCAGTGCATTTATAGAACTCCATTACATGGCAAATAACCGATGATCCCAACAAGAGAAAACTTGCACAAAGTATATGTGAAATAAAGGAAAAACACTGAAGAAAATTGCATAAATTGCATTGACTGATATTGGGAAATAAGTGACAAAAGTGACACAAATACTTTTTTTTAATGTTTAGTGTTTAAAGCCGTAAAGCTTTCCAGACTATAAATATATGTGAGAAGAAAGTGTCATTCAAGCCTATACTTTACCGGCATCTGTTTAGCTCAATGGTAAGAGCGTCATTACGTTGAAGCAGCTACCCTATCGGTGGCAGGTTCGATTCCTGCAGCAGTCCCATTTTCTTTCATTGTTTATTCTACCTACGTTGTCTAAAGCGAGTGATATATTAACTGTGTGACGACAGTAGATCATCTCAGGCAAGTTTCTATATAATATGATACAATTTATTATATATATTGTTATTTCAGAATTGAGCTTAAATAGATATGCAGATATTTATAATCATGTTGTTACTGCACAGTTTCACACAGCCAATGCGATCGACTGACAACTGATGTTTCTACTTCCATCCCTTCTTCATATACTACTAAAATATTATTTTTATTATCATTTTGAGAATCTGGAATCGTTTACCAATAAAAGATAGAACAACTGTAAATAATTTTCAGAATAACTTGGACAAATTCAGATCATTTAGGATAGAAAATAAGCAAACGAGGACATTCTGCTGAAATCTATAGAAGAATTTAGAGAAAAATAAAATAAAAAAGTGCCTTAATAATGTTCCTCAGTACGGATAAGTTTGTATTTAAAAAAAATTATGTTTTCATTCACTTTTTTATCATTTCACTTAACTCTAACAATGTTTGCTAATTTTAAATTGAATTTGACTTTTTATGATTTTATTCATATTTCCATTTATATCCTATAGACTACAAAACTCCGTTCCACTTTACTTCGTTATACATCCATACAAGAATACTACCGAGAGCATCCCAAGCCACCCCTATGTCTCACCCCTACTTCGCCTTTAGAAAACGCCACCACATAAACAACTATCCTACTGATACCCGGCACCGACATTACAAATAAGATATCCTTCCATCATCCTCCACCCTTAACCAGAATCCATTTAGCACTGTCTGGAGTAAACACATCCCCAAACCACCAAGTCCTATTCACAGAAACAGAGAATAGATTAAATGAATGTTAAAAATGAGAGAAAAATACTTCATAAAAATAACATTCCAGTTATATATAATCATTCAATCAATCAGTTTATCCATCCATCCATTCATCTATCCATCTATCTATCTTGCTTGCTTGCTTGTTAGATAGCTACCAAGCGATCTTAGATTTGTGTAGATGTCATTTTATGCAAGACTATCCGGCAAGAAATACGATGGAGTGACGAACTGGACAAGTTCAGAAAGTACTGGCTCCACGACGCCCACGATCTGGCGAATCTTGTGGAAGGTCTATGTCCAACGACGGACGTAAAAAGGCTGCTGCTGCTGCCGCTGCAACTGATCATCATCATCATACGTTGTTGTGAGCCAGCATTTACATACGTGTTCATGTCTTTACACTCAACGGTCACGTGCACATTTTCTGCGCATGTGTCGACAACGTCGTAAATCTCGGACAGAGATTGTGAATCGATTGAAGGGAAACAGTGTCATTAAAAATACCACAGAACACAGGATTCTTTTGTTCGTCGGCACGAACTACAAGCTTAGAAGGAGAACGAATAACGCCAGCCATTTTAGATTTCATAATGTAGAACCTTGTCTCGACTTTCCAGCTGGAGGTCACGGTGACCGGCCGCCGAGGGTCATGACATCGTCATTGCTCAGTTGATTCAAACCCTACATCAATGAATTAACGTTTCATTTCTGAGCTCATTAACTCTATATGATGTGGCTGAATTTGTATGGGGCATTCCCACACTGCGACGGGGAAACCAACAAAATATGGTGGTATCGTAAGGTACTGCTTGGGCGCCTTTGGTTAGTGGTAATAGTTCCGAAACTTTGTCTGACCACAGAGTCATTATCTGATGACAGCTTTATTGACCACACAGCTGTAGCTTTCTGCAGTAATAGGGGTATACAATCTTACGCACGCACGCACACGCACACACACACACATACATATATTAATAGTTTTTAATGGTTGAGTTATCGATGAATGAAGAATACTCGGTATCAGGTAGAGAACATATGCAAATAGGTATACATAAGAAATTCAATGGTTTTGGTCTCTGGTCTCTTTAGCCAACGATTTGATGAGATACCGCCTGTTGTATGTTAAATTGTATTTTGGTAGTTTCACGCTTATGAATAAATTTCACAAAACCATAATATCATAATATACTTACTCTTTATTTCTTTCGCTCTTCAAAATTTCGCCTCCCGGCGCCAGACGTCACCTCACCGATGTGTATTAGAAAATTTATCAATAAATGATACTGCAAAAAATACCATTTATTGGTTGTTGTATTGTTTGCTATATTTTAATTTACAAGTTTAACTTATGTTTTTTATTTGTTCCATCGGTCCAGGCCATACCGTTTTGTCTATAGACTTAGGATCAGTACTCCACTGGACTCCTTCTAAAATGTTTCTTTTTGAATTTTGGAAAAAAAAGGATGCTATTTGATTTCTTCAGGGCCTTATTCTGACGGGTTTATCAATTTTTCAGAGTGTTCCTGCAGTCCTGGCCATACTGTTTTGTCTACACCCTTGAAAACTGGCCTCAGCACCCCACTACATCCCTTATAAAACTTTTTTTTTTTTTTGAACTTTATTTTGACGGATTTATAAATATTTCAGGTGAATCTAGATGTTCTAGATGTTTGTGTACTCAATTTGAACTGTTTTCCCAGCGGAAAACGCCAGCATCTAGAGAATTTATTCTGACGGGTGGAATCTTTTTACATGACTTCAATTTTGACGTTACGGTTGTTCGATTATTGACTGTGTTGGCAGATAATAATAATAATAATAATAATAATAATAATAATAATAATAATAATAATAATTATTATTATTATTATTATTATTATTATTATTATTATTAAATGCTTTTTATTTAAAGGCGAGAGTTATTAATTTATTTTGTTTAATCTTTAGAGACGTAGTGTGGTGTTAGGTATCGCAAAAGAAATTCGTTTTCATGACTGCATTTTGATATGAACTTTGATCTTTTGTTAAACAGTTTGTGTTGCTGATAGAAGGTGATTATGGTAATTTTTCTTCCAAGCAAAGTGTGCAGCGTTTTGAAGTGTTTTTGTGAGTTGATGCTATTTTTCTCATTTTCCATGTTATTTCTGGTATACTTTGAGATCCCATATATATTTTGATCATGTTTTGCCATTCGCGTATCTTTTGTTGATAATGGGTGTGCTGTGTGGATATTTCCTTTGTTCCCAAGGGACTGCAGCTACAGGTAGTGGTCGTGGGTGTTTGTGGAGTTTTAGTGACTTTCTCGATGTTTTTTTCATGATTCGTAACATATTTTCGCTGTTATTGATTTTTAGCGTGTTTTTGTTGAATATTCTGTTTAATGCAGGGAAGTGTCCATTATTTAGCCTAAGGAATATTTTAATTACCTTTTTTTTTTTAGTAAAATAAAAAGAAATCCATATAATCTGCATTTCATTAACAGCAATCAATGCAATCCCAAATCCTGAATCCACATCTTTATTGGTGGGTACTTGAAATCCTTAACACAGTTGAGATGTTTTTCACTTAGCGTAATTATTTTATAATTCGTACTAAATTAAATTCATATCATTCGAATTCGTACTAATTTCAGGCTTGGCTATAGTTATGACGTGCCAGCTATAAAACGTTCTTTCAAATGTTTTTAATCATAATTTGAGATGTTTGAAAAAAAAAAAAATTAAATTTGCAATGTTTTTTGAAAGCCTACTTTTGGATTGTTACACCCAGCATTCCTGAGGATATCTGATAGATACTGCACCTCGGATAGGGTGACCTGAAATTGTGCACGAGCAGAGCGTTTTATTTGTAAAAGGGTGCATTCTGACCCACGATACTATGGAAGGAGAGAATAAGAAAAAAAAAAAAAGGAAAATTACTTTCCTTTCTGTTTTCCTTTTGTTCTTTCTTTCTTTCTTTTTTCCGACAAAAGAAAGACAGAAAGAAAAGTGAAAGCCAAGACATAGTTAGCAAACTACTTTTGGAGACCAATTCCCAGTGTTATGAGTTCTATCCTTTCATGGGGCTGCAATTTTTTTTAGTCATGTGCTAAATTAACGTATCTAGAGTTCTTTAAAATACACCCGATCTTCAATACGTACAAATGATTAATTCAATAAAATGCTTGTATTGATTGAATTCGAACTGTAAAAATTTGTTAATTGGCTCCAACTCAACGAGGTGCAATAATTTTGACAAGATATCATCCAATACCAAAGGGCAATAACAGTTTTCAGTCCAATTTTTTCAAATGGAAAAATTATCAAACATTTTTTTTCCCAAAAGACGATACAAATTCTGAATTGAATCGGATTATATTAAAGATTATCCACAATTTGATGTGGAAAGAGAACGATATGTTATTGAATCAATATTTTTTTTATATACTGGATTAGAATTGTTACATCCTGCATTCCAAAGGATACCCGACAGATATTGCACCCCGAATAAAATGACCTCAAATTGTGCAGGAAAAAGAATATTATTTTCTAAAAAGGACATTCTGGCCCACATTACTCTGGAAGGAAAGAAAGACAGATAGAAAGGAAGGGAGGGAGAAAGAAAGAAAAGAAGAACGATAGGAAGGAAGAAAAGAAGGCAGTAAGATAAAAAGAAAAGTGGATGAAAAGAAGAGAGGAGAGAAGAAAGGGAGAAATAAAGATAGATAGGATAAAAAGAAAGAAAGGGACAGGAGAATGTAGAAAGGGAGAGAAATATAGAGAAGAAAGATAGAAATAAAGAAAAAAAAAGAAGGAAGAAGAAGGGAAGGGAGGAAAAAGGAAGGAAATAAGAAAGATCGAACGACAAAGAAGAAAGGAAGAGGCATAAGAGACAAAAGAAGAAAGAAAGAAAGAAGGAAGAAGAGAAGAAAGAAAGACTAAAGGAACGAAGGGAGAGAGATAGTTAGAGACTGAGGAATAAAGAAAGGAAGCAAGAGGGATAGAAAGAGAGATAGAGAGAGAAAGGAAGGAAGAAAGGGAGGAAGGAAGAAAGGAAAGAAGAAAGAAAGCAATGTAAACTACAAATATTACAGTAGGCTGCAGCATTCCTGTGGATACCTGATAGATACTGCACCTTGCATAAGGTGACCTGAAATTGTGCAACAGCAGAGCGTTCAATTTCCAATGGCGTTTCACATAACATGCATAAATGTTTCTCTCTTTTGTTGCCCTGAGAAAAACCTTGACCAAGCGGAGAGCTGGTTTTTGACCCACAATCGTACGGACACAATACTAAAGAGAGATCGATGGAGCAAGACCAATGAAAAGCAAGGACAGAAAATAGATAAGTAGAACAACCAGATGTAGAAACCGCCAGGTAACTAACGTCTTTTGGCAGCATACCGCGTCAGAGGATGATCAATTAAAAAATTGGATAAAGGTGTGATCAATGGATAGATCACTTTTTCTCACCTTTTGTCGGGCGGTGATCACTTAGAAAATCGCAGTTTTCATAAAACAAGCGTCGTTACTGCCGGACATAAACTAAGGAACTGATTCTGCATACACTTACATTGTGAATTGCCCCCCCCCCCGGAGAACTTCTTTTTAGGGGAATTTAAAACAAACAAACAAATAAGAAAAGATTTATTATAGCCATAATGAGGAGTAAATGTTTAAATTTTCAGCTTTCTAACTCCATTGGTGTGGTCCGTGCGCGCGATACATACATACATACATAGTCAGACAGGTTCATTTGAAAACTGAAGAAACCTATGTTTAAGTAAAAGATGAATAAATCCATGTTTGTAAAAGGCAAAGTACGCTGAATTTGTGAAATTGCCTGATTGGCAAAATTTTTACTTATTTCTACATAAAATATACACGTCGTTTCAATTTGCTCAGACGTTCATTTAATCAAAACGAGGTTATAAAAAAAACTATTTTTACGATAAAAAAATTTGTGAAATGAAACCTTTTTTTTCAAAAGAATTAAGTAGACACGTTGTTTTAATGGAGAAAATATGTAGTTTTATTTGATCAAAAGTTTATCTAATCAAAACAAAGATTTAAAAGAACTATTTTTTACGATGAAAAGGTTTATGTGATCAGAGTGAAATCAAACTTTTTTTACAAAAAAAAGTGAATTTAACGCATATGGCAACTTCATAGATCTGGCATAGCATATATACTGGATGTTTCAAAAAAAGAAACCATCCTATTTTGGACAACTTGAATCTGAACTATTTTAAATCCAAAAATCTTTCCTCAAAAAACACAATTCACAAAAAGATTACAGAACAATGCTAGTTACATAAACATATAAACCTTACCATGGGTTTTGAAAGTGATTTTTTAAAAAACCTCGATGCAAGTTTGTACCCGATTCATTATATATTCCCTTCATCCCGTTGGAAAACGAAGTAGCACAACTCAAAGGAGTAAATGCTAGAATCAGGTTAGAGTGTGATGCAATCGTTTATACTGCTAAGTACTGTTGTCCCATAATATAATTTTGCCACATGATTAATATTGTAGCATGGAATTTATGCGTTCACGAGTCCTATCCTGCTATCCTTATTGCTGCGTCCTTTACGATACATCATGAACACACGCATATATATATATATATATATATATATACATATATATATATATATATATATATATATATATATATATATATATATATATATATATATATATATACATATACATTGATTATAAATTGCGTTACATTACATAGAAACTTATCTGAAATGATTTCCCGTCGTTACACGGTTAATATATCATTAAATTTAGACAACGGGAATAGAATGATATTTACGTTCTCTAAATTGAATGATATATTAACCGTGTAACGACGGGAAATCACTTCAGATAAGTTTCTGTATAATATAACTCAGTATATAATTCATTCTATTTGACCGAATAATATCAATTTCTCAAATACATACTGTCGCGTTGAAAGAGACGGAAAAGCCCGAGAACAGACGAGATGAGAATCTGGGTTGAAAGCAGTTATTTGACCTTTGTTTTATCGGCGGGCTGCCTAGCATTACAGCAAGTGCATTGCTACTTTGAAGCAGTTACCTATTGGTGGCAGGTTCAATCCTGCAGCAGCCTCGTTTTCTTTGATTGTTTATTCTATTTACCCTGTCTGAACTGAATGATGTATTAACTATGTAACAACTGGAAATCATTTCAGATAAGTTTCTATGGAATATAACGCCAAATAATATCCAGTTCTTATGTACATATATAATTATAAAAGCTTTATATACTTCGAAACGATCCCCCGTTATTACACGGTATACGTATCATTGGCCTAGACTGCATAAATAGAATAAACAATTAAAGAAAATGGGGCTGCTGCAGGAAACAACCAACGTCCGATCAGGTAGCCGCTTTAACGTAGCATTGCTCTTACCATTGAGCTAAACAGCCGCTGGTGACGCAACTGATGAATAAAGCTACTTCAAAACGACTAAATCATCGCTCGAAGCAGCCCCATTTTCTCTAATTGTTTATTCTATTTATGCTGTCTTGGCCAAATGATACATATGCTTTAAAATAATGGGCGATCATTTCAAATAGAGTTTCATAGTAATATAATGCATTTATAATTATTCCTGTCGGACTGTATATCTATTCCTGAATAACACCCACACATCCCCTTTATATAGATGAAATATATTTAAGTATAGTGACCAAACTCTGGTAAAACAATATCATATAATGCTTGCAATGTAAATAATGATATTTCACTCCAACCCTCACATTTCAAATCGTAGTGGGAGTTAGCTTCAGAGTGTATAAACAATTGCAAGGTCCAATTACATTGTCCGTCTGGATAAAGCAAATGAGGATATACTTATTTATGCATTTAATCTTTATATATATATATATATATATATATATACATACATATATATATATATATATATATATATATATATATATATATATCGATTAAATGCATAAATCTTGTCTATGACAATAGTATACATTAGATAGATTTATGCATTTAATCGATATATATATATATATATATATATATATATATATATATATATATATATATATATATATATATATATATATATATATCGCATAAATGCATAAATCTTGTCCATGACAATAGTATACCCTGATTTGCTTATATATATATATATATATATATATATATATATATATATATATATATATATATATATATATATATATATATATATATATCAGTGGAAACTGAAATATTGAGAAGACGTGTGTTATATCTCAAAATGTTTATCATTAAGATAACACTCTATGCATTTCGCCTAAATCACAAGGCTTTGTCAGAAGTGAAGTACAGAGAATTGTGGGACCAGCAATCAGTTTGTCCGTATCTTTGGAAAGAAAAGGAGGAAGAAAATAGAAAAAAAGGTAAACATAGATATATCTGTATAATGAATACTGTGACATATTTGTTTGCATGTCTGTAACAATGGACTCTTCCACTTGAAGTTAATCATTTTGCTGATAAGATTATCTCCAAGCCACCATTGAAAACAATGACTGCTTCCACTTACCCTCTGATAAAAACTTACATGAATAGATTTGACATAAACATTGAACGGGTAGATTTTTTTACCAAATGCATCACGGCTTCAATTGTGTGTGTGTTTATATATATATATATATATATATATATATATATATGTGTGTGTGTGTGTGTGTGTGTGTGTGTGTGTATGTGTGTGTGTTGCTTTTCTAAAAGTTTTCAATGGGAAATGGCCAGTATCTAAACAGGTCTGGTTGGTCACTATATAAAAACTGTCTCATGACCGACGTCTTTTGGCAGCATACCGTGTTGGAGTTGATCAACTGAAACATTCAAAGAAGGCGTGATCAATGGATAAGTTACTTGACTCACCTTTTGTCAGAATTTTCAACAAAAAAAAAAGCAAAAAAACAACAACAAAAAAAAAACCAACCAAAAACGAGCGGGCCTAAATTAGGGGCCAATTTAACATAAACTTACACTGAAAACTGAGCCCCCTCCCACTAAAAGCATATTTAGGCTGAGGATTTATAAATACATTCTGTTGACATAATAAGAAGTAAATGTTTAAATTTTCTGCCTGCTAGCTCCATTGGTACGGCCTGTACGCGGGATAAATACATTTACAGCCAGCTAGCCAGTCAGCCGGACCAACTTCAAAACTCAGAGAAACCTCTGTTGACTGTTTTTCTGACAGTTTCTAATAAATAAAACAGATCGCAGTTTTCGATCGTGACCAATAATCGTTCGTTTGCACTTGACAGAGATGAACTTTTCGTCTTTGAAATTACTTCCTATTGGGAACTGCTCACTTCCAACCTTTGGCAATATTTGTATAATCTGTTGAGATAATGGGTCTTGCCCGTCCGCCTGTGTGTCCGTCCGTCTGTCCGTCCGTCCGTTTATCTGTCCGTCTGTCCGTCCGTCCCTCCGTCTGTCTCTATCCATACGATATACGCTCATATTTCCCTTATAAGTAGTAATATGATGATAGACACCGGGGCTAATTGGTAGATCTCTCACTTGGATGACCTTTATATGGAACTGATTTATCAAAACACAAATATGACCAAAATTTACTATGGGAGGGAAACTTCTTCTTGGTGGGTTGTTTAATTCTGAAACACCAGTTAAGTAAATCATATCATCATATAATATTCGGAAAAAGTGTACCAACCTAGCCTGCCAATGAAGATAGTTGGTACAATCTCATAGAACAAGTTAGTTCTTCTGCGAGTAGGTAAAGGTATGGTGAATATATTGTTATAATCGTGAATTATAAGATTTTAGACCAGAAGGATAAGCGGTTATATGGAGTGTATATGAATAAAAAGTGAGATATCAAGAATATAATGACCACCCGATAGGACAAGTGGAATTGTATCAGAGTTGGACCTCCATAAAGTATTGAAATAAGGTGGATGATGGAAAAAAAACATTAAGGGAAGAATGACAACAACGTTATTGACATCCCTCTCTCAATAAAATGGAAATAGATACCAAAAAGATATCAGTAGTAAATCTTGGTCCCCGAAGAGAGAATTATTGATTTAATTCCTTACGCTAGACAATTAATGGTCAAATTCAGAATCATCCGATGAACAGATTAGACAAACAGTAATCCCTGTTGTTTTCTAAAACGCACTCGACATTGGCGTACATTTGATAAGAGGTGCCTTTTATCCAATTCTCACCAGGCACTGAACTGGAATAAGGTTTTTACGCACACCATCTATGGATCCATCAATGTTACTGGTTTTCATTGGGGGGGGGGCTCCCTTTCCAATTTTCCCTCTGAACACTTTTTGAAGTTTTGCCGTTTGATTAACTTTGTTTTATGTTTTTCCTCTGTCCCAATAGCATACAATTACTGTCAACCAAGTGACACCTCTTATAATGTACCAACCGGCCCCAAACACATGGTTTTGTTTACATTCCATTCCACTGTCAAAAGCTGCTCAAAATGAAGTATATATACAGTTTATTGCCACTTTTCATAATCATAGACGGCATCATCATCAACTGCGCGTAACAGTACGAAAGTGAGAAAGGTACTCGCCAAAGTGGAAAAAGAAGTATTTCATACAAATCTTCAAATGCTTACAGAGCAAGGACTCAAACTTTGAAGAAAAATGGTGGACATTTTTTTATACTCAAAACAATTCGCGCCATCGAGGCGTGGAAGCAAAAATGAAAGCAAGTGATTCAACCCGTACCATATGACAATCAGTCGCGACCCTCTACGTGGAGCCCAAGCAGGGACGCCCGGAGCCGTAACCAGCGTAAGGGTGGAATACACTTCCACTTTGCAAAGTGGGTCGAATCAACATCAAGGAGATGTTGACCTTGATCGTCACACGCTGGTGCGATTCCACATATTGTATTATTCATCAAGAATGTCAAGATTTTCTTGCATTTTTTTCAATTCCTTGGTAGGAAGGGATGCCATTCTCACTTTTGACTTCCTGCCTTCATTTCAAGAAAATACCATATTTAAAGCACACACACAGAGGCATATATATATATATATATATATATATATATATATATATATATATATATATATATATATATATATATATATATGCACAGTGTGTTTTGCTTCAGGAACCCGTATTTTAGTTTCTATAAGCGACCGTTTGTGTTGAACAGATTTTCCATTATAGGACACACACACACACTAACACGCATATATATATACATACTTTTGATTCAGTTCTTGCAAAATAGGTCCCACTTAGTGGCTATTCCTTGTATTCGATGTATCTAATTGAGATCCACTATATGTATATATACTAACTCGAAGAGTTTTTTCGGTATAATTAGTATTCCTAAAGATGATATCATAAGTTGGTTTGCATGCAGTCCGAGATTAAGACCGACACAACAGATTTGATTTTCACATGAGTGAACACTCAATAGAAGTGACACAAATAGCAAGCCATGTGTGTTTTCATACTTACTGATCCCTCATTGATAGATACGTTTTTTGAGTAATCCACGTAAGTCAGCCCCATTTCAAAATATTATATGATGTTTAAGTATAGAATAACATCCATATGCAATATCGGATAATACCCTATGTAAAATAAACTATATGTTTGGCATAAGCTATTTATCAAAATCATAGTTGAAAGAGAGGTCATGTTTGATCAACACTGCTTGGATACCATGTTAATACAACTATTTTACATGGTAAACAACTGATGATCCCTACAAGAGAAAATTTACACACAGTACCATATTAACGAAGTAAAACAGTAAAAACATCTATTACACTAACAGACATTGGGGAATAAGTGACTAAAGTTATGCAAAAAGTTCTTAGGAAAGTTTTTCAATGTTTAAAGCTGTAAAGCTTCCTAGAATTATATATACATACGTATATATATATATATATATATATATATATATATATATATATATATATATATATATATATATGTGTGTGTGTGTGTATGTGTGTATGTGTGTGTGTGTGTTTGTTGGTGTGTGGGAATGTATGTGTGTTCCAAGTTGCTGCGCAGTTTTACACTTGCGAGGCTAAAATTTGTCATAGGAATACTTTTATTCATGGTAAAGGTCGGAGGCTATACAACTTTCTCTGATTGTGAATGTGAATGGTTCAAGGTGTTGTTTTTTAAGTTTCATTCAATTTTCACTCAATTGATATTTTGGTTCAAAGGGAGACTACTTTGTTTTCTCTCGAATTTCACCGAATTTTCGCTTAGTGGATATTTGTGATCCATGGGAGATCTAATTCACCCACACTAACTTTATAAGTGAATTTGTGGGTTGCAACCTCATTTGTCCGCCTTCGTATGTGTATATGTCCCAATCTGTATGTTCCCTTGTATCACTATTGCAGAACTTGTATCTAGAGAATCTGTTGGCCTCTTGGTAATAAATAACTATTCGTTATATGTAGTGTTCAAATAAAACTTTTCTAATGAAGACCCTCAACCCCCCAAAAAAACTTTACCTTGATTACAAGTTTTTGTCAAATATTTTCTTTCATCTAAAATGTTTTAGTTGTTTTTTCCCAAATCTTAACTCATTCAAATTGCCAGTCTGCAACGACGAGCTAACAGCGCAGATCGGAAATGAAGAATCCACACGTAATAATTAGCAAAGTGCAGATGTCTTCTGTCACGCTAAAGTATGCAACTGATGAAGTAAAAATAGAATTTCATTCATGTTTTAATACAAATGCTGATTTTAAAGAATATTATCGAAATAATATTAAAAAACAAGAATTAATTAAAATAAGCTCGACGTAAAGAAAATCTCAATTATCCACGTATATGAAATGCAATATGTACGTCCATATATTTCGTATATGCTGGCATTTTTGTCAGCATGAGTAAACTAGCACACTTTAAAGAATAATCCCTTGACAAGGCTCGAACTTGTGTCTCTTCTATTTCAGGAAGCTGTCTATGTATGGTACAACTGAGATTCTTGGGCTTTCGTGGCTGGCAGAAGATCAAATGTAACCCTATAAAATCACTCTGTCATGCAGCTTCCAAGCTCAACTTTCAACAACAAAAAGAAGATCCAACTAATCCTAAGAAGAAGGGTATATAACCAATGCATTCTCCTGATAGTCACTCATGGAGCTGAAACATGGTACCTAACCAAGAGACTGGTCCGCAAAAGAATCATGCTCAACCTCACATGGAGAGACCACAAGACAGCACAATACATCCGGGAGAAGACAGGAGTCAGGGACATCATACAATCCATTAAAAAACTCAAATCGAAATAGGCTGGCCAAGTTGCAAGAATGATTGACAATCACGACTCACAATATGGATTTGTCATTAAAAGAATGATGATGATGATGATTCACTGTCGTAGACTGTTTGAGTGAGTTTCAATTGAAAGCAACCGACAAGAGCAAGATGAGAGAAAATACTAGCCAAAGAAATTTTTGACGGTGCTAAAATCTAAATCTAAAATGAAAAATAGCAATAACATTAGTTTAAGTTAAACCCTCAGCTCTTGGATGCGTGCGTGGCCTAACGGTAAAGTGAAATGGAATCTGCGAACCAAGTTTTGATTGAACTTTCAACTGAGCCAGTAGTTGTTCATATCGAAGTAATACAATTGGGAAAGGCATGGATTCATCCCTCTCATAGCTATGAGTATATAACAGGACAAGCAGGGCTTTCAAGTCTTCGTTCCCTCTCAGCCATGAGTAATTTGTTGCGCCGACTGGATTCTCTAGCTTGGGTTTGCAACCAGTCAAGGAGACAGATAACTTTGATTTTGAACTTACTGATCCCCTAAATTTTAACTTTGTTGAATTTTCTCCTTGATGTATGGCAGATTTTACCGGCCTCGTCATCGGTATTACCCTTCCAATTTGACCCCAAATGAGTATTTGTTGGCTTAGATATACTTTGGGATGAATTTGCTTTCGGAGAGATCTTCATGAGTATTGCACTCGATTCTTAATAGTTTGCAAGAGCAGCGAGCTTACAAACTGCACCGTGGCGAGTATCCTAAAAATGAAAACATAATTGAAATTTGGTCGTTTCCAGAACTGCACCTCCCTTTACATAAAAACACAAATGAAAACAAACACGAGAAGGTGGTATCATCTTCAGCTCAAAAATCATCATCACCATCATCATCATCATCATCATCATCATCGTCATCACCACAACCACATGAGATAAGTATGGCAGTTCTGCCCCACCGTGGAGCAGTGTGTGGTAGAGAAAGAGACAGGGCACACAGTCTGGTATCTGCTTGGCAAGAAGTTCTGTTTGGTAACGGGGGATAGGCTGACAAAGCCGAAAAAAAATCTTGTTGCTGCTTATAGTCTCTGGTAACCCCAGACAGTCACCCATCTAGCTTATGACCAGACTCAGCGTAGCTTAACTTCAAGGATCGTATGAGAATCAGCGTATCTGATGCGATTTGACCGTACATTAAAGAAAGAGGGACTCTGAAATCAACTGTTACGGTGTCAACTATGGAACTGGAAAATGAAACCTTACCAAAAGATTGACCCCCGAACTGAGAACCACGCAACATGCACAGGGAAGAATCATGCTCAACATCGTATAGAGAGATCGCAAGACTGCACAGTACATTAAGAAAAACAGGAGTGAGAGATATCATAGAAGTCATTAGAATACTCTAATGGGTTGGTAATGTTGCAAGAATGTCAGACAACTGTGGACATCCTGACTCACGACGTAGATCCCCAGGAATCATGTGCGAAACTGTGGCTGGCAGAAAAAAGATGGCATGACAAACAAAAAAAGTATTTATTCCGCGACGCCCACGATAGGGGTATTGCAAATCTTGGGCGAGGGTCTTTGTCCAACTACGGACGCTAAAAAGCTGATGAAATGGTTGATATGATTCGGTTGGTTCATGCTCCGGTAATGAAAATAGTAAATAGTGCCCTTACACTGGCTGCAGTTTCAACCGTCCCCATTTGGGCTCTGCGCATCACATTACTACTGACTTCGAGGTAATAAACTTCTAAAGTGGCGGCACTCACTTCACCCTACACGATTCTACCCATTGCTGTGGGATGTGGATTCATGCTTTCTCCAGGGGAATTAATGCTAAGTGAACAAAAACAGTCTCAACCAGAGCCCAGTCCATTTTCTATGCTGCTATCTGCTCTGCCACCGGCACTTCCTCAGTGTTCAGCATAATACGAAATGAAAAAAAGCTATGAAAGTGCCAGAGTGTTTCCCGGGGGCGGCGTCACAGATTTTATCCATGCGATATTTCACACAAAGCAACGAGGAGGGATGGATTCATGCCTTTCCTAGTGGCAAGATTTTTCAAGAGAGTCTTATCAGTGAATTGTGTCAATTGTAGATGTTCGTTTCTGTTTACGTCCATCGAATATGTTTTATGAATTTTGTGATTATTTTGAAGTCGGTGCTTTGCTACAGGCACTTCCTCCATGTTCAGGTATGAATGAAATGAAAAAGCCATCAAAGTGCCAGTGTGTTTCCCGGGGGTGGTGTCACGAATTTCTGACACGGCCTGCGCACGGATCTGACCGATCTGTGCTTTTAACATTTCAGCATATCCTCAAAAGGCAACGATTGTTGCTGAGGAAGAAATAGTGATAACTGTATCAACAGTTTTTTTTTCTTTTGCGGAGATGGCGTAAATTGTTAATAAGAGAGTGTGGCAGTTGAGATAATGATTGTGCTTGTTATGGTGATATTGGGAGGTGTGGGATGTCCAGGCGGGTGAAGGCACCGAGAATGAGCCCGACGTGCCGGGCTCAAACTTTGGCTTAGAAAGTTTCCATTCATTTCGCACTAACTTATTTATCTAATTATGCATTTTATTTCTTTCGGCATTTCCAGTAATGCGTAATATACACACATCCACTTCGAAATTATTACAAGATTCATAAAACATATTCAATGAACATAAGATCTACAATTAACACACTTCGTAGATGAGGATCTCTTGATAATCTCCTCTCCACTTTGAAAGGCATGAATCCATCTCCCCTCGTTGCTATGGGTAAAATAGCAACGAGGACGGTAACACAATTCGCAGATTAGAATCTTTTAAAAATCTCTATTCTGCTAGGCAGGGCATGAATCCTTCTCTCCTCGTTGCTATGCATGAAATAGCGCATAGGTATTAACACGGTTCACAGATGAGACTCTTTTGAAGATCTCATGCCACTGGGAAAGGTATGAATCCTTGTTGTTATTGTTAAAGTAGTGCATGAGTAAAATCTGTGGCACCAACCCTGGGAAACACTTGGCACATTCACTGCTTTTCAATTTCATATTATTCTGAATTTGGATGAAGTATCGATAGGAGATCAATAAGCAGCGGCGTTTGAATTCACTTCGCATGCCTTTGGGGAAAGGCATGAATCCACGTCTCCTCCAGCTACGGGTAGAATGGTGCAGGGTGGAGTGAGTGATGCCACCTTTACATTCACCGCCTTTTAATCTATTGCAAACGGGTCGAGTATGTAGTAATATACGTGGAGCCCAAACAGGGATGGTTGAAACCGTGGCCAGCCTAAGGACACTGATTACTTCAGTCGAAGGAGCTATGATAACTTAATCAAATATTTTTTTGTTCCTTGAAACAGTGTTGTAAATAGAGAGAAAGAGGCTACGGCAGTATCGTGCTTTCTATCATGGAAGGTTTCGGACGGCCGAACAGATAACTGAACCGTGAATGGAACTCCCACTGAAACCTTGGGAAAGGCTTGAATCCATCCCCCTTCTAGCTATGTTTATAATAACACAGGATGAAGCGAGTGACGCCATTTCGGTTGCTTGTCCTTTCTAAGTCGATTTCACGAGTCGCAGACGAATGATAATGTGATACGTGGAGCCTCAAGCAGAGAAGGCTGAAGTCATGGCCAGCGTTAGGGCACGGATTACTTTCTGCACGTCCACAAAAGGCAATTATTGTTGCAGAAGGAGGAGCAATGATAAGTCTATCAACAGTTTTTTTTCTTCCTTTTTTTCCTCATGGTGATGGTGTTAGTGTTGAGTAAGAGAGTATGGTAGCTTAGATAATAATTGTGCTTGCTATGGTGATAGTGACAGAAGTATTGCGTGTTGATTTTAAATGCACGGTTACCTTGGATAACAGCAGCTATCCTGGCTTTATCAACGCCTTCTCAGCTTTGCAAGGGTCAAGGTCAACTGACCTGTTATCGTGGCAACTTCTTATCTTTATCTCTTCCCCTCAACTTCTGCTCTTTTTTCTTCGTCTTCTCTTTCCCTTGCAGTGGCTCAATCTTACTCCTTGCTCTCCTTTTCTACTTTCCTTTCTTTCTTTCTATCTCTTCTTCTTCTTCTTCTTCTTCTTCTTCTTCTTCTTCTTCTTCTTCTTCTTCTTCTTCTTGTTTTTGCTCCTTTTTCTTTATTGTCTTTCATTTTTGTTATGTCTATTCGCTCTCTCTTCAACCTTCACTTTCCCGCCATTTATCTTCACCACCTTGTATAAATAAGTGGGAAGTGTCCCACCATACGTCTATCCCTCCGTCTGCCTGTCACACTATAAAAAAAAACACCTAAACATGGTTGCAGCACGATCTAATTTGGCACGCATAACCGACGCACCCATAGGAAGGTTTTAAAAATCAAAAGGCTCTAGAAAGATTCATATATTAATTATGCATGCCAAATTTGGTGGTGCTGTAACCATGTTCAGCTGGTTTCTATAGCGTGATGGACAAACAGACAGATAGACAGACGGTGTGACATTTCTCACTTATTTATATAAGATGGCAAAGATGGCACAGCCCAACTAAATTTGGCATGCATACTCAGTGGACCCAGGGGAATGTCTTCAATTGTTTTAAGATTTTGGAAAAAAAATTCTCTTTTCATTTTCTCATGGATCTATTTCCATCTGCCACTACCACCTAAACATGGGCACAGCCCAAACAAATTTGTTATACATACTTAATGAACCTAGAAGAAGGTTTTGAAGTAGAAAGTTTTTGGACTATTGGAAAAATGTCATGTCAAGGCAAACTGGCCTGTTATCTAGGCAGCGTCTTTAATATCTTTAGCTTCTGCTACTCCCACTATTTTCTTTACCCTTTCTTTCTCTTCTAGTGTTTCACTTTGCTCCAAGTTTTCTTTTCTTTTCTTCTTCTTCTATTTTTTGTTCTTGTTTTTTTCTTAACCTTTTTTTTCCTCTTTTTTGAAACAGCCAACCGAAACTGTCACCAAACCGGTTAATATAGGTTTCTTCAGTCTTCAAGTTGGTCTGGCTGACTGGTTTGCTATGTATGTATGTATGTATGTATGTATGTATGTATGTATGTATGTATCACCTGTACAAGTAACACAGATAGAGCTAGAGAGCTGAAAATTTGAAAAAATTTACTTCCTATCATATCTAAGATACTTTTTAAAAAAATTTTACAGCCCCTACCCCAATGAGTTTTCAATGGAAGGAGTTCAATTTACAATATATGTTTAGGCTAAAGAGGTCCCTTGCACCATTAACGATTGTTTTTTTTTCTCAGTTCAAACTTCTTTTAATGATTATAGACTAACAAAAGGTGAGGGAAGTAATTCATTAATTGATCATCCCCCTTCTCCAATTTTTAGTTGATCATCCCCAACACAGCAGGCTGCCAATTGAAGTCGGTCACCTGACAGTTTCTATTGAGTGACTAACCAGACTTGTTTTTTTTTCTTTTTCTGGTATGTTTGTCTCTGTCTTTTATTTTCTCCCATTTTTCTCTTGAGTCATTAGCTTTTTTCGTCGATATTTACTTTCCCCCTTCTTTTTTCTATGTTATTTCAGGGGTGGATCCAGGATTTTGCGCGAACAAGAAAGAATTTCAGCTCAGAGTGGGGGGGGGGGGCAAACGAAACGAGAAAAAATATTATAGCAAATAAATACAGTATTTGAGTAAGTATTTGAACAAAGAGATATTATTCTCGTATAGCTTGGTCATTAAAAAAAGAGTTAAAATTGAAACTCTATACGAGAAAAACTAAATTGTAATCAGCACAAGGCGTGCATTTGGCAAATTTTGTAGTTTTCAATGCTAAATTTCAGAAAAATTAAAAAAAATGAATTAAACTAAATATTTTCCTATCCTTCTAAAATTTGGTTCAGAAGCGATCAAGATGATTGAAAAGATCAACTAACATTGTTATTCGAAAGAGATGCAAAACCAATTGGCTAAATAGTCTTAAACTAGACCAATACATGTATGGAAAGAATGGACTTAAAGACAAAAAACCCGAATTTCGTGCTTTTCCAAATATTCATGGACAGTAACGTAAATTAATATGTATGAATTCTCTATATATACAAATGTCTATCATATCATATCAGATGTATTATTATATAATAGTGATAATTTATTTACATATGTAATAATAAAGGCTATATATAGCATATGAATATGTACATAAGTTCACCATTGCAAGATAAAAGCCCTAACTTATAGATAGAAACGAGTTGCCATCGTTCACTATAAATCCCCGCTATTTGCAGTCGGTGAGTTTAATTACAATCCATACTCAAAAACAATTACTCTCAAAAATCAACATTCATCTTTCCTGGCTGTATTATTTTTAAATCTTGTCAATTTCTGGGTAACTCGAATTTCTAGAGACTGTTAACAAAAACTGTCACTAAAACTGTCTACAGTTTCTTCAGTTGTCTGGTTGGCTGGCTATGTATGTACGAACTACGCGTACAAGCGACATCGATGGAGCTAGCGGGATGAAGATTTAAACATTTACTCATTATGTCAAGGAAAACATTACTTTGATGATTTTTTTCAACCTCCCCATAGTAGATAGTTATGGGCGGTTTCCAATTTGCAATGTAATTTTATGCTTAATCGACTATTTAGTATTCATGCTTGTTTTTTGGAACTTGAAACTTTTTTTACGGATCACTGCCCAACAAAAAGTGAGAGGAGAACTACCTCAGTCTTTGATCGACCTTTTTTTTTCCAATTTTTTTGATTGGTCATCCACAACAGACTGGTTTTGAATTCAATCAGTTAACTATCTACACAAGATAATCCCTTCTTTATCATGTATATTCTGGTGTTGATGGTGATCGCTATCATTCAGTACGAGTACGGTGACACCTTGCAGAGCATACTGTCAGGTGTCCTCCGTGAGGAAGCGTGTGCGCGAAAAAAAAAAAAAAAAAAAGGACCAAATTCACTGTCCAGTTCTAGCCTGGATTTTTGGTAGGTCCAACGACATATCAACCCTTGATAGGTTGTTCAACTAAGTATATTCAGAGTTTGTTTTTTTCACACAAAGAATAAAATTTGGAGCAGGTTTTCTTTTCTTTTTTTACACGAGATAAAGTTAGAAAAATAGTTTATCTCTCATACAAGGAATAAAATTGAGAATATAAGTCTTTTTACAAAAAATAAGAATAGAGTTTTTTTTGGGAAGTGGAATTGAAAAAGGGTTGGTCAAGTTACTTTCCTTGGACCTGTCTGGGCCGACTAGGAATTGAATTTCCGCCATCATGGCTCTTTGCGTCATTGGAACACAAAAACCCCTCCATCACGTCAAGGTACTAATTCAGGAAGTGTGGTCCTGGCCTGGCAAAGTTAATAGGCGGTTGAACATTGGTTGAGACGACTGAAGAACAATCATGTTGCTTCATACGGCACTGTGTATTACCAGATTAGCACCCATCCAGTCTCGACGTTGCTTAACTTCCGAGAACCAGTGTATAAACGCAATTTGGCAGTACATTCTCGTGATGATGATGATCAGGTTATTTGGTAGAGGCATTTCTGCTCCTGAAATTCGATCATGTTCCAGATTTCGAAACACACCACTAGATGGGGTTATAAACAAATGTATGGGTTTGGCCGACCAGATCTGGCTGGTCCATCTGGAAAGGGTTAATTTTCAGGCTCTGCAATCGCCGTGGGAACACGCTTAGCGGAAGCGAAATCTCGTGTAAAGGTGAAAATGGCCTTTTACAAGGACGTTTTTTTTCGAACTGCTCATTTCAACCATCTAGGTCAGCGGTATTCAAACTGCATTCTGCGGGACCCGAGGGGTTCTGCGGAACAAAGAGACCTTTTCGCAATATACGTTATTTTACAGTTTATAAGACATGTCCCCCCCAAGTCCTTTCAAAAGAGGCAAAAGGCTTTATCAGTTATCCTATAACGTTACTGCACTATGCAAATTATGAAAACAGCCAGCCTGTGTCGAGGTCGATAAATATTTTTATAGATAAGAGGATTAAAATGACCTGATAGTAAGGAGGGCTTTGAAGATCAAGGTGAGAGAGGGAGATTTTCTTTACCTTTTCAAGAATATGCTTGCAAAAACTGAGATGTATCTTATATGGCCGTGTGTCATAAATGCTGTAAATTAAGTATCTATAAATTCTTCATTACACCGACGATTCCTTCAAGGCCTGTACATATTTTCTATTTCTTTGACTCGAACAGTACTTTTACGAAAAAAATATCAACATTTTGTCTTTATAATTAAACAAATCTTGATTATTTATGTAACACGTACACTGTTCAGTCACTTCTTGTTCATATGCCCATTATTCGCAGTTAGGTTCGTTCGTACATATCTATTCAAGTGTGTTTTTTTTTCTAGTTGGGTTTATACATATTCGGACAATTCTATAAACATGGCCAAAATCTAATTCTTATATATATATATATATATATATATATATATATATATATATATATATATATATATATAGTCCAGAAAGCTTTACAGCTTTAAACACTAAACATTGAAGAACTTTTTCAATTGATATTTTTGTGTCACTTCAGCCACTTATTTCTTATATCTGTAAATGCAATTCATGCAATCTTCAAATGTGTTTTTTTCTTTGTTTCCCTCAAACTTTGTTATTATTGTACAATGTATAAATGATCTCTTGTTGGGATCATCAGTTGTTCACTATATAACTGTTTTGGGGATTTTAAAAACAAAACAGTCATATTAACATGGCACCCCAGCGGTATTGATCAAACACTACCCCCCTTCATTATGTAGTTGTTGCCATACATGTACTTTGTCATTCTATATAAGGTTTTATGTGTACTGTACATTGTTATTATTTCATACTATATATTTATTTTTTGAAACAAGGCTCACTTACATAGGTTACTCTAAAAACGTTTTAACGATGAGGGATAAGTAAGTATAACAACAGACATGACTCGCTCTTCGCGTCATTTCTATTAATGTTCACCCATGAAAATATTAAATCCGTTATGTCAGTTTTAATATCTGACTGCATGCAAACCAACTAACCAACTACTGATATCATATTTAAGAATACTAATTACAGAGAGAGAGAGAGAGACAGACAGACAGAGAGACAGACAGACAGACAGAGAGATTATAAAATTATAAAGATATTTTGGGAGGAAACTTCTGTCGCTAAGAATAGTTGCATTTAGGTTGCTTCCTTGGTGGACGCGGGTTCGAGTCTCGTACGATGTTCATTTCTTTATCTATTTATGCAAGAACAAAATAATTTCTTGATTAAGGCCTGTTCTAAAAATGTTATACTTCACTTGTGAATACAAACAAATTGAAATATTGATGGATTATTAATATTATCAATTCATTTCCTATTTTCATCTATCCATTTTAAAAATTTGATTTTAATTTCTTAATGAATGAAAAAGTATACTGTATATGGAAATATACTGCTGTCTAATTTATGCCTATATATGATTCACGTGTCATTGTTTACTTTGTGAAATAAAAATTCAATATATTCCTCTCTATTCATTGATTCTGCCTCATCATTAGATAGCTAACCCTGTTTTAGCAGGGGTACTATATAATTTTGTTTTCAAAATTGACTAGTTAATATTTGGCGAATTAATCCAGTATTCCCCTTTTTACATTTGACGCATTCACTGAATAATCTTTCATAGCATAGAATCTTGACGTTGTTTCACTGGAAACCTTTGAGCCTCTGTATTGCAACGCCCGAAATAAAAAGTCATTTAGTCCACCATTTTTTAATTGCTACGGGTGTGGTTCCACTTGGGAGCTTTATTTAGAATAATTTTGACTGGATGCCGGAATCTGACAACATGACTGAAAGGCTTTCAGGCTTTTTTTCCTTTTTTTCTTTAGACAGCGTTGACATTAAACCTGAAAATGAATTTGGCTTCCTATCTTAGTGATCTTTCGGTCTCAGTTGGCCTCACTCTGATTTGGTGAAACGATCGCCGATACTAATGTATGGAAGGAGGAAACTTTTGTGCATATGTGATATTTTATTATCAATTACAAACTTCCACCATATCCACACACGTGACTTTTGAATTTGAAGAGGACGACACCAACGTCAACGAATTCAACGATAAAATAACAGTCTCTCTAATTGAAGCCTTCACTATGTAAAATCTTACATGAAATCAAGAATCTCACGGAAAAACGCAGAAATTTCCAGCCACCGACAACAACAATAGAGAAAACTGAAGCAGCCAAACAGAATAAAACAATCCGAAAGAAACGAAGAGATGACAAAAGACGTTACACGACAACAATCATCGAAATGATTCTCGGAAAAGGTCTAAATTTCTATTACTAGTATACTCGAGGAAAATGGAAACCTAAGAATAGACAGGGACCGGATTGTCAAACGTACCCAAGAATTCTACCAAAAATCAACTTCTCCTCCCAACGAGAACCACAAAACAACGTATAGGATGCACAAGACGCGGACAATCAGTTCGAGGGTTGCCCAAAAGCTACGATATATGAGATGGAATAAGCCATCAAACAAAGAAAAAAAGGTAATGCCCTTGGACGAGATAATATCACCATAGACCTACTCAAAAAAGCCAGAAAGATTATCACTAGTAAACTAACTATTCTATTCAACTCATGTCTAAACAAAGTCCTGGAAATTTGAAAACTATAATCATAATGTTGTTATATAAAAAAAGGAAACCTGAAAGACCTCAACAACTACATACCAATAAGTCTACTCAACTGCATTTACAAACTTTTTACCAAAGTTATCACCGATCGAATCACCAAAATGATAGATGAAAACCAACCACCATTGCCATTCGATAAATCAACTAAAAGAGAATGCAGCAGAATACAAAATACCATCAGCTGTAACATCTATCGACTTCAAGAAGGCTTCCGACTCGGTGGAAATTCCTTAGGTCATTGAGGCTATCACTCTATAAGATGTAAACCCTGTATACATCAGAGTACTGCAACATATATACAGTCACAGCAGCTACTCTATGAGGCTACATGAAGACTCAGAGGCTTCTCAGATCCAAAAAGTGTAAGACAATGTGATACCAGCTTACCAAAACCTCTTACAGTTTGTCTCGAGATGATCTTCCAAAACCTAGACGAGGGAAATAAAAGAATCAGAATTGGCGACGAATATTTGAGCAGCCTCAGATTAGCAGACGACATCGCTAACAAATGTTAGATGAACTTAAGGAAGAAATTAAACCTGTGCAACACTCACGTTGGAAAAAACACACAACGATTAAAATCGAAAATGCAACACTGAAGAAAGTAGACCACTACATCTACTGAAATCCTAAAATGAGGAAATCAAGCAAAAAATCATTCTAGGATAGCAAGCCTTCGCTAGAGCAAGCTCAAATTTCATAAACAAGAACATCTCGTTAGTCCTTATAAGAAGAGTAATAAACCCATGCATCCTCCCGAATAGTCACTTCTGGAGCTGAAACATTGAACTTAACCAATAGACTGACCATAGATCTGAGAACCTTGCAATGTGCAGATGAAAGAATCCTACCTGATGGAGAGATCAAAAGACAGCACGATATATGAGGGAAAAAACAGTAGTCTGTGATATCACTGAATCCATTAAAAAACTCAAATGGCAATGGGCTAGTCACACTGCATGAATGGCAAACAACTGATCGACATCACGACTCACCACCTGGATCCCAAGGGATCACATGCGAAACCGAGACAGCCAGAATAAAAGACCGAGAGACGAACTAGACAAGTTCAGAAAGTATTGACTCCGCAACGCCAATGATAGAGAAAGTATTGGCTCCGCAACTTACACGATAGAGAAGTTTGGCGAATCTTGGGGAACATCAATGTCTAACGACGGACAATAAAAGACCAATGATGATGATGATGATGATGGTTCGCTTTCTTCACCACAAATTATGATGAATTTAATCATCTGTAATAAAAAAAAATTATTCTTCTTTTACAGTATCAACATTTGTGACGGCACTCAGGGTCAGTGAAACAAATAGTAAACAAGCAGATATCAAATCTAATGACAAATATTTTTTCCAGAGTCGTTATTTCAACAATATTAGCCCTATTTCCCCTTTCAATTGGTTATATGTTTTCCGTCTCATTCTTTATAACAATAGTTGCAAAGACTAAAGAGAATATTTTAGAAGGTCTTACCCAAACGTTCACACGTATGACACCCCCACATTAAACCAACCTTGTGTCATATCCTGTCCTTGGGTAAAATAGGACCAGATGGGCGCAGATGTGGTGCCATGGCCGATTGAAGATTTGCCACATTAAGCTTGGTACTACTCTGCAAGTAGTCAAGTCTGAGGGGCTCAGGATTCGCTTTACTCACACTTTCACGTTAAATCAAGCTTGTGTCACACCCTGTTCTCGTGGGAGTTCGGTCAAATAGAATAGAATAAGAAGACCAGACGGTCGCAGATGTGATGCTACTGTCGATTTTCTTTTGTTATGGCGTACTCACTCTTTCGTAGTGTGGTATCTCCTGATTAGACCGATCTTGTGTCACAATCTGTTCTCGTGGGGGACCTAAAAAATATGCTAATTGTGTCATTCACATGACCATTTAAGACCAGACGGATGCAGGTATGGTGCCATGGCCAACAGGGGTTTTACCTTATGAGGCGTGGTGCTGCTCCATGGAGTAAAGTCAAAATGATTCAGGATTCATCCTGATACCTAAAAACCAACGCCCTTTTGTCCTGGTAACAATAATTGCGAGTACGGAAGAGAATTTCTGCTGATAGCCTACTCATACGGTAGCGTGAGTTGTATCCCTACATTTAAAACGACGTTTTGTCCCAATCTGTTTCTCGTGGGGGATCGAACAAATATTCTTATTGTGTCGTGAATAAAAACCTGATTTTCATTGGAGATTATGACTTGTTTACTGAATATGCAAGCTGTGCTAACACTAACAACAATTTTGAGCCGATGTTGCATGTGCTTAGAAATAGATTATTGAATCTGTGGCAAAATTTCTGAAGAGGACCGGTTTCCTTCATTAGTACCCGTCAAAAGCTAGCGTTTATTATTTTGAAGTACGGAATCCTAAAAAGGAAGAAAAAGGTTAGGTTGCTTTTTTTTTTTTGACGAAACAGACTGAAAATGAATCCTCTTTTTCTTTATTTCAAACGTTTGATAGCATTAGCATCCTCTTCGGACGAAGCTGCATAAATCTGTCAACTTGACTTGTCTGGAAACCCACTCAAAAGATAAACAAGACTGACCGTTCGAGAGAAAATTTGAAATGTTTTGATCCTCTGAAATTGATTTTCTGTTGAAATTTTGCCATAACTAACACCACAAATTGAGTCACTAGTCGGTGAGAAAAAAAATTCAATTTAATCCTTTTGTCTTTTTAGGCTTCCGTACTTCAAAGCTATTAACGTTGGCTTTTAGTAGGGACTTACATAAGAAAAACCCAAGAGGATAAGTCTTTGACTTGCTATTATGGGAGCAAGCAAGGTCAATCCCTAATTCGTTACGTCTCGCTGGTTCCAAAGCAGGCATGTGTGATTCGGTTCCACTTGGGAACATCATGGAATATAAAACCTTAATTGTTCACGAATTTAGTTTCTAGAAATTTTAAATACATTATATTGGAATAAAGATCTAGTTTCTCTGAAATTAAGCAAGAGCTGGAAGTATAATTCGAAGCTACAAGACTAAGACTGTTTTCACAACAACATAATAGAGAGAAGTTGATTGCAATGACTTTGCTTAAATCAGAGAATTCTTGAAGCATCTGGTTCAGTTGGGAATCTAGAAACTGCTGTCAGAATCAGAAAACGAAGTATTTCATTAAAGATTATCAAGTACATACAATGAATTTATACTAAATAACTAAATACAACGAATTTAAGATGCATTTTGCATAAAGTACATAAAAATTGAAAATAAACAAAATATACAACATCAACATATACTACATCAAACAGTATAATTGTATTGAAGAATTATAGAATTGAGGTGGAGCTCTCGATTTAGGTAGACTAAGAGAGATAGATAGATAGATAGATAGATAGAGAGAGAGAGAGAGAGAGAGAGAGAGACTGGGAGAGAGAAAGAGAGAGAGAGACTGGGAGAGAGAAAGAGAGAGAGACTGGGAGAGAGAAAGAGACAGAGACTGGAGAGAGAGAGAGAGAGAGAGAGAGAGAGAGAGAGAGAGAGAGAGAGAGAGAGAGAGAGAGAGAGAGAGAGAGAGAGAGAGAGAGCAGCTAATTTAAAAGAAAACTCGGTAAGATAAAATAAAAACAATATCCAAACCAGAGCTCTCCAAACGTTTTTGATCACCACCAATTTAATTCTATACAATAACCCCATGACCCGCTGACAGATGATGAACGACCCAATTCTTCTTAGGATTAGGGCATAAATTTGATATAATTTAAAAGAAAAAGAGAATTTTTCTCTCACCAAGTTTTAATGCAACTAAACTCGTGTTCATTTCAAGTGCATTAATGTATGGAACGTACGGCGAGAAAAAAAAATGCAGTTAAATCCTACGCATATGAATTGTCTTGCCTCCCACTTCTCTACCTCCCTATCTCTCACTCCCCTCTCTCATTAAACCTCTGATGTCATTTTTCAACCATGCCGAGGCTACACTTGTAGTTATGATTTAATATGTTTTATAAATAAATCATTGATGACAAAGATGATAATAAAGGTTATTAAATATACTCATATTTCAAATCTCAATTATTTCAGTATCGTCATTATTTTCTTTCATCCACTCTTTATCCATTCTTTGTAAACCTGCTACCCAGTCAGCGCCCCCTTGACGCCCACTAATGGGTCGGGACCCGTGCTTTGAAGAACCCTGATCTGAACAAGTGTTTTCGATAAAGCATGCGATAATGTCCCTGCAGACTTTCGAATCACAGATGAGGTCGCTAAAAGGCCATTTGATAGCATTATAAAAATGTTATTGTGTAAGAGAGTTCACATTAAACACTTGACATGCTTCGTAGGTTGCATTTCAGTCTAAATTATTAGATTATTAATTCTTTTTTTTTTTTACTAGACTCGCTCCTCTTTGAGATTTCAAATTTTTTCTCGCTCCCCATAAACTTAAGGACAAAATTATATCATAAAAATGCAAAAGTTATTATCAAAAAGTGTGAAAAACAAAAATATTAAAATTTATTAGGAGTCAAAATAAAAAGTCTGTGTGTGTGTGTATGTGTGTGTGTGTGTCTCTCTCTCTGTATACATACATACATATATATATATATATATATATATATATATATATATATATAGACTTTATATATATATACTTTATATATATAGAGAGAGACTGTCTAGACAATATATATATATATATATATATATATATATATATGTGTGTGTATATATATATATATATATATATATATATATATGTATAGTCTAGAAAGTCCCAAAGAATAAAATACTGAATGTATAAAAACTCTTTTCCAAAATTCATGTCATTTCAATCAATTATTTCCCCAAAATCCGTCAATGTAATTAATGTAGTTATTGTTTTATTGTTATTTAAAGATAAAGTGAACGTTGAAAACATTCAATCACTTGAAAAGTTGAGAAAACCAATGTAGCAATCTGCCTGAATACAACGATTTACATTACAGAATAAAAAACATACATTAAAGCATTATTTTGGAAATTCTATCAAAAATATAGAACACTCTGCATTATTAATAAACATATAAAAAACACACGAACAAAGTGAATGTAGTAGACAAAATGGAAATACGAAAGTTTGGAAACTAGATTTATTTCCGTTGCAAGTTTAGAGAGACTGTTTTCTCAAACGTCAAATGAGAAAAAATGATAAAATTTTACGAATGACAATGTTTGAAGGGGGTGGGGGAGATGATGTGAGGTTATTGTCGTTGCTCTAAATCTGTTATCTCCTCTCAGTGTCTTTTGTGTGCGTATATGTAGTTGAGTCTAGTGACTGTTATCGAGGAGAATTGTATGCACGTATACAATATTCTAATGCATACTACCAAAAGAAGCCACTTATCTTTGATACATCGACGGTGCCCTCTTAGTTTACCCAAACAACATAAATCTGCCAAACTTGGTAGATAGGCTCAACAAAGAAGAACCTGCAAGAGATTTTACAAACGAAACCGAATCAAACAACACCCTCCCCTTCCTCGACATCCTAATACGTAGAATAGAGACAAACTTTCAAATAGACGTGTGCCACAAATCATGCAAATCACCCCCCCCCCAAGAAAAAAAACGACCATCTCAACTTCTTCTCATGCTGCAACACCAGAACAAAATCAGGCATAATCATAGGTTTCTCCCTGAGAGCTATGAGAATAAGCAGCCAATACAGGAAGAAGAAATATATATATACATATAGAGAGAACAAACTTACAAAAACTTCCAATGCCCTTGATCATTCAAACAGAATGCCCGAAGAAAGACACAAAGAATCCAACACACCAAAAAAACAAAAAACAAAAAACAAAACAAAAAACAAAAAAACAAAACAAAAGCAAAAACAAAAACAAAAGAAAAACCATAATTCAATGGAAAACACCATACAAAATAACAAAATTGATATACGTATCATCCTCCCGATAATTTCAACATCAACACCTATCAGAAGATATCTTTCAAAGACAAACCTACATATCGTAACAAAAACATCAAAAACCATCAGTGACATCGGTAGAAAACTATTAAACAACTCAACACCTGAGGTGAGCTTATACGAAATACCATGTGAGAATTGCAACAAAATTTATATTGGAGAAACCTCAAGAAACATCTGCGTGCTCTAAAAAAAAAATGACTATAAGAATGATTGGTACTACACCGCTACGGAACGAACCACAATTTCGATCTGCAAGAAAAAAAAAACAAAAACAAACAAACAAAAAAAAAACAAAACAGGAAAATAAATCACGTCCATCGAAAAGTGAAATGCCAGATCCTAGTTGCAGCACTTGCGTATAAGATCACAGTCAGCACAAGTGACTAAGTCGTTAGATGACGCAGCAGGTATATATCTAGAATATGCATTCATCCTCAAGTATCTTAGATGGTAAATGTGAAATTCTTCAAAGTTGACAATATCTTTACAGCACTCAGTTCTCAATGTGGTCCTAGGTAGCAGTTTCAACAGACGTAAGAGGGACATTGATAGCTTGAAGCTTGTATTGCTCAAAATGTATTTGAAATGTCACAATGGGCTACCGTCATACAGCAGAATATACATGAACGCTCATGGTATTCTCTCATCACTCACTTTAATGACAAGGCCAAAACAGTGGAGTTTGAATAACATTAAAAATGATTTAACGTCACCTACATCACATTCGGTAAATAGATCTCCCTTCAAAACTTTATCTTGTATTGTATAGCTGCAGATGGAACGAACACACCGTTCATGATATACGTCGATTTGGGGGATATGTATTTTGCATGGGGTCCAGGATTCTGATCCGTAGAGAAAGGTAGGGAGCACAACCGATCGGCAGACACTGATTTGGGTTTTTAATGATATACCTCTAACATTCAAAAGACGATGGCTGAGATTTCCAAAGACATCAGTTCCTTTGGAAATACGGTCTATATCTCGTCAACAAGAGAGGCAACTGAGTTGACTTTGCCCCCGAAAGATGAAATAGAGTTCACATAGTTCAGGTTTTACCGTCAATAATGCTTGGTACGGCTTAAAATCTGTGGTGGGTCGTTGTCGTTGTCCAAGGTAGGCTTTGGTTGGTGCGCTACTTCAGTTTTGATGTTACTTGTTGGGCCAAAGGCCTCGATATCGACAGAGAAGTGATCAATCAGTTCTTGTGCCTCTCAGATAGATATTGCGAAGAGAGCAGCATCTTCAACGAATAGGAGGTCTCGAATCATACAAGTTCTGGTATGTCTCTTTGCTTTGAAGCGTTGATGGTTGAAAGAGACCATCACTTGTTCGAGATTTCACGCCTTGATCAAAATCACTTGAGGCGTGTTGGAGTCTTATTGAAAAGTTAAGAGAGAAAAGAACAGGGGCCATAACCCAACCCTGCTTGGTGCCATCCGTTACGTGAAAAAGGATTGGAGAAATATCCATCTGATAAAACGAATGGTTCCATTCCTACGTGAAGGGAGATGATTGCATTTAGCATTTTATCAGGTATCCCAAGCTTTTTAGGACCTTCCAATGAACACTTCCATTTTCAGTGTTGAGAACCTTGGTCAGATCTGCGAAGACCAAATGTGGTTCCTGGATTTGATCGGCAATCTGACAGAGAGTGAACAAAGAAAGATTTTGAGTTTTCCCTTTTGGTTTTAATCTTGGGTTCCATAGCTTTGGTTGGCCACTATGATCCTTTCATTTTTCTGATGGAATTTTGAACTCAAACGTTCACACTTCTTGTACTGTTTTTTTCAGCAGATGGGTTCTTGTCGTTGATCCACAATTACTGCAAATTGTAAAACTGGTCTTGTTTTCGCTGTTTTCGTCCAACCAATCCTGGCTGTACCTTCTGTGGAGTCTGCAAGGGATTTCCCGGAAGTTTCCGTGTCATCGGAGATCACGACCAAGTCAAGTTCTGCTTCGAGTTTCTCCGACATGTCTCTCTTCTTATTTTCAGATTTCAAGGGCAAGACATTGATTCGTTTAAGGATTTTGGAACTTTGAAGAAGTTTCTTCGGCTTGAGGTTGAAAGATGCTTTTCTCTGTTATTGTGCATGGTCTGAAAGGTGGAAGCTTCCACGAAAAAACAAAAAAAACCCAAAAACAAACAAACAAAAACGAATGATGCAAAAGTGTTTTGCATCACTTTTTCTGGTTTTTACATTGTCAATCATATGCCAGCCCTTGGATCTTGGGTGTATCCAAGTTGTTTTTTGATGATCAGGCCATTGGAAGAGAGTGTTTGTGATTGTGATATCGAACTTACTGCAGAGGGGAAAAAGCTGCAATCCATTAACGTTCATTTTACTAACCCCAAGAATGCCCATGACACCAGGCCATGTTGGATAGTCAGTTCTAACCCGAGCGTTAAAGTTCCCAATGAAGACACTTTTATCATTGTGAGAAGCTCTGGAAAACTCTGGGTCTTAATTGATGGTAGAATCAGTCAACTTCCTGCTCAGATCAGTACACGATAGGTGCGTAACAGCTCATAAGTTTAACAGAAAAGTTATTTTTGAGATCTAAGCTTACTGTCATAGTGCAATCATTGACTCCTTCCGGGGCAGGGGACAAAGATTTAGCAAGATCTGAGCTGGGGATGAAACCAACACCTCGAAAGCGAGCTTCTTGTTCGCCTTTGTCAATCCAGAAGAATGTGTATCCTCCTCCAACCTCTTCTACTTGGAGGTACCAGCGAGACGACTTCTACTGATAGCAGAGATATCAATGCTGTAATTGCATAAAGCATGTGCAATTAGTCTTGTTTCTCGTTCCGGTGTGGAATTGTTGTCTCGAAGTGCTGACACATTCCAAGAACCGAGATTCAGACTTTTTATCTATTTTTTTCTGATTGTTAGGACTGCAATATTTGATAACCAGACAACTGTACCAAGCTACCAGATTTGGAATATGAGCATACAATGTTTAGTGCCCTTTTTCTCCCCCTCCCCTAGATTGGGTATATCTATATATAAATATATATATATATATATATATATATATATATATATATATATATATATATATATATATATATATATATATATATATAAATATATATATATATATATATATATATATATATATATATATATATGAGGTGTGCGTGTGTATTGTTTTTTCTTATTTGTGGAGAATACATGGTGCTCTGTATTTAAGAAAAAAATTCATTAACTGTTAATAACAATAATTCAGTAAAACAGAACTTAATAACGAGTGATTTTATTATATGAGATGCACACTACAAATGGGCCTATTGTTTCAACGCGATTTATTATCAGTTATAAACACACACGTACACACACGCACTCACACGCACATACACACACATACACACATACGTATATCTATGTATATGAATCCTTTGTTTTTTCACTACTACCTATTCATGCCAATGCACTTGGGGAAAGATCCTTAAGATTTTGAAATAACATTATGCGATAATCTGTCGGATATGTGTGTATACTTGATAATCATTTCAAGAAGTATATTGGTCGGTTAACACAAATGTGAAAGGGTGTACAGCCAAGGCTCAATTAGCACGAATAAATAATCCTATCACAACATCGTGCTAATTGAATTATTACTATTTGAAGTTATAATACCGTTCAAATTATGCCACGTGATTGGTTTTTACCTTATGAATTTCTAATATTCCGACGGACGATTGTAATTCAAGAAATCTTTGTCGAGATCTCGATGAAGCTGCGTGCTTCCTTCGATGCTGGGATCGGCATTCATGGTCATTTACTCACAATGCACAATATCTCTTGAAGTTCCCGATGAATTTCAATGAAATTCTGTGAGAGGGTCGACAAAGGGCGACAGGAGAAGTGATTGAATTTTTGGGTGAACCCATGTGAGCTTACCTCCCTTGTATCGTAGCTATATATCCCCAACAAATAGTGTTGGTCGAAGTATGCGCTCTCCAAGTGCTTTTTTGATCCTTTTTATGCTCCCAGTCCCACATTTCTGAATATATTTCCATATTCCTTGATGGCAAACACCTTCATCGAATTATCGGACTCTTCTTTATTATCATATGCTTTCCTGGATGCCCATTGTTCATCTTTAGAAAGAAAGTCATAAGCAGACAATTCTGCAAATGTTACCTTTCTCGCGTTAAATTAAAAAAAAAAAAAGGTTCTCGTTCAATTGTGCTGTACTACGTGTGCCTGGGGACCTCAGAACAGTAATTTTCCTTTACAAATTTCGAAAAATTTGTTTTTTTCACATTATTTTGAATTTTATCAGTTAATCTATTTTGAAAGAGATTTATTTTCAAATGTAAGTAGAAAGTTGTTTATCAACTTTAACTATAGGATATAAGTTGTGCTTAGGGTTAAAGTTTAGGGTTAGCATTAGTGTTCAGGGTTGGCGTTTGGGTGTGAATTGAGGTTATATAAGTCAGTCATGGAAAAAATAAAAGCAGCAATCTTGTAAATATCGTGATGGTAATTTCGCCACTGAAAAAATAGTTTACCCCGTCCATATGATTTTGAAATTAATGTGGAAAAAGGTAACAGTCGCCTTTACTTCTTCAATGGATGTACCAGTGGCAGTGCAGCTAGCAGCATGGAAAATTGAATCGTTAGACAGAGTTCAAACTCTAGCAATGCCCCCCTCCAGCTTGACCGGAAAAGTCCAACCTCTTATCCAAGGAGGGTTAGAGTAGGGAACGTGTTTTCAAAAATTATGGTCAAACAGGGCTATGGTGGAGCTTCGACGGGCCTAGTAAGCCGGAAGTGGATTATGGCAGATGCTCACGTCAAATAATCCCGTGATACGTACAATGATTGAGTTGCTTGAATGTGTGGCCCAAAATGGGCAGCACAGGGTTGAAGCAGTTTGAAGTTTTTTTCCCCCGTTTTTCTCTGATTTAAAGAATCATAATATCATTATGATTAACTTATTCAAATGATCCAATCACAACTACATCAAGAGAAATTCATCATGAAAGAAAAAATTTACCATTGAAATATAATACAGCTGTACGCTAAAAGCAGCCCCCCAGACATACGACTCTATGAGTAGGAGACATTGCAAGAGCACTTTTTACACTCGGTCTGAGATGGCGAGGAAAAACGTCGAAAATTTGAAACCAACTTATTGAAATTTAATTTTCAATGTATCATTTGTGACCAACTTTACAGGGGCGCTGATGAAATATATACTTTAAAAGGAGAACGATAGTCTGAAAGGTTTGGAAAACATTGAACGCAATGAATACCTCCAGCACTTGAATTACGTTAGGCCCGTCATAGATATGCTTGTATATATATATCTGAATTGATCTGATAATAATAAATGTTTGTGCAATTTCCTGCGCAAACGGTCGTCGCTTGTGGCAGAATATTGAAATATCATTTCTTTGCCCATTGGTTGTGATAATGATGTTGTATTTGGTGGAGAAAAGATTATTCACATTTCCACACATATGATCAAGTGTAGTTCGATGACGAATACCATTATCAAAAACAAGTTTACCCATGTCTGTTCTGAGAGAGTAATGTTTAGCATGTCTGCTTCCCACGCAGAAGGTCTTGGGTTTGATTCCTGACATTTACAAAGAGTGTGGAAATCTTTCCCTCAGGAGAAATTCCCTGTGCACTCAGCAGCAAATTGAGTACACTCTAAGCTGTGTGATCAGAGTAGGTGAATCCCTTCTGAGGACTTGCATCCTACCTAGAGTAGCTCATTAAAACTTGTAGGTTTGACGTGCTTATCTCGACCCGACTTGAGACAAGGATCATTAATCTGACACATGCAACAGAAACTGGGACTTTGTCATCAACTGTCATACTCCGTGGGAGACTGTCTCTCAAGAGACAAAACCCTTTTTGTTTGTTTACTCATACTGTCAAAAAATGTCTTTAAATAATTTTGCATCTGCATTAAAAATGTCAAAAACATAATGTTGCTCAGCATTTTATTGTTTATGTTAAACCAAAATCAATCTGGATTTTTTACGCATTTGCAAAGACACAAAAAATTCATAATAAATAAGGTAGACTACTCTATAATTATCAATTAATAATTATCTCTCTTGGGAAATATTGCAGACAAAACATATTGGCATATGTAATGCTTTAGATGGGGTATCAAGTTTTTTACAATATTTTTAACAGCTGGATGAAATTATACGGAAAACCAATCTTCAAAAAGAAATTTAGTCATGCTTTTTATTGGCCTGCTAGAATACCAGGTTGATGGTTGTAAACTTTTAGTGATCGTAGATTTGCTGAACAATACACAACCATTAGATCAACTTGAAATTTTTCTCTGTATTTCCACCCAATAAAGATCCTCACCAACTTTACAATAAACTAATGGTAATAGTTCCTTCACTCTAAACCATTTCGGTTTCCGAAAGATTTCACAGGAATGCTCTACTTTCGAATAACCGGGTAAACTTATATATATATATATATATATATATATATATATATATATATATATATATATATATATATATATATATATATATATATATATATATATATATATATATAACTTTCATAAAATGGCAGCAATGTAAGGAAAATAAACTTGACATCAAAATCCCGGACCAGCAGACATTATTACTGTACTTGACTCGCGAGCAACAGCCTATCTACTTTCATCAGATGATTGTGAACCAGCAGTTTTCAAACTAAATACTTCAAAGCTGATCTTTCGTAAGCTAGACGTGAAAAGAGGACCCAGGCCAGCGTTATAGTTAGAACATGAATAGAACCCGCCCCCATCAAAACATAAAAACAAACGAAACAATTGTCCTCTTCAAAAACTGGCACTTCATAAAAGGTGACGGAGGACTTTTTGATTGGGAGCACCAGATATTTCCTCTGGAAAAAAACAAAACGAAAAAAAAAAAAAAAACAAAACAATCAAACTTGATCAGTTTTCCGGTTTTAGTGGTCAATTGAATGTTCACCTTTTTAATTCAGAACTCAACTCGGGCCGTGAATCAACGGCATTCTGTATTCAGCATGGAATTTAAAAGTGAACTCTCAGTGTAAATATACTTTTTTTCTCAATTTGTTGTGTTGTAATGAAGAAAATACTTATTTCCCCTTGGGCAACTCCGGATGTCCCTGCTAGTATATGGATATCTCAGTCATGATATGCCCACTGCTGGACATAGGTCTTTCTCAGCTCTTTCCATACTGACCGTAACTATCTTAACCTTTGCTATGTTCTACCGGCAAACCTTTCTATCTCATCTCTCCATCTTGTATTTGGTCTCGTCATACTGCGTTTGCTGTCCCTTGTGCACGAATCGACAAACCATCTGCTCCGTCTATTAATTTTCTTTCTCGCTACGCGTACAGCCAATCTCTATTCCAGTCGTTTAATTACTTCTATGATATCTTTTATTTTGGTCTGCCTTCGAATTCATTTTGAATTTTTTAATCTCCTAGTATAATTCCAAACATTTCTCTTTCCATTGCTCTTCGTATGGTTTTGGGTTAGTTTTCAAGTCACTTAGTTAGATTCCATGTTCTGCTTCCATAGGTCAGAGCTGGTATTGTATTGAACAATAATTTTAATCATATTGATATGCTTTTCTATACGTCTCTACTAGTACATGTCATGATGGACGACTGTTTCGTTAAGGGTATGTAGGATTAATCATTGATTACTTTCCTACAGATAGAATTGTCTTGCCTGTCTTTTCCCACCTTTTGATTGAGTGGGTTGGGGTTGTCGTTCCGGTGGAAGGGGCTAGTGTGAAGAAGTGACAGACTAGAGAGGGAAAATAAGGGATTAGAATGTGGGGAAATTTAGATAAAATGTCAATGACTCCTTGGGTATTTCTCAAACAAGCTCAACCTTGAAAAACAAGACGATCCCAATAATTCTAAAAAGGAGTGCATACAAAAAAATGCATCCTCCCGATAGTCATCGAGCTGAAACATGGAACCTTACCAAGAGATAAACCCACAAGCGGAGAAGCATGCAGCGTGCGTATGAGAGAATCATGGTCAACTTCATATAGAGAGATCACAAGACAGTATATAGGGAAGAAAATAGGGGTCTGAGACATCATAGAATCTATTAGGAAACTCAGTGGCAATGGGCTGGACATGTTGCAAGAATGAAAGATCACTGACTCACAATATGGATCCCCAGAAATCACATGCGACTCCGAGGCCGACAAAATACAAAATGGAGAGATGAACTGGACAAGTTTAGAAAAATACTGGCTCCGCGACGCCCATGATAGAAAAATGTAGCAGTTCCTGGGGAAGGTCTATGTCCAACGACGGACGTTAAAAGACTGATGATTATGATGATGATGTCAGTTACTCTCTTTTTCCATGACAGTCGGACCAACCAAGCAACACACGTTGTATACAACAAAACCTTAAATAGTGCGGATTTGATGTTGTAGAATTGCTGTATAAATTAATGCACCTCAGTATAAGCTGAAAAAAATAACAAACAATTAAAGACCTTGACCTCTGCGGCTTTGAACTGCGCAGAATTAAGAAAGAAATGAATCAATTGAGCAAATCAAGATATACCTGTTTTATGTAAGTTAGATGTTTGATAAATGCTTTCCAATCATTGTACGTAGTTTTATCATGCTCTCGTGATATTTACACGAGAGAAGAACAATGAGAAACAGGTCTGACTAGTCACTCATTAAAAACTGTCACGTGACAAACATCCTTGGGCAGCATGCCGTGTTGGGGGTGATCAAAATTAGAGAAGGGCGTGATCAATGAATATAGGACACGTTACTTCTCTTGCCTTTTGTCGAGTGGTGATCAATAAAAAGTCTGAATCTTGAAAGCTAAACAAACGTGAATACCGGAAAGAAAGACACATTCTTCCCTTCCTTCCAGCTTGGGGTAGACCAGCCATAAAACTATTTGATTAAAAGACAGGGCATCCTCAACTATCCTAGTGATAAATTCTTGCTGCTTGTAGCTGGGCTGACTCATGAATTCTTTAACAATGTAAGGTGAAAAATGAAAATCTTTTTTCGACCGTTATAAGAAACACCCTGCAAGCTGATGTACGATAAAATTGAACCAGATGAATAGACCTAAAGTTGCTATATTTTCCAATTTTTCACTCTATTTTTCTCGTTTATTTCACTCATTGTTTACTCATTCAGCGGTGTTGTTTGACCATTACAATGTATAACGTATCCCCAATCTTTAATCTCGTCTATCATCTACCAAAACTGTAAGCAAGAGTAAGACTTTCATATTTCTAAATGTACATAGACAGGAAGGAAATACACATTCTTCCCCATCCCAGCTTGGGGTACACCGATCATAAAACTATTAGATTAAAAGACTGAGGATTTTCAACCATCCTAGTGATAAGAGACTACATTACTATCAACTTAACTTGTAAATACCCCTCCACCAATTTTCCAATTTTCAAAGAGACCAAAATAAAGCTTTTTTTTTTCTTGACATGAGTAGTGTACAATTAAACTTTCAGCCCTGCACGCGTGACACTTCCATACATACGTAGCAAGCCAGCAGGACTCGCTTGAAAACTGTGGTAACCTATGTTGGCAATTTTTGCTGATAGTTTCAATCGACGTTTTATAAGGGAAAGACGAAGACGCTTGCCTTGCACGAAGAAGGCTGTAAGTTCATGAATGGTCTTAAAATAGGGAAGACGATATAACGACAGCTGTAAAATGATGTGTAGAATCATGAAAGGAAACATCTGGAATGGAAGAGGCCAGTTTCAGTCTGGCAACAGCGATACGGCTCTCCCGGAACAGATGGGGGTTCTTGCCGTGGGCGCAAAGAGTATCGGAAATAGGATCGGCCATTTCTGCAGCCTGAAACACAAAGCGAAATACAGAACACTTACAGCATGGTTGTATGGGTGGCTCAAAAAGGTTTGATCTCTCGTCTAGCATATTGGCAGGAAAAGGCTTAAATGGGTTAAGTAGGAATAAGAGAAGAGCGTCAATCTAAAAACAGGAGTAGGCAACAAACGGCTCGCGGGCTAGATCTGGCTCACGCAGGGATTCTGGTAATTGTTTCGGAATAGGTTCGCCAAAACATTGTCGATATTTTGGAAGGGAGATGATCAGGATTAATGCTGAACATGATAAAAGTTACATCATCAGTCATCATCATCAGTCTTTTAACGTCCGTCGTTGGACATAGACTTTCCCCAGGATCCGCCACACTTCTTTATCATTGACGTTGAGGAGTCGTTACTTTCTCAACTTGTCTAGTTTTCCTCTCCATCTTGTATTCTGCTGGTCTCAGTTGTACATTTGATCTCTGAAGATCCATGTTGTGAGTCGTGATGTCCATCGGTTGTCTGCCATTCTTGCAACACGACCAGCCCATTGCCATTTGAGTTTCCTAATGGATCTTATGATAGGATCTGACTCCTATTTTCCCTCTTATGTTCTGTGCTATTCTGATCTCTCCATTTAATGCTGAGCATTATACTCTCATGTGCACGTTGCATGGTTCTCAGTTTGAGGGTCAATCTTTTTGTTAGGTTCGCAGTTTCAGCTCCATACGTGATTATCCCTTCTTGTTCTGACGAAATCTATCATGTCATGTCCAGCGCAAGGTCATTAATCCATTAGCTTTGGACGACGTAAGATCCTCTCCTTGCATAGCTCTGGCTGACTCGATAAAATATCCGTTTCAATGTGATTGATGGCAAGGTAAGTTCTGAGTGAGAACTTTTATCTTGCAGTGGATTATCTTGAAATCGATAAAGGCTTTCATCTTGAATTATTAGTATTACTCTTTGCCACCTGCTGCAGTTGGGTTAATTCTTCGTATCAGCCCTACGGGAACGTTTGCTGGTTAGTTAGACCAGAGCACCAACCACTGAACTCTGGCTAGGTAGTTCGAATAATACACCCCTGCCTGTAGTCATCATTCCTCCAGAGTAATCGTTGTTAATGTATCTGCCTTGACTAACACAGCTGTTATCGCTAAGACTTTGTCCGCATAACAATTTTCTAGGTTCGGTCTGTGCACGCGTGGGAGGGTGTGGGATCATAGCTATGTTGCGTGGGGGGAGCATTCCATGTTTGGTGGGGGAGTCATCGTTATTTCATGAGGAAGAATAACATCCTTTCAGAGAAACAGATCTATCTATGTAGGTCGTTCATTGTAATTCTTGAGAGAGAAAAAAAGGAGAACCTGGGTTTTCCCTTGTGAGTGCTCTGTCGGGTATGTTGGAGTGGGAGTCAGACGAGCAAAGAAGGGATCTTTAGAGCAGGTGTTCTTGGGTGTGGTCATTCAGTAAGAACAAATAAATATATAAGGAAAAGATCGGAGCAACAGATAGATAAATAGATAGATAAATAGATAAGTAGATATGGATGTATTGAAATAGATATATAGACGGATATGAATGTATTGTGATATATTGATAGATATGGACAAACAGATAGATAGATAAACAGGTAGATAGATATGAATAGACTGAAATAGATAAGTAGATATGAAAAATCAACAGGTTATCAAGGTAGATATATAGTGAGAATGACATATATAGTAAAAGAAAAGATTTATGAAGAAAAGAAATAGATGGATAGATAATATGAACTGTGATCGGAGAACATATATATATATATATATACATATATGTATATATATATATATATATATATATATATATATATATATATATGTAAACAGACTGTTATAGATGATACTAAGAATAAAATATAGATAGATAGATAGATAGATAAATAAATAAAAAGGAAAGATATATAAAGAACATTTGGAATCATAGATAGATAGAGATATAGATTGATAGGACAAGACTGTGAGAGATAGATAAATAGATGATAAGAATAATTGAAGGATAGTGACAAAAAAATCATCATCTTCATCATCATCAGTCTTTCAACGTCCGTCGTTGGGCATAGACCTTCCCCCAGGATCCACCACACTTCTATATCATGGGCGTCGCAGAGCCAGAATTTGCTGAATTTGTCTAGTTCAACACTCCACATATGAAGGCCATTCCGGAACAATAGATGAATATGAGAAGACTGTGATAGATGGATAGATAAATAGGTATGAACAGACTGTGATTAAGAGAGAGGTGTGACCTTTCAACTTTGCTCTTCTCAATTTTCGAAATCTTAATCTGGTGCAAGAAAAAATAAACAATCCTACGCCAGAGCTTCCTTTTACTCAACTGTCTCATCACTCGCCACCGCTTCTCCCTACTACCTCCCCCATTTCAACACGGTCGCAGAGTTTGAGCAAATGATCTAAGTCTTGCCTGGTTTGTTTAGTTTCCTCTTCAAAGGACGTGGGGTAGAAAAGGTCATTGGAAGAGGAAGAGGGGGTGAAGAAGAAGAAGAAGAAGAAGAAGAAGAAGAAGAAGAAGAAGAAGAAGAAGAAGAAAAAGAAGAAGAAGAAGAAGAAGAAGAAGAAGAAGAAGAAGAAGAAGAAGAAATTTCAAGAACAGAAGAAATAAGAATTGAAGAAAAATGTCAAGAAGGAGTGCTCGCTTAGAGGACCAATGCTGTGACTACACTTTTCGGGTCAACTAAGAGCAGGAAAACAAAAGAAATTGAGCGAAAATAAAAATAGAACAAAGTGAAAAAAAAAGGGTGCAGTAATGGAAGACAAAACCGTAAGAAACTGACAAAGAACAGATCCCTCCCGTTAAAAAAAAAAAAAACAGCAACAAAAAAGACAAACAAAACAAGAGAAAAACATAGGTAGGAAGATAGATGACATCATGGATATTTTCAGACATATTAAAAAAATGCAGACAAAATCACATGGACATAATTGAGCCTATGACACTTGGAATGGTAACAGTTTCTTTAATATAGATACATAATCTCTCATCCGAAAACCTTGGGACCGGATTTTTCAGACTTCATAATTTTTCGGATTTTTGAAATGTGTTGACATTTAAATCGAAAATGACATGCTTTGTCATATGCTTCTCACAGTTACCCATTAGGCGGATTTGTAGCACTCTTTGACATTTCCCAGTCTTCACTGTCGAAAAATAAACAAGAGGCTCGTCTGACTAGTTGGAGCACCAAGGCACATTCGAGTGACATGGGTTGAGCCAAGGGACTTCTCGAAATAACAACGCTGTGCTATACATGGCCTTCGAGATAACTGTAGTCGAGCGTGGGTAGAGTCAAGTCAAATTTGGCACCAAACGCTAGTTTTGGTATGCATACGACATCAATGGGAAACATTCTTTGGAACTTCTCAGCTTTCAGAATTCCAGATAAATGACTATGTACTCATTATAACAGCAGTTTAGACCAAGACGAGTTATACTTAAGCAAATATTGCTTGATGCACTAAGTGAATGTAGGAAATTAAAAAGACTAAAATAGTAATGAATGATTTCAAGACGTGGTCCACCGAGAATTATGAAAGCAATTAGGATTTGACCATATAGAGGCTATCATGAAGGATGGAAAAGGAAAAATTCTATGGTAGTCTAGAATTGAAACTATCCAGGCTAGGAAACCTGTTATGATAATTGTATATAAAGAAAGATGCTGTTGTCGTTTCAAAGGGTGAAAGATAAAATGATGAAAAGATAAAAGTTACCTGGACATTGCCGTAGAAATGGAAAAAAAAAATGTGGAACTGCTCCGGTTAGTCGCTCAATAGTAACCGTCATATGATTGACGTTTTTGATAGCATGTCGGTTTAAAAAAATGGAAAAACGGGTGATCAATTAATAAGTTATAACCCGCACCTTTCGTTGAGCAGTGATCAATAAGAGAGTCTAAATCAAAAAAAAAAAACAAAACAAAAAAAAAAAACAAAATAAAAACCCGACATGAATGGTACACAAACTATAGAATCAAATTAGCATAAGCTCACATTGCAAATAGAACCCCCTAAAACCTAACTCAGGGAGGAAGTTTTTAAAGAAAAAAAAATTCTTCTCGGCATAATAAGGAGTAAATGTTGGAATTGTCCACCCTTTTTCTCTATTGACGCAGCCTGTACGTGTGACGCAAATAGAAATAACTTGTCAACCAGAGATAAACACTGAAGAGACCTATGTTGACAGTTCTAGTGACAGTCTTGCTTGACGGTTTCAAATATGAAGACAGCAGTTGTACTCACCATAATTGGCGTACTTAGAATAGTCTCCTAAAATTCTTTCAGGAACGTTGAAAGAATTGGGAATCTGCAAAAGAACTTGAACTATCCAGACAACAGTGTTACTAAAAATATTGCGGAAAGTGCTGGAGTATTGACAGGACTTGCTGTCATTTGATCCCCAGCAAAATACTACTGGATAAAATGAAATAATGATAGAATTAAAAGTGTTGTATCGGCTGTGGAGAAGGGTGGGTTGGAGGATTACTTGGGGTTGGGGTTTTACCGCGGAATGTTAGGAATTAGAGTGTGTGTAAGTTTGAGAATGAAAGACTTCCAGATTTGAAAAGAAAAGGAAAGGAGAATAGAGACCCAATAATTGGAGCAGAATTTGTCAACTGGGGCGTGAGAGTGAGCAGCTAAACAGGAAATGAGATTACACCCCCTAATTCGGGAACTGGGAAACATATTGCTTTTACCCCCACCCTATAATGGAAAGCATTTGAATAAAAAGGTGAATGACCCTTGTTACACAGGAGGGAGTTGCACAGCAGGGACAGGGAGACAGTAGACAAAACATTTCAACACTAACATCGACTCCTATTCTGACTCCTCAATTTATGGTACCTCCTTCTTTGACTCAGCAATTCATAGTCTCTTCTATTCAGACTCCAAGTCCAACCCAAACTCAATGCATCTTCCCGATAGTCACTTATAGTGCTGAAACATGGAACCTAACCAAGAAACTGTCCCGGAAACTGAGAAGTATGCAACGCGTGCATATGAGAGAATCATGCTCAACGTCACATGGAGAGATCAGCGTAATACATCTGGGAGATGTATTGGGAGTCGGCAACATCATATAATCCATCAAAAAACTCAAATGGTAATGGGCTGGTTTGTTGCAAAATTGGCAGACAACTGATGGACATCCCCACTCACGACATGGATCCCCAGAGATAACATGCGCAACCGAGACCGGCAGAGCACTAAATGAAGAGCTGAGCTTGAAAAATTCAGAAAGTACTGGCTCTGCGACACCCACGATAGAGAAGTTTGGCGAATCCTGGGGAAGGTCTATGTTCAACGACGGACGTTAAGAGACTGATGATGATGATAATGATGATGATTCAGACTCCAAATCTGACTCAAACTTATGGCACACTTGACTCCAATTCTGACCCTGACTCGGAGTCGGAGGTACTATTAATTGTAGAATCGGAGTTCGACGTACAATGAATTGAAGAGTACGAATCGGAGCCCGAGACACAATAAATTAGAGTAGAAAGTACCACTAATTTAGGAGTCGGGAGAATCAAAATTTCATCAACTCTGACTAGACAGTTATGTTACATAGTTTGTTTGGATGTTTTTTCAGTTGAATTTCGCAAATCGGTGCAATTTTTGAACAATTGGAAAAATGGTTACTGATGATAATTATACTGTGGCGGAATGTACTGATTTATTGTCCGACAGCCTGTCATTTTTAATAACGGCGTTGTTATATCTACTTTTATATATAACAATTGTGATCAGAAACGTACACTTTATCGGGAAAATGATTTTTAAATTTGGCCATTCCTCGATGATTCATCGCTTGGATAATAGGAAAAAAGATTTAAAAAAAGTAAAGAAAAAACAGAATGCGTACACAAGGCAATATAACGAAGGCATACATAAGACAATGCAATAAATACACACAAGCATTTCTTCATTAATGCGAATGGGCCACAACTCCCTGATCATCATTCTACTATTGAGTAAGCAGCTCAAACGATGAATGAAGAATGCAAGTTCAAAGCTCACCGATGGATTATCTTTTACTTCCGATCTCCGTCATTTACTTAACGACTCGTTGAATTACGATTTGAGAATTACAATAAAAAGCTAAAGAAACTAAAATGAAAGAAATACTAATAAAAGTATAATATATGACAATACTTCATGAAATTCGAATACTCTGTCCAAGTCTGCTTTTATAAAATAACTGATTACATACTGGTCTCGATTATCATTTATCTTTTGTTGTGATGTCTATTCTCACAGAGCACCCCATACTTGTGGTATTGTGTCAAAACTAAGCTAAGCTTAGTAAATTACTATGCAAAAAATATTAGTGATATAATAATATTTTCTTTTTAGAGTTGCTGCCTCTTCGTCACCGATTTTCGTTTTACGGCCAAGTCACGTCGGATACACCGGTCTCTGAACGATCACCATAGTTAAGCAACTGGTCAGAACCTACATGGATGATCAATTGGGTATGCAGGGATCTTTATGCAGCTTGGTATCATATAATGAGCCTCACATGGCGATCTCGTTAATCCTTTTATGGAGGAAACTGATCTCTACGCTACGCTCGACTACCCACCAAATCCTTAGCCTACGAGTGACAAGAAGTGCATGAATAAGCGTATCTTCGTGACAGCATTCACATTGCATCCAATTTTTCTACTGGTTGGTTTATTCAAACGGTAAGAACATTATTAGCCAATCTGCAGTTTTGGGGATACGGTTTCCCTTACATAATTGATATTTAACTACAGGTGACTGGCTTGTTTTTATTTCTGTAAATAGACGGCGCCAGCTTGAGATTATGCACGTATACACATAACCACAAAACCGCATACCTACGTTGATGCAAGTATTAATAGCGAGGGTGCCTCAACAGCCAGCTGATAGCATTTGGTTCCAGATCTGGTATTAGACCTGATTTCTGATGCTGAGGTTTTGAGACGTATAAGCCAGTTGGGATTCCATCACTTCCAGTGATTGCTTATATGAAGGAAAGCGCGATCTGGAAACAGACTGGTACAATAGATAAAAAAACAACCAACAGCTTACAATAATAAACAAAACTCCCTGCCCTGTTCTTACAGAGAACAAGTCATTGTGAAGTTGTCAGTAGGTTTTTCCTGAAAACCACAAATATTCTGATTTAAGCTGCATATACATAAATATTTCCTCGTGACAGACATGGTCCATATGAAATATCTCAGTGTAAATATTGTATGTGTAAATATTATCTATTAGTAAGCGAGCTTCGTATGATTACATGCAAATGTCTCTTATAGTTTTTTACTTGATCGCATCCGTACATAACTCAATACATAAATATATATGAATATATATATATATATATATATATATATATATATATGTGTGAGTGTGTGTGTGTGTGTGTGTGTGTGAATGTATGTGTGCTCGTGTTTATATATATATATATATATATATATATATATATATATATATAGTGCAAAAGCTCAACAGATTACGGTCCTGAAGATAGCAAACGCAGTAGGAGAAGACCGGACATACAGATAGAGAGATGAGATAAGTTTTGCTGGTAAGACACGGCAGAGTTTAACATGGTCACGGTCGACATGGAAGTGGAAGGACATGGAAGGAGGGTCTTAGGTCGACTCGTGCATAGAGGACGTGATTAAACGGGCAATGTCTCATAGCTCATGAATATATCTACTTCATGCATATATATATATATATATATATTACAGTGTGATTTTGAAACTAGTGGTCAACGAACTAAACGCACCAAGTTCAAAATGTGCCAGACTATAGAGCGCCGGATTTGAAAGGAACAACTTGTGATAAACCCCGCTTAGACGAGCACAAGATTCCAATAGTAAGGCAAATTATGAGGATTGAACTCGCTTGCATTGACCAGTAAGGCTCGCTCGCTAAATATCTGTTTAAAGCAGGGACCCTACGGATATATGTATGTATGTGCATGAACACAATTTGTTTATGCATGTAGGTATGCGAAATCAGTGATATGGTGAAATCCCCAGGGATTGTATGAAATTCCTGAACATTTCAGTAATTCCATAAAATCTGTGGTGTATTAATGATCAACTAGCATGTGGTGCTGACCATCATTTCTGTAATTAATTATATCGTCACCAGGTGACCTACCACGCTTGACCTCGTATCAAACTAAGACAAACTTACTAAATATCAAGTATATTCCATTTGTGTATATATCTATCAAGTTTAGCTTAGTTTGATGCAAGGTCACAGTAGTGGGGCGCCCAGTAAATATTGAACTCATAACAGTCTTAAAGGCCAGAATCACAAGCTTGTTAACCATTATTATACTGATTGTGAAACTAGGGATTTCACAGAATTACTAAATCTCCAGGATCTCTGGAGTTTTTTTTGCGGGGGGACATTTTCTTTTGGTCAGCCGTTCAAATGACGGTTTGAAACTGAATCAAAGAACTCCACAAACTAACACCGGTGGATTGAAAAAGTGCCGGACTATAGGATACAATTCTCACCTCAGCCAATGACGTTCGGTCAAGTGTTTCTGTCTGTTCACAAGATATACTAAAAAGTACTCCATGAATTAAATACACACACACACACACACACACACACACATATATATATATATATATATATATATATATATAGAGAGAGAGAGAGAGAGAGAGATCAAAATTGATTACTGATAAACTAATAATTATGTCAGGCTACCAGCTTACCGGCCCATCAGTATATATATATATATATATATATATATATATATATATATATATATATATATATATATATATATATATATATTGAAGGGTGGGAAATAGATTATAGACGAGTTAAATTCTGTGGCAGATCCAGGAAATTTATTCTGGTAGAGAAATATTTTTTTCGTATTTGTCCTGATATTTATGTATACGCCCATGACTGTCCACTCGCCAATTACGAAAATTAATCTCCGTCTGCATGATAACTCCAGAAGTTATCATTGGGTCTCATCGAGTAGTGGACAAGAGGCCACGAAAGAAGTGATTAAATTTTGGAGCGGATCCATGTTCAATCACCCCCCTCTACGTCATAGTCATATGTTTATACCACATGATATTGTCAAAATGTCGTGTCTATTCATACGATATCTTTGAAATTTCAGAATGAATTTCAATGGAACTTTGAGGAAAGATGGACAATGGGCAATCAAACGAGTAATTAAATTTGAGGACGTATCAATGCATAATTATTTCCCTGACAATGGCGTTGACGGAGGTATGCGCTCTCTGGGTGCTTCCTAGTTTTTTTCGTTTTTTTTTTTTGTGAAATAGTATTTAACAGCATTACAGATGAAAACTCGAGATCAAACAAATGAATTAAGTTCACGAATTTCCCCTGACCCGTTTGTTGCTAAGTGCGTTCTTTTGTTGTTTTCCAACAAAGTCCCATCGAACCGGACGTTTTTTCCACTCCTTGGATTCTCTGTGTGCTAATAGCATGTAAAAGGTTATCTGTGCCCAGCCCAGACAAAAAAAAAATCAAATTAATTATTAAGTAGACGTGCAGTCGAACTTGTCCTTGCGAGCGACCAAGGCAAATACTTCTGGCAAGACATGGAATGTATTAAGGTTTGACACAGTCAACCGTCCAACCCCCAAGCATTGCTCAGGTATATTACATAGTAAAGAGTAGGTAAGGATTTGTCGTCGCAATACTGATTAGTGTTCCCTAACCTCAATAATTGAAAAAAATTATTTAAAAAGAAATTGGGTATTGTTTGTTGTAGCATACGACATTCACAGACTCGTGTTATATATGCCTGCAAAGGTTCGTCTATCTCTATTTAATCTCTGTTTAAGGTCATTTTGTACCCGAGTAGAGTAATTGCACATTTTTCCAAGTTTTTCCCTTTCCTTTGAAAAATCGCAAACCCAACGCGAGGATCTTTAACTGCACTGAGTGTTACATTCCCTTTTGAGTCAAGCTTTTAGGGGCATTCACTGATGGAGTTTCCCTCGGCTCCCGACTCAAGACTTTTCCAGCTGATGTTACTCTGGCTGTGAAAAAAAAAAGACTTTCTTATCCCGGGCTAGGGATGCACCTGCCGTTTCCATTTCGGTTGCTGTGTATTTCACCGTCTAAATCGGTTCTGCAGTTTAGGTTTGCATTAAAGTGGAACGGACACCCGAATCATGTATGGGAGAAGACCTTGAGGCCAGCCATGATATACATCTGTAAGTAGGTAAGGGGTGTCATGCTGCAAAATTCATACCTGAGCCTCGCGTGGATACGTTCTTGGTCTGGGAGTAGTGAATAGGTGAAACTGGGCATCGATGCGTCCGGACCGATGGATTCGATGTCAGAACTTGATACCTGGCAACATCAACAGTTACGGTCTCATTTACACACGATTTGGACAGATGTTCAACAGACACTTAACGAATGCACGACTGTGTGCTTTTATGAACCATCGCTACACAGGCGATTACAACTGTTTGTGCATCAAGGTTTCTCTTTATAACAACTCATTGAACTGATGTGCATTCATTGTATGAATCATTGTCAATTATTTTTTATCTTTGTTATTTTCAATCGTAGCTCTCAGATCACCATTTTACGTACATTTGAAAAATATTTTGTTTTGTTGAACGACCGTGGCCATGAAAGTTGGTGAAGGCGTCTGTCTTTATATATATATATATATATATATATATATATATATATATATATATATGTACATCATAGTAATTAAATAATCATAGTATATATATATATATATATATATATATATATATATATATATATATATATATATATATACATATATATATATATATACATATATATATATATATATATATGTGTGTGTGTGTGTGTGTGTGTGTGTGTGTTTGTCTGTATATTACAGCGCTCTTACATATACCGTTTAGTTTACTGGCTTGAAAATTGGCATCAGTACTCCACTAGACCCCTTCTAAATTTTGTTCTATTTTTTTGATCTTTCTGGGCTCTGACGGGTGGGATAACAACATCTGGATTCTTCAGAATCTAGCTGCATCTAGATGTTTCTTTTTTAATTCTATTTTATATGCTCTCCTGTGACAAGTGCCAGTGATGTCTTGAATTTTTACTGACAATATCTATTCTCCGATTGCATTTTTATTTCTTACAAATGATTTTGACGCTATGGTTGTTCAATTGTTGACCACGATGGCAAGCATTATGTATTTTTGAAGCATAGAGAATAATCTTAACACACTTTTTGTTCTCATTTATTTTTTTACTAGTAAATCATTGTTTCTTTATGGGGGCAGGATTAAGAAAGTGTGGGGTCCGTAGCGTACATTGATAAAAGGCCCTAAATCATGAAAATGCACATAAATATTAAAGCACATTACTTGCATTGTAATGTATTATTTTTCATTTACTGCACAGCTGAATAATATGACAAATAAGTCTGACATTTCAGCGGTAGTATCATTTACATGTAAGTATCAGGAGTAACAAAAAATAGTAACAACGAAAATCCACTCACCAGGGTGCTACTCAACATCACTTGTACAGCCCTGACCGTTCGTTGTAGAAACTTGGAATTTTTATGCACACACCCTATGTATTATACGCACAGTCTCAACAATTCAAATTAGAAACTTTGAATTTTGCACAACCACTCCTCTCAAGGAGAAGGGGAAACTGTTTTCTTTTTTGCTCTTTGAAAATTCTGACTGGTGGCTGAAATAACTACATTTTCTATCTATGTACTCGTCATATGTACAGACGAAGTTACATTTTCTGGATTAACCATGATCAGAAGTTCATGGTGAGTATCCATTCAAATGGAATAGTTCAATCGGCTTTGACCCATGGTGCTCTTTAGTTCATATAGATACCACATTACTATTAATTAATGACTTACAATATTTCACCTCAATTAAGGGTGGTAATTGGCTATAATCGCTCACTTCAAACACTGAGTATTTCAGAATCATTGAAGAGTGTATAGCAATTTAGTAATAGAATAAAGTAACTGAATCGGAACTGATAGCTTGCAAGCAATTAGCTTGGGGTGCTTGAAATTGCGGGGCCTGCAGTATGTTCTACTTCTGCCACATGGTCGATCTGAACGATGGTTATCATGAATCTTACAAACGGAAAACAAAGGAAAAAATTCGTAACAATCAGCCGCCATTTTGTCTCTTTATGATTAAGCGAATAAATAAATCAACAATAATAACGCACTTCTTGTACTTTGTCTGAAGCACATCAGACGGCGTATCTCTATTGGGCTCTTGTGATGAATATAAATAGTTAAACTTATGCTAATTTTGATGAATAAATCTCCATAATTATTCAATAGTGAAATTCATTGTCAATTCTTGGGTGCAGAACACTTTTTATATGAGTAAACAATATTCGCGCGTAAAACTTTTCAATGTGTATTTTAAGAAAACAGCAAAAAAAAAAAAAGGTAAAGATATGCAATTCGCTCATCTCAACGTACAGGGCTCTTCCAATTCTTTTGTATCAAGTTACTGTTGCGCAACAAATCAAACGACCAACCAGCCAAGTGGGCTACAGATTCTTCTCTCTTCGAGTGTCTGTGTCCATGCACCTATTCATTTACTCCTCTTTCTCTCTCTCTCTTTGTATGTGTCTCTGGGAACTCCTGGTCACATTTTGGGGGCTACAACTTCAAAAATTTGCTCGAGTACACCACTAGGAACCACCCGAAACGGTTATACATTGAAAATTTAAAAAAAAAAGAAGCTTTTTGGAGTCTCTATGGTCATTTCGTACCAACAATGCCGAAATCTTGCGCAGGTAATTTTTAAAGATAATTTTAGAGAAAATATCTATTCATAATAATTCTTAAACAATTATCATGAATAGATCTTTTCTTTTGATTAGTTCTGGTACACGCATAGGCTATGAAGAATCATTTATGCGATGTACGAATATCTTTTCTTAATCTTTCCTTTAGTTCAGTTTGATATTCAGGAAGCGCTGGACATGAAAAAAGAAAATGTTTGGCAACCAGTGTCATCTTATCGTATGGGCATACTGGGCAGTTGCCCGGGCCCCACAATTCCAAAGAGCTCCAAAATTAAGATTTAAGGTTAATATCATAAAATATCAGACTTCATTAAAACTAAATTTGCAATGAAATACCGCAAATGCCCCACTTGAAATGTTTTGGGGTAAGGGTTTTTTTTTGTGGTTCGGGGCAATAGTGTATTGCTTTGCACGGGGACCTGAAATATTCTTTAGACGGCCCTGTGTGCAACGTGATGATTTTATGAGTACAATGCAATTGCAAAAGTACTTGAATATATTTGTGTCATCTTTTGACGGCAAATGTAAAATAATGAACGAATGAAAATAGCAGCAACAACTACTAGGCGTGTCTTTGTTTATATTAGCGAAGGCCAATTGATTTTTTTATTGTTTTTCTTTCTGTAAAACATACATGGTCGGTCGGTCGCTGTGGTTACGACCAGGAAACCAAGACAGGAAACTGAAGTGGTCTTCAATATAAGCGATATGCTGTAAATCAAATAGAAAAGGTACTCAAGACAAAATGTGTTCAGGGAAAATTTTATTCGTGTACAATGGAATCGATCACCGTGGCCAAGTGGTAGAGTTCTAATCTCTGGTTCGATAGGTCGTGGTTGAATCAAACCACCGGGTCAGACCAAAGACTTTAAAGATAGTACTCAATGCCTACTCCGTTAAGTACTCGGCACTAGGAATAGAATCGAGGAACCTAATGGGTTACGGGCAAAATCACAATGGATTCATCGATTCTCGCCAGGTCACCGAAGTAAAGCAATGTTGAGCCTGGTCAGAATCTAGGTGGGTGACTATTGGGGTTTACCACGTGATGTAAGCAGAACGAAGCTTTGCCAGGCCTGGTAAGTCGGAGGTGAGTTTTACGAACAATCATCTGTGTGTACCTAAACCCGCAATACCTTCAATGAATTTATTAAGGAATAACCACGATACTTACCTACCTACCTACATATAGTGAAGATTCGGTCGAATAAGCAGATAACGGCCCGGAAAATGGACTCGATGAGTCGAATTCGAACTTTGGCTGAGACAGTTTTTGTTCATTTCGCAATAACGTCTTTGGGAAAGACACGAATCAATCTACCTCCCCACCCCAATCTATGGATTAAAAGAGCTCAGGTGAAGTAAATGATACCAATGCAGGTGCTTGATACGTATAGGCCTATTTCACAAATCACACACGGGCCGAGTGAGTATTAATATGATGTTTGGAGCCCAAGCATGGGCGGCTGAAGCCGTAGCCAGCCCAAGGACACTAGTTACAATGTAGTCAAGGACGTAGCACCACCCTCACCTGGAACTTTTCCATCCACGCAACCGGCCTTTAGAAACCTAATCTCCAGAAATGTTAAGTTTCTTATCGCATTTGTGATTCATGGGTGCACCTGTCTTCTGGCTATGCACACGTCATCTGTAAAACTCTGTCATGTTATGTCTGCTGTGCTTAAACACCAGCGTTGAAAGTAAAAAGCACCCAGAGAGCGCACACCTCTGCCAAAGACACTGTCGCTGAAAACTGAATGAAACAGCTCGTGTATGGCTACGATGCGGGGAAAGTTAATGCAGAGAATTCCACGGAGCATCCCGAAAAATTTAACCGAACCCTCCTTGGCCCAAGGCCCACCTTTTCATTTCATTGAAATTCATGGAAAATCTTGGAGACACAGTGTGGACAGACAGACAGATAAACAGATAGATAGATGGACAGACGGATGTAGGTGAATGCGTATACCTCTTCCTAACTTTGTTGGCAGAGGTAAAGAAATAAATCTGTAAGATGTTATGTAAAATCAACTCCAAGATAAAATGATTACAATCATCATCATCATCATCATCACCACCACCACCACCACCATCATCATCATCATCATCATCATCATCATCATCATCATCATTTTAGCGTCTGTTATTGCACGTAGACATTCCCCAAGATTCGTCAGACCTCTCTATCATAGACGTCAAAGAGTCAATACTTTCCGTCATCTTATTTTCTGCCGGCGGCAGTTTCACATATCATCGCTGGGGATCCAAGTAGTGAGTAGCGATGTCCAGCGGTTGTCAGATATTCTTGCAACGTGATATGCCCATCGCCAATTGGGTTCAAAACCAACCACGGGAGCAAGCTGTCTTCATAAGGAGGAGCTACTCAACCACTGACCATCTCCATTCGGTAAATCAACAGACAGAGAAAACAGCAGAACATGAAATGTCACTCGCTGTTGTACTTGTTGACTTCAAGAAGCATTTGACTCAGTGGAAATTCCCATAGCCATTGGTGATACCAAACAACAATCATATTAATGGCTGCTTCTAAATACTAATTGGAATTAAGTGAGTTTCAATTATTAACAACGAGCAATCCAGATATGGCATTCGGTCACGGGAAACTTAGATTTCTGCAATGCAAAAGTCCCTGTTTTTCTGGACCAGGGATTGCTATAGTACAATAGCGAGGAAGTCCATCTCGTAAACTAATTCTTCACTGAGTACTCTATTTTAATTTTTAATTTTATGATTACTTTTTGCTTTCATCTTTAATTTATCTGTTGCTTTTTATTGCAACTTTTGCTCAGACCGATTACGCTCCGGCAGTGAGTAAACAGCGTTGATTGGAAAATAGAGAATAAGCCGTCGGTGGGATTTGAAACAACACCCTTTATGGAGGGTACACAGCTCACGCCTACTTGTTCCGTCAATTGAGCTACCAAGACTGAAACCTTTCACTAGACTAAGCTAAGCTTAGTAAAGGACTAAGGATGTACAGGTAGCCCATCGGTAAACAAAACGGAGCATTGAGGTCGGTGAACGACGGCGAACAACAGTTGAGTTCAGTTTGCGTAAATGCCTTTGGGAGAGGAATGGATCCATTTTATTTCATCCAACTATGGGCAAAAAGGAGGACAGACTTGGTTCTTCTGTCTTGATTGGCAAACAGTCTGGGCGAAAGGCATCTCTGAATCCAAATCGGAAAGTCCGACACCTCAACTAGCATTATAGAGGTGGACAGCAGAGAGAAAAAGGAATGTGTTTACAAAATGTATTGGCTCTGATGAAGCTTCGATGGGCCTAGAAAGCCTGAAGTATGATTATAAATTGGTTGTGAAATGTAAGAGAATGAAAAACTGTGACCAACTTCCCCACTTCCACACGACACCTCGAGTTCAAGTGGGGGATTCCAGGAAATCAAACTACTGAAGTGTCCGTCTGTCTGTCTGTCATGCTCTGTCTGTCTGTCTGTCTGTCTGTCTCTCTCTATATATAATTCTTTTTCTTTGTTTTTTCCTTCTATTCATTTATCTCATTGTTTCTTTCTATCTATCCGTCCATCGATCTTATTCTGTTTCTTTCTTTCTATCAATTTATCAATACATCTATCCCACGCTGTTTCTTTCTTTCTGTCTGTCTGTCTGTCTGTCTGTCTCTCTGTCTCTCTGTCTCTCTCTGTCTGTCTCTCTCTCTATATATATGTATATATATACGTCATATCCTTCCTTTCTTTCTTTCTTTCTTTCTTTCTTTCTTTCTTTCTATCGGTCTATCCCATTCTTTTTATCTATCTATCTATCTATCTATCTATCCATCTCACACTGTTTCTTTCTTTCTTTCTATCGGTCTATCTCATTCCCATTCTTTCTTTCTGTATTTCTCTTTATCCCTCCTCTCTTTCTATCTAACTATCTATCTTCCTCATTCTATTTCCTTCTTCCGTTTTACCCACCAATCTATATATCTATCACCATATCCATCTCCATGTCTATCTCATTCTATGTATGTATGTATGTATGTATGTATGTATGTATGTATGTATGTATGTATGTATGTATCTATCTATCTATCTATCTATCTATCTATCTATCTCACAATGCCTCTCATACACTATTGCAAAGGTCAATAACCAGGGTGCCAACAGACGAGGAGACTTACTGGAGCAGAATTTGTCTAATTTGATTACGTACAGAATTAAATAGGAGAGTTGCTAATTTCTTAACTGCTCAGAACTCTGTCTCCATCTTCCAGACTTTTCCTACAAAAAAAAAAAAAAGAATTGCCCCCCCTCCTTTCGATACCAGGTTCTCTTTGTTGAACTGTCATTTCTTTCATTCTAGCATTCTCGAAACTGTCAACGTTGCCAAAATAGGTCTCGTCAGTTCTCAAGTGATTCTATCTGACTCGCTGACTTTTTCTGCATATAACTTCCGTCTTTCCTAACCCTCCTTACGATATCAAATTTCCTTCGTGGAACTGCGGTTTTCTTTCATTCCAGCTTTTTAGAAGCTGTCAACATTGTTCTCTTCAGTTTTTAAGTGATTCTGCCCGTCTGACTTGACTATTTCTAGATAAACCTTGCGTCTCTCCTTCCCCTACTTCCGATATCACGTTTTCTTCTCGGAACTGCCTTTTATTTCATTCTAGCCTCGCCCAAACTGTCAAAGCTGTCGAAATCGGTTTCTTATGTTTTTTGGTGATTCTACCAGGCTGGCTTACTGGCTATGTATGTATGTATGTATGTAATTGTGTAAGTCTACATGTCGTATCAATTTAGCTATATGACTGAAAAAACATTTATTCATTTTTGCTTTATGAAAATTTCCCCCCGAATAATCTTTTAGATGGAGTTTAAATTTACAATGTAAGTTTATGCTGAATTGGTCCTTTATTCTGTATCCGGCAGTGTTCTCGCTGGATTTGTGAAAATTCAAACCTTTCAGTGATTCAACTGAAGGCGAGACAAGTAACTTATTCGTTGATCCACTTATCTCGAAAGACGTTGGTTATCTGATTATTTCAATCGAGTGACTAACCAGGCCTATCATTTCAAGATGCATTACCATCGATTGCCATCACTGACTGACAGACATATCGAAATATGAATTATATCTCTTACTCAGCGTTGGCAATTTAGATATTTTTGGTTGCGCCCAGAAATTATCATTTAGATGATTTTTTAAAAATAAAATAAGTTATATCGGATCACCATAGCTACAATCACTGATATCAGTGTTAGATAGATAGGATCCATATATGGGTATATATATATATATATATATATATATATATATATATATATATATATATATATATATATATATATATATATATACTTGTAAAGCACATATACTTGCAAGACACAACAAGAGATTTCAGAGCAATAAAAACTCTGAGCACTTTCAGCTCCACAACGGGGTAAGACAAGGTGATACTAGCTCACGCAAACTCTTCACAGCCTGCCTCGAGATGATCTTCAGAAACCTAGACTGGGAAAATGAAGAAATAAAAATAAATGACAAATTCCTGAGCGACCTCAGATGTGCAGACAATATCGCTCTTTTTGTCTCAACCAGGGAGGCGGTGGCATCCTTTATATCTCAGGCCAATGCCAACTCGCCCCTCCCCAGGATGGCCATTTCAACATTTATAAATGCCCAGAGCAGAACTATCCAACCAGTGCTCCACAGCCCCCTCCCACACTCAGAGAGAGAGAGAGAGAGAGAGAGAGAGAGAGAGAGAGAGAGAGAGAGAGAGAGAGAGAGAGAGAGAGAGAGAGAGTTTGGAAAGGTATTACCGAAGATCCATGAGTTTCTTAAATAGGCAGACCTTTTCAAAGCATGGGATCCGTGGGAAAATTCATTTGAATAAAAAAAGTCTTGATTAATGAAAAGGTTGGGAACGTCAGTTTCATAATGACAAGGGCGGCTTGGGCAGATTGAGAACGTGCGTACCCAGCGGCTCAACTGATAGAGATACTCAACAACAGTAACTGCATATTATTCAGTTCTCACCTTTTTAAAAGCATGTATGAAGTAATTTATATGAATTTTTTAGTACGACCCCAAAAAGAAAGAAAAATTAATGTTCGGTGCGAGGTGGCGCCAGACGGAAGACAGAGTGCTGAAAAGCCGGGATGTCCGGCATAAAACCGGACGTCTGGTCACTCTATCCCTATACCCAAATTGTGCCCCACCTACAATTTTTTTGTTTTTTTTCTCTCCTTAACCCATTTCGAATCTTATCTCATTCTCCGTCGTAATACTCGGTAATATTCAACTCTATTCATCTTTATCTATTGTCCTGCTTTTTTTTCATTTTAACCTCATAACAGTTTTTTGAAGAAGCCCCGCGTAAGCCCACAACACACACTGACGCTTATGCAACTTTTTTTTTTAACCAGTCACTTTTTTGTTCTTATTCTCCCTTTCTTATTCTCTTCTTTCTTTCATTTTTTTTTCCTTTTCTTTCATTCATTTCTTACTTCTTCCGAAACCTAGACTGGGAAATAAAGGTATCAGAATAAACAGAGAATACCCAAGTAATATCTAATTTTCAGACGACACCGCCGTTTTTGCAAAAAAAAAAACATCCACAGTCTCAAAGTAATACTAGACAAACTGAACAAAGAGACTACACAGGAACTTCAGTAAAACAGATGACATGTGCAACAAACATGTTGAGAACAAAGGCACAAAAATCCAAATCGAAAACGCAGACTTGAAAAGAGTAGACCACTACATCTACCTAGGACAACGAATGTCCATGAAACCCTCAAAAGAAGAAGAATCAAGCTTTTGGTTGAGCCTAACCTTCAAGGACAAGAAAATCCCATTAGCTTTAAAAAGAAAGGGTGTTTGGAGCTGAAACGTAGAACCTAACCAAAAGATTGACTATCATACCAAGAACCATGCAACATACAAAGAGAGAAATATGCTCAACTTCACATGGAAGGATCACAAAACAGAGCAATATATTAAAATGAAAGAGAAAAAACAGGTTTATGTCCAACGACGAACGCTAAAAAGCTGCTGCTGCATATAATTTGATTAATCCACAACTGTTTTTCATTCTGTCTTTCATCGGTTGTCAGACATTTTTGCAACATGACCAGCCAATTGCCATTTGAGTTTTCTAATGGATTCTATGATATTCCTGACTCCTGTTTTTTTCTCGAATATATAGTGCTGTCTTGTGATCTCTCTGACGCTTGTGTAACTCTCTCTCTCTTTATTAGGCAAAAAATTCGCCTACTTCTTTGCTTACCTCGTCTTTTCTTTTTCTCTTTCTTTTTTGTGCTTTCTTTTTCTTTCTCTTCTAGTGCTTTTTTTCTTTCTTTCTCCCTTTCTTTCTTCTTTTAGAAAAAATGTGCCTGATGAATATTTCCCTGTACTGATAAGCTTGTAATTTCTTTTCAAGTTCCTTACATCTTTATAACTTGAATTGATGTTTACAGCTGGACATCACGGCAGTGATCGTATTCGAAATCGTGGCCGATAGAAAGTGAGATGGCGTGACAGGCTTTACAAATACAGAAAGTCCAGGCTCTTTGACGCCCATGATATAGAGATCTGGTGAATCACTGGGAAGGCTGCTGCTGCTGCTGATTAATGTTGAATACACATTTTTGATGATAAATGATATTTATTTATATTCCTGTATTATTCCTTTCCTTCACTCTTGGATGTGCCAGTGCCACTTAACAGAGCACAAAATGGACTTGGCGAGCCAAGTTCTAACTCCAGCCGAGACTGGCACTAATGCCCTTGGGAAAAGCATGAACCTGACCCTTCCCCCTAGCTATGGGTAGAATAGCGGATGATTAACTGAGTGACCCACTTCAGGTGCCTGCCACCCCTGAGTCTATTTTTGCCTGTTCAAGAATCTTTAGGAACGAAGAGAAACTTGTGATATATTAAGTCCGGACCGGGACAGTTCTTGCCGTGGCCAGCGCAAGGGCATTTAACATATTCACTCTGTCCTGTTTTGTTTATTTAGATTATTCTATCCTTTTTTCCTTCTTTTTCTTTATCTAATTCTTTTTTCCTTTTTCTCTCTTTGATTATTTCTTTCATTTCTTCCCTTGTTCCTGTTCATGATATCTTTATTTAATCCTTTCTCTCTTTTCCTTTCATTCTCACTTTCTTTCTTTCTTTCTTTCTTTGTCCTTCATTTCAAATGGCTTCTCTCTTTCTTTTCTTTTTTTTTAGTCTCCTCGTGCACCATCCTTCTTTTCTTCCTTCCTCTATTCAAGATATCTTGCCATTTGCCAGTACTTTCGAAATAATAATACACTGTTGTTCTCTATAATTTAGCGTGGGAAGAGGTACAGCCGCTGGCCACCGATTGAATGACCCCGACAGACCGGCCAGGCGAGCTAGCAGCAGCAGCAACATCAACAAGAACAGTAGCAGCAACCACAACAGCCATTATATGTCCACTGCTGGACGGAGGCCTTTCACTTAATAGGTTCTGTCACGTGAACCATTTGTTTTGGCAAGAGGCCGTGTTCGAAATGTATCCAGCTATTTTGAATATATCGAGAACCAGAAGATTCAGAGATAGCCTTACTGCGCATGCACGAACAGACACACGGTGGGGGTTAGTCACTTAGCAGTGAGACACTATTGAGTGAGCTTGTGTGCTACTTCTGCAACAACTGGGCCTGTCCATTCTTCACGTTTCAAGCATGTTTTTATGGGGGAGGGGGGCTACAGAACATTGCACCATCCAGGTCTGTCAGCCCTATCCCTATAATGCACAGATTTGGCTTCCGGTGACTTTCAGTTTTTTGACGTTGAAAGGGAAAAGGTTCCGGACTGTGGTCAAAATTAATGAGAACACCACGAGCCAGCTGATGGCGATTTCGAAAGAGGACTTTGCAGACTGTTTTTTTAATCTGGAGGCCCACTGAAATAAGTGCATAAGGTCCCAAGGCAGGCTACATTTAGTTAATATTAATTGTTTGTGAAATTTCCGGACAAACCACTTACTAGGCGTTGGCATGAAAAAAACAAAAAAAAAACAAAAAAAACACGTGCGATCTGTGCATAAATAATTGTTGCATTGTGATGATTAATGAGTTCGGCTCTCACTGGGTGCTAACTTGTATAGCTAACTTGCTTCATTGTCCCAGGTACCAGCTAGGGGATACTTGTCTGAGATAGAAGGACTTATTAGACGAAAGTAAAAAAATGGGAAAATCAACAAATTAAACAGAACAAAAACTGCCAAAATAGAAAAAAAAAATTCGCTTATGTGAAGTCGGATTTTTTCGGGAATATCTGTCAGTTATACATTTCCAGTACTGGCGAAACTAAGAGAAACAATTGGCAAAGGGATTTCTCATGAGCATTCAATTAACACATTAGATACCCAAGTCATTGATATTTAGTATAAATTAGTATGGTATAGTACCTATATATATTCCTTCATATTCATCTTTCTCACTATAAAACAAAATAAATAAATGATATATTACTATACTTTAAAGAGCGCCACAGTCTAGCTTGTCCAAGAACAGCCCTGAAGACATATCAGGAAACTCAGTGGCGCATTAGGTAACGTTTTTTTCTCCATTTCTCGGATAAACCATGAAGACTCATTCACTGTATCATTGCATGGGGTTTTACGGAGTTAGGTTCCTAACCCTTCCAGGGCTAAAGGGTTCCAATTGCCCTGCTATTTATCCATAGATGTGAAGGTAGGGAGAGTTGATGGAAAAGTGGATTCATTAGCAAGCATGGGGCTTTTCATATAAATGACAGGGTCAATAAGAGAGGGTTTTACCTGCCCTTGTAAAAGCTCCTAACTTGTCTGCAAAAAGACTTATTTGATGAACACATTCCCTCAAACATATAAAGAAACTGGTTTCTTCATTTACTTATGGAATAAGTATTGAAACAGACATACACACGCATATGTGATAGAAATCAGTGGTTGGCTTTTGCTCTCTTACACTCACACACACACATACACACACGTATATATGTTTGCCGGTGTATGTTTATATGGGTGCATATATATATATATATATATATATATATATATATATATATATATATATATATATATATATATACATATATATATATATATACGTACATACATACGTGCATATGTATGTGTGTGTATATACACATATATATATATATATATATATATATATGTATATATATCTACGAACATATGTATGTGGGCATATATATATATATATATATATATATATATATATATATATATATATATATATATATATACATACATGCATACATACATACATACGTGCATGTGTATGTATGCACATATATATACATACGTGTATATGTATGTATGCATATGTATATATATATATGTATATATATATATATATATATATATATATATATATATATATATATGTATGTATATATATTTATATATATATGAATATACACACATACATATATATATATATATATATAGTATATATTTTCTTTGACACATCTTCTCAGTCTTATTGTTTCCATGAATTTATTTTTCTATTTTCATCTTTCGTCTTTGTTTCCCTTTTCCAACTCCTCTTCACCCCTTTTCTGCCTTTTCTCAATCGTTTTTCTTTTCTAAGTTCTTTCCAGGATTTTGTCCTTTTCATAAACTTCTTTTCTTTCTCCTTTTTCCCTTTTTTCTTTTTTCCTCCTTTCTGTTTTCCTCCTTTCTTTCCGTCTTTCTTTCATTCTTTCTTCCATTCCTTTCCTGCACACATGCATAAATTTCTTATGTGTTTCGTATTCACATATAAACATACATCAGTACATCAATAAGTCCGCTGCTTAATTATGAAAAAGAAAAACATTCATTTTACACAGCAAATGTTTATTTTCCAACATAATTTCCTTCCTGGTCGATACACTCGATTCAGTGGCGAATATTAATTACATAGCTCGAACATCATGCAATAAAAAATTATCCAGTGAAAGCATAGATCAAAATTGATTACTGATAAACTAACAATTATGTCAGGCTACCAGCTTACCGGCCCATCCGTATATATATATATATATATATATATATATATATATATATATATATATATATATATATATATAGAGAGAGAGAGAGAGAGAGAGAGAGAGAAAAATAGATAGATAGATAGATAGATAGATAGATAGAAAAAGTATTGAAGAAATTAACGTAGAATGTGAAATGCAAATGAGAAAGTGAGAGAGAAAGACATAGATAAGCAAAGAGAGAGAATGGAGAGATAGAGCGGCAGGGAGAAAGTAAGAATAAGAGATAGATAGATTCAGGGATGAGTTCAGAGGTGAAGAGAGACAATTAAAATAGGGAGGAGAAAAGAGGAAAGAAAGTGAAAGACAGAGTGTGATAAAGAGGGGGCGTAGAGAGTGAGAGAGAAAGAGAGAATGAGAGAGAGATTAAGAAAGAAAGACAATCGGAAAGACGGAGGGTGGGTGAGAAACGTACGTAGACAAAGAGCGAGAAGGAAATCTAGAGATGCACTAAACAGCATACAGTAATGAAGAAAGAGAAAGACGAAGAGTTATTGAAGAAACACTCAGAGACAATGAGAAATAGACAGGAATGGAAAGAGAGAGAGCAAGAGAGAGAGAGAGAGAGAGAGAGATAGAGGGGGAGAATGCGTCGAAGCAAATAAAAATCCAGTCAATCAACTACAAGGCGGTCAATGATGAGGGGGTGACTCAGTTCAACAAGAGGAGAGGACCTCCACTCCCTGACCAAACAGGAAACTCACAGAGGGCGGCATGCAAGTTTAGACAAACACAACCCACGTTAAATAGGCCAACTGTTGGGTGGAAGACACCGACAATGATGAGACTAATCCAAAGATATCCCGACTATTCTATGGACGGAGTGGTTTTCCATGTCACTCATTCCTGACATTTCATTTCGAAAAGGCCTTCAAATGGCCAGAGCTGTTTCCAACCTGCTTCCAACCAATGGCATAGATAGAGAAAGCTACAAAGTCAGAGGGGCCTTGGGGGAGGTTGGCATATTGAGAGACAATGTTTAGTGTGATTAGCTGGAAAAAGGAATCTTTGCGATAAATAGACATGCGCTATCATTTAATTGGTGGAAAAAACAATCCAAAGCAAAACAACCTGAAAGGCTGAATTATTATTTACGCAGTTCATATATGTACAAATATATCCTTGTTATTGTATAATGTCTGGAGAAAAAATACAGAAAGTGAACCGTTATCTACAAAGCTCTGGGGTTAGGCTCCGTAAGGGTGGGGTTCAAAGAGCCCCCTCCACTGCTACGCCTCTGCTTTCAATTAAATTGATGGCCTCTTGAGATATTTCAATGTCATTCACCCTCAAGTATCCATCTCAGGATCCCATAGACCCAAAACTAATTTTACTTACGTCTTTTTTGATAATTTTCGCCTCATGTTAACTAACGGATGATTTTGTTCATAATTCATTTTGCCTCATGAGCAAGAAGCATAAATTGACTCATTACTTGAATGCTTATCTTATTCATGTTTCTGGACATTTGAAAAATGTTAAGAAAACTTGCCACCGCAGTCAATAATTGAACAACCGTTGCGTGAAAATTTGAAGTCATGCAAAAAAAAAATCCATTGGAAATCAATATGGCCAGAAAAAATCTTATTCATAACATCACTGGAGTTTTTCACTCGAAAAAATCTAAAATACAGTAAAAAACATCTAGAAACATCTAGATTAAAAATAATCTAGATGATATCAAACCTTTCAAAATAATTTTTCCAAAAGTCAAAAAAAGAAAAAAAAATTAAAAAAGTGTCTAATTGAGTAGTGATGCCAATTTTAAAGTTCCTAGACAAAACAGTATGGTCGTGAGTGCTGGAACACACAAACAAACATACAAACAAAAACACACACGCTAAAAAAAGACAGAAGCTCTAGTCATATTTGATGACTACAGTTATTCAGATAGGAGTAGCAATGAATTAACACAGACAATTTATTCCTTTTTCTTCAGTATCTAAAACTAGTTTACCCCTGCCGTCAAAATTGGGGAGACTACTCGATGACTATCATTTAATAGTTATCTCCCATGACAAATTTCACAGATAGAAATATACACTTACAGGAGGCGTAAATGACCATCGAATAGCTAGAAAAACGTCGATTTTAAGTAGAGGGCTCTATAGCGTTGGTTCTTTAACTTTATTGTATGACGACAAACTCAGAAATACATTTGACTTACGCAGCACACCAAGCCTTCACTCCATTAAAATATGAATATACATTAGTATACATTAGGCCATAATTAGGGTATGGAACATGATATATATATTATATGTATGAATATAAAACTCCTTTGGAAATGTGTAAACTACATTACTGAAATAGAAGAACACTTTGAAGTCATAACGAAGGAGTGTTTGTGACACTTAAAACTTCCCTGACTGGTCCATCAAAGACCCAGTAAAAATAGCCACTTGTATTTCTAACCCAGTTGTTCTCATATTCTATTGTATGACTACACATTGAGAAATATATTTGTCTTACACGGCACACCAACTGTTTCATGAATATACGTCGGTATATATTTGGCCATAATTAGATAAACTTTGAAGTTGTAATGAAGGCGTGTACTTGAAGCCGGTGTATTCTGAAAATTAAACGAATTATACGAAAATATTTCAGTAATGGTCAATAAATGAAACTTTTATATCATCATACTGATTATGTAATCATCACCTCTCTTTTCCTATTCATCTGTTACCAAAAGGTTGAGATCTCACAAAATTTAGTGATAAAACCGCTAGTGGCGGAAGCGGGACAGACATGATACCGGCACTCGATATATTCAAGGCTTGGAATAAATGTTTGCATATGAGTTGTTTTTTTTTAAAAAAAGAACTCTACTTTCATTCTTTGTATACATATTAGGTGTGCATGTGCACCCACTAAAAGGGCGGAGACAGACAGGGTTGCCCCCTTCCTGGATCTGGCCTTTTTACCGAGGGCGGAGGGGTTCGGTAATTGGAATCCCATAGAGGATCCAGGAGTCCCTATGAACAAAGACAGCTTGGGAAGAATCTCATCGTAGGAAATCCCTAGTCTCTTGCCTGACGGTCGACATCTCTGTATATCTTATTACCCAATTCACTGGAATATATAATTTCATCCCACGCCTCACGTGGAAGTTACAGCATGGGTCCCTTGGAAGCGTGTACATTATGGGATACAAAAATTCTTTGAAGGACCCCTTAAGACCAGCCCCCCCCCCCGTCTCTCTCTTTTTATACCATATTCCTTCAGGACGTGGGCAATCATGACTCCCTACAGTTCCCTTTCTTTTGTCGCTTTCAGCAATTCTCGCTCCTCTACGCCTTCTGGTACCCATTCTGCTATCCATTTGCTCTTACTTGTTAAGTAGGTTACCCGTTGCCAACCTATGCTTTTCGGGCCCTCGATGCGCTCTGTGAGCGCTAACATCTCCAGGCCTTCTTTCCTTATGATGAATCTCAAAAAATCACAACTGTCCTTACACATAACATGTCTTGAAAAGTCCGATTGTTTATCTCTGATGGTTAGCAACAGTTTCCTGGTAGTTTTTGATCTCTCCTAAAATTGTAACCTACCCTGTCCATAATATTCTCAACGGCCGTCGATAAAACCACAATTCGAGTGCTCAAATTCTCTTTTTCATTTGTCCCGAAATTGTCAAGTATTAACAGCTATATGAGCTATTTGATATTTTCAGTTGCTTTTTATCACGACTTTGAATTGGGTCGTAACCCAACGTAACGATGAAGGTGAAATCTTGTCAAAATTAATAATAATGTTACAATACTTCATCGAAGAACAAAGGTTGAAAATTAAAAAAAAAAATTAAAAAAATAGACTCCTAGGTCTCAAATGTAAACACCGTCAGAGAGGAATATAGGTCGTAAGGAGAGAGTTTTAGGTGTGAAATCAACTAACGTTTAAATATTAAGTCCTCGGAACTGAATGGTTTGAAGCGGTCCAGTGTCTATTGGACCTCCTCTGACTAAAGAGCGCGAGTTTGATACTCACCGTGGGCTTGCACTTCATTTTCCGTTTGCGCTGTTTAAACGTAGGATTACGGTTTGATTCAAAGTTGTGATAAAAACACCTGAAAGTTAGAATGAAGGTAAAAACTAGTCAAAATTGATAATGGCCATTTTCTTCGTTTACAATGTTTTCTCGATCTTTTGATATTTTGGTTAGTTTCCGGTCAGCCAAACTAGTAACAGACCATTTATCCGGCTTTTTGTTATTACCAGAAAACCGGCTATTCTTTGAAAAAACAAAAAACAACAAAAACAAACGATACTGTTAAGTTTTGAATCTGGCAGGCTTCGTAGCTCGGTTGCTTTGTAGGGATAGCCATAGAATTTCAACCAGAAAGTTCAGCATGCCCCTCGACTTTCAGCCTCCAATATCTATGTTTCTTCTCTTCCTGAATGTTTAATTGTCTCTCAGATGAAGATTGGTGGATCAGTATTGATTGAAGAGACTGTTATTCGTGTTTAACGTCACAGGTTTTTTGGTTTTATCATTGCCATCCGTCTTTGTTGGTACATTGAGTAAAAACTCAATAGTAGGAGTTTGACAGTAAGAAAATCGGGCTTATCTATTTATCATTAAGCAACGATGAGCCTGGTCAGTACTCTGATGAGTGACAGTCGGGGAATACCAGGCGCTGTACGCAAGTGGGGATCATATAAAGAGACTTTTGTTGCAACCCCGTTAATCCTCCTAAGGAGGAGACCAGTCTCTACATTACGGCCAATAGCGCTAGCCAAAGGCCCCTCTCTGCTGAGCCCCGAACCCTTTTATTGACCTGGCTGCGATCAACGAGAAATAACGCCGCAGCAGCAGAAGCAGCGATTCAATCTGAATGGTCTTCTAGTTTTTCTTTGCTTTTGGTAGTCACGGTGCCAAAACTCTCTGGATTTGTTCTGATCATCAAGCCACCCTACTTTCTGTTGGACACAATTTCGCCCTAGAGAACATACAATATACGCAGGACGGAATCACGGCGAAAATCGAATGGAAAGATCACAAAACAGCACAATATGTCAGTGAAGAAAAAAAACAACTAACACTCATAAAGGTCATTAGCAAACTTGAATTGCAATGGTCAGGCCATGTTGCAAGGATGTTAGACAACTGCTTCACATCGTAACTCACAACAAAGACGCGATTTGACAGGACCAGGGGCCTAACTTGGTTGGGGCATTAGGCGGGCCGTTGGTACCTTGCCCCTTAAGGAGCTCAAACCAACATTTATTGAGATTTCGCCCTCGTCCATCGGGAGTATGGGGGCGTTTGCAAATAGCCTTTTCCTCAGCTACGCCTCTGACGAGGACGCTAACATAAATAAGGTGTGTCAACCTAGCTTCGGCGTTATTTAAATGTTAAAACCTGATATAATAATATTTCATTGCAGTAGCATTAAACTAGTTGGTTGGCTGGGTGTGGTTTATAAAATACAACATCAAAGTTTTGGGGGAGTTGTTATCAAGTGCTCAAAACGAATATGATTGCATAGGGGGTAGGGGTTGGACAGCTGAATAAATGAAGAAAACTTCTCTTAGTGATGACAATGGTTTATTTCTTCGTTTTTGCGATGTCCTGTTGTGTTGATATCAAAAAGAAGTGTCCATTCTTAGACGTGACTGTTCTTTGTAAGTTCGTTATATGTTTGACTCATCAAAGAGGGGGTTTTATTTGAGCAAGAAAGTAATGACTAATTCATAATCAGTAATACAGGGTGCTTCACAAATTGTTAAACTTTCTATGGTAGCACATTTAGTCGAGGAACAGAACCGATATTATGCCTTAAAACAGCCTCCACCTGTTCACTATCCCTATCAACATATGAAAGGGATCTACAGGTGTTCTCCAGAACCCTTAGACACATTCTTTTGAATATTGTCGCAATCACACGATTATCTTTCAGAGATCTTGTTGGAATGTTAACACTATTTCTAATTCTTTACTATATATATATATATATATATATATATATATATATATATATATATATATATATATATATATTTATATATTTATATATATATATATATATATATACATATATGTATATATATATGAAGTAACACTTTTTAAAGATTTTCCTTGGAATGGCAATAAAATTGTCTTCCAAACAAAGAAAAAAGAATGTTGTGTGGGTTGCAATCAACTGCGAATAAGAAAAAAAATAGTAATTGAAAATCATTATACACTCTTTTCAAAGAAAGCCTTTTTTTTCCAAAACGAACAGACGATATCTTTTGAAAATCGGTACACATAAACTAAAATCTTTGTTATTGAAATTGGCTAAGTTCGAATAATTACTTCCCTGGTGGACTTTAACATGCGAGCCAACTTCTTGATAGCCTTTCAGCAGAGGCAGCGATTGACTCAGGCATTTTCAACATCAACGAGCATTTCGAATGGGATGTTTGTACAACAATCTCCGATTCTTGCCTCTACTTTTTAAAGGTCTTCATAAACTTTACTCTTGATTGTAAAGAAATCGGTTACCTTAACTCTTGCCAGCCTGAGAATTTGTTCTAAAGTTGTGGAGACTGTTGTACGGACGTTTTTTTTTAAAAATTTGTAGAATATTGGAGAATTATTTCATTCAAATTTGCTCAAGTTCAAATAAGAATTACTTCACTCATACTTCAATAGTACATTTTCAACATATGAGCCAGCTACCAAATGGCATTTCATCCTAATTAGCGATTGATACAGGCATTCCCGAAATTTCGGTGACCGGTCAAAAAGGCATCAGGAGAAAAAGTATCAGTCTAAAGGACAACTTAGTAGTACGGACAACTGCAAGCGAAAATCGTGTTTGCTCAAACGGCATCATTTCGAGTGGGATGTTTGCACAACAATCTTTGATTCTTGTTTCGAGTTCTCTTGAAGCCTTGCTGCATAAACTTTGCTCTTTATTGTAACCCCTCAAAAAGAGATCACTATCAATGAACCTTGCCAAGTCGCGATTTTGCAACTAAGTTTTAAATTTGGTGTCATTACTGTAATAATGGGAATAGATGTAAACCTTGATGGTCAAAGCTTTTCAGATGTCGAGCTGTTGACTGATATCAATTTCACTGACATTGGGCGGGAATCTGCAAAGAAATGAAAATAAAATCAATGAAAGAGAAAAGGCAAAAATTATCCCCACTTTCCTTTGGATTACATCGGTGAGACCGAGAGGGTTATTCTGTCAGCTGGGCCTCCCAGAATTTCCATACGCTTCGCCTAGGCTTGCATCCCAAAGAGGTCAATCAATTGTCACCCCATTGTCTAAAATGACTGAAAGAGACCTATCAATCATCAACAATCAGATATTCTATGAATGAATAAAATTGTCTACCCGAGGAGAAGGTATGAATTTCGGGCTTGAAATAGTGCCAGCCGTTAGATGAGAAAGTATAGATATTAATAAAAAGATATGTACGGTATTTGTGACGAGAGATTTAAGAGAACGTAGACAGCCAACTACAAGATATGAGTTGTGAAGTACATGAAACCTGTCATAACGCAAAACCCGTTGGCGTGTAAAATAATCTCTTGAAGTCAAAAACCTACAGTTGATACTCATGATTGGTGACCTTAGATTTTACAAGTATTTGATATTCAAATTCGACATTTTTTGCAAAGTGCACTGTGAAAACGGCCATATCAGAATCGGTCATTTTGAATGCTATGGGCAAAATAGTTGGAAAGACTGGGCTATTTAACTTTGGGAAGCAATCAGTCTCGGAGGAGTGCGACTCTGAATTCAAGATCAGCTCATCTGAAAATAGTGGTGGGTGAAATCAGTCAGCCAACACTTTTGTAGTAACCAACATGACTATATCATTGCCACGGTTGGAATATATATATATATATATATATATATATATATATATATATATATATATATATATACAAATCAGGAATACAATAGGATGTATCATATAATTTGATATAATGCAATATCTAATGTGTAGTGGGTTTATTTCGTGGAGAGCTTGATACATTTAACATTAAACATAAAGTTCAGTTAAAGTCGAGCCAAAAATATGATGTGACAATGGATTTGCTACACAAACACATTCATGTTTCTACCCTGTTTGGAATCCTTCAGGTGAATGATTCGATTTTTTAAGGGTCTTTGTTTGGGACGTCTTTTTTCTTGAGTGGGGAACCTTCCTTTTAACCTATTCATATACAACTTTTCTTTTTGTCATCTCCTTCTTTGGTTGTTGGTCACTGATATGCTTTTCTGCTTCACATGGTGGAGATGCTTTACTGCCATGTAGTTATAAATTATAAATTAGCAGGAGGTCAGTACCTCTAAGTAGAAACATAGATGTGCTAATATAGCGAATCCTTTATTTCATTACATATATATATATATATATAGAGAGAGAGAGAGAGGGAGTGGGGGAAAGAGAGGGAATTATTTGGAGGATCTTTGTACTCTTACCTTGAGGGTATAACTTGTTAAATATAAAAGCCACAATCCGTAGAGAAACCATGAAATCGGGAATGTCTGATCCCGTATAGAGAAATAGGAACACATACGAACTTCGGAGAAACGAATTCCATGGATCGACAAGAGTATTGGAAAGTACTAAAATTGGAATCAGCTTCATAATCTATTGGCCATTTAGTATGAAATGAGATCTAAATTGGATTGATTTCTCTTCTCCGAAATAAGGACAGAAATGATACATGAATATCAAATATCACAACTCTGCGCTCAAAACCATCCCGAAACCAACGTCTTTTGACAGCATGCTGTGTTGGAGTTGATTAGTTGAAAAATTGGAAAAAAGGGATGATCAATAAAAAAGTTACTTCTTTAGCCTTCTATTTATCAGTGATCACTAAAAAAGTCAAAGTAAGAAAAAAATACAAGTGCGAATACCAAGGGAACAATTTAGCATAAGCTAACATAGCAAATTGAACCCGCCGACAAAAAATCTATTTAGAGGACTTAAAAAAAGGAGAAAAAAGTTTTTTTTCTAGACATAATAAGGAGTAAAGGTTTGAATTTTCATCCCAATCATGCCAACTTCAGAACTGAAGGAACCTATGTTGACTGTTTTAGTGACAGTATTGGTTGATAGTTCCTAATAGATAAACAGAGGTATTAAAAAAGGATCAGCATAGATCATATAGCAGGTCAGAAGTAGTCAAGAGACAAAAATGGAGATAGGCTGGACTCATAGCAAGAAAAAAGGATAACTGATAGAGTAAAAGATCAATCGATCGATACCCAACGGGTAGCAATCGCAGTAGAAGAGCAGGCATCAGATAGAAAGACAAGATATAACGGTTTGCCGGTAAGACATTGGAGACCGGCAATAAACCCATCCGTTATGACGGCAAATTCGTTATAACAGCACACTGAAATTTTCAAAGGCGTTGTAATAACGGGAGTCTACTATACCTTTTTGTTTTTACGTTATTGATACACTTCGAATGAAACACAGCCGTTATAACGGCATTTCGTTTTAAGGGCACTCTAAAAAAAATCCCCGTGTCTACTATACTCGAGAACAGTGAGAATCGATTACTACAATGAATCAAGAATAATTGAATCCTCCCATTGAACCTCTAAGCCCCAAATCAATTATTGAGCATAATAGCCAACTAGGTTTATGAAAAACTGAAAAAACCATCAAGGAGAGAGAGAGAGAGAGAGAGGCCCTTGTGAGTTTCATGTCAGGATCTTCAAGTTATCTTTTCGGGGCATTTCCCTTTATAGTCGTATGGATACGGGTCATTAGATATCCCTATGTCTTTCACGAAAATTCCTCAAACAATTGGACAACCAGATAAAAACAAGAAAATGGGTCAGTAGCCAAGGTATTAAAATAACAATAGAATTGACGACGACATCTTGTTTTGACAGCATAATGTCTTTTTTTTTTCTTATTTTGGATCAATATAATAGATTTATACAGGAGAAAAAGTGAAGGATTGATATTAACGATGTTATCATGTTGCCCGCCAGGTTGTGAACAAACTCTATATATTGAGAGAAATGTAAAGAAATCAATACATTTGCATCCAGTATACAATAGTCCACTCGGTAATGATTTGCACGTCTAACTCCCATGCAGAAGGTCCTAGGTTCGATCCCTGGTATGAGCAAAGAGCGTGCAAAACTTTTCTTTAGGACAAATTTCCCTGTGCACTCAACAGCTAATTGAGTGCCCTTTATGTTGCAAAATTAGGGTATAGGTATCCCTTCAGTATCATCCTGCCAAGGGGTTGATCATAAAGACTTGTAAGTATTGAGTCCTGATCATGACCGGGCTTGAGACTTGCAAGGATCACTGAAAAATAATGCAATAGAAACTGTGGCTTTGTCAAAGGCCGTAATACTCATTGGGGCTGGCTCTGAAGAGAAGTGACGTTTTACCTTGATATATACAGGTAAAATTACCCGTTGCTCTGCTAACGGTATACCTAAAGCTGTGTACTGTGTCAGTTTGTTCACACAGGAATTTGAAATGGCAACACAAGGTATTGGTGACTAAAATAATTGTATTCATTTTGTATTGAACTTTGTGTCATAATCCCGAACGGAGAAACATCTAGCGCACATAGTTCCCTTCAAGTTGTGCGCGTGTGTGCGTGCACTCACATTTTGCAACCAGCGCACAAAAGAAATTAATCTGCACACAAAAGGATAATAACCTAAAAGAAGGTAGTAATGAATGACTTGAACGAGTTTTGATTTAAGTATTTCCAGCGAATTTGCTAATACCAAGCTTGGCTGCACAAGAGTCAAATTACCTTACTTCATTGAAATCTTAAAAGTAAACAGAACAGAATTAATTTTACCATACAATATCATTTCAAAACTACGTATTCCATTTCAACTCTTTTGTTCGAAATCCCTTTGATAAAACCAGTCGACCTGAGTTGAGAGAGTGAGTTCATGACATCATTGTTTTGTTGCAGAACCAAGTAATTCAAAGTAAAATGTAAGACTGATGCAATCAGATTTGTACGATACTAAAACATGCCGATACAGTTTCATTATCCATGGAAGATTGTTGGTGCCAAAATTCCAAGTTTACATCTGCACAAGCATTCAATTTATGCACACTGACTACAAGTAGTAAACAGGTCTGGTTGGTCACCCAATAAAAACCGTCACGTGACCAACGTCTTCTGTTTGGGATGAACAATTAAAAAAAGTTGGAAAAGGGGTGATTGATGAGTATGTTACTCGCCTTCCGATTATTAAAAACTCCAAATTTTTAAAAAGATACAAAAAAAACAAAAAACAAAAAAACAAAAAAAAACAACAACAAAAAACAAACCTTTGCTGTCATAAATCTTCACAATCTAAATGACCAATTTAGCATAAACCTACATTGTAAACTGAACCTGCCCTAAAAACTTTGGGCTTGTGGAAATTTTCAAAAATAACCAACTAGACGGACATAATAAGGAGTGACTTTTCAGCCTTCCAGCGCCATAGATAGATATATGGCCAGCCAGACAGAATCACCTAAAAACTGTTGACTATGCTGACAGGTTTGATTGCTTGTTTCTAATTAAAGGGTACAGCTTCTGCCTAAACCTAACTTACCCTTTCAATTTATTCCCAGCTTTTCCCCCGGCGACACCCAAAAGAAAGTTACAAGTTTACATAGATACATAAATAACACTTAATGAGCAGAAATATCAACTGGTGTCATTATGTCTCCTTCCTGTTATTAAATACTATTTATATCGGCCTTTCTCAACCTAGGGTTCCGTGAGAAGTAGTTAGGGGTTCCGCAAAAACCCTATGCATGTCAGAAAGGATACCTGACTTTTACTTTATTTGACGATTCTTTTATATAACAGGTAAGTGGCACTGTCTTGATGGCATTAGAAGCATCAGATTTTCAATCATTAAAAAGTCCAACAGCGGTCACTTTTTACGGTATCACAAAAATATTTACCTCAGAATTACCGATTGAAAATACGTGTTCCAGTTACAATAGGGGTTAGCCTTTCAATCTGTGAATATTTTAAGAATCTTCAATGTTTGTGTTGTAATCTAGTTTCTCTTGGTAGATTGTTTCAAACATGTAAATAGAAATAGTTAACTGTTTCATCAGAAAGGGAGTTCCAGTATCAATTGGATCTTGCTGTCATAAATCTTCATTTTGTACCAGAGTGATGGTGTATTTGGTATTCGTGATTTTGACCTTGGTTTGTTTTTATTAGTGTTCTTTGTAGCATGATATTTGCTTTTTTTGTATATTTATCAGTGCGTATCTAGAGCCATAACTACCATGTATTACAATCGTGATAAAATTCAGTTTTTTAAAGCACATTTTCTAAACAGATACCATCTCAGGTAATATAATAAATTACTCATAAAAATCTGAGATTTTCTATAATCATCACTTTTCGTCGATTATTATCGTCAGTAGTGAAAGAAAAATCCCGTTTCTTCCATTAACTTTTGTATTGTATACATAACAAATGAAAAATTATTAGTATATGTATTTTTTTACATAATTGAATTCATTTATCAGAGAGAAAAGAGCCCGTGCGTATCGGTGGGATAATTTTTCGTTCGTATATGAGACTTGTTGATTTAATCAGTACAATAGACTCCTGAAAATTAGTTAGTCGTGAGTCCAAATCACTGAAGGGAATGTGGATTTTAAATATCTGTTTACACCCCTAATTTTGGCGAGGAATGATCTTGTTGTTGTTTTTCTTGTCACAGTGTTATATTTTCGTTTGAATCCAAGTGTGTACGTATTTGTGCTCCCAATAACGCTACGCTTACAAAATTGGATGTGTTAAACATGTTTTAGCTTCTTGAATTACGAAGGCTTTGTTACGTCATATCAATTGCTCCAATAATTGAATAAAAACAAGAATAGTCAACTTGAGACTTTGACAAATTTTTAACCTAGTCCTAAAATTCAACAAAAAGTTTTGACTTTGTCCTGTAGTTTGACAAAAACGATTTCTTAAAAAACGCAAATTATTTTCTGAGTTCGCAGATTCTAACTAGGGTTTATTCGGAAACTTATATAATTTGTATTTGGACAATTGTAAGGCGGTGTTGGCTGAGACTGCTTAACTTATCTATGCACTAATGCTCTTGGGAAAGGTATGAATCCACTCCCCCCACAGCTATATAACAGGTCAGTTGGATCCATGCAGCACTGTAAGATGGACAAACTGAAGCCCGATTAAATGAGGAGTGCTGGGCATTGGGGCTAGTAAATCCAACCCATAAAAATCTTTTCCCTATAGAGTCTGCAGCAGCATAACCCCAGTAATTGTCTGCTGGCGTGTCCTGGTTACAGCCCAATACTCCATGAGAATCAGACACAATTGTAATAGTAGGAGAACACGAGTTGAGAGGGAAAAAAAAGAAAAAGAAAGAAACAGAGAGATGTTCAAATGAAAGAAAGAGAACAAGGCTTCAAGATGGAAAATAACCTGGAAGCATAAGTTCAATGATACGTCCATCATCCTTACGTCCATATTTCAAAATAATTCTAAATGAAGTAGTAGTGGTAGAAGTTGCTACGGGTGTTGTGGTAGGACGAGGAGGGGTGAAAAAAGATGAGTATGGTTCATCTGAAGGTCACAGTCAAGTTTTAAATCCAACATGGTAGAAATGAGGAGATTGTTATTTTGAGATTGATCGACTGACCGACCAACCATCCAACCGATCGAAAAGCGACTTATAGAGATGCATGGACGCGAAAAAAAAAAGCCAAGTTTCTTAATCTATTGCAGAACACATGAGTCAATGATTTTGTCTACATTTCTTGAATTATCAACGGAGATTGGAGATTGATTCATTGTTTGTTGCAATTGTGGGGTTTTGTGGGATCTGGATGCTTGTCCGATAACTGAGATGGACTGCCTTACAGGAGAAGCAGATCCATGCCTTTCCCAAAGGGCATCAGTGCAGAATGAACATAAACTCGGAAAGCCGGAGTTTGAAACCTGTTCGCCGATTCCATTCTTCCATGGCACTGACCGTTAGGCCATCGCATGCCCTCCAAGAACCGACCGAACCTTAATGCTCCTCTTCCTCGTCCTCGCCCCTCTCCTCGTCGTCCTTCTCCCAGATTGGAATGAGCGACAGAGAGCCTGTCTGTTCACTTCAGCGAGGCAGTTCAGTTCTTTGGAGTCATTAACTGTGAAATAACGGTCTACTGTGCATGGGAAAAAGAACTGGATTTCAGTTGTGGAACTTATAACACTTGAGAGAGAGAGAGAGAAAAAAAAGTCTTGTTGGTTTACTTTTGTGTGTTTCGTTGGGGGTGGGGGTGGGGAAACACCTGGCAGGTCTTTCAACGAGAAAGGAACATGTGTAATTTGTCAAAATAAGAAGAGGAACAGGTGCTGTTGAAAGTTAAGTGGTTGTAACATTTTTACTAGAATTCCGATAGTAAATTTTGATATCCTAAATTGTGAAAGGACTGGATGCTCCGGGGGTCGAACTTCGCTTTGACTGAAGCTTGAATGGCTTAGCTGGAGAATTTCGTGAACATTCCAACTTTTGTAAAAAACAATTTTCTTCGAGCTGAGAAATATCTTTTTCTAGATAAACAGCATGAAAATCTAAATAATTCTACGTGTAATTTGTGGCATTTCTTAGTATAAACTAAAAAAAAAAAAGATAAGTTAGCCTGTTGGGGTCGGAGGTAACCACAATTTTTCTCTATAAATCTTCTAACGGTGTTGAAATAAGGCTGCATGCTAAGTTTTATCCCTTTAGCCTTAGGGTCCTAATTTTGGTGAGGGTTGCTGTTGTTGTCATTGTCATTCTTGTCACTCTGGGAAAATGAAATCAATTATAGCGTAGGATTATTTATGATCTTGACTTGTTTTTACCTTCATCCTAACTTTCGGTTGCTTTTTTTATCTTTGAATCGGACCGTAACTCTAAGGCAACAATTAAACAGCGTAATCGGAAAATAAAGAGCGAAGAAAAGAAGAGAGTCTATTCAAAACCAGTGAAGTTGATTATCTTTTTACAGTATCTGGCAACATTTGGCAACATTTGATTCTATGATAAAACCATTCGATTGGAAAAAAATAATGTAAAGCAATTAAGAGATGAAAGAAGTCTCTCTGATAATGGACACTGGTTTTCGCAAGCCGTAATATATTTTCGTTTGTATCCAAGTGTGTACGTATTTGCGTTCCCAATAACTCTACGCTCACAATATACGATATGTTTTAACTTCTCGAAATGCGAACGCTTTGTTATATCGTATGTATTGCCCCAATAATTGGGTTAAAACAAGAATAATATGACGCCGTGTGATGAAGAAATAAAATAAAATTTCCTCTTTTTTTGTCCCTTCTGAATACCTTCAACAGTTTTCAGTTTGGTCTAAAAGGCAGTGATTTTGGCATTCATAGACCTATCGACCTTCACCACAGATAACAATGCGTAGGAGTACAACAGCAAATTGCTAGCACCTGTGCTGTGATAGTAAGACAGAAACAAAATTGAACTACTGCTTCATTTAACTTGCCATCCTCCTCCCCCTCCTCGTCATCACCATCAGACCTTTTCCCGATCCTGAAACCCTCTCGTTCAAGCAAAACACAATTGATATTTCAGAAATATCTAGATAAAGAATATTTTTTGTTTTTTCTTTACAAATTAACAATCCTGTCGGCTTCAGGGCCTAACTCCACTCTTACTTCTATTTACTTGCGCATTTGTTACACACATTTTCGGAGATATGTGAGACTTGTCAATTTGGCACAGTCGGTAAGAGAACTGCCCATCGATTACTTGGTCATGATTGCAAATCGCAGTTGAGAGATATCAATTTTATATAACTGTTTGGTTTCACGTGACGCGACCAACAAACTGTGAAGAGTTCACTCCCCTGTACTTGGCGAGGGTTGTTCTTGTACTTGTACTTGTTACGATTAAAAAACCAAAAGATGAAAAAAAAACAAAAAAACAAAATCAACCCCAGCCTCAAAAATCGAAATAATTATGCATATAGGTAATCACAAATCTTGTTTTTCATCTGTTATAAGAAACAAGTCTTCCGTCTAATTCTTTATAAACCTTTTTTTACTTATTGGTTTAGTGGTATATTTATTTTTTAGGATAATGGGATTTTATTGTTCTTGAAGGTCAAGCTGGCTCTACCGAAAGCTTGCCAACGTAGCATGATTCTTCACTTGATTTCTTGCTCTTTTAAAACTTTCATGGAGTTCCGTTGTCCTTGGCAGATGTAGTAGTGTACTCTCTTCAGCTCAGCATTTTTCTATTCTGATAGTTGTATTTGTGCTTGTTGTGCATGACATTTATTTTACTGAAATTCCTTGGCCTACCTTCTTGCTTTCTTAATTCAATTTATCTAGCATTCTTTGGAGATCATGGGTGTACTTAACAAAAAAAAAAAAAAAACGATATCGTCAGCAAATCTTGTGTATTCGCCGTCTATTCTGATTCCTTTGTACTCTCTGTCTAGGTTTCGGAAGATCATCTTGAGGCAGGCTGTGAAGTCTTCGGATGAGCTGGTATCTCCTCGTCTTACTCTTTTTTCGAGCTGAAAGGGCCCAGTGTGGAGGATCTCATGAAAGGTCCATGTCCGTAAAAACGGACGCTAAAAGCCTGATGATGATGATAATGATGATATGTATTTGCTTAATTCTTTGTCAAACTCTAGTCTAAACTCAGAGTTGACTTAGTTTCCCAACTGTGACAAGAACAACAAGAACAATCCTCTCCAAATTTAGAGGGGTAAAATTAACATTTTCCCACAGTGATTTGAAATCACGTTTAAATGATTGGTAGTCATGTCTCTTACCGACTGAGCTCAATTGACAAGTATTACTGATATACATTTATGTTGGAAATACACAGGAGCTTATATCATTCTAATAAATGTATACATATAAAAAAATAATATTCCTCGAACGTGATTTGAAACCATGGCCATGAGATTGGTAGCTGGTTCTCTTTCCAAACCAACAAATCTTACATATTCACAAAATTTACCCGACATTCACGCAAAGACTCATTTTAGTCTAATAGATACATTTATAGGACCTGAAATATTTTTTGATTATTTTACTCAATATATATGCAATACAAAAGTTTCTATTTTTTGATTGCTCATCCCAAACAAAAGGCGTTGGTCACGTGCCGGTTTTCATTGAGTGTTTAACCGAACCTACTTATAGCACTAGTCAATGTGTGCATACTGAATACTTGTGTAAATGTAAACTTGAAATTGTTTCAAGTTAATTTTGGCACAGCCTATCTTTCATGGATAATAAAACTGTTTTGGCATGTTTGAATGTAGTACAAGTATGATTGCATTAGTTTTATTCTTTACTTTGAACTATCTTGTCCTGTTCGTTGTTCTATTAAATAAAACAATGATAAGTTATTATTATGCAATGCTCTTCCAAAAAGAATTAATAGCAGTAACATCCATCGATTCATAGATTATTGTCGAAAATCCTAAAGCTGACTTTATTATAGTGAATTTGTCAGACATTTGAATTTAAGACTTTTCAATATAAGACATGAAAAAAAGAGAGAAAGGGAAAGAAAGAATGACTCCAAGTGGTCACGTCGTGTCAACTCGCGTTTTTTTTTTGTAAATAGTGAATTTCCGTACACAGAAATGACAGTGATCTCACCAAAAAAGTGACATAATGACGGCACGAATGAGAGTTGCCTACGCAAAAACTGATGACAAATTCAGTCCCTCGACTCAGGTCGAGTTTTCTGTTCTAATAAATAAATACATTTATACAACATAATATTTTTTAATTATATTTCATTTATTATATATACGATATAAAAGTTGCCGTAATCACCGTCAGTCGGAATGGAAACCAGGCGTGTACGTTATTGTCAAACCCTCACTATTTCGTATGTCATAACAATGACAATAACCTCTCTAAAAAAAAAGGTGATTTTATGTATGCAAAAAATGACGAATTCATTCCCACTTCTAAAGCCCGACTCAGGTCGACTTATTTTGCTAAAGTTTGCAAATCCCCTCAACCGGAACTGCTAGCAAAGGATTCGAAATGGGACACATCATTATATTGTAAGAGAATTCTTTTTGGCTTACCTTTTAGATTTCAATGAAATATGGGCGGCCAAGTTTGTTCTTTCATCAATTCGTGTGCTTGAAAGCTACGACTCATTTGGAAGTGAAAATACCGGATAACGTACAAGAAACTGTCAACCAAAATGTCACCAAGATAGTCAATATAAGTTTCTCTCAGTTTTTAAGCTGGTCTGTCCGTCTGGCTGACTATGCTTGTTAGTACAGGCCGCACCAATGAAGCTAGAGAGCTGAAAATTCAATCATTTACTCTCTATGTCAAGAAAAAACCGTCTTCTATTTAAAAAATAAATTCCCACCGAAAATGGGTTTTTAATGAGTGTTCAGTTTGCAATGTAAGTTTTTACTTATCTGATCCTTCACTTTGGGTCCACCTGTATTTTTTATTTTTCAAGGCCCAAAGTTTTTTTAGTGGTCACTGTCAAAAAAGGCAAGTGAAGTAACTTATTCAATGGTCATCCCTTTTTCCAATTATTTAATGCGGTTTCTATTGAGTGACTAACCAGACCTATCATTTTCTTGTTTTTGATGCTCGGAATTTGTTTCCGTTTTCATGTACTTATTCGTCAAAATAGATTTTTTATCCATTTGGACCTCGCCCTGTTGAAGAGCCTTGATCCGCCCCTGAAATGCTTTTTATTCTTTAATTAGTTTACCATAAGATTTGAAAGAAAAAATTTCGCCACTTTTCTTTACTTAAGGGTTTGGTTTACAGGATTGATTCATATTCTCTCTCTCTCGTCGTGATTTACACATATGGCTCGACTGAAAACAAAAACAGGGTCTGGTTAGTCACTCAATCAAAACTGTCAAACGACCAATGCTTTTTTGCAGCATGCAGTGTTAGGTGTGATCAATTAAAAAATTGGAAAAATTCAATGCAATCAATGAATAAATCACCTCACCCGCCTTTTTGGTCGTGATCACTAAAAAAATGTCTAAATTTTCAAACAGAAGCGAATGGACCAATTTAGCATAAACTCAGATTGTAAATTGAATTCCTCAATGAAAATTCAGGAAGATTTCCAAAGAACAAGAATAAGCTTTTTTTGAGACATAATCAGGAGTAAACGTTCAAGTTCAGTTGTGTGGTCCATACGCGTGACACACACACACACACACACACACACACACACATATATATATATATATATATATATATATATATATATATATATATATATATTGCCGGTCGGTCAACTTGAAAACTGAAAAACATACATTGATAGTTATGGTGACAGTTTTCGTTGACAGTTTATAAGAATAAATGTTGAATAATCAAATGGATTTAAGTATCAAACGAAAAAAAGGAAAAAAAACCTTCCTCTTTTTTAAAATGTTCACATCGTCTAGCTCAGTGTTTGACAAATTCTGTCAGGCTACCGCCCCCTTTTCAGAGCACGTGTTTCATCAGCAACCCACATGAAGTCATTAAAAAATGATTCATTGAGAACTAAATCTTAATAATGAGAAATCAACAAACAAAACTGTCAACAAAATTGACAGAATAGGTTTACTTGTAGGTATCAGGTTAATCCGGTTGGCTGGCTCTGTGTGTATGTATCACGCATACAAGGCCGTACCAAAGTAAGAGGGCCCAGATTTCAAAAAAATTTACTCCCTATTGTGTCTATGAAAACGGTTATTTGTTTCTTGATTATCCCCATCCTTAAATAGCGTGGGTGTACAACCAATGCATCCTACCAATAGTCACTTATGGGGCTGAAACATGGAACCTAACCAAGAGACAGACCCGTAAATTGAGAACCATGCAACATGCACATGAAAGAATAATGCTGGGCCTCACATGAAGAGACCACAAAACAGCACAGCACATCCGGGAAAAGACAAGAGTTAAAGACATCATAGAATCCATAAAAAATCTCAAATGGCGGTGGGCTGGCCATGTTGCAAGAATGGCTGACAATCGATGGACATCACGACTCACAACATGGATTCCCCGAGACCACATGCGCAACCAAGGCCGGCAAAATGTTAGATGGAGAGACGAGCTAGACAAGTTCAGGAAGTACTGGCTCCGTGACGCCCATGATAGAGAAGTGTGGCAAATCCTGGGGAAGGTCTATTTCCAACGACGGACGCTAAAAGACTGATGATGATGATGATGAGTGGGGGTTCAAGTTGCAGTGTAGGTTGATGCTAAATTGATCTCTATTTGAGCCAGCAATTATGCTTGTTTTTGTTTTACTTTCTGAGAGATCACTACTCAACGAAAGGCTAGAGAATTAATCTTTTCATTCGCGCCTTTTTTCCAATGTTTCTAATTCACCAGTACTATGACATGTTGCGAAGAGACATTGGTCACATTGTGGTTTCTGTTAACTGAATAACCAGTCCTTTTTTTTTTTTTTTTAGATATAAGCATTTATCTTGTAATAAAAATATGATTGTACAAATCCCATTAATTGTGAAAAGAGCGGGCTATAACAACGGGCTTTTTATAACGGGCTTCCTGTTATCGCCTGTAAAACTGGAACCTGGAAGCTGAAAAAAACAATTGGCTCTCAAATTAAGAACCATTTAACGTGCACAGGAGAAGACCATGCTTGGCGTCATAAAGAGTTATATGCGATACTTCAGCTAGAAGGAAATAGCGTATTGATTTAGACAGGTTTAGGGAATACAAGAGCTGCGGCGCCCGCGATAGAAAGATCTGGTGAATCTTGGGGAAGGTCTATGTTCAACAACTGGAGTTAAAAGGCTGCTGTTGATCTAAAAATACATCAGATCAGAATTATCGTTCGGTATTATTTGCTCCTATCACTCCTTGTCTAATAACACCCCTCCCCTTATCTTCCTGTACCCCGCCCTTGAGTCTTCCAGCGGTCTTAAAGGGGCAGTGTTATGGCATTATGGCAACCACTGGTCTAGCTGAAAGTGATGTCACCAAGTAAATACAGAGTGTTCCATCATTTTATTGAGAAAATGTTTTTTTCATATATATTTATAACATCATTATTTGGCAATCAATGTATTCCTTCCTTACGGCGACTCCAACAAAAATGGTGTATTTAATCATAAAAGAACGATTCCGCTTTTGATTCGATGAATTCTTCGATGAATTTTTTGATATCTTCAATTTTTTGAGGTCGTTGACCCGATAAAAAATTTTGCAAGGAGCGATACAAACTTGGTGCTAAAAGCGTAGTATCTGTTACTAAAAGCCAGAGGAAGTAGATCACTACATCTATCTATGGTGATAAATATTGAATATTAATTCAAATAAATACTTATTTTCGATGTTGGACCAGTTGATATCATTCATCTTCTGTGTTTTCCATCCACCAATTATCAAGTTTCGGTGACCCTCGATATCTTAGGACATATCGCCTAAATGTGATTACGAAACATTCGTTAATATCCTGCATCCTGCATACAAGCAAATCAATGAAACCTTTAAACGTGACAATCATTAACACTAAGATTTCGAGAATTGAATCACCGGAGCCCTGCAAAAGGGCCGACCAACCAGCCAAGTGGGCTACAGATTATTTTCTCTTTGAGTGTATGTGTCTATCTCTGTGTCTATATATATATATATATATATATATATGTGTGTGTGTGTGTGTGCGTGTGTGTGTGTGTGTGTGTGTGTCTCCGGGTGCTCCTGGTCACATTCTGGAGGCTATTGCCTGAAAATTTGTGTACATCCCCAGGTACCATCTAAAAATGTTTTGTTTTTTTAAATTATTTTATTTCTACCAAACAAGCGCATTTTTGGGTCCCTATGGTCATTTTTGGACCAACAATGCCCAAATCTTGTGCAGGTATTTTTTCAAAGATAATTCTTGAAAGAAAATCTACTATTTTCAGATAATTTTATACAGTCTTTTTAGATAGTTTTTTTTCTTTTGTACAAGTGTGAGCTATTGTGTGGTACGGATATCTTCTTTTTTTTCTCCTTCTCTCACAACTGCTAACACTTAAAGGACGCCTTTGTATAAACATCTGGGAAAACAATAAGATCTAATGACGGCACATGGTGCATATTCACTGCAACATCCGGTGATCAATAAGGAGAGTTGAGAGGATTGACTTCAAAGCAGGTAGTCACTCGCGCGGCCATTTGTAATAGAATCATTGGCAACTACATCTACCTACGATAACCAATCTCCATGGAATTACCCCCAAAAGAAGAAATCAAACTGAGAATAACACAAGTTTGGCAAACTTTCGACAGAGAAAGCCGAACCTTCAAGAACTAGAGTATCCCGTTAGTTTTGAAAATATAGGTCTGTGACCTATGCATCCCACGGTATTCGTATATGAACCTGAAACATGGAACCGAACCTAAAAATTGGCTCTCACACTGGAAATCATGACACGTGCACAAGAGTGAATCGTGCTTAACATAAAGAGAGATCACAAAACAGCAAAGTATATTAGATACCAGACAAGGAAAACTATAAGAAAGTCAAATGACAATGGGTAGGCCACGTTGCCAGAATGTCACAGCCGCTGGATATCAAGGTTTGCAACATCAACCGATATCATATGAGTGACTTTGGCCGGCAAAAAAAAAAATACGATTTCCTGACGATTTAGACAAGTTCAGAAGGTATTTATACTACAACGCCCAGACGATAGGAGGTTTATGATAATGATGATCTCTTCGTCAAATTACAGTAAGAGACGGTCAGAAGTCTCACTCCAAAAAATCAAATGGCGCCAGCAACTGTTCTGACCCAAAAGCTAAAGGAAATTGCCTTTGAAGATTGGATCTCACGTCGATATCAAAAATATCTTTAGATGTTCATTGCATTTTATATATATATATATATATATATATATATATATATATATATATATATATAAATATATATATATATAAACAATTTATATTATAAAGAAATAGATATTTGTAATTATATAAACAATTTATGTATTAGTTATTTGCACTAGTAAGTGTAAACATGTATTCACACACATACTCTTTCTCTCTCTGTACATCATTGGCTTAAAATGTGTACACGTTAGCATATACGTCTATCATATACTACTACTACTACTACTACTTCTCCTACTACTCATAATAATACCTAATTGATAAGCAAATATGCTCATGTTCCTAATTTTTCATTTAACTAATGCTTTCATCTATCTATCTATCTATCTATCTATCTATCTATCTATCTGGAGAGATAGATATATATGTATACAAGTATAGATAGATATATAGACAGATAGATTATCCGGTCAGTAAATAGTTCGGTTTTTACCGGTGGTAATTTTTCGCTCTATTTTATGAACAGCTTGTGTGACCTCGTAGACCAGGTGATCGCAGCAAAAATTGCTCAATCGGTGATAAAAATATGAAATATAGCGCCAATACTCTTTAATGGATACTAAACGATTTTGATATGGAGACATTCTCAAATTGTTTTTTCACAACAAAGGGTTTCTCAATGGGTTTTTCGTATTATCATGTGTGCTCAATAGCATACTAGAAGTCTACAACAGTCTGACCACTGGAAAGGTATGATTTTGAAGATGGCGTAAAAAGGCCTTATTACAGACATATTTCATGAGTTATGAATGTTTTCAAACAGTAGTGCACAGTATATCGATTAATTCCCGTGTCCTCCTCAAGATTTAATCATCTCTCACTCGTCCCGTGGTCCAACCTTTCACAAAATGTCATTGAAATTCGACGAGAACTTTTGGACAGACATGAGCAAATATAGAAGTGTATGAAGAAGAAAAAAAAACGAAGAAAAAATGAAAAAAATATCTCCTAATCAAAAATCAATTCCTGAATCCATCCCAAAATTTAATCACATCTCCCTAGATACGTGCTATTTTTCTACTTTTATTGAAATTCATTGATAACTGTTGGAGATGTCGTATGGGCAGACAAGAGCAGATACTTAAATTTTTGAAAAATGGATTTGTTATCCCACGCCATATCTCCAAAAGTTCCCGATGAATATCAATGAAATTTCCTAGAAAGTTGGGCCACAAGATAAAAAACGTGTGATCAAATTTTGATCCGGAGAATAGTGTTTCATCGGGGGTCATTTATAGTCTGGCTAGATTGGGAATATTGTCTAGCAGCCGTTGCAAAGGAAAGTCCATTTCAGAATGTCTCTATATCTGAAATTGTTCATTACTCTCTATATATCTCAACACCAAGTTTTATTTTGTTATCACAAGGAGAACTATCCCGATCGGATTCCGTGCAGATCGCCTGGACTATCAGTACGAGCAGTTCCATAAACTTATACACATGAATGAATTTTTTTTATCGCACGTGTACTCTAGATCTTTACTCTACTTATACTTCGAGTCATTGATACCGAGACCATGTATTGGGATCTGTTTCGAGAGCTGACATTTACTTCTCGACACCAACAGTTTCATGGACGCATAAATATGAATGAATACACTTCTTTTTATTGCACGTGTACTCTGAAGCAATTATATTTTTCTACTTATACATCGTGTCATTGATACCTCAACGTTGTATTGAGATATGTTTTGAGATTACAACTTACACACGAACAGCTGTATCAATTGCAAGCACATGCATAAATAAAGACGTTTGGATTTATATCCGAGCTGCCCTCTCTCAGAAACTCAGAACTACGGCTGAATGAATGCACGTTCGGGCTTTCCATATCTTTATCAATAGTCATATCTATCTTTTCCTCTCTCTCACTCTCTCTCTCTTTCTCTTTCTTTCTCTCTCTCTCTCTTCTCATATATATATATATATATATATATATATATATATATATATATATATATATATATATATATCATCATCATCATCATCATCATCAGTCTTGTAATGTTGGACATAGACCTTCCCCAGGATTCGCCACAATTCTCTATCATGGGCATCGCAGAGCCAGTATTTCCTGAATCTGTCTAGTTCATCTCTCCATCTTGTGTTTTGTCGGCCTCAGTTTCTTAAGTAATCTCTGGGAGACGTGATGTCCATTGGTTGTCTTTCATTCTTGCAACATGACCTGCCCATTGCCATTTGAGATTTTTAATAGTTTTTATGATGTCACGGACACCCGTTATATATATATATAAAAAAAAAACTACTCTCATTTGCTTTCTAATACATGTATAATCTCTCTCACTCGCTTCCTTACACACATACACACACACACACACACATATATATATATATATATAGAGAGAGAGAGAGAGAGGGAGAGAGAGAGAGAGAATGTGTGTAAGTAGTGTATTTTTGTACTGACCAACACATTTTTGAAAATTGAATAAATAAAAAAAAGATTAATTTACTAACTTTTAGCAAAATCTTGGATTACCCTCACTAATATGCACAGAATATAATAATATTGACCCCCACCTCAACAACACACCCACAACAACGCACACTTACACACGCAACGTACGCACATGAATTTTCTCAATAACAGTCACTAAACAAAACTACTTTTATACACAAAACCCTTCTAAATTTCACTTAGACACAAAGATATCTCTTTTTTTGCCAATGAAGATAACACATTTAGAAAAACAATAATCTTGCATTGTTTCCTTTCTCTTCGAACCTTGTTTGACGCAAATTTTTATCTTTTTTCTCATTTGACGTTTGACAACGAGAGCAAACACTCTCTCGAACAAGTACCAGAAATAAATTCAATCAGGTTTCCGGACTTTTGTGTTTCCATTTTGCCAATTAAATTCATTCACACACACACACACACACACACACACACACACACACACACACACATATATATATATATATATATATATATATATATATATATATATATACATATATATATGTATGAACAATAAGGAATAAGACAGACATAGGAGTAAAAATATATGGAAACTTTATTTGTTAATCAATTAATTCATAGATTAATTAATTGATATGCTATATACGTTTCGGGGGGGGGGGGATTCCCATTTTCATTTAGCATGTGTGTACCGTTCAGTGGTTTAGAGATTTGTATAGGAACCAAATTAAGCATCAGATGTTTTGCTTTTGAGGCAAAAATGAATATCAAAAAAAGATTTAGCAATCTCTTCAGCTGTCAAGTTACGCACCGTTCCCCGGTGTCTCGCCAAACATTTCATATATATCTCGAAATCAGTCCCCCAGGAAATGAAAATCCTCATTTTCTATAAGCTTTTTCTTTCTTTTCCAGAAAACCATTTCGCTTTCTCAGTTTCTAGAACTTTTTGGCAACACCTCATACGTGCGTAAATTTACGCTAAGCCAACGTCAGTTTCTGAAAATGAAGAAATCGGTACAGTTGAAATTTGATCTCTCGACTGGAAAGCCAAGTCTTGGAAAAGCGTATTCCATGATGAAATATAGAAATATCGGGTTGATTCATGTTGTAGGGTTTAATGAGTTCTCTCTAGTGTTGTTGGCTTTCCGGTTCATATTGATACTCTTGTCTACATTTCATGGCTTGTAAAATACCCGAGATCACAAGGGATGTTTCATTTTATTAGAAAGAGTCAACCAAAACTGAAAACATAGTTTGTTCAGTTTTTAAGTTGTTCTGGCTGGCTATGCATGTTTATGCATTATATCGTCGGTAATATCACACCTTGTGGACAGAATGGACAAACAGAGAAATCCAACTGGGGTGATCTACGTTCACTCCACAATAATGTTCTTTGAAAAGGCATGAATCTTATTCAACCACACCAACTATGCGTAAATAGCAAGACGATTGGATTCCTTTAGCTCAGTAAGCAGTCCATCTTGGGCATTGGGATAGCATCCGGTCCCCCGTAAAAAACGCAATGGGGTCTCCATGGATCGTTAGACAAATGAAGACAAAATCTGTTCCTCACATATCATATAATACAAGAGACAAAAAAAATCATTGCTTCATGTGTCGTGTGATACAAGAGACGAAATCGTTGCTTCATGTGTGGTTTGATACAAGCAACAAAATCGTTGCCTCATTTGTCACGTGATACAAACGACAAATTTATGCTTCGTGTGGTACAAACAACAAAATCATTACCTCGTGTGTCATGTGATACAAGAGACAAAATCGTTGCCTCGTGTGTCGTGTGATACAAACAACAAAATCATTGTTCTGTGTGTTGTGTGATACGAAAGACAAATCGTTATCTCGTGTGTCATGTGATACAAAAGACAAAATCATTGCCTCATGTGTTGTGTGATACAAGAGACAAAATCGTTGCCTCATGTGTCATGTGATACAAAAGACAAATTCATTACCTCCAGCATTGTGTGAAACAAGAGGCTAAATCTCTGCCTCGTGTGTAGCTGAGCTGAATATCGTCTTCTTGACTGGATTCGTTTGAATTTCAAAGATTCTCGTAGAATATTACTTTTATCAGTGGTTGTTTGCATGGTCAAAAAGCCATCGTTTTCATGATTCCCAGTCGATCACCGTTCCTCCCCAGTCATATCTATTTTGTGCTCCTTCATATCTAGTTTGCTGTATTTGCTTATTACATGATTAACAAATTCCTCCCCGTCTCTGCAAAGGCAACTTTTGCTCATCTGCTGGGTTTTAGCTATTATGGCCTCAAATCATATATATATATATATATATATATATATATATATATATATATATATATATATATATATACATATATATATATAAAGTCGTGTTATGCAAATATTCCAAGTAGGGCTCGCCTTAAAAATCAGCATTAGTAATTCAGGCTTCTTACCTGGATTCGAGCAGTGGCATCTGGCACCGATGGGGATAATGCAACTACCTCAGTTGCGATACACGCTCAATGAGGATAATTACCAAAATAAGCCCAGTCAAGTACAGGCCAACAATTGTACGGTACGCAAGGAGTGTCGCTCTCACATTAATGGAATAAGTTTGCGAAACACCACTCTGCGGCAGGTGATCTACACACACATACTCATACACATATATATATATGACAATTGATGATCGCAATATGAACAAAGTTTACACATTGTATCGTGATATCAAAGTTTGTGTTGAAAGCGCCGAAAAAATTACATGAATTACATTAACAGATATTGGGAAACGAGAGATTGAAGTGACACAAAAGATATTTGAAAAAAAGGTTTTGTGTTTAATGTTTGAAGCTGTAAAGGTTTTTAGACTACATTTATATACATGTATTATTGTGGTGGAATTATATTTTCTGACACGAAATTATACTTCTTTTTAAACTGTTCAATTCTTGTACGCGTTTCTCCCCCAGAAGGTTAGGTTGTTTATCTGATATTCAAGTGATGTTCTTCGTCGGCATGTATGCCCATGCAACGCTGCTTCTGTCATTGTTTCGTTTCATGATATTCATCGATGGTATCTTTGTCGAATCTCAGTCAGTGTTCACATTTATGTTGCTCTTTAGTCTTATATCATTTAGCTCCAGCACTAACCTGGTTAATGTAGGGGATAAGTACAATGTTCCAGGTCTCTGATTTGTTGCTTCGGATTCTGATATTAATGCCGATTCTATTATTTGTCTTACTCAATTCTTTCATCACCATTTTTTGCATTTTTAAATCGAAATTGTGGTTCTTCTTGCTTCAGTGGACACGAGTGCATTCAATGTATCATCTATATTCAAAGCGCTTCTATGCTCGTAAAGATTCTTGTTTAAAGTTTTTGATGATTCTCGAATCTATTTTCATTTCATTCTTTACGCTTCTTTTCTGACGTTAATTAAAAAAAGTTTTCAATGTGCTGTTTATGATTCGGATTCTAAGATTTTTCATTTTGTTTTCAAGTTTTGGGGTTCTAAGATCTGTTTAGAGTATCATGCACCAAGTTTCGTCGTTTTTGATTTTGTTTTGGGTATTTTGAAGGCCTTCCTTCTGGCGCCAATATATACATGCAATGCTCTTCCAACTTAAGAATAGAGCTCTCTGGTGGATGGGGAATTACATGTGAGTGAATATATCGCTTAAATTCAACCTTTCTGACCGTCCAGTTCTGCGTATGGCAGCTTCTGGGTGTGAAGCGAAGGTTTCGATCCTACTTCGTGGCACTGGATAGTCGATAGCCACACTGAAGAGTTGTCAGTGGATGACACAATTATAATAATGATAATATATATATATATATATATATTGCCTCTTCGTTGTTTAAGAATTACTAATCTGGTTTCGCAGATCAACTAGTGGGTTTGATCCTCATTGGGTACCCTATACCTGTGACCTTATGCCATATCTAAGATCTGCCTCTTAAATCTCGCAATATATATATATAAAGTATTATATCATATTTTATCAACCACCCCATATATATATATATATATATATATATATATATATATATATATATATATATATATATATATATATATATATATATATATATATATATATATATATATTATACAATGCTCCTCGATAGGAATAGAGCAATCTAGTGGATCGGGAATTCAAGGTAAAATAAATATACCTCTTAAATTCATCCTTACAGACCGACCAGTTCCGTGGAGCAGAGGTAGGATCCTGGCTTCTGGGTCTGAAGCGAAAGTGTCAAATCGGCCTCAGGGTACTGGATGGTATAATGGATTGTTTATAGCCACACTGAAGAGATGTAATACAACGAAACAGCTATCTGTGGAATGCACAATAATATTTATACATATATAGAATAAGTTTTAGAATTTTTGGTATCATTGAAAACTGCACAGATCAATGTTTTATTATAATTTAATGCATTTAGTTTTTCAGTTCTTATTTAGTTACACTGATTAGTAAAGCAATACCTTTACCAAACATGACTATTGGAAATGTTGATCTATATGTATACATACGAAAAAGAAAGAAACAGCGAGAGATACAGCGATAGAGAGGGAGAGTGCTACTGTAGATATGTAGTATAAGTGAATTACTTTTGCAGATAGACTGCATGGCGGTCAGACCGATACATTCTAACGTCTATGTAAATCTCGTTCACAGACTTAATATAATTGCATTTCTCTTCAGACGTTGGTAAATATGCTTATATACGTACGTAATGCACTCTGAGCCCTCCAGCAAAACAAGCAAAGGAGGTGGAGGGTGTGGCTCTACATTCCTGTCTTGCCGATGACGTCATGTCGACCGACGGGCCAATCGGGCCTTCCCATTGGCTAAAAAATCATCTGCTGATTTACAGGCCACGCCCACCGATTTATTTACTCAGTCATCTGGCGGGAATTTGTGACCGTGCAACTACACACAGGCTCGGCGGCATTGCCGACGCTTTTTTTTTTTTTTTTACCATGGAGGAACCCCCACCACCCTAACCTGCAAAAAAAAAAAAAAAATGTCAAGCAGAGTACTAGTGAGTGTTGAAACCTACTACTGCTACTTACAAACACTATTATTCTCACCACCAATACTATCCCCACCACCTGCACCACTTACGATGACTACAGCAACGACGTTTTAATGGTTTTCAATTCTCATTTGGTCCCACTGTAAACAACGCAGTCAACGCCTTAACGAATATCATGAAAAGAAAACTACTGCACGAATTTCAGAGCAATCATCAGAGCCGGATTAACAATGTAGTTAAAGTAGCCTATTCTATGGTCTCCGCAATTCCGAGAGCCCCGCGCTAAATGCCTGCAAGCTAAAATTCGGTGATTCTGCCTTCATTGTATAACTGTAGTTACCGCTTTCAATTTTTATGGACGATTTGGTGTTCGAGGTCAAAGTTTTTAGCCAATTATCACCATTAATTTGGGGTTATTAGTTTAATACGGTAATTGAAGGGAGAGTGGTATATTTGTGATACATTTACAGCGCATAGATGAGAAAACATTAGACGCCAAAGTCAAAGTTAAACATGAAAACGAAGTGATATCGTAATTGAAATGTCAGGTATATTTGTCACTGTATGATTTGTTTAGCAAATGAAAGAATCTAATCACGTCATAACTGAAAAATTGATATCTTGATATTTTTATGTGCATTTCTTTCAATTCAAAGCCTCTTAAATTTCTATAATTATAAGGTTACAGACCCTGCGCTAGCATAATCTGGCCCTGATTATTATTATTATTATTTGGAATCTCACACCAGTTGCCTGGTGGTAACCGCTGGAGTTTGAGTGACAGCAAGTCTCCTCAAGTCTCCAGCCCTCCTCTCCTAGTACTCATAGGTCGCTGTAATTCTACGATTTACAGTTTCACACCGGTTGCCCAGTGGTTATCGCTGAAGGCTGAGTGACAATAAGTCTCCTCAGGTCTTCAGCTAAAGTCTCCTCAGGTCTTCAGCTAATTATTATTATTATTATTATTATTATTATTATTATTATTATTATTATTATTATTATTATTATTATTATCATTGCTCGTATGTCGACTATAATTATCATTATTGATGTCTTCATCATTATTCTCGCAGTTGCTATTATTACAATCACTAAATAATCGGGGACCCCAAACTTTTTAGCCTTTTTTTTTTTAATGACTTTTCATGGAATGCTTGACCCCTCTTCGTTCCCAGTCATATACAACAAATGAGAATGATTTAGTAGATGTGAAGTATCGGATATGTTTTTTTAAAAAAAATCAAAACAAACAAATAAAAAAAAACAAACAATAGAATAATTCGGTGAGATTACAATCGTTCCGTAACAGACCGGAACGAAAAGATAAACATACAAACATTTATGGACAAAACGGAACGAAACCCTCGCCGATACAAAAGAAAAGCACTCTTTATTGTCATTATGATTTTTAAAAATAAACTGATAATATAAAAAACAAAAAAACAAAAAGAAACTAGTACCTATATATGAATCTGAATCTTTCGATTCCCCTACCCCCCACCAAAAAAAATTGAATCGATCCCTGGAATTAACTGACCCCCTCATTGAGCCCATGCATCTTTCAACCCCTTGGATATTCGCTTTTGTGGCTTTGTGCCCCTTGACATGAGCGTTAAGGGGCTCGATTTGCCCGAAATTTTACACGGGGTTGCGCCTCTATCCCCCTTGTCGCCTGGCTTGTATGCCTATGCTCCCTAAGAGGGCAATATTGACCACTTTGGAGACCCCCAAACAAGATTCTCGTTTATTTTCATACTCTTCCCACGTACACGGACGTGCACATAAACAGTATTACACACACACGCATGCAGACGCACAGACACTCGTATTTGTTTCAAACTTCAACAAAAGTTATTAAGTCGCAAAAACATATGTACTTAAGTAGTATATATATATATATACATATATATATATATATATATACAAGTCGCCAAAAGTGACGCACACTCTCTCTCTCTTTCTCTGTTTGTCTCTCTCTCTCTCCCTTCCCCTGTTTGTCTCTCTCTCCCTTTCTCTGTTTGTCTCTCTCTCCCTTTCTCTCTTTGCCTCTCTGTCTCCCTCTATCTCTCTTTCTCTCTCTCTCTCTCCCTATATATAGGAGAAGACACGAGACATACGAGTAATTTTCCACGGCTAGACGGTTTTTTTCCGTATATGAATAATTTCTACTTGTATTAATATTTTGTATTTTCACGCACGCACGCACGCACGCACACACACACACACACACACACACACGCACACACACACTCATGGAGAGGAACTCCTGCGCGCACAGGCACACACACACGCGCGCACACACGCACACACATACACAAAGGCGCACCCAAATAAACATATATATTAGATTACATGCGTACACACATATACAAATATAACGACTTGAGAAAGTTCTTGCACAAACAACTTGTGGGTTTTCATTCATTCAAATAGAAGTGAATAGCGTATTCACTTGCATTCAGGAGTGAACATGATATTCAGGGCCATAAGGCAGAGCAAACAGTGCAGTGCAGTGGGCCTCATCGGGCATAGCTGGGGGACGGGGCTTCATTCGAACATGCCCCCCTATCCTCCAACAGAGGGTCCCAAATCTTTATGAATTATTGTTCACTTCTACATTTCTACGGACATCATACAATATATGATATATATAAAAAGATATCTGTGCGTACATGATTTGAGTAAATAATTCTCCAGCCTTTGGTGTTGGTTTTTATAAATTAGGTGGAGGCATGGTGCCCCCAGATCTTTAGCTATTTGTAGTTACGCCACTGTAGGGCCTCACCCCTGAATTTGCCTTTGAAATATTTTAATGTTTTTTTTAGATTCTTGCGGGTAAAAAAGTAAATTTGCTTGAATAAATTTGTTCGACGATTTATTATATTATACATAATTTCAGAGATAGATTTTTTTAAAACAATAAACGACTTTACGTTAACTTAAACATCATATTTTAAAAAATACTTCATTACCGTGAAAAAAAATATTGTTTTAAAAAATATATATATTGGGGAGGGGGGAGATGGCTAATATTTTGGTGTCCTACGCAGCTGCACGGTTAGTAATGCCTGGGTGAATTTGCACTTGATAACTCCGGTTGCTAATATCGCATATGAAGTTGTGCTACTGAAGCCAACAACTTGCACCCTTATTTAGCGCCTTTCAACATGGTTTAATTAGATTGATTCTCCATCCCAAATTTGTTTCGTTGTTAGGGCTGAATCGAACACCGATGGGGTCCAGTGCATTACATTTCGTAAGGCCCTTCTGTTACTCTATTTAGCTATTATTTCAAGACAAATAAAAAAAAAAAATGAAGTGTTCACTAAATTATGATGTTTGATTTAATGCAAATCCAACATTGATCAATAATTCATCTCTATGTAGCATACTGAATCCTTAAACAAGTCGATACGCTATATTTTTTTTTACTGGCAAAATCTTTTATAATAATATATTTCTATGACGTATTTGGGGGGGGGGCAGACCCTAAAATCTTTGGGCTCCATGCAACTGCACTATTTGCACTGTGTTAAGTATTGCCCTGGAAGCATGCTTCGATATGGGATTAACATAGAAGGATACGAACAATCTGGGATATGAATAGACCGGGAGACAACTTACTAAATTTAGATTATTCGGGGGCTACCAGAGTGAAGCACGAAGTGAGGCTCGAACTCACTGATGAAGTTTGTAATGGTTCGCTTTTCATTAAACTACGGCAAAGCACTCGAGAGACATGTGGATCTCAATAAGATTCGATAAGTATGGACGGACTTACATTGATGCGAGAAGATAGACTTAGATATCAACGAAGACAGTTGTGAACAGAGTTAAAGCTTGGTAGAGGTTGATAGATTAATAGGTAAAAATAAATCAGCAGGATACGTCGATAGATAGATAGATAGATAGATAGATAGATAGATAGATAGATAGATAGATAGATAGATTGATGGATAGATGAGTACATATAATCAACTGGAATATATATATATATATATATATATATATATATATATATATATATATATATATATATGTATATATATATATATATATATATATATATATATATATATACATGTATATACATGTAAAGAGAGAGAGAGATGAGTGGATATATTGATAAATATGTAAATACAATTGTAAGGAATATAGAGATAGAGAGAAAGATGTAGAGAAGTACAATGAGAGAAAGAGAGAGGGAGAAAGAGAGAGAGAGAGAGAGAGAGAGAGAGAGAGAGAGAGAGAAGAGGAGGAGGAAGAATGCAGGGAGAAAGAGTGAAAAGAGAAAAGGAAAGTAACAGGCAACTTCATAAACAACTGAAATTATTAGATACATAGATAGATTCAGTTTGTGAGAGAGGAAAATAGAGATAGGTAGATAGATAAATATATATATACATATATATATATATATATATATATATATATATATATATATATATATATATATATATAGATAGATAGATAGATAGATAGAGAGAGAGAGAGAGAGAGAGATACAGCATATGGAGAGAGAAGTTGAAAGAATGATGCAGAAAGAAGAGAAGAAGAAAGACATTAGGCAACTCCATACAGCTGTTCACTTGTATAAACAAACATTGATAAGATATATATATATATATATATATATATATATATATATATATATATATATATATATATATATATAAGCGCATGTGTATGCATGTGTGTGTTGAGAGAGAGAGGCACTGAAAGAGAGACAAAGAAAAGGCGAAACAGAGGAAGAGACAGAAAGAGAAGGTGGGCGAATGATAGAGAAATTAGAATCAAAAGAGATGAAAGTATTAGGCAATAACTCCATCCAGCATTTCACTTATATAAACAAACAACATCGGTTACCAACACCAACCAGTCAGTCAGCCAATCAGCCAGCCAGTAAGGCTGCCGGATGCATAAAAACAGTCAGATTATTAATTAGATATCGGTTAATTTATGCAAACCTTTCGAAAGAGAGACTCGCTGACGTCATCGGACGCACCTCTTGCCTTTCATAGAAAGCACAACATTACTGGCATGCAACGGCAGACGGACTGCATTGATCATTCCTTTTCTCTCTTTCTTTCTTTCTTTCTTTCTTTCTTTCTTTCTTTCTTTCTTTCTTTCTTTCTTTTTTCTCTCGCTCTTTCTTCCTTTCTATCTTTCTTTTTCCTTTCTTTCTTTCTCTCACTCTTTCTTTCTTTCTCTCTTTCTTTTTCTTTCTATTTTTTTCATATTTTCCCTCTTGTTCTATCTTTTGTTTTTTAATCCGTTCTTTGTTTTCACTTCTTTCTTTCTCTTTTCTTTTTTTACGTTCTCCATTTCTTTCTTTCTTCATTTCGTCCTCTCTTTCTCTTGTTCTTTCTGTCTTTTCTTTCTTCGTTTCTTTCTTTCTCTCTTGATAACTGTCTTTCTTTCGTTCTTTCTTTCTGTCTTCCTTTCTTCGTTATTTTCTATCTTCATCACTTTCTTTCTTCTTGTTCTTTCTTCTTGCGTTTTTCTTCTTTTTCGTTTTTTTCTACTTCTCTTTTTTCTTTTCCTATTGTTTTCGTTCTTCTTTCTTCTTCTTCTTCTTCTTCTTCTTCTTCTTCTTCTTCATCCTCTTCCTCCTCCTCTCTTTCTTCTTCACTCCCAATTTCAACTATTCACACGTATTCATCTTCATTCTCTTTTTATTCTAGTCCCTTTTCTTTCAATAAAAATAGATCGTGTCAGTGGCCAAACGGTCAAGGTCACAGAGAATGGAATTGGCATCCCAAGTTTGAGTTCACTTCGTACTGGGGCCCTTGGGAAAGACATGAACCCAATTCTCACTACACCAATCTTAAACTTAATCGGCCAGCGATGCAAAGTATGGCCCATCACTCCCAGTGTCTCGCACTAACAACAATAGTCCTTTGGGAAAAGCTTATGCAGCGGACTTAAAAGGCTCGTAAAAAAGATTGCTCACTTGGCTCAACGTCATGGTGTAATGGTTAAGAAACTGGGCGTTGTGATCCTTAATGCAGAGTAGTGAGTCTGCCCTGGATGCTCCACAATCGTGGCCTTGTGCTACAAAACAATAAAAAATTTCTTTGTCGTTGGGTAATCGTCAGCACAAGACAACACAGTACATCCGGGAAAAGACAAGAGTCAAAGACATCATAGAATCCATTAAAAAACTCAAATGGCAGTGGGCTGGCCATGTTGCAAGAATAGCGGACAACTGATGGACATCGCGACTCACAACATGGATCCCTAACGATCACACGCGCAACTGAGGCTGGAGGGACGAACAAGACAAGTTCAGAAAGTACTTGCTCCGCGACGCCCATAATAGAGAAGTGTGGCGAATCCTGGGGAAGGTCTATGTCCAACGACGGACGTTAAGAGACTGATGATGATGATGAATCGTCGGCAAGCTGCTCTCACCGATCGTCAGTAGAGAGTTCGATCCTCACAGGGTGTTTGGTACTTGCAGCCTCGTGTCGAAAGTGAGCTAAGCTTAGTAAAAGAGGAACGTTTCGTCGTGGATTAATGGTTAGCAAGCTTGTTCTTTATTGCTGACTGAGTGGTAGGTTCGATCCCCGCTGCGTGACCCAGACTTGCTGTCTGGTGCCCAAAGTGATTTAGGCTAAGTACGTTACTTAGCTTAGTCAATTATACAGACTGCTCATTATCTTTTCATTCCCCACGTAATTTTCTCTCTTTCCTTCATTCTCTCTTTTTTTTTCCTTCGAGTTTTTGTCCCATAATAGTTGTTACATTCAATGCATGAAATGTATATGAAAATGTAACAATTATTATGGGATAGAGGTAGATCGTACTCGTTTCCCTCCTCGAAATTCTTCCTTCTTGTCTGTTCTTCTTTCCCGCCTTTTTGTTTGTAGAAACTGTCAACCAAATCTGTCAACAAAACGGTCGGCAAAAGTTTCTTCAATTCTTGAGCTGGTCTGGCTGGCTAAGTATGTATGTTTGTATGTATTGCGGATACAGGGTGCGTCAATGGAGCTAGAGGGCTGTATATAAATATTTACACCTTATTTTGTCCAGACCCCCCCCCCCCCGATTTTTTTCTCTTCTGACAATTCACTCTCCTAAATAGATTTTTTAGTGGGTTTCAATTTGCAATGTAAGTTTATGCTGAATAAGTCCCTTGGTTTGTGTTCGGCCATATTCACACTTGTTTTTTTTTTAATATCAAGACTTTTTAATGATCACTGTTCTCAAAAAGTAAAGAAAAAAACTTATTCATTGATTACCATTGATTACCCATTTTTCCATTTTTAAATTGATCACCCCTAATCCGACATGCTGCCAAAAGATGTCCGTCATGTGACAGTTTCTTTTGAATGACTAACCAGATCTATCTTTTCTTCTTTTTCTTTTATACTCTTATTCAACTAGTTAATTCTTTGGAAAAAAATGCAAGTTTTTCCCCGCAATCCGAATGTTGAGCATACTTATAAAACCCTTTGTAAGCTGAAATAGTGTAGAATGAAAAGGTGATTATCGTTAATTCATCATCATCAGTGTCTTAACGTCTGTCGTTGTACATAAACCTTTACCAGGATTCGCCACACTTCTCTATCGTGGGCATCGCGGAGCCAGTACTTTCTAGCTCGTCTCTCCATCTTGTACTAAGGATCCACGTCGTGGTTAGTGATGTCCATCGGTTGTCTGCCATTCTTGCGACATGGCCAGCCCATCGCCATTTGAGTTTTTAATGGATTCTACTATGAAATAAATTTTTGAACGTCCCCAGACCCTCTAAATGGTTAGGATATTATTTCAGGCTCAGTTATCGGAAGTCGTGATGGTGGGAAATACAGGAATGCAGAAAAATGCGCTGCCTCTATAATGGCTCGCTGCAAGCGATATTTTCACTTTTCGCCTTTTTCGGAAAAGCAAAAAAGTAGCGTAAAGTGAATTCATGAAAAATGGTTACCGTATTTTAAGGAAAGATTTTTGAAGAAAGGAAACAAAAAATATTGGAGACACAACTGTTTACACTGGTTGATAGAAGATATTTATTTTATCAGAAAGCTTGCAACCTTAAAGTGGAAGAGTTCATGGATATGGACAGAGAACCCAGAAAATAACGCTGCTCGTAATAAAAGTAGGAGATTCATACTGTTCACACTTCTCCCTTTTTTTGCACATCTTTTCTTCTTCTCCAATCACCTTCCTCCTTCGTCCATTGTAAAGACTTTCTTCTTCAACCACTCCCATCCAAGAAGAAACACAAGAAGGGTAACGCCTTTGCAACTTGGGACTTAATGTACCATTCACAAGTTTTGTAGCTATGGATACGATGTTCAACTTTACTGTCAGTGATTTTTTCTTTTACCGACGGCGCATGCGTGATTGACCGATTTCCCGGCGCGGGCATGTTGCTCCGTTCTGCAAGATACATAGATAGATAGACAGACAGATAGATAGATAGATAGCTATGTTTGAACAGACTGTGATAGATGGATTGATAGATGAATAAATAGATAGATTTTTCTCAATTCTTTCAGGATATTTGCCCTGATCTATTCATCTATCTATCTGATAAATAAAGGCACATTTATTTATCAGTCAATAAATCTATTTATCTATTCTAATTGTCTAAATCTATTTATCCGTGTGTCGCATGAAGTGCAAATTCGGCATATATGATGTAAATAGAGAAAGTAGGTTGATAAATTGAAAAAAAGCAAACCTCGTCTTTTTGTGTACATCTTGACAACTTGCTTAGTCAGATATTTGAAAAAAAAAACCCAAAACAAAACTTTAATGTTTATTCTCCGGATTGACCGGATTTTGTTGCAAAATTATTGCATTTCCTCTTTTTCACTTACACCTACACGCACACGCGCACATACGCACATACGCACATACGCACGAGTGTGCTGACAAACACGCACACACACACACACACACACACACACACACACACACACATATATATATATATATATATATATATATATATGGGTTGACCGTTGTTCTGATTATGTCTGTGTGGAAATTTTCATAACAACCTGTGCATGAATAGTTTTTCGAAGTGGGAGGGTTATTGCCCAGGGACGATGCAACTCTCTCGGCCTCCAAGGTCGTTTTTCCTGTGGTACGATGAGACGTCACAACTGGCGGTCTGTTTGGATATATATATATATATATATATATATATATATATATATATAATAAGTAAAGATGTTCATTTCGTTTCACTTAGAAAAAAATTCAAATGAACTTTTTTAAAAAGTGTAACGGAATGTACAATCTGAAATGAACTAGTAAAATCTTCACTCCTGTCATAACTGCTCTGCAGATGGATTAAAGATAGATTCAGTCCATATAGACATGGATGATGTATATCTATTACCGTTCAACACACACACACACACACACACACACACACACACACACATATACATATATATATATATATATATATATATATATATGTGTGTGTGTGTGTGTATTTATGTATCTACTTAAAATATGAACAGAATAATGTTTTCTATTTCATCATCTATAATAATGGTTCCTTACACTGAAAGGTAACAACTTTGCTGATAAAAATATCTTCTACCCACGATTTGAAACAATGGAAGAATTCAGCAGTTCATGTTCTAAAAAAAACAATCATTTCATTGAAATTAAAATATATAGTGATTTTCTTTTGATTGGGATTAATTAGTATATCATTTATAACCCCACTATAATTTATTACAGTGGTATGGGTTTGTGCATTATTGTCATAACTCCATTTTTCCTATCCACAGTTGTGCCAATAACAAGATCCTGTTCAAGAGGACTGACTAATGAAGCACGGTTCAGGGAGAGTTGAGTTGATGTCTTCGTTGCCAAGGACAATTGCACTGATATCAACGTTAGACTCTGTAAACTAAACGCCTCTTCTGAATCATAACTGAACGCGCCAATTATGACACCCGTTTATAAATAACTTTCATGTGTATCTATAACAGGGGTAGGGGACCTTCCTCCCAGTAGGTAAGATCCGGCCTGCAAAAGGATTTTGACCGTCCGGCGGGAGGATTTTGATCGGCCCGCGAGTAAATATTGGAATATTATCCTCTCTTTTTTATGTTTAAAATATTCTTTGTGACTTTTTAGTTGATTCAAAAGATGCTTTGATTAAATTAACTTATTTGATTACTAATTAGAATCATTGGTTGAGAAAAAATATTTTCAAGCATGTGTCATTCATAGATTTGTGTAGTTGTATTTGTATAGATAATTCCAATATTTAATGCTTTTTTATGGCATTTGTCTGGCCCACAACCCAATCATCATCACGCTATTCGGCCCACAGAGACAAAAGGTTACCGACTCCTGATCTATAAGATGTATGTTTTAAAAGTGAATTCTTCTTCAACTCCCCTACTCCATGTTGGGAGTCGTGATATCCTGTGATTGTTTGACGTACTTACAATATGACCTTACCATTGCTTTTCAAATTTATTTAGGGCCTTTAAGTTATCTTTTGACATTTGTTTTTCTCTGATGTATTATGCAGTTTTGTGATCTTCCCATGTGATGTTCAGCATAATATTTTCCTGTGTATGGTGGTGAATTGTTCTTAGTTTCAGAACCAATTTCTTGGCTAAGTTCCATGTTTCAGCTCCGTGGGTGACTATCGGTTGGATGCACAGGTTGTAGAATACAGATGGGTTCTTGAAAATTGAAATTGCTCCACCGAAAGCTTGCTAACCTGGGATGATTTTTTAAAGCTGGGTTTCTTCTTTGTTTTTAGGATTCCATGGAGAATCGTTGTCTCAGGTAGATAGAGTGGTCTAAACATTCTCAAATCCTCCAGTGTCTTTCAAGAGATCTTTGAAACCATTCCCAGAGCTCCAATTATTTTAGACAAAATATAGAAGTTGATTTTCCCCCAAATTTCGAAACTCTTGGTTGAGGTAGTGATAACGACACGTTTTTGTATCTCTCTTTCAATCTCATTTCGTTGTTCTGAAAAACGGCCCCACCTATTACTGTGTTTGCACTAAAAAAAAATCCAAATATTACGCAGCATCCAATATCGATAGGAAGCCAATCTTGAGGGCTCAGCCTGTTGAGATAGGCTTATGATGAGTTCCAATGAGCAGAGGTCCAAAAATGCCCTTGTAAAACTTGCATCATATCTGCCAGGAAATAGGATATCCAATAGATTCTCTTTTACTTATCTGAGAATGCCCTTTGGGATATTACCTAAAATTGTCTCAAGGTGGCCTCAAACTGTGAAGAGAAAGCAAGGCAGACCAGAGACTATCTGACGGAGGATGATGATGACGAACTTGGAAGAGGTGAGTCTTACTTGGTTCTGGGTCCATGGTGCCATAATCAAGAACAAGGTCTTCCTTCCCTCAGTACCGCGTCATTTGGATACCCATCATGGGCATATCTTGGACGAGATAGCCTGACGGAGGCCGTCTCTCTCTCCAGGCTTTCTCAATCCTTTTTTTTATGATGAGTGCTTAGCAAAGGGACATAGACTACTACAAGATTTTGGTATGATTCGACTTGAACCGCCGGCCCTCCGAACTGGAGAGCCTTACCAATTGCCTGCAGTGATCACATGGGGCCAAGCACAAGCCAAAGCTCAAACAGGGTCCAATGGCGTTGAATGATTGCAGCTTAATGTCTCTATTGGGATGAAGAGAGTTGAAAACATAAAATATCTACGACTTTTCATCCTGGCCTGGATAGTATGATCCATATATTTCTTAATAAATCAATCAGTTTTTTTTTCTTTTTTGAAAGACCACTTATAGTTTTATCATCATTTCATTGTTGGTTTTTCATCAAATCATTGATTAATATTATGATGAGTAACAACGTAAATAACATAATCAAGAGAGTCAGACTCAACAGCCAGCCATTGGAAATTTGATTACATCTAGAATGTGACAGTTACTGAGATTCTCAAGAGAAAAAAAGATTTATAGGTATAATTTATATTTGTCTTGTTGTATTTCTGATTGTCTCAATAATATGCTATTTTATAATATTTTTTCCTTCTGATGATCATACGTGTTTTTTTTATATCTTGAATATTTACATAATTACATCCATTCCTGATTTCTGATTACACCATTCGAAGCTATATTTGTTATTTTCCAAATACTTACGTATAACAAAAGTAGAAAATAACTTTAATTCCCTTTGGCTTCTGTGACCAAAACAATGATATTCATCTGTTGCTGTTTTTCTTCGTCATCAGCATCTTGGCATCCGTCATGGGCGTCGCGGAGTCAGTACTTTCTGAAGTTATCTAATTCGTCTCGCCATCTTATTTTATGCCGAACACATTTTTGCATATGATCTCTGGAGATTAGCGTTCTGCGTCGTGATGTCCAGTGGTTATCTGCCATTCTGACAACATAACCAGCCCATTCGCATCGGATTTTCCCCATGAATTCTATGATATCTCCGACATATTTCTTCTCTAATATTCTGTGCTGTCTTGTGGTCTCTGTACGTGATGTTGAACATGGTTTTCCCATATGTACGTTGAATGATTCTCAGTTTGAGGGTCAATCTTATAGTTAGGTTCCATGTTTCAGCTCCATAGATGACACTTTATATGATTAAAACGGATCAAATTTATGCGTGGTCTAACTGAAAATAAGCATATTTGATAGTATCACTTTCCTTGTCGCAAAAAGCGAAGTTTGAAATGAATAATTTTCTATACATTTTAGACATAATGAATTAGAAATATCATTACTATCGATCAAACAAAGAAAAAAATGTTACGCGGTGCTATCTACCACCTGAGTCCCTAGGCAGAGCTCCAGTAAAGCTTCCCCTGAACTTTCTGTTTGCCCAACCCTCCGTTGAATAGAATAAAGTGAAGCAAAGTCATGTCAGATTACTTATATCGTTGTACTCAAATACCATCCAGAGTTCTCACGTGTACACCAAATCAAACCGTTTTTGAACACTTTATGAATTTTTTTTTTTCGCTTTCAGCTCTCCGCTTTCTTTCGGACACCTTGGTTTTAGCCTACCTAGCATAATGGTCAATCCGTTATTGTCAATCTTCCTTTGTATTGTAACACTAGACATGATAACGTATTCTTGTGAAAAATATCCTTGAAAGAAAAAAAATTGACAAAAAAGAGGTGGGGGGCAGACACACCTACAATTTTCTCATTCTTACCGGGTGCGGGACATCGAATATGTTGCACAAGTGACATGCATGTGAGATGTCACCTTGCAAGAAAAAAAATCCTGTTTGAGAGAGCTATGAGAAAACAAAATGACACAATGTCTAGGAGATATACAACAAGCAGATATTAGAAACCGTCAACCTATCCTGTCACCAAAATAGTCAACATATGTTTTTTACAGTTTCCAGTTGATCTAGCTGGCTTATTTGCTTACTGGCTGGTTGGTCGGTTATTGGTTATGTATGTACCACACCGCACCAATGGAGCTAGAGCACTCCTCATATCTAGAAAAAAAACCCCAGTTCTTTTTGTTGTTTTTAGTATTTCAGGGGGTGGGGAGCAAATTTCAACGTAAATCTATGTTAAACTGATCCCCCAGTTTGTGTCTGGCAGTATTCACGCTTGTTTTTTGTTGCTGTTTTTTTTTTGTTGTTGATTATACAGGTTTTGTTTAGTGATCACTGCCCAAGAAAGGACGGGAGAAGTTACTTATTCGTTGATCACTCCTTTTTTCTATTTTTCTTTCAATTGCTATCACTCACAACACGACATGCTCGCAAAAGACGTTGGTCACGTGACGGTTTCTATTGAATGATTAACCAGACTTGTTTATTCTATCTTTAGCAATAGGGATCAACCAACCAAACAAAGGAATAAACAAAAAAGATGGCCTCTTTCTGTCTCAATAGACAATGGAATGGCACTGGAATGACCTCTAAAGGACACAAGCCTTGGTGAAGCGTATGGAGGTCCCTATCAGCCACACTTATGTAGTCCATGGGGAAGCAGAGCGATACATTTGGCATCAGCTTGGCTGCATCAGCTGCTGGAGGGACGTCAAAGTTGAACGTCTCAAGAGGGCCCCAAATCCCAGTTTGGAATCGGAGTTATATATCTCGTAGACTGGTTACCTTCCCAAGTCTACAGATCACACTGTATCCGGCTGTAGCTTGGTGGAGGTAGACAAGAGATAGATTCATGCCTTTCCCAAGGGTATTAGTACAATGTAAACGTAAACATCCTCGATTAGTGTCCTTACCATTAACCGCTACGCCACTCACAACTCCTGAACTAACGTACAAGGAAACTGTCAAACGAACTAAGAGACACGTGTGTATTTGATAATCAGAAGACTATGTCGAATCCTCTAAAATGTCCACTGAAGAATCTGCTGTAAGGTTTTCTTCCAGAGCTTCTGCTGATGTTAAGGGTGATCAACTAAAGTTGAAGTCCGCGTCCAACATGGAATGAAGTCGATGACTATTTTAGCATTTCCTGGATCTTCGTGGGTCATCAGAATCATTCCATTATCTGTTATTGAAAAGCAAAGAAAAGGAAAATAATGATATCAATTGGAGTAGATAGATTTGTTAAGTTATAAATACTAGGGCATTGCCAGTTCCAAAGGTGCATGTTTAGAAGGAACCAGATTATATGTTGTGTTGAACAGCCTACCATGTGGAATAATTTTTCGTACGAAATTACGGCTTCAAAGTATTTTGGCTACTTCTCTTCAGTGTTGACAATTTTGATATTCTATATCTAAATTCAGATCTATTGCCGATTTAGATATCTTACATCTAAATTTAGATCCGTAATTTTAGATAGAGATCTATTATCTATAATCTCTTTTTTATTCATTTCTACTATATTTTCCGAGAACAGCCGATAACATAAACCTTCAAACTCGATACCGAACTGCCCCGTGAGATATCTTATATACCTGGCAAATGTCGACGGACAATGGCTATTTGTTGAATAACCACAGTGAATACGTGCATGTACACTGGTATTTCTTCAATTGTAGTTAGATAATTGCAAAAAATGGGATTTAATAGACGGAAAATTTCAATATTATTCGCCTGCGACAACAGAGAGAAAAAGAGGAAGAGACGAAGAAGTATTCTGAACACTGGGACTCAAAATTATGTGCGCGTGTGTTCGTTTGGCTGATGACTGCTGATAATATATCTACAACTATTACTACTATTGTTGATCTGTCAATTTCGTTTTTATACCTAGATTGGTTACAGGAACTTTATGGTACTGAAATTCGATCTCTATTTTGTAATCAGAAATATATTCCGTAGAACAGTGCTATTCAAACTTTATTCCGTGGAACACCAGGGTTCCGTTTGACCTTTCCAGGGGTTCCTCGAAACAAAGTGACATTCTTGCAATATACTTGATAATCTCCATTGGTCGTTCATGTGTCTTTTTCCTCGGTAAGCTTCGTTCTTACTTTCAAATTCAAGTGTCTATTTTCTTTTTAGGTTTATACACATACAGATAATTCCATAAACAAGGCAAAAATCCAATAGTTACACACATTTTCGAATATATATATGTAGAAGGGATTGTCAGGAACAGTTGCAACACCAATGAGGTACGGTTGCAACGTGTTAAGAATACACCAATCAACTTGTGCTTTTTGTCTCATGGAGCATAGTATTCCTAAGATATGTATTGTTTTATAATAATATTATAGTAATTTTTATTTATGCACAATATCATATAATCATCTATGAAATAACAATTATTGAGTTCTATTTTTTATGCATAGCACATAGACTTACCTTGAATCAATATTGAAAAAAATATTGAATATGTATTGAATATTAAAAAAAATAATCAAAACAAAACTTCAAATCCTTAATAAGGTTAGAAAAAAAAATACCTGAAAACTTCTCTAGAAACTAATGAATAATGATCTATCACTACCAGGCAATCTTTAGTATGGCCCAAGGCCATAATCTACTTACAATTAGCTAGTGGTCACCCAGCGAAGTACTGTCCAGGTTCGACAGGCGTTTTCAGTGTGATTTAATCGTATTCCAATTTGATTTAGTCCGGCACACGCGTGGGTCATCCAGTGGGGATCAAAGTGACTGACTGGTTAACCATTGTCTCATGGCGAAGCACCTTGTTATAAACTGTATTTATCGGATCACCGTAACCCCACCAATGACCAGCCTGATCAACCAGCCAAATGAGCCACAGATTCTTCTCTCTCTGCTCGTCTCTGTGTGAGTGTGTGTGTGTGTTGGGGGTACTCCTCGTCATGTTTTGCAAATTTGCATGACTACACCACGATCTGAAAACAACGCAATCTAAACACGGTTTTTTGCTTAAAAAAGTGCCCTTAAGGATCTCTGAGGTAATTTTGAATCAACAATGCCCAAACATTGTACTGGTATATTTTTTAGATCATTTTAGATAACGGATCTAGTTTTAAAGAAAACTTCCGATAATTCTTCCAATAATTAGTTCTGTTACGCTGATTGATTTACGCGAGGTACGGAGATTCAACTGATTCCTTCAAGGAGCGAAATCAAGTTTGTAATCAGTCGCTTAGTCTGTTAACTATATACAGGTTCCCCTCCTACTTTTTAGAAGTTCATTTTATGCCAGTTCCGATTTCGAAAAAAAAGTAAGGCGAAAAGCGAAAAAAAAAACACCCCAAAAACAAAACAAAACAAAACAAACAAAACAAACTCAACTTCTGTTTTACCGTGTACTGTTATAGATGTAGCGTGCAATCTCCTCTCTCTCCTACATATCATCACCATTTTTGGCGGGGATGTCTGAGAACGCTATCGTTAATTGCTCCTTTGCTCAACGCCATTGTTGTAGTTTTTTATATTTTTTTATATAGGAACGCACAACTGTCAGATAGGCGGAAACCTGCAACTATAGAGTCCCTTTTGTTTTTCTCTTTTCTAAAGCCCTTTTTCTTTGCTCCTGACAACGATTATTACTCCTGATAAACGGTTACGAACCTACGACTTGGTCACGCTACAAGAAGTAAATAAAAACAACACATGTTCTTCATAAGACACTGTCAATCAAAACTGTCAATATCAGCATAGTTTGTTTTAGATGCGTCTCTATAAGAGCCTCTGTCTGTCTGACTGTCCGTCTGTCGGTCGGTCCTCATCTTGTTTCTCAGCTGTTTCCAGTCAGATTCACTTGAAACTTAGTAGAAATGCGTCCCTTGATGAGATGCATCATCCTAAAAAAAAATCATCTCAAGGTTATGTGGTCTGTAAATAATGGTGTCTGAAGTTTATGTTTTAAAATCGAGTTTCTCAGCTGTTTTAAGTGAGATCTACTCGAAACTTGATAGGGAAGAGTTAAATTTTCCTCTCAGGGTCATGTGGTCTGTCAATAATGGCGTTTGAACTTCAGGTTTTAAAATCGAGTTTCTCAGCTGTTTTAAGTCAGATGTACTTGAAACTTGATAGAAAGGAGTTCTTTGATAAGTTTTTTCTTACCTAATGGCGTTTAAACATCACAGTGGTCCCTTTATTGAACTTTTGGTTCTTGTTTTTTGAAAATATTGGCCTGGCTCGCTATCTGGTTGTCTGGCTGTCTATGTATGCCTGTATGTATGCGTGTATGTATTTGAGTGAGAGAGTGATCAAGCAGCACACGATCAAATCGCATTGAATACACCGATCATTGTGAGATAACCGAAGTTAAGCAACGTTAAGCCTGGTCATCATCCAGATTGGTGACCGTCTGGGAATATCAGGTACCGTATGTAACAATATTTGCATCCAATCCCTTTCGGAAGTGCACGTTGCTTCATAGATGGCATATACCAGAGTGCCCTCCTGGGAGACTTTGTATTCGTGCTGGCGTCGTAGCGATGTATGTTTTGCGTTTACAGGCCCCACCAATGGAGCTAGAGGGATGAAAATCTAAAAATTTATTCCTCATTATGTCTAGAAAGAACGCCTTTTTTGTTTATTGAACTCCTCTCCTCTGAATAGGGCTTTAGTGGGGGGGGGGGATGGGTTCAATTAGCAATATAAGTTTATGCTAAATTGATCCCTTTCTTTTCGTTGAAAATTCGAACTTTCTAGTAATCACTGCCCAACAAAAAGTGAGAGAAGTGATTCATCCACTGATGACCCCTTTTTTCCAATTTTTTTAATCGATCACCCCCAATACAGAATGCGACCAAAAGACGTGGGCACGAGACTTTTTATCTTGAGCTGACTTACGAGGTATATTCATTTATTAATTTAAATCATTATACGTACATTTGCTATAGTAAATAAGTAGAATTTCATACGTCTTATTAACTTTCCTACCCCCCACCAAATATTTTACAGTGAACAAAAAAAAACAAAAACAAAAACAAACAAAAATAGAAACAAAATGAGAGAAAAAAAACAAGCCTAAAAGTCAGGACATAGATACACTAGTTCCATTTCATAGATTGTCATCCTCCGTCTTGGAGGATGACAATGTAATGGAACCAATCTGTCAATTCAACTTGTCAAAGTGAGCGACTTGAGATATCTTCTGCAGGTAAGGCAAACACCAGTTCTCTCCCTTTTATTTTCGGACATATATATATATATATATATATATATATATATATATATATATATATATATATATATATATATAAAGGGAAGGGGTGAGAGTGTTCCAGTATGCCAGGATGCTCACTAATCTAAAAACGTGAACCAGGTTTGTAAAATCAGATATAACAAGCCTCGTTGCTGCAGGGTCAAACTCCACTCATACTTCCACTTCGACTGAAGATGATTCCTGCAACTTTTTTAATTGTATATATAATAGATAAAAACATTATAAAAAGGTATATTTTCTAGAATATATATGTTTATTAGAATGAAATAAGCCCCTGGGTATCTTCAATAAATGTCGTTGATTTGGCTTGTTTATTCAGTTCAGTCCGTAAGAGACAGTACTATCAGTCAGTTAGTCAGGATTTCAAATTACGATAGGTGAAAGGTGATTTTTACTTCCCTAAATTTTGTGAGGATTGTTCTTGTTGTTCTTGTTCATGTTACAATAGGAAAGCAAAGTCAACTCCAGGTTTAGAATGGAGTTTGACAACACTATCCATCTTTTGATTTTGTTCTTTTTGGTAGGATCTTTAGGCTCTCATTGATTTGAAAAAGGCTTTTTGCAACCACGAAAAATGTTAAAAGCGTCAAAATTTGACAATTTAGATTATGAGAGAGAACTCGCTGTCACAGTAAGTAATCCAACCGTGGCACAAACATTTGAGGTTAAGAAAAGTAAATTGAAGAATAAACATGGTTAGAATAAACTCTATTTATGACATGACCGACGATTTTCAATTGGAAACATCTAAATGTTTGGAGTTTATTGATAAACCTTTCAAAATAAGAACCAAAATGGGTTGCAAAGCTTTTTTCTTCCAGGAGGGGTCTAGTTGAGTTCTGATGTCAATTTTCAAATCTGTAGATAAACTGGTATGTCTAGGATTAAAAGAACACATGAACACACAAACACATGCACGTATAAGAAGGGCTAGACCCCTTGCAACCTTAGGTGGTTACGTTCTTTGATTGGTTTACGCTCCCATCCCAGTGGATATAAATCTCGAAGTTGGAATCTACTGAGGTTTTCAGATGTAAAAGAGACACTAGAACACTTAGCTTATCCTGAGCTGGTCTTACTCAAAAGGGGCGGGTTGAGATTTAGTGAGACCCTGGGCTAGAGGCACTTAGAGTTCCGCCCCAAGTAATATTTTCAAGAGACAACCTGGCTACTGCAGGTTTAAACTTCACCCACACTTCCATTCCGACTGAAAATAATTACTACAACTTTTGTATTAGCTCGTGCGTATCTGTGAGATGAATTTTCGTTGGGAAATGTTAATTCTATATATAGGCTTGGCTCAACGTGATGGGACAGACAAGCATTGAAGAGTTTACTCCCCTGAATTAGGAGAAGATTCGTTCTTGGCTTTGTTCCTGCTATTAGGAGATAAAGAACAAACGATGACTGGAGTTTGACAAAAAAATAAAAATTATTCTCACCAGGCTTACAACGATGAAGATTCAAACATTAGCTTTGTGAATTTCCATGGAAACAAATTTCTCCAAAACATTAGTACATTGTAAGTTCTTGAGAACTTCGTTTTCAATTACCGAGAGAGCAAGTCTTTTTTAGTCATCCTCAGACTGTCCTGCCTTGTATATATATATATATATATATATATATATATATATATATATATATATATATATATATATATATATATATATATGCATACAGTACGCTCTTTTGTTTTGTAGTAATATGTTTATAGCAAGTACACATGGAATGTCGAATCGCTGAAATCGCCTCTGGTGAATGTAAATTCAGAAGTTGATGCCTGTTGAAACTTTCTGTTGCGTAAGAGGACGCCAAAACAGATTTCGCTTGTCGCTAATTTGTTTTCCTCAGTAATTCAGCAACAGGGAAGGGTTTTTTGGGTTGGGGGTGAAGCTGTTAGGGTGCTGAGGCGTCATCTGCTTACCTGAACGTCAAATAAGATAAATTGTAAAATAATGTTAACTAACGAGCAGAAGACCTTGGTCCAGTTTCAGAGCACTCATTTCCAATTTGGTTGGCCATGGTTCAATTTATTGTTGAACCATAGCAAAGTCTTCAAGAATGGTACACAATGTCTCTCCTCTAAACACTTAGAATAAGGACTAAGATTGAGAAACTTCTCTCTGAGGTAAACAAAGGGATTATGGTCAAAATAATATTTTTTGTAAGATCTGCTTTTTGCTACGTCGTGCCTGGTCAGCATACAACGAGATTCGAACTCGTATCCCGTATCCTTGGGACTCCGTCTGACATAGATGACGCCTCATCTATTTGGTCGCAGAAGCCAATCAGCAGGTGCGATTCAATAATTGATACATATACTGAGTGCGAAAAGTATTAAATACATTGTAGGAATGTTTATTTAAACATATATATATACATTTTCAAAATTGATAGAATGATTACCAAAGTTGAAAAAATACAAAAATTAAAAATGTATGTTGAATTTTGAAAAAGCTATGTACAAAACACAATCTTTGTTCCAAATTTTGTCAATTTTGAAAGGGTATAACATGAATAGACAACCTACGGCCAGCTGACCAGATCCGACCAGCAAGGGAACTTTGACCGGCCTGCAAGCAAATATTGGGATACTATGGTTACTTTTTACGCTTTAAAGATTCTTTGTATGTTCTCTATAGATTCAAAAGATGCCTTGATTGAAATGAATAGAGATTAAATTGAGTTCGTTGCTAATTGTCATCCTTTGTTATGCACAAATGATTGTCTAACATGCGTTATTCAACGATTCGTAGCAAAGTATAACTATTTAAACTTTTTTTAATTCCTATATTTCAAGCTTTGTTCATGGTATTATGCTCACCGACGATTCATTTATACGTGATTTGCTGACCTTTGATGTATGACTATGTTAAAATGAACTTTTTTCTTGTTTCATTTTGGCAATCTCTTTACTTTGTTATCTGATTTTCTCCACGCCATAGTGTTTGTTTACACTGTGTCATAGTTAGTGGTAGATTCCCCTAGCCCAAAGTTGGTTGTTGACAATAGTACTCATCAAAGGCATTCTGACTGCATTCGGTGTGTCACTGGCAGCCTTTGTTTTGAACAGCGGGCGTCATTTGGGTGTGACTAAATTCACCCACACAATGGAGCTTTTAACAAAAGACACAAAGCAGCTTTGTTGTAAAGTTTTTGTGTCTTATCTGTCAGTAAAGAAAAATATTAGTGATTAAATATGTTACAGTAAGATTGTGAAACTAGTGACTTCGTGAAATCACCAGGAATTTCGTGAATTTCCTGAGCATTTCAGTAATTTCGTGTAATATGTAGTTTCACAATCAGTGTATTATTAGTTAACAAGCTGGTCTTAACTATTGAAATGGATCCGATGCTCAGTGTGTCAAACTATGCTGAACTTTGTAAATCTCAAGTATGTTTTGCTTTTACAGTATATATATATATATATATATATATATATATATATATATATATATATATATATATTGTGTCATCCACAGCTGTTTCGTTGTATTACAACTCTTCAGTGTGGCTATAGACTATACATTATCATATCCAGTACCACGAGGTAGGATTGAAACCTTCGCTTCAGACCTGGAGGCCGGTATCCTACCTCTACTCCACGGAACTGGACGGTCAGTGAGGTTGAATTTAAGCGGAATATTTATTTAGCATATATTCCCCATCCACCAGAGTGCTCTGTTCCTATGGAAGAGCATTATATATATATATATATATATATATATATATATATATATATATATATATATATATATATATATATATATATATATATATATATATATATTAAGTAGGCCCCCTCCAACATTTCCCATGATTTGATGAAAAATAAATACTGCAATAGATAGATAATAGTTGAAGATCAACCCCAAAAGCTGAATTATTATATACGCAATTCATGGATGTACAGATATGTCCTTGTTATTGTACAATGTCAGCAGAAATTCAGTAGTTGAACTACTATTTATAAAACCTTATGGTCCTTCTTCATCAAGGGCCAAAGGCATTTTCACATCTCTCTCTCCTCCCCTTACCTCAGCTAGGCCTCTATATAGGTAAAAAAAATGTAAGCCGTCCTTTTATTAAGAGTATGAACGACTGGTGACAATGTTTCAGTTTTCATTGTAAGCATCAGCACAGGGAGATTTAGCCTAAGAGTTTTTCTCACCCTTCGCTCATACTGGGAATCGAACCCAGACTTTCTGCGTGTAAAGCATTACAGCTAGGAGGGTACTCAATTAACTGCTGAGTGCACAAGGAAATTTAGCTCAATAAAGCGATTCCCACTTGTCCACACTGGAATTCAAACCTAGGACCTTCTGCGTGTGATGCAGACGTGCCGAGCATCACACTATCTGTGTAATACTGTTTAGTTAAAAGTAAAACTTCGCAGGAAAAATATGCCTATCTATAGCGGTTTCATTGAATTATTCAATATGGTGACGCTCGGAAGTTTGTAAGACTTCATATTTTTGCATTGCGCCGCCATCTTAAAGATTCAGAGCGCCCCCTGGTGTTGCGTTTAATTAAAATATGTAATCCCTGGGCGTAGGCTGGAGCTTTTTTTTTTGGGCTTATTAATTTACTTTTTTTTGCATTTGGTTTGATCAGTGAGTTTCTGTGAAACTTGAGAAGAGTTCTTCTGATTCATGTCGGCGTACATCACGGTTCTTGCAAACACACACACGCATGGGAACAAGAGAGTTCGTTAAAACGTAATGCAACATTTATGTTTATCTTTCTTTCTCACATGGGCGCATAATCACAGTGATACAAGAGCAGCATTAGGCTTCCATACATACTAAGAGAAGATCATACTAGTTGACAATCGGATGGACGTGCGGATAAATACACGTTTATATACGTGTAAGACAACAATACTAAATATAACAAGCGTTTGTATATGTATTAAGTAGATCTCAATTTAAATCAATTCATATTATATACACACACACACACACACACACACACACACATATATATATATATATATATATATATATATATATATACACACACACACATATATACATATATATGTATACTTACTAATGTGTATGCGTCAATGAATATGTGCACACACAGAGACACACACACACACATATGCATATATATGTATACATTATGTTTATTTCATTACATATATGTATGAGCTTGTATCTATACTTGTCTTAGTATATATATATATATATATATATATATATATATATATATTTATAAGTGAATGTGTGTCGGGATACACACTGATATACACGGATCCGAATATATACATATATATCAAGTGTTCATAGATCGTAATAGAAGAACATGCAAGTTTACAGCTAGACATATAATATGCATATATATATATATATATATATATATATATATATATATATATATATATATGTGTGTGTGTGTTTGTGTGTGTGTGTGTGTGTGTATGAATGCATTTATACATATCTATATATATTTATATATAATAGATTTATGAATTTATACACAGGCATACATATATATGTATATGCACGCACATTCACATACGCATATGCATTACATTAATTCCCAGAGTAATGAGGAAACTCATGCGTACACATTTACTTATGTTCTTCAAATGCTTTTGGATCAAAGTAATTAAAACTAAAATAAATAAGAGGAGGATTATCAGTTCTGTTACCGTCGGTTTGACTGCCTGCGTCTTTTCTCAGCAGTTTTCGTCCACAGTTCAAAAGATGTGAAAGCGAGGCTGAGCAAAAACAAATATGGCTGACGCTCCAATCGGCAAAGGAGTGACTTTGCCTTTTTGGTCTCAAAAGCATATTTTCTCTCTCTCTCTCTCCCCACCACTCTCCGTCTCTGTCTCTGTCTGTCTGTCTCTGTCTGTCTGTCTCTCTTGCCTCAAAAGTTACGTAAGTTAGTGATGGTGGTGATTTTTTTTAATTAGACCCCTAAATAAACGCGACCTTTCTTTCGCAGAGCACTGTGCCTCTAGCCTCACGAGGAGGGGGTCTTGATATTAAAAACAGTCAACAAGTACGAAGTAATAAACCAGCCGAATCAGAAAACGACGTTAAGAAAAAGAGACCATGAAAACATTAGCCTTTTTGCGCTGATTATTCTCTTTCAAATTCCCTTTTTTGAAAACTGTTTAAGTTTGAAAAAATAATTTCTTTATTTATTCATCCTTTTAGGCTTCCATAGAACACGACCTCCCAGGCTCTCAAAAAACTGTTATGATTATTTTTATGGAGACTGTGTATCTTTAACGGGCAGCTCCAAGGGTCACATTCTCACCAGTGCTGGAAAAGTAGCATATACTAGATGTTCCATGTTTTCAAGAGCCCCGCGCTAAATACCTATATGCTATCAAATCTCACAACACTTCGCTCGTCTCCTGACAATTGATTGCCGGAAATAAGTTCTACCAAGTAAGGCAGTGTCGGATTTGTATGGAGGCAAAAAGGGGTAATTATCCCGAGTACCCTCTATATAAAAATGAAATAATTAAGACATTAGTTTCTTTAGTAAGAAATAGATCAAAAACTACTTCTCGAAATTCATTTTATAACTCCTTCGATTGCTTTAAATAAATTAATAAGATTAGGGAAAAGCGGGGCACGTGGGTTAACTTTTAAAACTTTTGACCGTCAAATAGCAACTCTTGTGACTCTGGTTCCCTCACAGAGTAACGATATTACATCTGCTTTATGCTAACCAGTATCAAGTCCTCTCAAAATAGTGTCGTAAAAGGGGGAAAGTGAGATTTTGGTACAAAAAACTGTCAAAAGGTCCAGTGTGCCTCACGGTGGGGGCACGTTGGGCAATCGTCTGGAGCACATTTGGCCAGTGACAAAAAGTACAAGAAAATCACAAATTCTGGTTTTGAAACCTTTAGAATATATTTCAACTAGACATCTGGAATTCACAGAAGCTAGTTTCAATTAGTATTTTATTGACCATAAATTTGACGTATATGAAGTTGACTTACTATAAAGTACAATATGGTATGTGTTGGTAGTCCTGCTTTCATACAAAGTAGGAGCTACTCAGAATTGCTCTGCTAACATAATGGCTGTTAAGTCAACAGAAAAATGCAGAATTGACTGTACGCGTTCGGTACCTCCAGCTGTGATGGGTGGAGGCAGACACATGACAACATTTTCTTTGTCAATGTTAGAAATGTCGACATTGGGGGCAGGGTGACAAATTTACCGCGGATTTTTCTGGATAGCCTTAAATAGCTTACAACAATCTCCTTATCATTCTTGTCAATTACTTGAGTTATAGTAAAATTGTTCAGCTGAGTTCTCAGCAACCAATTTCACCAGAACACCGTCTCAAATATCTGACACTGTACGTTCATCAAAATCGGGATGTAGAAACTTATCTGCTATATTTTCAGCATCAGAGCTGTGGTACCCATGAAAACTACCTTCATCTCCCAGGTCATTGTCATCAGCTTGGGTGGTCTCTTGAGCACTATTCTTAGGTATCATCATTGCTTTTCTCCCCTTGGTCTTCCTCTTTGACTTTTCTATCAACAACTTCTCGGTTGGGCAGCATTTCTCAGTCAGATCAGTATTGCCTTGGAAAACATCTTTCAAATATTTTCCTTTTCTGATCTCTTTCATTGCACGTTGAACCAAAACACTGTCATACGTTGCTTGATTGGTACTGCATTGGTATTTTCTAACCATTTCATATAAAAGAATAAAATTTTTCTAAAGACAATATCAAGATATAGTTCCTGTATATCAATGACATCTACAATTGCCTCACCCAAATGGCTGAATATAGATTAGCTTTACAAAGATGGTCTAACCTGCCCCAAACAACATACTCATATCCCCTCAAAATACACATGGAGACAAAGAGTAAATACAATAAAGTAACGACCGACTGTATCCAACTCATGACAGATTAAAACACTATAAGTAGATAGTTTATATTCCCAGTACTCAAGAAGAGAATACACCGTAAATGAAAATTACGAAGTTTACTTTCAATACTTCAAATCATGACAATCATCAAGGAGAACTCGTGGGCTGATGGAAGGTTTTGTCATAGAGCTTGCCAAAAGAGGTTCCTCCTGACGGGTGATAGAAACTACTGCTGCTGAGGTACCAAAGGAATTATCAGTGGTCTAGCGTACCCAGAAGTCCAACGTGCCCAGCTCTCCCTTACTGCTTGTAATTCAGGTTTATAGCCATTAGAGTACGGTTTACGAAAATATAGCAATATTGCTAGCTCTGCAAGAAGAAGCACGGTTCTTCTTAGGGACCACAATACCTGTCTTTATACATTTTTTTAGTCATTGTTGACGTTCTCAAGCTCATTCTATTTTTATGTGTTTGAAATATGTTTGTTTAACTTAGTTCCAATTACATGATATAAACGGACCTAGAGGTATAAATTCTGTGATGCGCCGTGTTTTTTAATTTCTATCCATGAGGGGGCCCATCGATTCTGAAGCGCCTCAGGCCCCAAGATCTAAATCCGGGTTCTCAGGACTTTTTCTTCAAGTGTACCCGTTCGTGTAAAATGTATGGATATCGTAAAACAGAAAAATAGACTTATAGTATTTGTTGGTAATTCAATTTGATCTTGCATTTTAATGAAATGGATGAGCTCAGCTCTTTCTTACAAGTTACGCAATTCTAGGCACAGTTTTGGAGATACATATCCGCATATCGTATTCCATTGATAGCCTTGTACAAAATTTGGTTTATACTGAAAAAAATGGGTACATCATGAACAGACGAGGAAGACGAATGGGTGCGGATATCCGTGCAAAACAGGGATGTTTGAATTTACGCAAAGATCCCTCTAATTTGCACAGTGTTGCTAATTCTATTTGCTAGATGAACTAAACGAAGAGAGAAAAATTCTCTATCACGGGCGTCGCGTTAGCAGAGAGAACTTAAACGACCTCCAAAAGTCGGCCTACACATGGACTTCAGTAAAACAAAAATCATGTGCAACAATCATGTTGAGAATAAGAACATAACTGTCAAGATACAAGATGCAAAACTCGACACGATAGACCACGAATCTCCATGAGACCATCAAAAGAGAAGGAAATCAAGCGAAGAATCACTCTGGGATGGCAAGCCTTCGGCAGAGCAAGATCAACTTTAAAAAAAACAGACGATCCCAATGATCCTGAAAAGAAGAGTATACAACCGATGCATTCTCCCGATCGTCACTTATGGAGCTGAAACGTGGAACTTAACCAAGAGCCACACCTACAAACTGAGGAGCATGCAACGTGCACATGAGAGAATCATGCTCAATCTTACATGTAGAGATCACAAGACAGCACAGTACATAAGGAAGAAAACGGGAGTCTGAGACATCATAGAAACTATTAAAAAAGTCAAATGGCAATGGGCTGGCCATGTTGCAAGAATGAAAGACAACCGACGGACATCACGACTCACAATATGGATCCCCAGAGATCACATGAGAATTCAAGGACGACAGAATACAAGATAGAGAGATGAACTAGACAAATTTAGGAAATACTGGCTCCACGACGCCCATGATAAAGAATTGTGATGAATCCTGGGGAAGGTCTACGTCCAACGATGGACGTTAAAAGACTGATGATGATGACGATGATGATGATGCTAGCTCTAAGGTTCTATAAGACACATTGTTGGTTGTGATTACTTCCAAATTCCAGTGTTTTTACGAGCTGCAAGTACCCTCCAAATTTCTCTCGTGTGTCCTTATAATTTCGCTTCGATATTGGTATATGGTTTCCAGGTTTGAGAACCCCTGTTCTAAGTATGCTCAGTATACAGCTATGGTTTTCAAAATGCATACAGTGACTAATGTGCCACAACCATCTCCCAAGTACGCTGCGTAATTTTTTTTCCCAAATATGCAGAGATGTATTTGGATCCTTGGACGTGTCCAGTTGGGGTATCATGTCGACCCCGCTTCTGCCATAGAATTGCTAATCTAATTGTTCTGTCTCTCGTTTTTCTTTTGTGAGATCTCAACCTAAATAGTGACAGTTGAAAGGGAAAAAGGTTTGATTAGTACGTTCATCAGTATTCATTCATTGAGTGCAGAAATGTGTCCGTTGGATTAATTTGATTTGTACTGGATGTCACTACACTCCTTCATTTTCACTTCAAAGTTTAGTGCAATGTTGAAGTAGAAAATATGTTTCAGAGACCAGTCAACCAAAACTGTAAACATAGGTCAACATAGGTTTCTTTCGTTTTTCAGTGATTGTGGCTGGCTATGTATGTATGAGTCAAAAGTACTCGCCGTTGAAAAATTTGAACATTTAGTCTTTATCATGCCTCGAAAAATAAAAACAAAAACAACGTTTTTTCATCCCTCCCCCAAATGAGTTTCAAGTCGGTGGTTCAATTTATGATATAAGTTTATAGTAAATTGGACCCTTAATTTGTGCCCGGTAGCATTCAATTTTTTTTTTGAATTCGGACTTTTAAGTGATTTTTCGTGATCACCATTAAACAAAAGACGAGAGAAGTAACTTATTTGTTGATCATTCTTTTTCCCATTTTTAAGAAATTGATCACCCCTGATGTGGGATGCTGCCAAAAGAGGTTCGTTACGTGACAGTTTGCTTTGAGTAACTAACCAGACCTTTTTATATTTTCAATAGAGTAAAGAGTCGCTCTGTCACATAAGTCAAATATATTTTTTAGTGTAGTGTCATACAATAAAGCTTGAGAACCATTGGTAAACGGTGCGTAGCAAAATTACGATTTTCTGATGATGATAAAGTTGTTTGCTTCAATTTTGCCTCATTAAAAAATTACTCACTGCCGTTGAGATCACAAGGCAGTATATTAGTGAGAAAAAAACAGGAGTTTGAGACATCATTGAATGCAGAAGAAAGCTCATTTGACCATGGGCTGGTCATGCTGCAAGAATGTCAGACAACTGCAGAACATACCAAGTAACAAGCCGGATCTCTAGAGATTACATGTGAAACCGGGACCGACAAAATATAAGATGGCGTAACGAAGTAGATAAGTTCAGAAAGAACCGGCTCTGTGACACCCACGACAGGGAGGTTCGGCGAACCATGGATGAGGGAGTTTATGTCTAACGACGGATGCTAAAAGGCTGATGATGATGATGATGATTAGTTGGTTTGAGTTTGAGCAACTGATAAAATTAGGGAAATTTAAAAGTTGTATAAGAATTGAAAAAAATTGATAATAGATATAAGAACAAGCAAATTGAAAATGTATTAGATACTGTTTCTATCAGAATGAAAATAGGCATGTACGAACGGAATGAAGGATAAGTTTAAGGCTATTGTCCGAACATCGCTGACCAGTCTTGGTGGTTTGATTGTCCAAGCAGGTCAGGCTAACCGAAGCTTCCTCTTCGGGGATTGTGGGTTCGAATCCAATCTAAGGCTTATTCTTTATTTTCTGATGAAACGCTATCTACTTACTGCTATGGGTTAATCGATCCGAGCAAATGAAGCGTTAAAAAAGCATTTAATAATATCAAGATGAAGGTGAAAAAGTAGTCATAAAGATTAATAGTCTTTAATTAGTTTAATCCCGCATTTCTCGCAAGATGAAA